>OU015751.1:18030145-18062857 GCA_907169655.1 Acomys percivali | reverse complement strand
AGAGAGAGAGAGAGAGAGAGAGAGAGAGAGAGAGAGAGAGAGAATTTTTCTAAAAGGAACAGTAGACAAACAGAAATAAGGCTTCTGAAATGTGCAGTTGGAATAATGATGAAGCTTCCATGTATATGTATGTGTATGCATATGTGTATGCATATATCCATGTAGGTTCGGCCGCTAAAATAATTTCAATTTTTTACCTATTAAAATTTAATCTGAGAACAAGCCAACCACTGGTACAAACAGCTCTTTCTTCTTTTAATGGTCTGGTCTATAAAAGTAAGTAAAATATTAAGATCCAAAGAATCAGAATGCAGTAATACATGTTAAGTTTCAAGAAAATGTAAAAAAAAAAAGTATACATTTTTGCATAAAGTTATGTAACTGATTGGAAAATTACTTTTTTGCATAATTTCAGGAAAAAGCATAAACATACCTGTAATTTAACCCAATTAAGAAGCTGTGTGTCTTCATCGTGATAAATCCCACTTCTGCTCATTTCTATGCATGAACTATAGGAAGAGATTTTTAAGATGCTGCAATAAGAGAGGAAATGACAGGATGCAGTGAAATGCAGGGAAGTTATAGAATAACAAAATAAACTACCTTTATAGAAATGGTATTGCATCAGATATAGAATTATTTATATGCCTTCAAATGTCTCACAAGGGTAAGAATATGGCTATGGGACACTCTGTAAGACATATCTTTAACTTAAAGATGAGTATTAATTTATAATGTATCCATTCTTTTAATTAGGCACCTAAATCAAGATTGAGTTTTTAAATTGGAAATGACATATGGTTTAAAGTTCAAGATAGAGCAGATTATAAAATTTGTATTGCCTACATATTGCATTCACATTAAAAGGTCACAGTGACAAGGCAAAGAAACTAGTGAAAATATTTCCTGGAGATGCCTAGGGTTCAGGTCTTGTTTTGGGAAATTAATTGGGATCCCAGTGGTTAACCCATCTCTTTCTAAGTCAGAAGTTTCCCGATTGAGATGTTTTAGGAGGAACCGGGCAACATAATGATGCATAAGACAGTCATTCAATTCATCTCTGTTGAAGCCATAATAGTCATTTAAATTACATTTGATTTGTAGTATCTTTCAACAGTTTAGTTTTGCTTAATTAACTGTAAGTAGAAACAAGATTTGTGACAGAGCTCCTGTGCTTAATAGACAGATCAGTGATATATGTACCTCCCAAAGCAGAAAGCAATGGTTCTACTATATCAACACCCCAAACCTTTTATTCAAAAACATTTCGGCCTCACAGAAAAATGAGTTAAGTTTGTGGACCACATTAAAACTATAATCTCATCCAAAAAAAGTATATTTTTCCTGTTTCAGGATACTTGTCTTGGTATATTAATGCAAGCTTTAGAAGCACTGAAATATCTCATTTTAAAATACATATATTCAAGTTATATTATATAATGGTAATTATTCTATGATTGTATCCAATAATTATGGTATTTTACAGTTTCACTCTATAGAAAATGACATAGGTGTATTATTGTGGAAATAAATATAAGCATTAAAATTTTCTCAAGTGAAAATATACAAAATACAGCACAGCACTTTATAACCCTTCCATGTCTCAGCCGCTTCGCTGAGCACCCTCTCCTGGAGGCAGATCCAGGACTCAGAAATTTGATGCATTTCCTAAGTGTCATCAGGGTCTTAAAAAGGACACATACTTTTCAGTCTTCCCACTGTTATAATTGTATGATTGCCATATTTCTCATATTATATCCTTTTTCCAGAAAATTTATACCTATAATACCTGAATAATTAGAGGTTAATAAAGAAAATTTTTTATCAAAAAATCAAGTATTATGATTTGTGAAATAAGTTATAAGTAAAATGCTACTTAGCAAACCATATTAAGACTAAATGTATTCTCTGAACATGTTTGTTTTGAATGTTATCATTTTTGTCTTTCTTCACTTCTGCTTCTCAACTTCTGTCACAACCACCATCAACAAAACCATCAACAAAAGCAAAACTCACCAAGATACAAGGCTAAACGATGAGAGGAAACACTTCCCATCCACCCTCTGACTGATGACTAAAGAAATTACTTCAGCTCGTTCACGTTATTCTCACATAAGGCTGCAAGAAGCAACAGGTTCCCCCTTCCTTGTGGGGTTTGCAGCAGCCGACAGATTTCCCTATGCAACTGAGGTGCATCGTTCATCAGTGACCAAACAACAATAGGATATTCTTTTTTTGGCACTGAAGCATAACTTTACAGAGATAAGTGAAATTCCTGATAGCAAATGTCACTAAGGACAGGCCCTAAATCATAAAAAAAGAGCAAAGTATAAGAATCATGGCTTTATATGTGTAATAAACTATTTATGATAAAAAGAACTTTTTATTTACCTATTTAAAAGAAGAATCATGCCACATATCCCTGGTCACAGGGTTCATTATCTTATACATTTCAGAAGACTAATATGTGAATCTCATTGCTCTTAGTGTGCCCATAACCGTGAACTGTGGCTGCGTTCAGTTTACTGCACTTCCAAGATCATCATGTTGCCCTACTCTGCATGTCCCAATATAATTGGGAAGAAGTGGTAAAAGTACACTTTTTCAAAGTGCAGAAATTGCGTATGAAAATTGAAGGATGTGGGTAACACATATGTTGCCGTTGTTTTAATGACCTGTGGGCACTCTTTGGGTTACATGTCAACAAATTAGTTTGAATTTTCTTCCCTGTGACATACACAAAAGGAGCCAGGTTCTCGATGACTCTCACGTGTTGAAAGCACTTTTAGGGATTGTTCTTTAGACTCCAGACTGAGCATGTGTGTACAAGATGCCGCCAGGATTGGCTAGTTGTGAGCACTGTCAAAACCATAGGAGTTCCTGTTGCCAAAAGGCTGAATTGACCTTTCCTATCCACTTACAGCACCACCAGGAAAACGGAGAGCAGGACTTTCCAGGAGTTTAACCCTGGATATTCCGTCACGTCTTACAGCATTCCATTAGGGTCAGCCTGGCTAGATTCCTACGTACAGCTTGTAGACATTACTGTTCTAGCCAAAGCTGAGCATTGCATGGAGAGTCTTTCTGTGTCTTTCGCTTGTCAACTATAATTTCTATTGTCACGTGTTTCTTTAGAACTATACATAGGAAGGAACCAAGAAACACTTAAGTTAAAACAGATTATTCAGAAGCCACGCCTGTGACATCTCACCAGTATGGCTACTTAAACATCTGACCCAAACGGTGATGACATGGACAGACTCACCAACAGAGATGAGGAAAATTCATGAGGCCTCAACCTAGATGAAGAATTACAGACAACTGCGGAGTGATAAGAGTTGGAGAAATATGCTTTCCTTTGGAAGAGCACACCAATTGGCTATCCAATAACAAATGGCCATCCCGGGAGACATATATATGCAAATAACACATCATAGATTTAGCAGTTTTTATTTATGCATTTAAATATATTTACTTATAAATATATATACAAATATATTTAAATATGTGACAATACAATATGTGTATGCACTTGATGCATATATATATCATATACATACGAAATATATACGTACATATAACAACAATGAATGAAAAAAGAGGCTATGAATTAGAGAGAGCAAGGAGCGGGACCTAGGAGGGACTGGAGGGAGGAAAGAGAAAGGAAAATGATGTGAGTATATTATAATCTCAAAAACAAAGAAAGCATTTTAAAAAGTAATGTATTACTTGAAAACCTAAAGTTGGGAGATTTCTAAATATTCACAAGTGAATTTTTTTTTGAACTACATAAAAGTATTCTAGTCAAAGGAGAGACTTGTATTTGGCAGAGGGACATCCAGGCCAATACATGGTTGTAAGCTATTCATATGTGATGCGTGTCTCTCGGGAGCTGGAAGAAAATGCCAGCGAGGTATAAATGGCACCCATGGTAGTCTTGCCTATAAATATTTTCAGATTTATAACCCTGGCTCTGAAGAACATATTGTGTGAGGAAATACAGTGTGATAAATGGAGATTGTGCTTCACTGAAGTGAGAAAGGGGAAAATATAGTTTTATTTCTTGCCCAACATTTCTGCATCATGATATCTCTAAGTGTGTAGCCATAAATCTGAGATGAATCTCAGGAAATGGTGTGAAAGATTTCATTGCTAGTCAGTCAGAGTGCAGAATTCCCTTCATTCTGTCAGTCAGCACAACCCCGCAAGCCAAGGTAAACTGTAGGACCAGAAATGCAAGGGCAAGTCTGGATTCCTTGGTCACGTATACCAGACATTAGCAGTCCTGAAGAGATCTCTCTTATGCACTGTGCAAAGGTTAAGCCTTTTGTTTATTGATCATCCAGGGCATAAATAATTATCATAAGTAAGTGCGTGTTGGCCTTCTCTGCCTTAAAAAAAACATACATTTGTTCATTTGGTAATAGGTTTGTAGAGCTTTTGTTGTTTATTTTTTTAATTTTTTATTGATTTATTCTTGTTACATCTCAATGGTTATCCCATCCCTTGTATCCTCCCATTCTTCCCTCCCTCCCATTTTCCCCTTATTCCCCTCCCCTAGGACTGTTCCTGAGGGGGATTACCTCCCCCTGTATATGCTCATAGGGTATCAAGTCTCTTCTTGGTTACCTGCTGTCCTTCCTCTGAGTGCCACCAGGTCTCCTCCTCCAGGGGACATGGTCAAATGGGATATGACTTTCTGACGTACTCTGGAGCTTTTGTTGTTTAATCCACCAATGATATGTTTGCTATGCAAAGATGTGTCTGTTATCTGTAAATAGGAATTATAATGTACTAATATAGTCTGAGGCATTTAGTTAGATGATAACAATCTAGATAATTGTTTAGCTACTGACTCACAATTGCTCCTCAATAAACAGCACCTAACTGTCTTATTCTGGACACCTTTCAAACTTTGCTGTGCTTATAACTATAAACTCATATTTAAATTTATATTCATACAATGTATATAATTCATTCATATATTTTTCCAAGATTATTTAGTTTCTTCATCTTTGGAGTACCATTTCCCTTTACCTGCATTTAACACCTAATTCTACTTTCCCTTATTTATTGTCTTTATTTCAATCTATGCAGATAGAGAGATGTAATTTACTGCCACCTGAATATCTATGTTTACACATGCATGCATCTTTTAAGAAAAAAGACACCCCTCCAAAATAATTTCAATATCTTTGACACTCAAAAATTTAAAGTTGATATCACATTGTCTAGCATGTATTCAATATTCAAAATCTTCTTTGATGTTATTTTTCCAGTATTTCATCAGCAAACTGTCTTTGATTATCAGATGTTTTGTTTCCTTTGTCTAAAGTAACCCCTCCAGTTGTATGTGGTCTTTGTTGTTTGTTTGGTGTTCTCTCTTCTCTCTCTCTCTCTCTCTCTCTCTCTCTCTCTCTCTCTCTCTCTCTCCTCTCTCTCTTCTCTCTCTCTCTTCTCTCTCTCTCTTCTCTCTCTCTCTCTCTCTCTTTCTCTCTCTCTCCCCTGTGTGTATGTTTCTGTGTATTTTACTCTACAAATCCATTACCAAATGAACAAATTTATATATATTTTTTAAGGCAGAGAAGGCCAACACGCACTTATTTATGATAATTATTTATGCCCTGGATGATCAATAAAAAAAATGTTAGTCTCATGACACTGACAATTGTAAAACTGTAAGGCAGAAATACTCTTAATTTCTGGATTTTCTAGTGTGTTTATTTGAAATTAGACTCATAATAAACATATTTTATTACAACGCAGTAGAGTTGATAATTCTTACCTCTTCAGGAGCCATGTTGAAGCAGTGATGTACTGCAGAGTTCCATCTTCAATATTCAGAAAACACCGGGTCTAGTTGCTGCATTAGTGAAATTTACAAATGTATAATTAGTGATATCTGTTAACAGTCATATAAAAACTAGGGGTCCACGCCTTTCTAAGTGGACTGCATTTACTTCTGTGATAGTTAAAAGGCTACAATGCTATGTTGCATTTCTCTTTTATTCCATTTTCAGGGGAGCATATTTGGAAGAGCAAAACTAGGGCATCAAGCATAGACGAAAATGAGTCCCTGCCAGGCTGCAATCCCAGTTGCCTCCTTCCGTTTTCAACTCTCACATGCCAAAAACCCTTAGCGTCGGCTTGAAATGTGCCACTGTGGGGTTGTCTGCACACCACAGAGAAGTCTGTAAATTCTGTGATCTCAGTATTGTTCATTTGAAAGAAAGCGGTGTTGATACCCATACTAATGCAGTTTGCCTAATTGTGTCCATTCTATAGGCAACATATTGTTAATCAGGTAAAAAGTTAAGGAAAGCAGCAAACAGATTTTTAGAGTTAGAATACTGTTAGCTGTCAATGAAGGAACTCCTGCCACAGTCAAGGAAGTTCTGAAAAAAGCCTTTTTGTTCTGTCCTAATTAGTGCCAATCAAATTATCAATCACAGTTTATTGTGCAACTCTATTAATTTTTTCATACATTGCAACTTTACTCAATATTGATGTGAAAATTTTACAGAACTCTTAATGATAATTTTGAGAATGAATTAATCAAATGTACTGTACAGCATATATCATTGTGCCATTGGAGTTCGTAAACTTTCTGTCATACATCTATTAATATTTGCATAACTGCATAAAATTATGTTTAGATATACCGTATCTTTTAAGGCCTTTCATTAAACATTTGGCACCCCACTTGCACAGAATCCGTATTGTTCTGAAAATGATGGCTTTTTTTAATTTCTTGTAATTGTCAGGTTGCTTCTAGATCTCTGTAAAATAAAGATTTTCACCATTTGTACTTAATACAATTTCTTTGTACTTAATACAAATTTCTCTTCAAATATATTTTTATCCTATGCACTCATTCTAAATTGATTGCATTTTTAACTTGAATCAGTAAATACATCTCTAATTGTAAAATAGAATTTACAATCATCTTTTGTATATATATTTATATATCAGCTACTATTACTATTTTTCTGCAAATAGGAACTGTTGCTAGATCATTAAGGATTATGCTGACAACAAACCAAACAAAAACACTTGAACAGTATTAAAACCATTAGTGTCAGTGATTTTTTTTTTATGGTTTTTTTTTTTTCAATACAGGGTTTTTCTGTAGCCTGGCTGTCCTGGACTCACTTTGTAGACCAGGCTGATCTCGAACTCACAGAGATTCACTTGCCTCTGTATCCCCAAATTCTGGGATTGAAGGCATGCAACACCATGCACAGTGATGTTTTTAGTTTTAAATTGTCCCCACATTCAATTCCTGGAAAACTGTTTGAGACATTTCTTTAAGTGTTCTAAAATGTAGTTAAAATATAAATATATCATTACTCCCTTTTTCTCATCCCTTATACTTCTCCCATACCCATGTCTGTTCCCTCCCAAATTCACAACTTCCGTGACTTTAACCACTGTTGCTATGCATACATAAAAAATGAATAAACATAACCCTATAACCTGTTGAGTCTGCTAACTGTTGCCTATAGTATGTGTTTCCAGAGATGACTATTTGGTAATGAATAAACAATCAGGGTGATCCTGCCTTGGGAAAACAAACTCTCCCCATTTCAGCAGTTACTAATTGCTGGTAGCTCTTCATCCAGGCTTGGGTTCCCATGAGATTTTTCCCACCTATGCTGTCATGGTAATGATTTTGGAATTATTTCAGTTTTGTTGAGGCAGCCTTGTTGTTGCAATTTCATGGGTGTAGCTTCCCTGTCATAGGCAGAAGGCTCCATCTCATCATTCATTTCCTGGTCCCCTGGCTTTACAATCTTTCTACCCCTCTCATTCCAGAAGTTCCATGAGCTAATGGTCAAGGATCACTTTATACTTGATCTTGACCAGAAATTAGCCACCTCAACATTTAGATGCTTGCAATGGTAAACTCTGTTTAGCTCCCCAAACTTTGGTGGTACTTGTGTTCTGTTGATGTGGGTTACTATTCTCTTTATGTCTGTGGCTAGGAAACCTGCATATGAAAAACAATACCTGAACCTGAAATGTAACACAAGAGGATCTATTCCTATTGTGTTTCATGTGTGTTTTATATTGTTTTTCTTGACATTAAGAACTTTAATTTACGCGGACATCATATAGTCATTATTTTCTCTTGTCATTCATAAAAAAAAAAAAAGAAACCTTTGAGGATGATGACACTACTACTTCTTCTCCATAAAGTTCATGGTTCCTTTATAGGTGCTGTACTTCTGTAGTGTTTCTAAGGTTTTACACAGGTCTCTGGTCCAAATTCTTTTAAGTAAACACTTATTTTCTCTATGCTGTTTGTAGGCCTTCAGGTTCACTTTATGATATATATATATCATAAGTATAATTTGCTGTTACTCGTACTGAATCCATTTGATCATTCATTCATTCACTTGCATCAACATTTGTTTGAGCCTAAGTCTCTTTTTTTTTTTTTTTTTTGGTTTTTCGAGACAGGGTTTCTCTGTGTAGCCTTGGCTGTCCCGGACTCACTTTGTAGACCAGGCTGGCCTCGAACTCACTTCGATCCACCTGCTTCTGCCTCCCAAGTGCTGGGATTAAAGGCATGCGCCACCACGCCCGACCCCTAAGTCTCATTATTTAAAAGAGGCTAGCCTCCAACTTGCAGACCTACCATTTTGACCTCCCTGTGCTTGTATTGTAGACATGTATTACCTTGTTTGGTACCATATTCATTTAAATTTTATTAAGACATTTCTATAGAACCAAAATTAGAGGTAAAATCATCTACTTTTTTGTTTTATCCCTGGTTCATTCATCCATTCATCATCCCCTCATCCTTTGAATAATTTTACTTAATCAATGATGATTTTTTATCCTATAAAAAACTATTGTAAACACTCTTATTTTTCCTTTACTCTGAAGAATATCCAGTTTGGTAACATCCTATGTATCTGATTTTATGTATGCTGCCTTTTGTGATGGCTTGCACCTGAAATGTCCAGCAAAGCTCAAGTGTTGAATAAATGGTACCCAGCTGATTGAGTATGGTCTCACTTCGAGGGGAAAGCATGTCTCTTTGGGTGGTGGTGGCGATGGTACTGGCAGTGGTGGCTGTTAACAGCACATATAGACATCAGCCTCTTCCAGTTTTTCTCTTGGTACCCTGATTACATACCATGAGTATCCTGCTTGAGCATATGTTCCTTGCAATGAGGCGTGGCCTCAAAGTGATAGGACAAAATGACCATGGCTGAAAACATAAAAGTCATTCTCTCCTCTTAAAAGTTGTTTTTTTCTACATATTTTAACTTACACCACACACATACACACACACACACACACACACACACACACACACACACACACACACGATGGGGGATACTGACTAATAAAACTGTGTTTTTCATGGTTTGAAGTCATATGTAAAACGTTATTATGCACACCAATGTCACAGGGCACTCCCATGTTTTCTTTCAGTCATTTTCATGGTTTGGAGCTTTGCATTTATGTAACCTATTCTGAACTGAGTCTTATTCATGGTAAGAGAAAAAGCTCTGATTTTATTGTTCTGCTTATGGATGCTCAGTTTTTCCATACACTATTTATGAAAGAATCTATCATTTCCCAATTGTGTGTTCCTGGTACCTTTTAAGAAGACAAGTTGGCTGTGGTTGAAAGGATCTTTTTCTGGGTTGGCTATTTGCTTGTGCCTGTTTAAATGCTACCAGGTTCTTTTATTTCATATTATATATTTAACTTTAAAAAATCTTTTTCCGATTTGATAGCATCATTCACGGCTTTTAACAATGACTAATATTCCGTTGTCCCAATGTTATCTTTTATTCATCTGTTTCCTATCTTAGAAACATCAAATAAAATGGCCTAATAATCCACATTTTATGGAGATTTGGAGTCTTTCAAAGTGAGTTTCTGAAAGTTTTGCTACCTTCTTAATAAATTGGCTATTTTAGATTTTAAAAATCTATGTATTTAGAATCTATTTTATAGATTTTTATATTAGTGAACAGAGTATTTTTTTACTGTGTAACCTCAGCAATTATTGACATTTATATTTACTTTTATTGTATTAAATAGACTTTATCTAGTTAAACAGTCTAACTTTACTAAAACATAAAGAAATCAGAGCATAGCATTCACATGAAATGCATCCTTAGCATCCTTAGCACTGGCAACTTAATTGGTGTCATACATCTTTTCCTTTGTATTTGTTGGTGTATGCATGTGAATATACCTTGTCCATGTGAGTCCACATATGCAGATTCAAGAGGAAGATGCTACATCCTCTTCTCTGGATCTCTGCCTTCCCCTCCTGATTTAGGACTTCCCAGGGAATGGGAAGCTGCACCTTTAGGTGAAGCTAATAGCCAGCAGGCCCCAAACAATTCTTCTGTTCACTGTATCTTGCACCCACTTTCTGGGGTTGGAAGTGTGCATGAGCATATATGTTTTTCTATGCAGGAGGTGAAAATATGAACTCATGCTTTCATGCTTATCAAATGATCATTCTTACCTCTAGGGCCATCACTCTAGCCCCATCCCCAATCGTTTTTCAAATTTATAGGTCCTTATTACCTTCTTATTATTAAGTTCTCTGTTTTTTTTGTTTGTTTGTTTGTTTGTTTTTTGTTGTTGTTGTTTTCCAGTCTCTAGAATGTTTAATTTTTTTTAAATTTTAATTAATTTATTCTTGTTACATCTCAATGGTTATCCTATCCCTTGTATCCTCCCATTCTTCCCTCCCTCCCATTTTCCCCTTATTCCCCTCCCCTATGACTGTTCCTGAGGGGGACTTCCTCCCCGTGTATATGATCATTGGGTATCAAGTCTCTTTATGGTAACCTGCTATCCTACCTCTGAGTACCACCAGTCTCCCCCTCCAGGGGACATGGTCAAATATGAGGCACCAGAGTACATGTGAAATTCATACCCCACTCTCCACTCAACTGTGGAGAATGTTCTGCCCATTGGCTAGATCTGGGTAGGGGTTTAAAGTTTACCGCCTGTATTGTCCTTGGCTGGTGCCTTAGTTTGAGCGGGACCCCTGGGCCCAAATTTGCCTAACATAATGTTCTACTTGTAGGTTTCTAGGACCCTCTGGATCCTTCTACTTTGCTATTCTCCCATGCTTCTCTCATC
This sequence comes from Acomys percivali, assembly GCA_907169655.1. Lineage (NCBI taxonomy): Eukaryota > Metazoa > Chordata > Mammalia > Rodentia > Muridae > Acomys > Acomys percivali. Next base: position 18,051,730 of record OU015751.1, on the reverse strand, counting down.
TAGAGTCCCAATAGGATGTCCTCCCCTCTGTCCCAATTTCCTGGTAAGTGAAGGCTTTTATGGGACATGCCCCTTGGGCTAGTATGCAGATATAAGTGAGTATATACCATTTGATTCTTTCTGCTTCTGGGTTAACTCACTCATTATGATCATTTCTAGCTCAATCCAAAAATTTCAGGAATTCCTTGTTTTTAATAGCTGAGTAGTATTCCATAGTGTATATGTACCACAGTTTCTTTATCCATTCTTCTACTGAGGGACATTTAGGCTGTTTCCTTGTTCTGGCTATTATGAATAAAGCCACTATGAACATGGTTGAGCATATGTCCCCGTTGTGTGGTGGAGCATTTTCTGGAAGGTCTTTGTTTTAGCCCAGCAAGATGGATTAGCAAAGAAAGGAATTTGATGTGCAAGCCTAACAACTTGATCTTAATTTCCTTCCAGCTTGAAAGAAAAAGACCAACTCCCTAAGGATGTCTTTGACTTCAGTTTCTATATAGCATGTGCACTTGTAGTCATGCACAGTCTCATGTACACACACACACACACACACACACACACACACATACACACAAATACGTAAGTTTAAAAAGTCTACAGTTGATTCAAATCTAAAATAAATGTACCCCATTTATTTATGTGTTTTATCTTTGTTCACTGTGGAATAATGAAAATTCGTTGGATGGTTTGGGTTAGAGCCTAATGCGGCTTCACCCTCTCACTAATGAACTGATCAAGCTTTGGACATTGAATGACAGCAACTTCTGGGTTCTGGGCAGAGCACAGAAAGTGCTATAGAAGAATGAGGGGGGCGTGGAAGGACCCAGAGGGCCGAGAAGCCCCACAAGGAGACCATCACAGCCGGGGCATCTAGACCCAGGGCGGCAACACAAACAGTTGCATGAACCAAGGACAATGAAGGCAGTGAACCTAGACCCCCTGTTCAGATCTAACCATTGGACAGCTAATTCCCCATGATTGTGGGGGAAAGTGGGGACTGCCTCTGACATGAACTCTAGTGCCTTCAATTTGATCACATCCTCTTGGTGAGGAGGCCAGGCAGGCACACAGAGGAAGGGGAAGCAGGCTATAAGGATGAGACCTGATAGGGTGTGCTAATAAGGCAAGGGAGGAGGACCCGGTATGTCAGAGGTCTGGGGGAGGGGAATAGGGAGGAAAGAGGGAGGGTAGAACAGGAAGATAAAGTGAGGGGATAACGATCGGGATGTAATCTGAATAAATCATAATAAATTACAATTTTTAAGGGTAAAAATTGTAGGGTTTATTTATATATATATTTTCTCTCTGTTTTCTTAATTTACAGAGAGAAGTCAATATAGTGTTACATGGTGAATTAAGGTGTAAAGATAGACTCGGTGAGGTGGTTATGTCAATTTTATCAATACTGTGGATGGAAGAACGGCATTTGTATTTATTTAATTTTACTTCTTCTGTGCAATAAACTTTATTTTTTTTAACATAGCAAAAAGAGAGAAAACGAAAAAGAAAGAAAGGCAGCATCTTGTCCACGTACACGTACTGTGCATGAGGGAAACCTGGCTGTTGTGCAAGCAAAAAGGGATACGATTGTTACAGCGCAAGAAGCTTGTGATATGGCTGCTTTTTGCTGTTACTAGAAGGGTTTAAATTAGTTACAGAGATTTATTAGCAATAAAATTTAGTGATTTTTAATTTCTACTGTTTAACTATGAATTAACAGAATTAGGCCAAAGGCTAAAGAAGGATCTTTGTTTAATTAAGAAACCTGGTGCAATTTTAACTGTCAGCTCGCGCTTCTGAGCTTCAGTGTGTTCCTGCACCTGCCGCAGCAGTAGCTGAGGGGCCTCTGTGCTGTTAGAAAAGACATTTTTCTGGGAAAGCTTCAGGTTTCCGAGCTTTAGCTGAACTTTATCTCCTCTATCTGTTACGCACGTAGAAACAACGGCCGTCAAGGAAATGACGACAGAATGCGTGAAGGTTCCTGCCCACACCAGAGGGATCCCTCACAGCTTCTCCTTATACATTTCCATTTGAAATAGATGTCAGTAAGAACTTTGCAGCCCCTCCCATAGGTTTTCATTTTTCTAAGAAAAATTCTCTCAGATTTTAAAACTTAACTTGAAATTTCTCCGTTGTGTCCAGGCTGGCTCACTTAAGGGCTGGTTTTTCTGCTGTTCTGAGTTAACAGACTTAACAAATCGCGAGTGAAAACTTAAATGTGGTGCTACTCTATGTGTGATTCATTTTGCTAACAGCTGCCTGTCTTCTATTTGATGTTTAAAATATATTTTAATGATCCTTATATACCTTTCTATTCATATGTCTTACTTTACAGCCCTTTGAGATTCAATGAATCATATTTTTCAGAATAAGCAACCTAAATTAGTAGACACTGAAATAACATGACTGATGGCACTTTACAAGTATACTATCAGATGGGACAAATCTTTTCACTCTTTGTCTAATATCATTTCCTTAAAATTTTGACAACAAATTTAATTAGGCATAATAAATCATATTTGCATCTATTAGCATTAGAACGAAAGAATAGCTAAAATTCCCTTTTTACTGAATGTAAAACTTTTAATAATTTAAATCAAAGTAGATATGTTTATTACTTATCTTTTAGTACTATATTAATTTTAGTACTATATTAATTTAGTACTATATTAATTTATCAACATTACTTGCTGTCTGTACCTTCTAATAGTAACCAAAAAAACCTTTGTAAGTTAGGCACATCAAAATTGGGAGGCAGTTAGTATAGTTACCCAAAGTTGTATAATCAATCTCTAATGTAACAGGATTATATTTTGGTAATTATTCACTCTGACATAAAAAAAAATAAAATAAAGTTTTACTTTGTTTCCTGTGGATGTTTTAGATGTTTTCTTAGGAATGACCTTTGAAGTAGATAGTTTTTACTGAGAACTTACTATATGCCCTGGGCCATAGCAAACGTGACTGTAAATCTAAACAGAAAGGTGCCACTCAATGTGTGCATTCACTGTCAATTCCACATTCTTACTCTAATTTGGAAGAGATAAAATACACATAAGGTTCATACAGTTTCCAGTGTCACAAAATAATATCATCTTATGTATGGGAATCCATCACCGCTCAATAGTGTCTAGCATGGATGCTTTATTCAGTGACAATATGGGTAGATGATTACATTATCAGGCATATGAATGAAAGCAAGAGGACGAATCTAGGGTCAATGCTGTCTTTCCCAGGATTGTGGAGCTAATTTCTTACTCAATTCCTTATGTAACTGAGCAAAGAGTCACCTGATTTATTTTGTTGTCTTTTATTTTTTGTCTTTGCTTCATTTTTTGAAGGAATTGGACTTAATCATTAAAGGAAAAGTTTCATTTATGTAGACAGCCTAGTTTTAAAGTCGAAATAGAGGGCCGGTGTGTCACGCTGGAAACATAGATACCAATACATTGTCTTCAACATTCTGGGATGTCTTTGTGCTCTCGATGCTGTTTGCTTTAAAATAAGCTAAAGGACTGAGAATATTGTTTTAGGTGCAAGGTGCACAGCATGCAGAAAACAAAAGTCAAACTGAAAAGTTTGGAATTGAAATAAACATTTCCACCATACAAATCACACAGCATTTTCACAGGAAGAAGCATATAAATTATCTCAATAGTTTATAAAATGTATGCAAAAGTTAATAAAAAGGATTCAAACATTGAATCCTTCATATCCTTCTATAATTTATGGGAAATTATGAAACCTGTCATGTTTCAATGTTCAGTATTTTATGTGGGCTATTCTCTAAATATTTTTAATGTAATCCGTAACAACTCAAGCTTTCTTGTCTCACATTATAATGAAAACAATATTTGACATCTTCAGATTTAAATAGAATAATAGCACACAGCAACGGATGATAATTAACTCAAGCCAATTCTCTTGTCTAGAATGTGGCATAATTTTTCATCTTGCCACATTGTTAACAGTGATACACTTGCAAAGCATATTGTCTCTCTTATTATAAGTTAATTTTAAAAGAAGACAACTTTCCAAGAGAGTAGATGTAGTTCCTTGTTTCTTCAGAGTCGCATAATCTCTTCAGGGAAAATGGGAGACAGAACAGTGTCAGGGCAAACCTGAATGGAATAATGAATTACATTGAATATTTGGAAGATGTAAACAAACAGTGAAAATTGGAACAAAAAAAAAAATAGATCATTCCAGAAGACCACAGTTGAGGAGAGTTTATGTCTTGTTGCACTGACTTTTAAAAGTAAACATGTTTTAAATGAGCATGCCTATATAATTTGCTATAATATAAAGACAATTAGGTAAAATAGCAACACACTGCCATTATGTATTGCCTTTCTTGTCTGAAGGTATTATACATTTATGTCCTTCTGAAGACCTTTTCTTTGCTATCTGTACTTAAGCATCTTTATTTTTTATTACGTTTTTTACATATACAGTTATATTATTACATACACATACAATAAACTACATACAGCAGGAAGAACCATGAAACAATCAGAAATTAAATAAATGTTACATTCGTAATAGTTTGCCTATTTGCTTTTGGCAGCCTTTAAGAAAACATCTTTCCTATCTTGGTGAGTCAGAAATTCTGTATGTAAATCAATATCTATCATATCTCATCTCTATCAACTTAAAACGTATATCTAGACTTAAAAACATCTTAACCACAAACAAGCTAAGATTAATTATAAAACTAATCTATCTGGTCTTCAGCCCCAGTAGAGTCTTGAGAAGGAATAAAACTTGATTACCTGAGGAATTCTGCCTAAAAACGTGTAAGCTTAGATGCAGACAGAGTTTATGGCCAAACTCTGCCAAGACAGGGTAAGCAAGACCTCAATAGTTCCTGCCTCACAAACATGTCTGTCAGATATACAGAACGCTGAAGATGATGCTCCAACACTATAAAGACTTTTGGGTGACTGTTCAGACAGCAAACTATCATTATTATTTTTTATTTTGAAAGCATCTTTATTTTTAAATTGTGGTAAATTATATATTCCCTCATACAAATCTATGAATTCTAAAATATCAATGTTTATTCATTAATGAACTTAAAATGAGCTTGTATTTTTCAATGTATTTATTCATTAGAAATTTTTGTTTTAGGATCCCAGCTCTTATTGTCTTGGATCACCAAGAATGATTAACATTGTTACATGTTACTTATGTGCATGAAGAAATAAACACACACTTTTACTACTGAGCTACTAATGATAAGTAACATTTAACAAACAGGCATTTAGTTACATGCCAGTTAATATTTTCATAGACATAGATATCTAATCCTGAAACTACCAATGCCCCAGAATTTACATAAGTAAACTCTTACCAGTGTCACTTCATAGCTTGATGCTGCCCTTAGCTTCTAAACAACTGCCAGTGTAAGATTTCCAGTCTCTTACATTAGTGGGACTATGCAAGTTTTGGATGGTCTGCCTGATTTTACTAAACGTAAGTGTTTCTTTTTTTCTCACATGCTATTTTAATCAATAACCTATTCTGTGTTGTAGAATAGCAGTCTAGTAAATAGACATACAACTTATGAACTATTTTAAAGTTTACTTATTAAATAATTCCCCTGTTGATCTAACTGGTCGAATCCTTGGATAGTAAAATAAATCAACTATGAATATTTATGAGTAAGAATTTATGTGAATAAAACACATTCTTTTGAGCAAATTCGCAACAATGGAATGACTGATTCTCTTCTCTGTACATCTAATATATGAAGAGACACATGCACATTTTCAGTATTATTTTCTACACTATGTTTATCTCCCTACCTATCCTCACTCCACTGCTTGGGAGAAATCTCTCTAGGTATAGCACAGATCATAGGCTGAGAACCAATTTCACAGAAACTATGAGTGCCCATATTGGATCACATCTTACACAGTGATGAATTCCCTTACTTGTACAAAGAGGCATTTTAGTTTGGGGAGTTAAAATTCTCTTTATACAACAGTGTAATTCTTCCTTAGGGGTTGTTCAAACATTTGTTTTGTTGTATTCAAGTGTTGTATTTTATACCCAAGCTGCCAGCTTGGCCTACTTTTTCCTAGCAGGATAGGGAGTTCTTATGTCCCATAAAGCAAATTTCAATCCATGAAACCTAAATATTACTCCCATAGTCTCATAGTGATCTGAATTACCATGTTACTGAACAACATCTCCCTAGTAATATATAACTTCTTTTATATTTCTCCATGTTTTTTTTTTTATCTCAGGGAAATAGGATTGCCTGGGCACCCTGCTTGGAAGTATAGCTTGGCTGGAACACAGCTGGTGTTCTCAGCTTTCTTTCTGTGCCTGGGGTTTCATTGCAAATCTAGATGAATTTGGTTAGTGCTATTGATTTTGTACCTAGCATCCTAATGAATTCTGAATGGAAGGAATATATCCATAGCAGGAAGGTAAGACACAACTCTCCATTCCCTCAAAACAGTGGCTAGAGAATATTTTCGTAAATCAGCTTACCCGAATGCTGAAAATGTGATACATGGATGAAGTAACTGCTCCTACAAAGCCATGTAACTACGAAGAGAATGCAGTGTAGGGGAGTTGCGTGATGGTGGGGGAGGGACTTCTCTGCCTCTTCTCTTGCAGTCCCCTTAAACGTCTGCCGTGATCATGAAAACACATGGTGTGTACTCTACCTCACACTTGGGATGCTGTGTCTGTGTCTACATCAGCACCAACCATGGAGCATTAACAGAAGCATTGCAAAGGCCTCTGTGGTCCTGTTGAGTTCTTGCAACCTTGCCCTTTTTAAAAATCGCTGCATGTCCTTGAAATGGCTTGTTGAACCTTACGCAGATTTCCTTATAATGCTTTCTACCTTTTTTCCCTGCCAGTAAAAACAATAAACTGGCATTGAAAATTTAGAAACAAATCAATTTCAAAGGACAAGAGCCACACATAATATTTCAAAGCTCATAGATGGTAATTAGTATTGTCTGTTGGTGTGTTTTCTTTAAGCTTTTTTTTTTGCCTGCATACACATAGATATGCATTCACTTACAATGAAATGATATGGGGAGGGGAAGGAAGAGATTCAATCCCAATCTCTCAGGATATTCAGCGTTTCTAAATATTTGGCATGCCTTGTTCTCCAAGAAGCTGCTTGAGGCTGTTTCTGTTTTCCCTCATGTGTGTTCCCTTTCTTTGCAAGTACATATTTCATGAATATCTTATTATAATGTCCTAAGTAAAATCTGTAGACACTTAAATTTTGATGAGCTATATTACACTGTTCATTGCAAAGGAAAATTTATAGTGCGTATTTGGTTATGAAGTTTGATGCAGAAAGTGAGATATTCTCATTTTATGAATCTCACTGCAATGTTTTATTTCCTTCTGAGGAAACTGCCTTCCCAACAAAGTAAATTCTTGTCCAGTGTCAGGAACTATTCAGGAGATTATGTTCTGATTTCAGATATCCAGTGGCTGTGTTTTACTTCACTATAAGAATTTTAGTGCTTTCTATTACAAATGTAAATATATAACATAAACCACAGCTATGTCCTAGAAGGCCTTATGTTCTTTAGTTTTGCTCACCCATATATGTTGATTTGGATTAAATTAAACTAAAAAGAAAGAAATGACCTGGGCAGTTTTTAGATTTGCTAGCATTCTGGCACTCAGGCTGTGGGTACAGTTTAATTCATTTTTACCTTGGTGTATATTGAAGTGTGGGAAGCAGTGTAGAAAATAAAAAGACTTTCAGTTCAGTTTCCAAAGTTATATCTAGTTACTTGGAGGCAACAATGGAGAATTAAGGAGGACCCAAGTCACATCTTTAGTAAAGACACTATGTCCCTGATAGTACAGAAGTGACGTACGGCAGGAGTGGGGAGATTCAAGATGAGTCTCTTGTGATTCTTGAAGTCTCCAAATCCCTGGCCTTCCTTGTTTCCTAAGCAGCATATCCATGCTTTTGAAGCTGTGTGTGCAGGTGTGTAGTTGTGCATGTGTGCATATGAGCACAAGCGTCCGTGGAGGCTAGAGGTCACCATAGGGTATCTTCTATAACCAATCCCCACTTTATTTTTGTGAAAAAGTCTCTTATTGAACCTGGGGCTCGCCAGTTTTGCTAAACTGTCTGGACAGGAAGCCTGTGGCTCCCCAGTCTCTGCCTCCTCTACTCTAGGATAACATGGGTATTCACCCCGGCTTTACCCTGGGTGTTAGGGATCCAACGCAGGCTCTCATGCTTGCATGGTAAACGCTTTGCTGACTGAAGCATCCCCCTAGCCTCTTTAAAGCTTTTCTAATGCATATGAAACTTTGTCACTTTCTCAAGCTTACCATGCAACCGTGACTACCATGCCACGTGGTCCATAAAACAACTTTTGGACCTGTTTTGAAGTGGCCTTTATTAGTTGTGTGATATTGAACTATGATCTATTAAGTATATTAGTCTCCTCTACTGTGATAATAAAATAATAAGAATTAATAGGATGTTAATTGTTGAGATTGAATGAGAATAGGAATATGGAATCAACAGGTACCATTTTGCTGAAGAATCACACACGAAGAGTCTAATTAGGCATGGCCGCCTCATTTTCCTACTCTCAAAGAGAAGAATGTCAAAGAGCTTAACTTGAATCTGGAAATTTCTACTATTCGAACTTTTCAAAAATATGCTTTCACCCAAACCTTATTATCTTTCATGGCTTCATTTGTCTTTTACATCTTTATTTAAGCTTCCTGCTGGACTCATGCTTTGACGGTTTTCATGAAATAGGAATGCTCCTCGTAAGATCTGAGCTACATTACAAGCTCATTTTGGTTGCTGAATAAGGACAGCAATATTGATGATGTCACTTCTGTTGAATTCATCTGTGCCTTCTGCAGTTGTTGTGTTTCACTGATGTCTTCAGAGGAGAGGAATGGCTGCCCACTAGGTTCCTGATAGACTAAAGGCTGTGATTTACTCTACGGGTTTTCATCATTATCAGAATCCTCAAGAAATCCTTCTATTCATTTGAGTAAATATGTTTATCCCTTATCATGCTGCATAATGAGCTATTGAGAGAGTAGCTGGGAGAGCAGAAATAGGAAACTGTGCCAGAAAGGTAACTGGTAAAGGGTTGTTAACTTTAAGAGTAGTAAAATTCCACTTTGGGGTCAGAAGCGTGGAGTTTCTCTTTTCCCCCTCTGTACCTCCCTCCCTTCTGTCCCTTTCTCCTTCCTCTATTTTATTCATCTTTTTTTTATTGTTTTGTGTCTCTCTTTAAAACATTAGCTTTATGCAAGTATAAGGTTTGTAGAGATGAGTTGAGTTTTCAGTTACAACATCATTTAGTCACCTCACTGAGGATCCAAAAAGAATAAATGAGAAGATGTACCGTCTATCCCTGTGTGTGTCTATAGTTTATTCTGCCTCTGAAGTTTCAGTGCCCATTCTGATACATCCTCACTACCTCAAATAAAATGCTCAAGTCACAAGTTTTCAAGTGCCATGCCTGATTACTTGCCCTCTTTTATGTAACTAAAGTAAGAACTTCTAAGAACAATAAGGGCGATTTATAATTATGAACACTGTAGACCATTCAGTTTTTCCTAGTTACTGAGCAACATTCTGATGCATCAACTTATTCCGTCCCTAACATTACCCCGAGGGATTCTGTAGTATGTCTGCAGTATCACAGGTGGAGAACTTTAGCTAACTTCCAGTTACTTTGAGGCTCCCTGAGGAAGGCTTTTTAATAATCAAGATCGGAGAGGAAATTATGAAATAAACTTCCCAGGTTGTGATATAAGAAACAACTAATTAATGCCAGAACCACTAAAAATTCTCTAGACAACCGTGCCTCCATTGTTCTGCTCAGACTTAGAGACAGTCCACTTTAAGGAAGGTGATTCATCCCGCCATTCCTCAGGGTACATTCTTGGGCGATCCCTTGTCAAAGCTACTTAAGGAGATCATTTTAAACTTAAAAAAATTAAACTTCCATTAAAAATCCCCTTCATCTGCTACATATGGAAAACAATATAAGCAGAATTTTATTAAATCCTGTTTAGCACAGTCATAATGTGTAGGTGTAATTATACAAATATAACTACAGGTGTTCAGTAAGCACCATGTCCAGGCAGCATGCTATTTGAAGATTCTGAAGTAAGAGGTATTTAGTGCATTGTCTAAGGTCACAATTTGAGAATAAATTTGGATCAAATTAGAAGCATCTAAGCTTACATTAAAAAGTGTGAAAATTATATAGGAATTAGATAACACAGTAAGAAAACAACAGAGAAACAATCTTGTTATATCACAGCTCTGTCTGTAGGCGTATCCCTTACAGTATCTTCATAAATTGGTCTGCATAGTGTATTTTGGGCTTAGGTACTATTGCCCAAATTCTGGTCTCAGGAAAGCAAAGTTTTGTAAGGCTCACAAAATGTCAGTTTTGCTCAGTAGATGGCCAGAATTAAAATTCAGACTTGCATTATTAAAAGTTATAGGGACACTGTACTCTACAGCATTACCTTTATGGTAGTTCAGTCTCCTGTTACAGATTTATACTTGATTAAAAATGCGTGCATGGTTATAACTTTCTTTTCACATACTTTGATGGTCAGTTTAACTGTCAACCTAACACAAACTAGAATCTCCTTATCAGAGTCTTAATATGGAATCATCTACATCAGATTGGCTCATTGGCATATCTGTGGAGGTATATTTAGTTGTAATTTATGGAGGAAGATAATGCCCACTGTAGGTGGCACCATTCCCTAGGAGAGTGGTCCTGAACAGCATAAATAGAGAAAAGGCTTGCTGAACGCAAACAAGCAAGGCTGGTGCTGCTCTAGACTGAGGCTGTGATTTTATTTACTTCCATTCTGCCTTTACTTCCCCAAAATGATTGATTGTAACTAGGAATTATAAGTCAAACAAATGGTTTACTCTTCTCTGTTGGTCTTTGTCAGAGTATTTTGTCACACCAACAGAAATGAAACTGAAACACACACTAAGCCTGTGCTCTACCACTGAGCATAGCAGTAGCCTCTACATTTTTAGATTTCTAAAGTCACTAGTGGAGAATAACTCTATTTTGAGAGATTTTATATATTTTACCCCACTACCCCAATCTCTCTTTTGTAAAAATTCATTTTATACTCTCCATGATTTGCCTTCAAACTTGAAAAGGTTAACATATATACCCGAACACAACTAAAAAAAAAATCTTCTCTCTTGGTTAATTTTAACTGTTACATTATATATTTAACTTCTTATTTCACAATGCCTTCCAACCTCCTGCCTCACGGAATGTGAAATGTTGCCAGGAAGTGTTTTGAACACTCTCCCACTGATTTTGCTCATGAAGAGAAGAGGTCAATTTTGGTGGCTTTGCAAGAAAAATATTAGTTCCGTGTTACAGAAAAAGAAAGCGCAGAAGTATGTGGGTGTAATTGGTAGGCTTATCTCTTCCAGCAACAAAAATGGTTCTTGAGATTTCTGAAAACCGTCATAGTTTTAGTTAGTTTGCTTTATTTGAGACTTGATGAGATATTGGAATGAATGATGAAGTGGTGTTGCACTAAAGGATGTGGCAACCCAAGTAATAAGCAAAAAGACATTTATAAGAATAAGATCATAGTGGTGGTATCAGACAGTCTTCCGTTAAAAGAAACAGGGCACAAGAATGGGGATTTGCTTGACGAAATATATTCACATGTCAGAAGACTTAGCGCATGTATCAAGGAGGGATATAGAAAATGTGTTTTCTCAAAGCCCCTATGAGAATACACAAATGGCTAATAGTGCAATGTGTGGTTTTTGTAGAAGTTGTACAGTGTTGATCCCAGACTATTAACACCTGGGGTGAGAGAATCAATTGCTCTGTGATCATTGTTACTCAGAGCTGCAAAAGATCTCTGCATAGATAACAAAAGCTGAGCACACTGGGGGCCTCAGTGAAAGTGGAATATTAATATCTGTAGGCAGACAGATGAAATAAATATAGAGAATTCTGCAGTGAGGCAATGGGGGTGCTCATTGCAAGTGTTTGAGAACAAAGACCATGCTGCTTAAGGATGCACGGCATGATAAACTTTCTGGAGCCAATAGTGAATACGAAATCGGCACTTTGTTCCATTACATCAGCTAATAATCACCTGTCCCAGCTTTAGATTGGTACCAAAGAGAGGAAGGCCCCGAGCAGCCATGAAAATCTTGGAAATACAGTTTAATAAACAAGGCTTAAGGAAATCAGAATTGGTCTAAGGAGGCCAGTCTTCAGTAGCCACCTCTCCAGAAGAGATGCAGTCTCAAGGCTCTCTTTCACTTCATTGCGAATGACTTTGGTAAAAACTACTTTTTCCCAGGGTTTTCACCAGGGTTCTGTATTAAAAGACATCATAGCATAAGGTTATAACTATGCAAAGTGAAGCAAATATTAATTCTTGGCTTGCATTTCCAGCTGCTCTTGCAGGAATGACAACATATGTTGAGATTCTTATTTTTGATAAGAGCAATTGCCTGACCCTTCCCTCACAGAGTATGCCAATCAATACTTAGCTGCCCAGTTTTAAAACTGAGGTGCTAGAGAGTAATGAGCCTATGGCAGGCTGAGGGCAAAGAGATGTGGAAAAGCATGTGAGCTATCCAGTTCTATCTAGAGGCTCCCTGAGCAAGAGCTGTCTCAACCTATATTGGAAAAAAGAGAGTGGACATTGTCTGACTGTTTATAATACATACAGAATTTCAAGCGATGTTGCTTTTTCATGTAAGTGCCTAGGAAATGTGGTTTCTTGATAGCTGTGGTGGCAGCTGATGGCTTATTGATCTAATGAACCCTGTCTGAGTTATTTACTAATTCAAAGCACTTGGTTTAGAGTAACCTTATAGTAGCTGCTCAAATTACTCTGCACTCATAGAACATTCCATCGGATCTCCAATTTTCCACCTAGTCCACCTTTATTGGAATATAATTCATATACAATAAAGTCCTATATTTTTAAATCAAAATCAGCATTTTTGTATATTCATAAGGTCTACAGTGATCATTATCTAATTCAAGTATTGTCAGCATCCCAAAGAGATGCTGTTTATAAAAGATTTGCATATTCCAATATTTCATGTCATATTTTCTAAAGTCTTTCTAAATTGTCACCTTTCATGTAGCATGATATAATCAAAGTGTATCTACTGTGCAACATGAATAACTATTTGGCTTACCTTTATTAACAAATTTTATTTTCCTGTGTGGATGGAAAATATTTTATATGTGTTCATCAGTAGAGTTGTTTCCACTTTTTTGTCTGTTATGATGTTGAAGTGGAAATGTCGGAGTTTTTATGTGAATTAATGCCTCTCTTGTGTGTGCGTAGCTGTGGTTGGATTTCCAGATCATATGTTAACTCAATGGTCACCTCACTGGTCTGAGGTCCTACAGACTCTGTTTAGAGTTCTGGCATCATTTTGCAGTCTCATTAGTTATACCTTGCTTTCTTTTCACAGACTCCAGAGGAACTAGAGGATGTTTCTGACCTTGAAGAAGATCATGAGGTCCGTAGCCACACCAGCATTCAGACGGAAGGGAAAACTGACCGAGTAAGTCGTCTCCAGAGGGACATCTGTTGGCTGTGAGGGGTCTTTGTCATCCAGGAAGCCTCTCATACAGGAAACAGTCGGGTCTGGATGAGACTTTCTGAAGTACAGAAAAAGAAAGCCTCAAACTGTAAGAGTAACAGGCTAAGAAAGAATTTTTTTCCTATAGTAAATTATTCCATACTGCTTCTTATCTTGTACACATCATGTGAATATGAAAGTGAAATTCATACATATTTGTTTAACATATAGAATAGGATCTTGAATTTTAAAAATACTCTGCAAAATGACAAAATCTCCTGCTGGGTCAGTAACGGGGTCTTTTTTTCTTGTCTTTAGTGCTATCTTTTGAAACTCCTTCAACCACCCCCTCACATAAACACACACATGTGCATGCACATGATAAAAAAAGTTATTTTCCCATAACTTTTGTGGTAAAAGTAGTATGTGTTTCTTTTTCACCTGTTGTGAAAATAACCATAGTGGAAAAGTAGTTGGTAATGTGTGAGGTGGAGCTTGTATCTTGAGACTCAGATTTCTCTTGGCTACTAGAGTTGTCAATCTTCTTGAAGCTAATTCATGCCAGGGAGTGTGTAGAACACATAGTATCTAGTTGTGATTGTCCTTAAGCAAAGCTTTGATCATTGTTAAGATGTGGAATCATGAAGTGGCAATAAAAGAAGAAATGTGTTTTGCTGTTGGTAAACTCTTCTCTAGTAGCTGGTAAAATATATCTCTGTCACTGGGATCAGCATAGGTCTCAAGACGGACAAGCCTTTCTAGAAGAAAGTTTAATTTACACAAAGGAAATATATTGTATTTGGATAAATATGACTGTTTTTATATTCAAGATTTATACACATAGGCAATGAATTTCTGGTTTAGACACATATTATGAAGAAGCAATATTTCTCCATATAGAAAAGGAAGATTAAATCAGATGTTTTCATGTCTCCTGTTAACTTCAAATAAGATGATATATATGAGACTGTTTTATAAGCTTTAAAACTGAATAACAAAAAGGTAATACTTGTACATGTTTATTTATAATGTATTATATATCCTGGTCACTATTCAATTTGATGAATCCTGTTGATCTTCTTATTAGACCTTTTATGGGTCTTTTATAGAACTGCTTATGTTCTTAGGGTCATTCAGAAATTCCTCTGGATTGTAGAATATTTTCCATCTGCATAGAGTTCTATAACCATCTAGTTTTTCTTCAATAGCTTGGTGTGATAACATCATCACAAGCTGCAACAAGATAGACCACTCACCATCAGATCTGCTAGGAGCAAAATTCTGTTTCATGTAACTAATACCAGTTTCATGTAACTATACCAGTGTATATATTCCAAATGACTTGATGCTCTTCCCATCTTCCCCTGATCCTTGGCTGTAATTAGGATGTGAGTGTCCCTGGGAAATGCTTAATTATAGTCAGTCATTTATCTCTGCTTCCATTCCTTTGGGTCTATTATTAAAATCCCTCAGACTCACTCTTCCCTTTCTCTTCCATTTGTTGAGTGAAATTTCTTAAGTATAGTTTGTTTCCACAGGCTCTCAGTGGGTTCCCTTTGGAAATCGTGAGCTTGAAGGTCTATAGTAATGAATAAATAATATTTATTTGGGAACGCTTCAGCATCCTCATAATCCTTCTCAGACAGGTTCACTTTTCTGTGACTAAGTTTTCAAATATATGAGCCTATGAGGTCCATTCACATTCAAGCCACCACAATAGCTTTTTAGAGGAGTGGAGAATATTTTCACAATCAAGCAATTGATTGGTTTTTTTTATTAATTTATTCTTGTTACATCTCTATGGTTATCCCATCCCTTGTATCCTCCCATTCTCCCCTCCCTCCCATTTTCCCCTTATTCCCCTCCCCTATGACTGTTCCTCAGAGGGATTACCTCCCCCTGTATATGCTCATAGGGTATCAAGTCTCTTCTTGGTGAAGCAATTGATTGTTACTCATATCAGTTTCTTATGATCTAAGGCTGGTAGGATAAATTTTATAGTAGTATAAAATGAACTATGATGATGCTGTACCATGAATAAGACTGATTTTTCCAAAGGAATAAGAGACAGAAACCTAGAGAAACAGAGAGAGAGAGAGACAGAGACAGAGACAGAGACAGAGACAGAGAGAGACAGAGAGAGAGAGAGAGAGAGAGAGAGAGAGAGAGAGAGAGAGAGAGAGAGAGAGAGAGAGAGAGAGAGAGATGGGGGAGAGCACAGTACAGGGTAAGAAAGCTGTCTTAGTAGGAGGAGTATGCCATAATAAAATCTAACTGTTTATAAATAATAAGAATAAAACTTTTAAGTTCAATTATTTCATAATATATACAATTTAACTCCAGCAACATATTTTAGTGTACATCTACCTTGCAGGTTAATCACAATATAGTTTATCCTTCAGTTAGGATATAGATAACCAAAAAGGATAGCATGAACATGTCTCTAACCCAAATCACCTGACCAGTACCAAAAATTTCTTTTAATAAGTCCATCATTTCTGTCAGACATTTCATATTCCCAACAGTTTCCTATTTCTTCTAATGAGATGACGATGCTGTGTTCCTTACTCTTGTGTCTAAGTTTATATCTTCTCGCTATACTTAGAAATTTTGTTTGGTTTTGTGCCCATTAGACTTCTACTTTAAATGCATTTTTTGAATACCAACACTTTGGGGAAATGCTCTAAGATTGATTCATCATGGAGTTTTGGGAGAACCATTAGAGTACTTTCACCATGCTTTGTATTAAATTCATGGTCTCTGGGAAGACAAGCATCTGGATTCCTTCTTGTTCATTGCATGATGGAAAGGAATCAACATTTTTTTTTCGCTTTTTAAATTATGCATTTATGTCATATTGGACATGCACTCAAACCAATTTCAGACACTACTTAGGCACTGAGTGACAGTTATTTATTATCATTTTATTTTCTGTGTTTCACTCCTAGTACCTTCGGCTCAGCATCATCCGTTATAGCTGTCATCAGCTGCAAATGCCATCGGGTATTGTAAAGGTCTGTAACTAAAAATAATGATTCACAGTCTGCAGACAATGAGAGACAAATATTAAATGACCAATAGTGCATGCCTTATGAAGTGGCAATTGGAGAGCCAGGCAAACATGATTATCCCCATTTTGAGCCTGGGAATTCTCTGCTCCAACGGTGTGATTATATCAACTGAGCAGGTTCCACAGTGGTATAGGATTTGGTTTTGTAATAGATTTGGAGAAGATTATTTGCAGAGCTTATTGTTTGTTCTGTTCATATTTTAATCAAACATAAATATATGATTTTTTATCATAAAGTCTCAACATGAAAGAGGCAGGAAACTGGCTTTCTGTTAAGACTTATTTTAAAAACTTCCTAAGCTTATGATAGTAAAGCATTTGGGAATCCACTTTTTCTTAAGATTAAACTACATCCATGCTAACTTATATTTTTCTATAACACAGCAGTCCTGAGTATTAACACATTGTAGTTCATACGGCATCTCCAAATTTAAATTTTTTTTAAACAAAAGACTTGGGTTTATAGTCTTTGTCATTATTTTCTTCTTGATTTTGCAAAGTAGAAAATGAGATTCAGCTGGGGAGAATGGCACCTGCCTTTACTCCAGACCCTGAGGAGGCAGAGGCAGGGAGATCTCGGTGATTTCGAAGCCAGCCTAGTATATAAAGTGAGTCCAGGCCAGCTAAGGCTGCATAGCAAAACCTGACTCAGAAAAGAAAGAAAGAAAGAAAGAAAGAAAGAAAGAAAGAAAGAAAGAAAGAGAAAATGAGATCCAAAATAATTTAACTAGTTTATCCTGGTCATGTTGATTGTGACAAAAATCACAGATTTTCTGATCTCATACACACAGTTTCTAGAACAGCATACTTACAGTATAGAGCAAAGTTATCATGACTCAGTAGAATTAATAGTACAACTGTCCACTGGGAAAATGATTTGTGACACCGAAGACCATGTCATGAAATCACACCTGTGTGACCCTTATAAATTTCTAAATGTCCCAGTTGTAGATTTTCTATCAATAGGAAAATCTGTTTGTTGGTTTACATTCAGCACCTCCATGGCGGTGCCCACTCACTTACTGTCACTGGTGGCAGACTGCTTCTCCTTGATAAACAGGCCGTTAGGCAAGCAGAGTGGGAGAACAGGATATTTTGTGGTACATAAAACTCAAATCTCCCAGTGTAGAACTCAAGAGGAGAGGCAGTTATTTTGCATATGACTGCTGATTGTGTTGACACGTTTGTTTGTTTGTTTCAATAACTGAACAAATGCGAACTCTAATTTCTCAACTGCTTCTCTCATTTATCTTCTCCAATGGGGACAACAGGGGCAGTTGAGGCTTCATAAACTGTTTCAGCATTAATAAGGGAACAGATGAGGGAATGCTCTTCAAACCTTCTTGGGGGACAACCATATATTTAGAGATGCTTGATAAAGCGAATTGAAAGAGTGTAGGTATTGAAATGCACGGAGAAGTGATTCACCATGTAGCAGTGCTTACAGTGTAGAAGTCAAGAGTGTGGTATTTAGAGTCACATAAAAATAGATTCACATCTTTGCTATATTATTTGTAACAACTAACTTTGAAAGAGTTCTATTTCTATGCTCAGTTTTCTCATTTGTAAAATTTAACAGTACAATCTTGTGTGAGTTTTCAAGAACAAATTACACATGAGAAATTAATGCAGCTCTTGGCACAGATATATTCTATCAATTTGTATTTTATGTTCTTTTGATATTATAAGACTTGCAGTAATCTTCCATAATTTTACTTCTTGGGGTTTCATTGGCTTTCAACCTAACACCATCCAAAAATTTTACAGGGAAATTTCCAGAAATAAACAAGTCATATATTTTAAGTTACATGTGTTCACTATTATTCCATCACACATGAGAGGTAAACCACCTTTGTTCAGCCCAACAAATAATCCATACATTTTAAATTACACGTGATCACTATTATTCCATCACACATGAGGGGTACATCACCTTTGTTCAACCCATCCACTCTGTGGACATTATCATCTGGTTGTCTACCATGTTGCCATTTCGAGTGTCAGGTCAACTTTATTGTTATTAGCATTTCAGCATTGTGCTTAAGTGATCATTATTCTACTTAATAGTTGGCCCAAGTTGCAAGAGTAGCTATGCTTGAAATTTTAGAAGTATATTGCTACAAGCATGCTATTTTGTTACTTGCTAACAATCAGCTTAATTTATAAATTAAAATTTACAATAGGATCAATGCATAGGAATTAGATCTGTACATATAAAATTTGATGCCATGTATAACTTCAGGCATCCATTGCTCCCCTTACTAGGGGACCCACATGAAGGCCAGGCTGCCCATTGGCAACATCTGTTTAGGGGCCTAGGTCTAGCCCATAAATGGTTCTTGATTGTTGCTTCAGTCTCTTTAAGCACCCCTGGGCCCAGGTTAATTGGCACTGTTGGTCTCCTTATGGAGTTCTTGTCTCCTCCAGGTCCTTTTATCCCTCTTGTCCCAGAGCTCTGCTGAATGTATGGCTGTGAGTCTTAATGTCTTTTTTCAATCCTCTGCTAGGTGGTTACTTTCAGAGGACAGCTATTCTTTTGCTTTTAGACAAAAGGTAAGAAAGCAGGAGATACTCTAAGAGTTTAAAAGGAAATTGGCTTTGATGTGATTCCCAATGATACCAGAACACATATGGCTATTAAAGTAATGTGAAGCTGAAACAGAGACCAAAGAGTTAACTCTTTACAGAATAGTAACAGAGAACATAATTCAAGAATCATCCAGTTCTGTTGCCCTGCTTTCCCTTCTCCCCATGGGGGTATCCAGGCTGTTTTCACACTGAGCTGGACCGGAGGGAGTGAAGCATAGCTGGGTATAAGGTACAAGGCAGAATCTGTCAGCTGTGCATGAGAGAGAAACAGCCTTCTCGGGAGACAGTTTCAGTGAGACCGCTCATTTAGCTGGAGAGAGAAGAAGATATTTATGTCCCTGGGGAGGTGGCCAGGGTCTCTTGGGCATTGTGTAGCTGTATACAATTGGCCAGTGCAAAGATGTTGGAAGAGACTTCATCTGCATACTCAGGGGCTATAGGGAGTTTAGGGGTTGAAACCTAATAAGGTTAAACAAAGATTGAAGTCTGATAACGGTCAAGGTAACTGATTATTGCTAGGGCCGATGGTAGGACACAGACTTTAGAAGGTCAGATTAGGAAGGGGCAGGGAGGCAACTCCTGCTGAGGTATCAGGGATTGACGCTCCTCTACACTTCCTCTATAATCCTGGGCCATTATGGTCTCACAAGTTCTTGCTGTTTTCAATATTTCTTGGAGGTTTGGTCCTGACCTCTGAGAATTTTTCTTTGTAGTGTTTTGGTATCCTGGCAACCCATACATTCTGTCTCTATCAGAGGTCTCAACCACGTTCGTAAGGTGGGAGATTTGATTACTGTATAACCTTACAAAAGGTGGTCGACACCTCTGATAGAGGAAAGTGGTCATGCTGATGTTCTCAAACACCTCAGAGTTAGAGAGAAATTGAATTCCTGTTTGTTTAAGATATAGTCTGGCTAAGAGGAAGATTCAGGGAATCTCATCCTGGTCTTAGCATATCAGAGACAGTTTTTCAAGTAAACATTTAAAATTACTCCTCTCTCTATCCCAGCCCATATTGTGCCCAGAGTTTCTTCCTTTCATCCACACAGCTTGACAGCCACTAAAGCCTTACATCTTCCCTGTCTCCTACAATTAAACCAGATCATGGTGGCTTACAGATGAGGGTTAGTAAAGGGGACTCATTCAGTAGCATTTAATGAGGCCTTAGGGTATGTGTGTGTTTGTGTGTGTGTGTGTGTGTGTGTGTGTGTGTGTGTGTGTGTAAGATAGAGAAAGAGATAGATAGGTAGATAGATAGATAGATAGATAGATAGATAGATAGTATCTGAAAGTGTGGTCTCTAATTGCTGGAATTGTTTGTGTACATGAATATCAAATATATAGAACTCACATTTTTAACTTCAACCATTGTCAGTTCATCTTTCAGCATGAATTTCCACCGATTTTAAAAGGGCTCCTAAACCATATAAATTGTAGCTCAAATAAATTTATTTGTGAATTTATTCAATATTTACCCATGAGGATTTCATAGCTGGTAAGCCTACTCTGCTCTAAGGAGTTGTCTTTGAGACCACTGAATCTATATAAGCTCTATAAATAGAAGTAAATTAGGAGAGAAATGAGAACAGTTGCCTAGGTTACTGGACACAACCTCAAAATGTCAACAGCAGCAAATGAATTGGAGCATATCAAATCTTAAAATGATTCTTGGTGGGTTAAGAGAAAAAAACTACCA
This sequence comes from Acomys percivali, assembly GCA_907169655.1. NCBI lineage: Eukaryota > Metazoa > Chordata > Mammalia > Rodentia > Muridae > Acomys > Acomys percivali. Next base: position 18,030,778 of record OU015751.1, on the reverse strand, counting down.
CCCATGTTCACTGCAAGTTCATGTTGGTGATACAAATAACTGCCTCATTATTGCTTGTCTACAGGCAGTTACCGAATGTCCTCCACTATGAGTGTATGAAAAAACCTGCCACGGATGGGTGGTTTACTTAAAATAAAGAATGGAATGGTTTTAATGAGCCCTATTTATTATCAGAATATGCTTCCAATAATCAGTGTATACTGAATTACCACACAGCGTATGAAGAGATGTGACCTCATTACCTGCTTCATGATATAATTTGGCTTGGGTTATTATGAAGAAAACCTGGCTAAATTAAATGATCCAGCAGCCCTCCCGCAGAAGGCTGGGGCTTTGCTGGTCATCAATTTCTTTCCTCTCAGGTTTGCTTCTGGCAATCACTCTGTTTCCCCATATCTTGTGTGTTTCCTTGAATTTCTGGTGTATTCATGCGCACATGTGTTTGTTTGTATATTCATAGGTATACGGATCCTTGCATGTGTAAGAAGTTGTTTGTGTGCATGAAGCATGTATTCGAGGTTCAGGGGCAACCTCCTCAGGTGACATTCAACTTTTAATTTTAGAGACAGGCTCTATTTATTAAATCCTATCTATCTATCTATCTATCTATCTATCTATCTATCTATCTATCTA
>OU015751.1:17988748-18030135 GCA_907169655.1 Acomys percivali | reverse complement strand
CTATCTATCTATCTATCTATCTATCTATCTATCTATCTATCTATCTATCTATCTATCTATTATTGGCCTTGAGCTTGCTGGGAAGGCTTGGCTAGCTGGCTCTCTCCTGCCCTCACATCCCCAACATTGGGATCCTAAGTGGGCAGTACACTGACCAGTTCTCTTGTAGGTAAGATATGAAGATCAAACTAAGGTCCTTATGTTTGCACAGCAAGCACCGTACTGACAGGTTTTTACCGGGCCCTTCTCTGTATTTACAAACACCAGCGTCAATCGTCCCTCAGTTCTGTGCCCTGAGGTTCTCTAGTCCTTCCCATTTTTTTCTAGACATTCTTATGTTGTACCAAGATCTGTTACCACATTATCTCACAGCTCTGATGCAGTCCTTTCTCCTAGGCTCTGCCTTCACAAAGACGCAGGCCTGTCTATCTCCTGTACCTTAGAGCTCACAGGCACATGTGACATTCACTATTTCCTAGGTTAAATGCCTTAATTAACTCCACAAATTTACTCAAAACTTATACACCTTTTTGCAATTTAAAAAATTCAACAAATTCAGTTCTAAATCTAAGAGAGCTTTTTGAGTCCTCCCATAGTTTATCATAAAATACATTCTGGTTTTCCTAACCTATTTAGATTTTTCTAGACCTAACTATTATTTCCATTATGTCCACTATTAAGAACTTGCATCAGGATAGAGTTTGGTCTCAGCTGTTGTGGTAAGAAACCAGAGTCAGAATGCAACCTGTGCTCAACTTTGCTTTAGAAAACAAATGAGATGAAATTATAGTAATTGAAAGTCTTTGCCTTTGTTAATTGATTTGACTATGAGCAATGACCAGTTTTCTTATGATGAATTTTATTTTTATGTTGAAATGTGCCTGCTGAAGTTAGGCTCCTATTTTTCTGAAAAACTGGTGAAATGGAGGAGAATCTGGCTTGACTGGACTTCAAATGGATGGTTCCTGCCTTCTAGAAAAAGATGCTTATCTACCATAAAGTTGATGTGGTGGTGTAGGCCTTTAATTCCAGCCCTGGGGAGGCAGAGGCAGACAGACTGCTGTCAGGCCAGCCTGGTCTACAAAGAGAATCAAGTACAGCCAGCCTGCACAGAGAATATCTGTCTCAAGCCTCCCTCTCCTCAAATACTTCTTAAAGAGGCAAAAAACATAATTCACAACCATAATTGTGATGAAGTGAGCTCTCTAACAACAGACCTGTAGAAAATCCTGGAGTCCAACAGGGAACTATTGACATTTTATTCATGCTCAGGGGAACATTAAGGGCATCCTGGTCTCCTCCATAGTTCAGGTTCTGGCATTTGCCACCTACTTTCCTGTATCTGGTCCTGTCACTGTCTCCTGCATCAGGTTCTGACATTGTCTTCTGTTTCCACTTTTATCACACCTTATTCTCCACCTTAAACCCACATGATTTTTCTCAAGACACATGAGATTTACCACCATACCTAGAAAATATGAATCTGGGTCTGAGTGGCCATTCTTGCTATTCACATTCAATCCAGCGCATGACTGCCCTGTGTGGGGCACCTCTAGACTCTGAGCCTGCTCCTGTCCTTTGCATCGCTGTACAGTGTTTCTCTCCAGCCTTGCCTCTTTCCACCCTACTTACTATTAGGCATTTGACTTCTCCTCGGCCATTTATCTACCTTGAGGGTCACAGTCCCTCAGCACCTCCTCTTTTTCTCCTCACCAGTAAATACTTATTCTTCAGTAGGATTCTACATTGGCCCAGAATTTGGTGGATTTCATATCTAAATAGTCTCTCTCTCTCTCTCTCTCTCTCTCTCTCTCTCTCTCTCTCTCTCTCAGTCATGCATCAGTGAAACAGATATCCTCACATCCTAGTCTTCATTGTGAGTGTGGAATATCTTGTACTGAATTTTGAGCTTTAACTTATTTAGAGTTCAATCTATTGGTCTATTAACACAAGGAAACACACTTATCTCAGCTCTTTCAAGTTTAGAGTGCTATATACATGTGTGGCACAGGTGCATCTTGTGACCTGTGATGGCTGATGTACTGGTTTGAGTGTAAAATGTATCAGTGGGTGGTGATGTCATGGAATATGTTTTGAAGGTGCTGCCTTGCTGGAGGAATTGGGTAACTGGGGCAGGCTTTGGGATTACTTAGTATTCTCAGCTCTGATCAGTTCTTTGCTGACTGGAGACAGAAGGTAACAGATTCCTGCCGCACCTGCTTCGACCACTATGAAAAACTTAGCAACTTACATGGATAACAAAATAGCCTTCCCCATTTTAAGACACTGGCCACAGCCACAAGAAAAGTCATAAATACATGTGGAAAAAAGGAAAAAAAAAAAAACAACTTTCTCCTGAGGTGTCTTGTTTTAAAAGAACTAGTTTCCAGTATCTTGAGCCTACAGTATAAGCAGAGATTCCTTCCAGACAGTTAACTTGAGCCTGATAAATCTTGTTCTAAATTGCTAGGTCACCACTATAAAGTAGTGAATGACTGATTGCAGCTTATGCCAGGGAACATTGATAATAACAATTCTACCCCTTTGCCAAACCTTTCAGGTGCCTTCTTATTCTTAGCTGTGTAAGACACCCTAAATATGCAATGTCATTCCTTAAATTATAAAATAATAATTATTTGTCACATAGAAATACCATTTGATTTTTTCATGTATGTTTCATGTATATATGGAATTATTAACTCAAGTTATTTAATAGATCCATCACTCAATATTTTTGTGTTTATTTTTTAAAAAGATTTCCTAACACTTCTGAAACACAAAGTGGTTAATTTAATAAAAACCATTATCTGAATACACACACATGTACATGCACACACACATGCACATGCACACACACAATAAAGATTATTGCTATTGTCTAAGAGAAAATCTGTTTTCTTTCATAACATCTCTCCTGTCTCCAACCACTGACCCTCCTTGCCACTGATGAGCATGGTTCTATTCTGTGCTTCTGAGAGAGCTCCACTTTTAGATTTTATATTAAATCAAGATTATATGGCCTTTCTGTACTAGATTATTTTGCCTATGGTCAGTTTTGATTCAAATGACAGAATTTCTTTTTTTTTAAAAAACAGCACTCCATTGTGTAAAGCACATATGTTGCATTTTCTTTAGTCATTTATTTGATAATGTTCACCTGATCCCATACCTCAGGACTCATGGATAATGTAACAGTGAACGTGGGAGTATAAATGGCTTGTGGGTGAATAGATTTTAATTACTTTAGACGAATGTCCAGAAGCAAGACTGAAATATGATATATTAACCTTGCTCTCACTTTTCTGAGGAAACTCCATATTTTTCTTTTTATATACTTCACTAGTTTACATCCAATTAATAATACCTATGGGTTGAGTGTCCCCACACCTCTGCCTACAATATTTTTACCTTTTGATTAAGAGTCATTCTAACAAGTGATAGCTTATTTTTTCCAGAATTTTATCACATGCCAGTAATCATCTTTTTTTTTTTCGGTATCTCTTGGTATAAAATTTTCATGTAGCTCTTATTTAGTTGTTTGCCTTCTCCTGAAATGTCTATGTCCTTCATTCGACATTTTTTCTATAGAGTTTTTTGTTCCTATGATTATTAATTCTTTATCATATGCATTTTTTGGCAAATATTTTCTTCCAAATTATGAGTTATATCTTATTTTCCTCTTTGCCATGTGGAACCGTTTAGTTTGCTGCAGTTGTTTTTGGTTTTATCTTTGTTGCTCCTGCTTTGGTATTCATTTTTAAAGAACCCTTTGCCAGAACCAATGTCATTGATTATTTATGCTTTTTATACTAGGACATTTATTTGTACTTACACCTTTATGAAAATTTTGATGCATCTGTGTATGTTGTACATGCATGTCAGAATTCACATGTGTATGAATGCAAGTGCACCTGTGGATATGCATACACTTCTTTGCATATGGATATCAATGTCAGAGTTGGATATTGAGTGTCAAACTGTGGACTCCTCTCCTGCATGGATATTGAGGCAGGGTCTCTCACTTTGACTCTGAGCTCACTGGTTCAGTTAGTCAAGCTTGCTCCAGAGATCTCTTGTCTCGGGCTCTAAACTAGTAGAATTACATATAGGCTAGCATGCCAGAGTGGCATTAATGGGTGTGATGAGGATCAAAATTATAATCTTCACACATGTAACAAATCCTGAACCCACCTAATCATTCCCCTAGCACCTCTCCTACTATGTTTTTTGTAAAGTCAGAAACGATAGCTTACTCTTTATAGTTAGTAGATCTGTGTGTATAGTATAAGGTAAAGTGACCAATTTTTTCCTGTTATTTGTGTATATCTAGTTTTCACAACAGGAATATTATAAAGAATGTCTATTTTTCTTTCCTTTGTAAGATAGGCATTTATGCCATAAAATCAGCTGAAATAAGTAGGAGCTATTTTGTTCCCTATTATACTGTTTCACTGGTTAATGTGTCTGTTGTTATGGGGGAACCATGCTGTTTTGACAACGGTTGGCTTGTGATCGAATGTGAGGTTAGACAGTATTATGTATACATGCCGTTTTAACAAACACTGCTGGCTAGCCTGGAACAGGTATTGTAGACCGTGCTGGAACCTTTAAGTCCTGTTGTAGGCATACATCACTTTTGTTCTTTTGGCTTATGATGGTTTGGGTTAGTTGAGACCTATTGCAATTTTATGTAAATTTTAGAAGCTTTAGTCTTATGTAAAAAAACAAAGCAAACACAAGCACAGTTGCTCACACCTGCAATCTTAGCACTCAGTATACTAAAGATGGAGAGACTGAGACAAGTCTAGGTTGCATACTTAGCTCCAGGTGAGTCTAATGAATAAAATGGGAGTGTGTCTTTTTACAAAAGGCAAAATTTACATTTGGATTAATCTTCACATTCTGTAATATAATATGGATGTTATAATAGTCTTAATTTTGCCATTCCATGGCCACAGGTTTCATGTCCATTCATTTATTTCATATTAATTTTCTATAACAGTTTTATAATTTCAAAATGGCTGGTGTCATAGTTTGTGCAGGACCCCTGGGCCCAGATCCGCCCATTATAATGTTCTTCTTGTAGGTTTCTAGGACCCTCTGGATCCGTCTATTTCCCCATTTTCCCTTGCTTCTCTCACCTAGAGTCCCAGTAGGAAGTCTTCCCCTCTGTCCCACTTTCCTGGTAAGTGAAGGCTTTCATGGGACATGCCCCTTGGACTAGTGTCTAGATATAAGTGAGTATATACCATTTGACTCTTTCTACTTCTTGGTTAACTCACTCGTTATGATCATTTCTAGTTCAATCCATTTGTCCACAACTTTCAGGAATTCCTTGTTTTTAATAGCTGAGTAGTATTCCAAATTGTAAATGTACCACAGTTCCTTTATCCATTCTTCTACTGAGGGACACTTAGGCTGTTTCCAATATGTGCAGTAAACTTTGAACCCCTACCCAGATCTAGCCAATGGATTGGACACTCTCCACAGTTGAGTGGAGAGTGGGGACTGACTTTCACATGAACTCTAGTGCCCCATATTTGACCATGTCTCCTTGATGGGGAGGCCTGGAGATACTCAGAGGAAGGATAGCAGGCTACCTAGAAGAGATTTGATACCCTATGAGCATATACAGGGGGATGAGGTCCCCCTCAATCACAGCCATAGGGGAGCGAATAAGGAAAAATGAGAGGTAGAGTGGAATGGGAGGATACAAGGGATGGGATAACAATTGAGATGTAATGTGAATAAATTAATAAAATAAAATTAAAAATAATAATTTTGAGATCCAAGATGGTGGCGAGCAGTGTGAACTGTGTCTGGAAGCTCCAGTGAACAATTCAGGGAATTGCACAGATTTCTGAGCCAGGAACAGCGAGGTCCCCATACCACGGCAGCAGGAGTGCGCCACGGTTCGGAGGAACCAGGGTGCGGAGGACCTGTGTGCCCCTGCACACGGGAGGAGCGCGGATTTTCTCAGATTAGAGCAGTAGTGGCAGAGGCAGCTGCAGCAGCAGCGATAGCAGCGGCACCAGCGGCACCAGTGGCGGTGGCTGAGGTTTGCAGCTCAGAGTCTTCTGGTGGAGGCAATTGGTGTGGTGGCCAGTGGGAGTTGCTGCGGGAGAGGGGACTCTGGGCAGGATTTGAGTCGCATGGTGCCTTGAGACCCAAACTGGTTTTGGCGGACAGTTCAGCCCCAGAGTTCTGGGTTCAGCTCAGTGAGCAGTGCCGTGGAGATGCTGGCTTGGCTCAGCTCAGCAAGTAATTCTGCCCGAGGCACTAGCTCAGCTCAGCAGCAGCTCCCCTGCTGTGACACAGGCTGGGCGGAGCACTCAATTCCACCCAAAGAGCTAGCTCAGCTCAGCCGCAGTTCTCCTGCTGTGACGCAGGCTAGGCAGAGTGCCCAGTTCCACCTGAGGTGCTAGCTCAGCTTACCGAGCAGTTCTGCCTGAGACACTAGCTCAGCTCAGTGTCCAGTTCTGGGGTGCTGACGCAGGCTGAGGTCAGCACGCAGATTTGGCCCAGAGTCCCTAGCTGGACTTGCCGTGCAGTTTGGGCCCAGAGACTCTAGCTGAGCTTTGCGCACAGGCTTGGCAGCCCTAAGACTCTGGCTGGACTCTCCAGACAGTTTAGGCCCGGAGTCCCAGGCTGAATTCAGCGCACAGTGTGCGTCCAGAGTCCCTGGCTGAGCTCGGTGCACAATTCTGCCCCAGAGACTCGGGTGGAGCTCAGCATGCAGTTTGGGGCCAGAGTCCCTAACTGTGCTTGGCAGACAGTTGGGTCCAGAGACTCTAGCTGAGCTTTTTGCACAGTCCCGGCTCTAACACTCTGGTTGGACATAGTGCGCAGTTTGAATCCAGAATTCATGGCTGAGTTTGGCGGAAGGTTCGAGCGCTAAGTCTATAACTGAACACAGCATGCACTTTGGGCCAAAGCCCCTAGCTGAGCTTGGTGCGCAGTCCCAGCCCAAAAATTCTGGCTCTGCTCTGTGTGCATTTTGGGGCCAGAGTCCCTAGAGGAGCTCAGTGCATGGACTGGGCCCAGAGTCCCTAGCTGCGCTCGGCAGACAGTTCAGGCCCTGAGACTCTAGCTGAGCTCAGCGATTGGTTTGGACCCAGTGTCCCTGGCTGGACTTGGCAGGGGACGCAGAAGGCTGTGGATACCTTGGCATGACCCAAAGCTCATTCAGAGACCCAGCACGATTGCAGGACCAACAGTACAGGGGAGCTGAGGATCACTGGCTGTGAGAGTCCAAAATGATAGGGCTAGCCTCCTGCCATCCACACCAGTGAAACATCAGAGCTTCCAGCCTAGGGAAATTATGAGAAAACAAGTCAATCTATCATCAGACTCCCTCCACCCAATTCTGGAAGCTACCCAACAAAAACAGAGATGGCAAGATGTCTAAAGGACAGTGTAAAGGAATACGCAAAAACCCCAAAACAACATGGCATCTACAGTTTCAAGCTATCCCAAAGAAAAAAACCCAGAGAACTCAAATACAACAGAAATACAAGAAAATGACATCAAATCCTTAGTAATGAGGATGTTAATGGAGGAAACAAATAAAATTCATAATCAAATGCAGTAAGATGCAGCAAAACAGGTGAGAGATATAAAGGAAGCACATAGAGTGGAACTGGAAAAATTTCAGGAAAATGCAAAAAAAAAAATAGATGAAAGAAATCAATAAAACGGTTCAAGCTCTGAAGACCTATGAAGAGGAAATGGAAGAAACTCAGGAATATACAAACAATCATATGAAAGAAATAAAAAAATCAGTTAAGATCTTAAGATGAAAATAGATTCAATGATAAACACACAGACAGAAGAAAAATGAGAACGTGAGACCTCAGAGAAGAAGGCGAGCAACATAGAGGTGAGCTATTCTAACAGAATCCAAGAGATGGAAGAACGAATCTCAGGTCTAGAAGATACAATCACAGATCTTGAAGCAACATTTAAAGAAAATGCCATTCTGGAAAACTCCGGACACAGAACATCCAAGAAATTAAGGACACCATGAAAAGAAGAAATCTGAGGATAATAGGCATTGAAGAAAGAGAAGATATCAGACTCCAAGGCCCAGAAACTATTCTCAACAAGTTCAGAGAAGAAAATTTCCCCAATCTAAAGAAAGAGATGCCTATAAACATACAAGAGTCCTACAAAACACCAAATAGAAATGACCAGAAAAGAAAAACTGCCCGTCACATAATAATGAAAACACAAAACTTACAGAACAAAGAAAAAATATTAAAAGCTGCAAGGGAAAAGGGCCAAATAATATTTAAGGGCAAACCTATCAGAATTACACCCTACTTCTCAGCAGAGACCATTAAAGCCAGAAGGGCCTGGACAGAGATCCTGTAAACCCTAAGAGAACACAGATGCCAGGCCAGACTACTTTACCCAGTAAAACTATCAATAACCATTGATGGAGAAAAAAAAATATTCCATGACAAAAACAAATTCAAACAGTACCTATCCACAAATCCAGCTTTAAAGGAAGGGACTAGAAGGAAACCTCCATCCCAAAGAGTCAAGCTACAACCAAAACTACTCACAAAATAGATAACTATACCATGGCAAAAACACAACTACACAAACACTCGACTGGAACCAACATCAAAATTAAGACTCTTAACAGTCATAGGTGATTAACATCTCTCAACATCAATGGTCTCAATTCTCCAATAAAAAGACACAGACTAACTGAATGGGTGCATAAATAATATCTAACGTTCTTCTACATTAAGAGACACATCTCACCCATAATGATAAGCATTAGCTCAGGGTAAAAGGTTGGAAAAAATATTCCAAACAAATGGTCACAGGAAGCAAGCTGGCGTAGCCATTTTAATATCAAACAAAATAGACTTTCAAGCAAAATTAATCAAAAGGGATGCAGAAGGACACTTCATACTCATCAAAGGTAAAGTAAACCAAGATGACATCACAATTCTGAACATCAATGCTCCCAATACAGGGGAACATTTGTAAAATATCTGCTAAAAAAACTTAAACCACACATCGATCCCCACACAATAATAGTGGGAGACTTCAACACCCCACTCTCACTGTGGGATAAGACATTGAAACAGAAACTAGCCGAGAAATATCATCATTAAACAATGCCATGGGTCAAATGGATCTAACAGATATCTATAGAACCTTTCACCCAAACAAGAAAGAATATACCTTCTTCTATGCACCCCATGGAACCTTCTACAAAATTGATCACATCGTAGGTCACAAAGCAAGCCTCAACAGATACAAGAGGATTGAAATAATACCTTGTATCCTATCAGATCACCATGCTCTTAGGCTGCAATTCAACAACAACAGAAACAACAAAAAGCCTTACACGCACGTGGAAACTAAACAATTCTCTGCTAAATGACACATGGGTCAGGGAAGAAATAAAGAAAGAAATCAAGGAGTTTCTGAAATTCAATGAAAATGAGGGAACAACATACCCAAATTTGTGGGATACATTGAAAGCAGTGTTAAGAGGAAAATTCATAGCACTAAGTGCCTTTAAAAAGAAATTGGAAACATCACACATAAGCATCTTAACGACACAACTGGAAGCCCAAGAAAAAAAAAGAAGCAGAAACACCCAAAATGAGTAGACGCCTGGAAATAATCAAACTCAGGGCTGAAATTAGCATATTAGAAACTAAGAAAACAGTCCAAAGAATCAACAAAACCAAAAGCTGGTTCTTTGAGAAAATCAACAAGATAGACAGACTGTTAGCCTAACTTAATAAAAGTCAGAGAGACAGTATTAAAATCAACAAAATCAGAAATGAAAAGGGAGACATAACAACAGACACTGAAGAAATACAAAGAATCATAAGATCCTACTTTGAAGGCATATATGCCACAAATTTGAAAATCTAAGGGAAATGGACGCTTTTTTTGATCAATTTCATTTGCCAAAGTTGAGTGAAGAACAGATAAAGAAGCCAAATAGTCCCATTTCCCCTACAGATATAGAAGCAATCATTGATAGTCTCCCAACCAAAAAAAAGCCCAGGGCCAGATGGTTTCAGTGCAGAATTCTACCAGACCTTCAAAGGCGAGCTAATACCGATACTCTTCAAGCTGCTCCAAAACATAGAAATGGATGGAACATTACCAAATTCAGTCTATGAGGCTATAGTCACATTGATACCTAAACCTCACAAAGACTCAACAAAGAAAGAGAATTTCAGACCAATTTCTCTTATGAACATCGATGCAAAAATATTAAATAAAATATTTGCAAAACGAATACAAGAACACATAAAGGATATCATTCATCATGACAAAGTAGGCTTCATTCCAGGCATGCAGGGATGGTTTAATATACAGAAATCCATCAATGTAATCCACCATATAAACAAACTGAAAATAAAAAAACCCATGAAGGACTTGTTTGAAAAAATTTCAAAACTCTGAAGAAAGAGATTGAAGATGACATGAGAAGATGGAATGATCTTCCTTGCTCATGGATTGGGAGAATTAAAATTGTAAAAATGGCCATCCTACCAAAAGCAATCTATAGATTCAATGCAATTTCTATCAAAATACCTATACAATTTTTTAAAGACGTTGAAAGCTCAAATCTGAACTTCATATGGAAAAACAAATAACCCAGAATAGCTAAAACAATCTTGTACAATAAAAGATCCTCTGGAGGAATCTCCATACCTGATCTCAAACTGTACTATAAAGCAATAGTAATTAAAACAGCATGGTACTGGCACAGCAACAGGCTGGTTGATCAGTTGAATCAAATCGAAGACTCAGATATGATTCCACACAAATATGGTCACTTGATTTTTGACAAAGAAGCCAAATCTATTCAATGGAAAAACGACAGCATCTTCAACAAATGGTGCTGCCCTAACTGGATGTCTATTGTAAAAAATTGCAACTGGACCCATATTTGTCACCTTGCACAAAACTCAAATCCAAGTGGATTAAAGACCTCAACATAAAACCAGAGACACTAAGTCAGTTAGAAGAAAAAGTGGGGAAGAGTCTGGAACATATTGGCACAGGAGACAACTTCCTGAACAGAACACCAACAGCCCATGCCTTAATGTCAACAATTAATAAATGGGACCTCATGAGGCTGAGAAGCTTCTGTAAGGCAGGAGACACTGTCAAGAGAACGAAGCAACAGCCTTCAGACTGGGAAAAGATCTTCACCAACCCTACATTTGACAAAGGTTTAATATCCAAAATATATAAAGAAATCAAAAATTAAACACCACCAAACCAAATATCTTAATTGAGAAATGGGGCTTGGAACTAAACAGAGAATTCTCAGCAGAGGAATATCAAATGGCTGAGAAACACTTAAAGAAATGCTCAACCTCCTTAGTCATCAGGGAAATGCAAATCAAAACAACTCTGAGATTCCATCTTATACCCATCAGAATGGCTAAGATCAAAAATTCAAGGGACACCACATGCTGGCAAGGATGTGGGGAGAGAGGAACACTCCTTCATTGCTGGTGGGAATGCAAACTAGTACAGCCACTTTGGAAATCTATCTGGTGCTATCTCAGAAAACTGGGAATAGGGCTTCCTCAAGACCCAGCTATTCCACTCCTTGGAATATACCCAGAAGATGCACCAGCACACAACAAGAAAATTTGCTCAACCATGTTCATAGCAGCTTTATTCATAATAGCCAGAACGTGGAAACAGCCTAAGTGTCCCTCAGTAGAAGAATGGATAAAGAAACTGTGGTACATTTACACTATGGAATACTTCTCAGCTATTAAAAACAAGGAATTCCCAAAATTTGTGGACAAATGGATTGGACTAGAAATGATCATAATGAGTGAGTTAATCCAGAAGCAGAAAGTATATTCTCACTTAGATCTGCATACTAGCCCAAGGGGCATTTCCCATGAAAGCCTTCACTTACCAGGAAACTGGGACAGAGGGGAGTATATCCTATTGGAACTTTAGATGAGAGAAGCGTGGGAGAATAGCAAAGTAGAAGGATCCAGTGGGTCCTAGAAACCTAGAAGAAGAACATTATGATAGGCCAACTTCGGTCCAGGGTTTCCGCTCAAACTAAGGCAACAGCCAAGGACAATACAGGCAGTAAACTTTAAACCCCTACCCAGATCTAGCCAATGGGCAGAACATTCTCCACACTTGAGTGGAGAGTTGGGTATGATTTTCACACGTACTCTGGTGCCTCATATTTGACCATGTCCCCTGGAGGGGGAGCCCTTGTGGCACTCAGGTGAAGGATAGCAAGTTACCAAGAAGAGACTTGATACCCTATGAGCATATACAGGGGGAAGAAATCTTCCTCAGGAACAGTCATAGGGGAGGGGAGTGAGGGGAAAATGGGAGGGAGGGAAGAATGGGAGGATACAAGGGATGGGATAACCATTGAGATGTAACAAGAATAAATTAATAAAAAATTATAAAAATAAACAATAATAATTTTAAAATGAATGATCTTCTGTATTTTTATTAATTTACATTTATTTTATGTGCTATATGAAAGGAAGTGGTTTTTAAATTATTTAGCTTCATTGTATGTATATCAATGTTTTGCTTACATGTCTGTACACTACATTTATACTGAGCCTATACATGCTGCAAAAGGGTGTATGATTCAATGAACAAGATTTGTAACAACCATGAAGATGCTGGGAATCAAACGTGGCTTGTATGGAAGGGCAGCCAGTGCTATGAACCATGAGGCATTTTTCTAGCACCATTTCTCCAGTTTCTTTTTTGAATAATTTGCTGTTACAAGACACTATTGCTTTCACATCTTGACTTTGCATTCTGAATTAATCTGTCAAGCTGAGTCGTATTTTAGGGAGTATTTTGGATTCATTTTCTTTATATATTATTGTTAACAAACAATTTCACTGCCTCTTTTTCTTTTTGAAAGCTGTTTATTTCTTTCTCTTCTCTGGTTGACTGTCTAGATCCAGTGCTATACTAAATTGAAGTGGTAGGCATGGCGACCATTTTCTCTTTTTCTCGTCTTAGAGGAAAGTGTTTGGCTTCTGTGACTGTCTATGTCAACTGCATGTTTTAACACATCCTTCATTGTGTGGAATCATATTTCTTCTATGTCTAACTAAATTTTTTATTATGAAAAGATGTTTAGCTTTGTCAAATTCTGATTTCATTGTATAACTTATAATCTGGTTTCAAATTCTCTGTCCATTTGCTCCCGTAATCTTCGAGAACGCGACAGCATGGTGTTTCCATGAGACTCTGCATGTCTCTCCCTATATCTCAATGCTCTGCCTTTCCCTGCTTATGTTTTCAGGTCGTAGAAGTTGGTCGATGAGCTCAACTCTTAAACCCAGTGGTTTCTCAACACTTCAGTTCTGATTGACCTAATGATATAAATGTAACAGAGGATTCAGTGAAACTGCTGAACAATCCCTCCCTGTGGGTAGAAAGAAGGGTTTATTGGGGACCAACTGCAAAGACTTCTCTCTGGGGGACAGACAGAAGGGAAGCAAAGTGGCAGAGCAGGCAAGTGGATTTTATATGACAGTCAGCGGGGTGGGGACTTTTGAGCCAATAGAGGATGTTCAGATTGACTGAGAACTGTATGAGCTTGCTGAGGCAGCTGACCTTGGGGACAGATAAAGGAAGGTAATGGTTTTCCTGGTAAACAAAAACCTGACTTTAGGCTTCTGTTTAGCCAATCGTAATCATCTGTTTACCTAGATAGAATTCTTCTCTTTAGGACCTTGTTACTGACCTTGGCATTTTGAGGAGCCCACTTTGGACCTAACAACAACTGTCTAAAAGCAGTCTAAACAGTTATTCACTGACTTTGTAAGAAAATAGCAAATACTCTTTAAAAAAATTTAATATAATAAAAACACTCAAGAGGCTGAGACCAGTGAACAAGTTCAAATGAATCAAACCTATATGATGAGTCCCAGGCCATACTGGGCCAGATGATTCCACTCTTTAAACAGTTTAAATTAAGAAAAAAAACTTTTGAAAAGTTTATTATAAGACAAATGTAAGGAATCATAGCTGTGAACACGGATGGAGGATATATTGAATAAAATGTTCTGCTTTTGAAGGGCTTCCATGGTCTTTCATCTTCACAGAACAGAAGGAATCCCACAAATCAATACATTTACCAGTTACAGTGATGGGAGCATCAGGTAGGTAGGCAGCAATATTTTCTATGGGCTTTTTATTGTACAGGTTTTTTTTTTTTTAGCTTTATGGGTGGCAGAAACTAGATTTTTCCAACTTGATACCTTCACAGTAGGAAAGCATTATGCCAGATATGAACATTAATTTTGAAGGACAATAACTGTGTGTCTCATCCTACATCATTCCTTCTTCCACAAACAGGGTGTTACAGCAGCCAAGTACAAGTAAGTAATTAGCAGTAGCTTCCTCAGAAGGACACGGTTTACACTTTTTGAATTACCACATATGTGACATCACTAAGATCTCTATTATAAAATAACACACTTGGCTTCTTTTTTATGTAAATTTCTTACTTGAATTGAAATTAAATTCTATCCTTTTCATTTTATGAGTCACCACGTACAATTTTAGACCAAATACTTTAAAACACTACATTCTCTCAGTCCCTAACTTCTCGCACTCTGTTGTTTTAAGTAAATGTTTCCTGAAATTTCAATCTAGGAGAAGTTATTATTAAATATCTTAATATGCTCTCACTTTTAAATGATTAATCTTTATTAAAATGAATAAATTTTATCCTACATAGATTACTTAGACGTCCTACATAAAAATTAATGTGTGGTAATTATGTAAATGCCTTTCTCTTAGTCCATTCATCTTAGAAATGATTAATAACAATAAAAATTCTTATTTTTAAAAGCATGAAGGGGAAGAGATATAGTCAACAGTTATTAGCACTTGATGATCATGAAGAGAACCTGGGCTCAGTGTCCAGCATCCGCACTGAGGAGCTTATAAGTGCCTATGTTTTCAGTGTCAGGGTGTCTGACATCCTATTCTACCCTCTTTGGGTACTAGCATACATTTGCATATACATGCACACACACATGCACATGCATGTGCACATACATACACACATATAGACACACACACACACACACCAATGAACAAATAAAAACATACCTTTAAAAATGGAAAAGTCACTATTATACTTTTCATAATCTATTTTTCTTATTAAAATCAAGAAATACCAAATAGCTTTCAGTAGTTACAACTTCTGTGCCATAACCCTAAACTTATCTATTCTTAACACTTACAAATTATTGGCATTTATAAATGCTGTTTTTCTACGTTTTTATTTCCCTAATTAAATTTTATAGATTTGTTTATGGAGTTATTAATAATGACACTTGGAATAAATGTAAATGGTATTATATGACATTCGTATTTGAAATCTTGCTGGTAGTGAGCCTAGCCCTCTACTAAATCTTAGAGTAATTTCTTTGTATTGACACAGTTATAGTATATGGGATAGAAAATAAGAAAATTCCTCAAAATAAAATACCCTTGTTTTATTGGGGTTCCAGGGAATGCCAAGAATCTGATCTTGGCCTCTATCCCAGAAAGTGCTGCTGAAATCAAGGAAGGAGTTTTGTTCACAGAGGAATTATACCTGGAAGAACAGAGGTCTAATGACTTGACATTTTGTTCGCAACATGCTCACAGTAGTCTTGGCATTACATGGAAAAATAAGCAAAGAAGAGGATCAAGGCATTCCATAGGAGTAGATTTAGGATATCATGATATGGTCAGGGGCTGTTGGATCATTATCTCAAGCCATCATTTTAGGATTGTTACCACATAGCCAAATTGTAAGAGAGACTCTATTAGTTAGCTGGCAGTTTTGATTTCAAGAGAAAATGACTCAGGGAAACTGAGAAGGAAGGAAATGAATATATATAGCATTAGAAACAAAATTGAGGTAGTGGCCCAGTGGTTAGGCTCTTTTTTCAATCCAACTATTAAGAAATCACCCATCTATAGCACTAGAGATAGAGGTAGAACACCATTACACTTGATAAGTTTTAGTGATAGAGTTTATTAGTCATTTCTCTTATTGCTTGGACCAAATACCTGAAAAGTGCATACTTAAGTAAAGAAGGGTTAATTTGGTTTAAAGTCTGAGGGGGGTTAGGTCATCATGAGAGCCCTGGTCACATCACATCTGCATCATGAGAGAACTATACATATTAGTTCTTGGCTTGATTTCTTTAATCTATGAGCCTAGCCTATGGAATAGTTTTGCCCACCTTTAGGATATATCTCCTCAACCTGACTCGGTCTCAAACTTCTTATGTCTAGGTGTTTGTCTCCAGCTTCATGTGTGTTCTGTGATGTTGGCTCCAATATCAATCACTGCCATTCTGCACCTTACAAATTGACAACTAAAAATACCACTGTAAAGGCTGTAAAGTGATAATCTTACATCTTGTGTTTGTTACTTTCCCTGTGATCATGACTAAATACCAGAAAAAAATGGCACTTTAGGAAAGTGAGTTTTAGTTAGGCTCATATTTTGATGCTACAATCCACCACAAAAATCATGTCAACAAGAGCTATGGAACAAATGGTCCCATTGTGTCTTCAGTTAGGGAGTAGAAATACATGAATGTTTGTACTCACATCACTGTATCCATTTTATTCAATTGCAGCCAATTCAAACCACAGCCAATGAAGGATGCTAACAAAAGTTAGGGTAGATTTTTTCTTCCCCATTTGAAGTAATCTAGAAACCTCTTCACAGAGATGGCCAGAGATATGTTCCATGGTGTTTCTAACTCTCAATAAGTTGATCACAAAGACTAGCCATTGCATACCCATTGTCTATATAGGCTTATAGGCATATCATAATATAAAATTCATTCAATGAAAATCTCTGTGGTCTTAAGACTGTTCAAAGGTGTATCTGCAATGTCTTTTGAGAATCAGGATGCCTATTTTAATCATGAGCACTTATACCATTAAAGCAAACTAGACACTTCCAACATAAAATGGTACAGATCAAATATTCTCATTCCACAAAAGAGGAACAAAGGATGATTCATAGCAGAGAAAGAGTGGACCAAAGCAAAACTAAGAGTCACCAAGTCAAATAAAAAAATTACAGCTCCATGGCCAGCATCTGGGTCTCACAGTGAAATCATCGCAATGCCAAAGGGCAAGATTGATGAATACTGGTGCACGGCTTGACTTTGACTTCTTATTCAGTCCAGGACTACAATTCATGGAATACCACTCTCCACATATAGAGTGGTCCTTCCTAACTCAACCTAATCTTTATAGAAAATCCTTCATAGCTAAGCCCAGAGTTTTGTCTCGTAGATGGCTTTAGATTCTGTCAGGTTGACAAAACTAATATGCACGGGAGTCTGAAACTTAGAAGCTTCCTGTCTCATCGAATAAACAAATGTTATAAAATGGTGGCTCTCATTTTGAGTAGGTGGTAGAACCACTGGTGAGCCGTGAACCAAGGATGATATGATCTGTAATATTTTGCACATGTAATTCTGAATGCTGTGGTGAGAATAATATGGGCGTGATGTAGGACGAAGTGGGAGTTTGGGAAGCCATTGCTGTCAATAAGGTTGGAAATGATAAAGGTTCCCAGTTAGATTTTAGAAATAGAGGGTTTGGAAATTGTTGACTTTGCACATATGATGGTGGCTGAGCCACTCAGATTTTCTAAAGAATGAATGCTGGGTATAAGACATGCAGAGAGACAAGAGCTATGGGCAACTTAAGATTCTTGGCAATTAGTTTGGAGAAAATATTTTGTTATTTTTATTGAAATGGAATACACTGAATAGAACAGGTTGGGCATGGTAGAATAAACAAATTAATTTTTAGTTCATCCTGTTGAATGGCCTATTAGAAAACCAAATATAGATGTTAATTAGACAGCTAAGGCTAGAAACCATCTTCTATGTATAACTTTCTGTAACAACTTTACAACTTTTTAAACTTTATAGTTTTTTTTTAGTTTTAATTTGTATTTATTTTATTGTAAGCAAAGTTGAATATTTTCATAGGCTTTAAACAGCTCACAGCCTCCCTCTGCCTTCCTAGTGCTAGGCCTAAAGGTGTGCACCACCACCACCACCACCATCTAGTATGAACATTTTTTTAAATTTTATTAATTTATTCTTGTTACATCTCAATGGTTATCCCATCCCTTGTATCCTCCCATTCTTCCCTCCCTCCCATTTTCCCCTTATTCCCCTCCCCTATGACTGTTCCTGAGAGGGATTACCTCCCCTTGTATATGCTCATAGGGTACCAAGTCTCTTCTCGGTGACCTGCTGTCATTCCTCTGAGTGCCACCAGGTCTCCCTCTCCAGGGGACATGGTCAAATGTGAGGCACCAGAGTACGTGAGAAAGTCATATCCCACTCTCCACTCAAGTGTGGAGACTGTTCTGACCATTGGCTAGATCTGGGTAGGGGTTTACTGCCTGTATTGTCCTTGGCTGTTGCCTTAGTTTGAGCGGGACGCCTTGGCCCAAATCTGCCTATCATAATGTTCTACTTGTAGGTTTCTAGGACCCACTGGATCCTTCTACTTTGCTATTCTCACATGGTTTTCTCATCTAGAGTCCCAATAGGATGTCCTCTCCTCTGTCCCAGTTTCCTGGTAAGTGAAGGCTTTCATGGGACATGCTCCTTGGGCTAGTATGCAGATATAAGTGAGTATATACCATTTGAGTCTTTCTGCTTCTGGGTTAACTCACTCATTATGATCATTTCTAGCTCAATCCATTTATCCACAAATTTCGGGAATTCCTTGTTTTTAATAGCTGAGTAGTATTCCATAGTGTAAATGTACCACAGTTTCTTTATCCATTCTTCTACTGAGGGACATTTAGGCTGTTTCCATGATCTGGCTATTATGAATAAGGCTGCTATGAACATGGTTGAGCAAATTTTCTTGCTGTGTGCTGGTGCATCTTCTGGGTATATTCCAAGGAGTGGAATAGCTGGGTCTTGAGGAAGCCCTATTCCCAGTTTTCTGAGATAGCACCAGATAGATTTCCAAAGTGGCTGTACTAGTTTGCATTCCCACCAGCAATGAAGGAGTGTTCCTCTCTCCCCACATCCTTGCCAGCATGTGGTATTGCTTTAGTTTTTGATCTTAGCCATTCTGATGGGTGTAAGATGGAATCTCAGAATTGTTTTGATTTGCATTTCCCTGATGACTAAGGAGGTTGAGCATTTCTTTAAGTGTTTCTCAGCCATTTGATATTCTTCTGTTGAGAATTCTCTGTTTAGTTCCAAGCCCCATTTCTCAATTGGGTTATTTGGTTTGGTGGTGTTTAATTTTTGATTTCTTCATATATTTTGGATATTAGACCTTTGTCAGATGTAGGGTTGGTGAAGATCTTTTCCCAGTCTGTAGGCTGTCGCTTTGTTCTCTTAACAGTGTCTCCTGCCTTACAGAAGCTTCTCAGCCTCATGAGGTCCCATTTATTAATTGTTGACATTAAGGCCTGGGCTGTGGTGTTCTGTTCAGGAAGTTGTCTCCTGTGCCAATATGTTCCAGACTCTTCCCCACTTTTTCTTCTAACTGACTTAGTGTCTCTGGTTTTATGTTGAGGTCTTTAATCCACTTGGATTTGAGTTTTGTGCAAGGTGTCAAATATGGGTCCAGTTGCATTTTTTTACACATAGACATCCAGTTAGACCAGCACCATTTGTTGAAGATGCTATCCTTTTTCCATTGAATGGATTTGGCGTCTTCATCAAAAATCAAGTGACCAAATGTATGTGGATTCATATCTGGGTCTTCGATTCGATTCCACTGATCAACCCGCCTGTTGCTGTGCCAGTACCATGCTGTTTTAATTACTATTGCTTTATAGTACAATTTGATATCAGGTATTGAGATTCCTCCTCTT
Source organism: Acomys percivali (assembly GCA_907169655.1). NCBI lineage: Eukaryota > Metazoa > Chordata > Mammalia > Rodentia > Muridae > Acomys > Acomys percivali. The sequence continues at coordinate 18,010,238 of OU015751.1, read as the reverse complement.
TATTGTACTGGATCGTTTTTGCTATTCTGGGTTTTTTGGTTTTCATATGAAGTTCAGAATTGAATTTTCAATGTCTTTAAAAGTTGTGTGGGTATTTTGATAGGGATTGCATTGAATCTGTAGATTGCTTTTGGTAGGATGGCCATTTTTACTATGTTAATTCTCCCAATCCATGAGCAAGGAAGATCCTTCCATCTTCTCATGTCATCTTCAATCTCCTTCTTCAGAGTTTTGAAGTTTTTTTCAAACAAGTCCTTCACTTGCTTAGGTAGAGTAACTCCTAGATAATTTATATTGCTTGTGGCTAATGTGAAGGGTATGGCGTTCTTAATTTCTTCCTCTGCAAGCTTGTCATTTGTGTATAGGAAGGCTACAGACTTTTTTGAGTTAATTTTGTATCCAGCCAAATTGCTGAAAGTGTTTATCAGCTGTAGGAGTTCTCTGGTGGAATTTTGAGGGTCACTAATGTACGCTATCATATCATCTGCAAATAGGGATAGTTTGACTTCCTCCTTTCCCATTTGGATACTCTTGATCTCCTTTTGTTGTCTTATTGCTCTGGCTAGAACTTCGAGTACTATATTGAAGAGATATGGAGAGAGTGGGCAGCTTTGCCTTGTTCCCGATTATAGAGGAATTTCCTTGAGTATCTCACCATTTACTTTGATTTTGGCTTTTGGCTTGCTGTATATAGCCTTTATTATGTTGAGGAAAGTGCCTTGTATCCCCGATCTCTCTAAAACTTTAAATATGAATGGGTGTTGGATTTTATCAAATGCTTTCTCTTCATCTAAAGAGATGATCATGTGCCTTTTTATTTTCAGTTTGTTTATATGGTGGATGACATTGATGGATTTCCGTATATTAAACCATCCCTGCATACCTGGAATGAAGCCTACTTGGTCATGATGAATGATATCCTTTATGTGTTTTTGTATTCGTTTTGTAAGAATTTTATTTAGTATTTTTGCATCAATGTTCATAAGAGAAATTGGTCTGACATTCTCTTTCTTTGTTGAGTCTTTGTGAGGTTTAGGTATCAACGTGACTATGGCCTCATAGAATGAATTTGGTAATGTTCCATCCAATTCTATGTTTTGGAGTAGCATGAAGAGTATCGGTATTAGCTCGCCTTTGAAGGTCTGGTAGAATTCTGCACTGAAACCATCTGGCCCTGGGCTTTTTTTGGTTGGGAGACTATCAATGATTGCTTCTATTTCTGTAGAGGAAATGGGACTATTTAACTTGTTTATCTGTTCTTCACTCAACTTTGGCAAGTGACATTGATCAAGAAAATCGTCCATTTCCCTTAGATTTTCAAATTTTGTGGCATATATGCCTTCAAAATAGGATCTTATGATTCTTTGTATTTCTTCAGTGTCTGTTGTTATGTCTCCCTTTTCATTTTGATACTGTCTCTCGGCCTTTTAGTTATTTTGGCTAATGGTCTGTCTATCTTGTTGATTAAGAACCAGGTCTTGGTTTTGTTGATTCTTTGGACTGTTTTCTTAGTTTCTAATTTCCTAATTTCAGCCCTGAGTTTGATTATATCCAGGCGTCTACTCCTTTTGGGTGTTTCTGCTTCTTTTTTTTTTAGGGCTTCCAGCTGTTTGTTAAGTTGCTTATGTGCGATGTTTCCAATTTCTTTTTAAAGGCACTTAGTGCTGTGAATTTTCCTCTTAGCACTGCTTCCAATGTATCCCACAAATCTGGGTATGTTTTTCCCACATTTTCATTGAATTTCAGAAACTCCTTGATTTCTTTCTTTATTTCTTCCCTGACCCATGTGTCATTTAGCAGAGAATTGTTTAGTTTCCACGTGCGTGTAAGGCTTTTTGTTGTTTCTGTTGTTGTTGAATTGCAGCCTAAGAGCATGGTGATCTGATAGGATACAAGGTATTATTTCAATCCTTTTGTATCTGTTAAGGCCTGCTTTGTGACCTACGATGTGATCAATTTTGTAGAAGGTTCCATGGGGTGCATAGAAGAAGGTATATTCTTTCTTGTTTGGGTGAAAGGTTCTATAGATATCTGTTAGATCCATTTGACCCATGGCATTGTTTAATGATGATATTTCTCGGCTAGTTTCTGTTTCAATGTCTTATCCCACAGTGAGAGTGGGGTGTTGAAGTCTCCCACTATTATTGTGTGGGTATCGATATGAGGTTTAAGATTTTTTAGCAGATCTTTTACTAATGTTGGTGCCCTTGTATTGGGAGCATAGATGTTCAGAATTGTGATGTCATCTTGGTTGACTTTACCTTTGATGAGTATGAAGTGTCCTTCTGCATCCCTTTTGATTAATTTTGGTTGAAAGTCTATTTTGTTTGATATTAAAATGGCTACGCCTGCTTGCTTCTTGTGACCATTTGCTGGGAATATTTTTTCCAACCTTTTACTCTGAGTCAATGCCTATCGTTATAGGTGAGATGTGTTTCTTGAATGCAGAAGAATGTTGGATCTTGTTTAATCACCTATTCAGTTAGTCTGTGTCTTTTTATTGGAGAATTGAGACCATTGATGTTGAGAGATATTAACGACCAGTGACTGTTAAGAGTCTTAATTTTGATGTTGTTTCCAATCGAGTGTTGGTGTAGTTGTGTTTTTGCCACGGTATAGTTACCTATTTCCTGAGTATTTTGGTTGTAGCTTGACCCTTTGGGATGGAGTTTTCCTTCTAGTCCCTTCCTTCAAAGCTGGATTTGTGGATAGGTACTGTTTGAATTTCTTTTTGTCATGGAATATTTTGTTTTCTCCATCAATGATTATTTATAGTTTTACTGGGCAAAGTAGTCTGGCCTGGCATCTGTGCTCTCTTAGGGTTTGCAGGATCTCTGTCCAGGCCCTTCTGGCTTTTATGGTCTCTGCTGAGGAGTCGGGTGTAATTCTGATAGGTTTGCCCTTAAATGTTATTTGGCCTTTTTCCCTTGCAGCTTTTAATATTTTTTTCTTTGTTCTGTATGTTTTGTGTTTTCATTATATGTGACGGGCAAGTTTCCTTTTCTGGTCAATTCTATTTGGTGTTCTGTAGGCCTCTTGTATGTTTATAGGCATCTCTTTCTTTAGATTGGGGAAATTTTCTTCTCTGAACTTGTTGAGAATAGTTTCTGGGCCTTGGAGTCTGATATCTTCTCTTTCTTCAATGCCTATTCCCCTCAGATTTTTTTTTTCATGGTGTCCTTAATTTCTTTCATGTTTTGTGTCAAGAGTTTTCCAGAATGGCATTTTCTTTAATGGTTGCTTCATGATCTGTGACTGTATCTTGTAGACCTGAGATTCGTCCTTCCATCTCTTGGATTCTGTTAGAAAAGCTAACCTCTGTGTTGCTTGCCTTCTTCTCTGAGGTCTCACGTTCTCGTTTTTCTTCTGTCTGTGTGTTTATCATTGAATCCATTTTTGTCTTCAGATCTTGAACTGATTTTTTTATTTCTTTCACCTGATTTTTTGTATATTCCTGAGTTTCTTCCATTGCCTCTATATAGGTCTTCAGAGCTTGAACCATTTTATTTATTTCTTCCATCTGGTTATTTGCATTTTCCTGAAATTTTTCCAGTTCCACTCTATGTGCTTCTTTTATGTTGTCACCTGTTTGGCTGCGTCTTCCTGTATTTGATTACGAATTTTATTTGTTTCCTCCATTAATATGCTCATTATTAAGGATTTGAGGTCATTTTCTTGTATTTCTGTTGTGTTTGAGTTCTCTGGGTTGTTTTCTTTGGGATAGCTGGAAACTGGAGATGCCATGTTGCTTTGGGGTTTTTTGCGTATGCTGTTACGCTGTCCTTTAGACATCTTGCTGGCTTTGTTTTTGTTGGGTAGCTTCCCGAGTTGGATGGAGGGAGTCTGATGATAGAGTCACTTGTTTTCTCATGATTTCCGTAGGCTGGAAGCTCTGATGCTTCACTGTTGTGGATGGCAGGAAGTTAGCCCTGTTGTTTCGGCTCTCACAGCCAGTGACCTTCAGCTCCCCTGTGCTGTGGGTCCTGCAATTGTTCTGGGTCTCTGTATGAGCTTTGGGTCAGGCCCAGGTATCCACAGCCTTCTGGATTCTCTGCCAAGTCCAGCCATGTACACTGGGCCCGAACTACCCGCCGAGCTCAGCTAGAATCTCAGGGCCTGAACCATCTGCCGATCTCAGCTAGGAATTCTGGGCTCAAAATGCACCCAGGGTCCAGCCAGAATTTTTGTGCTGGGACTGCACACCAAGCTCAGCTAGGTGCTTTGGCCAAAGTGTGTGCTCTGGTCAGTTATTGACTCATGCCCAAACCATCCACCCAGCTCAGCCAGGAATTCTGGATTCAAACTGTACACTGTGTTCAACCAGAGTCTTAGAGCCGGGACTGTGCCAAAAGCTCTACTAGAGTCTGTGGGCCCAATCTGTCTGCCAAGCACGGTTAGGGACTTTGGCCCTAAACTGCACGCCGAGCTCCACCCAAGTCTCTGGGGGTGGAATGGTGCACTGAGCTCAGCCAGGGACTATGGACCCACACTGCCCGCTGAATTCAGCCTGGGACTCCGGGCCTGTAATGCGTGGATAGTCCAGCCAGAGTCTTGGGGCCGCAGAGCCTGTGTGCACTGCTCGGCTAGAATCTCTGGGCCTAATCTTCCCGGCAAGTCCAGCTAGGGCCTCTGGGCTGAATTGCGTGCTGACCTCAGCCTGCGTCAGTGCCCCAAAACTACCCGGTAAGCTGAGTTAGTGTCTTGGGCAGAACTTCTTGTTGATGTGATTTAGCGCCTCCAGTGGACCTGAGCGCTCTTCCCAGTCTGTGTCACAGCAGGTGAACTGTGGCTCCACTGTGCTGGCGCCTTTGGTGGACCTGAGCACTCCACCCAGTCTGTGTCGCTGCAGGTGAACTGAGGCTGTGCTGATCTGGCACCTTTCGTGGACTTGAGCACTCCGCCCAGCTTGCGTCACAGCAGGTGAACTGAGGCTGGGCTGAGTTGGCGCCTTCGGTGGACCTGAGAGCTCTGCCCAGCCTGCGTCACAGCAGGTGAACTGCGGCTGCGCTGAGCCGGCGCCCCTGGTGGACCTGAGCGCTCAGTCCAGCCTTTGCCACAGCAGGGGAGCCGTGGCTGCGCTGAGCTGTTGCCTTGGGCAGAATTGCTTTCTGCGCTGAGCCAGTGTCTCCAAGGCACTGCGCACTGACCTGTACCCGGGACTCTGGGGCCAAAATGTCTGCCGAGTCCAGTTTGTGTCACACTGCACCACACTACCAAACCCTGTCCAGAGTCCCCTCTCCTGCAGTAACTCCCACCAGCCACCACACTAACCGCCTCCACCGAAAGGCTCCGAGCTGCAAACCTCAGCCACTGCCACTGGTGCCACTGGTGTCGCCGCTGCTGCTCTGATCCGAGAAAATCCGCGCAGGGGCATGCAGGTCCTCTGCACCCTGGTCCCCCCGAACCGTGGAGCACTCCTGCCTATCGTGGTGTCGGGACCCCGGTGCTCCTGGCTCAGAAATCTGCGCAATTCCCCGAATTGTTCACTGGATTCTCCAAACACGGTCCACACTGCTCGCCACCATCTTGGATCCTCTCCTTAAACTTTATAGTTTTATCCATCACTTAGTGGTCAGTTTTTCCTCAAATTTAAATTTTAGCTGTAGGTCTACATCACTTATTTTTTAAGGACTCAGCTTCAACAAATTTCTTCTCAGATACAGCTGATGATTTCACTATCAGCATTTTAGTGAAGCCACAATTGACATGCTTTAAATAAGCAGTGCTTCTCCTAGTCACAGAAAGCACACAAAATTATAATTGGCTAGATAGTTGTTCCACCTCATCAGGAATTACACTGTTCTAAGGACAATTACTATTAAATGTCATCTTATTATCATATTTGGAAAATAAATATAATGACCTTTGTTGGTAAGATATTTTGGAAAACTGACTGATATAATTTATAGAGATATTAATATTACATTACTAACCAAGGGAACCCCTTATCAAAATGTTTTCTCTTATCATTAAGAATTTTGTCACATATATTTGGAAAATGGCAGATGCATAGTCACCATAGACTACTCTGTATATATAGATACATATGTTTACGCATATTTATGTATTCATATATATGTCTAAAACTGAAAAACACCTAATGGCTATTCGTAAAATATAATGGTGTTTGATCTCTTACAAGAAAGAAAATAGATGTAATTATTTGATACAGCTATATATAAGAAATATAGAGAGCTTTCATTCCAGAGCAAGATGCTAGCATTAATATTATAAACATATATGTGATGATTCCAGATTTGAAATATAATTTGAATAAATTGTCACATATACACATATCTAGCAAGTATGTCAAGAATTGTGAATGAAATATTAGCTTTAAAATCTCTATTGTATAAAAGTACTTTTCAAACTCACAAGTAATATCGATGAGAAAAACATAGCATAAAAATTTTAGATATAATTGTAGATAATATGAGAGTAACATGGAGAGAAAAATAAGTCCATGACACTATTTAGAGTTGGTGCATAATTCCATAAACAAAGATGGAGTAAACATACATATGAAGGGAAAACTCTCTCTCTCTCTCTCTCTCTCTCTCTCTCTCTCTCTCTCTCTCTCTCTCTCTCTCTTTCCGCTAGTTCATTTAAATTTACCAGCTTTTAAAAAACATTCACTGGGCTCTGGAGATAGCTCAGTAGTTAGGATCACAGAATATGGCATTTATAGATGTTTTATTAGTTTAAAGATTTTTTGACAATAAGACAGGTTAACTCCTGGCAACACCCAGCCCACCTCAAAGAAGATGATGAACATCAAAGAACCTCCTTATGGAGATGGCTTCAAATGTGGCAAATCAGCCACTGGGAAAAATGTCCTTGTTTCAGCCACAGACAGAATTCTGCCTAAAAATGGGCACGCTGGGTTGCAGGCAAAGTTATAGGCCAAACTCTGACAAGACAGGGTAAGCAAGTCCTCAATAGTTCTTGCCTCACAAATATGTCTGTCAGATATACTGGGCCAGATGGCTGAAGATGCTGCTGCAACATTATAGAGAGTTTTGGGTGGCTGATCAGGCAGGAAACTGTCTTTGTCATGTTCTTATTTTGGAAGCTGCCAACCTGCACTTCCTGTACACTCAGGTAGTTACTGTTATTCCTTCTCAAGTCTCTGATGAGGTCGAAAACCAAATAGTTTTGTTTTGCAATTAAGCTTAGTTGTTTAGGGGTTAAGATGTTTTTAGGTCTATATAGATGTTTTAAGTTGATAATGACAAGATGTAATTGAGATTGATTTACATTCAGAATTTTAGATGCACCAAGATAGGAAAGATGTTTTCTTCAAGGCTGCCAAATACTAATAGTCAAAACACTACGAATGGAACATTTATGTAGTTCCTGATTGTTTTGTGGTTCTTCTTGCTGTAGGTAGTTTATTGTATATATGTGTAATAATATAAATGTATATGTAAAAATAAAAATAAATAAGTAAGTAAATAAATAAAAAGATCACTGGATTCCTGATTACTTTTCTGGAGGTTCCAGGGTTGTTTCCCAGCACCCACATGGCAGCTCACAAGTCTTTGTAACTCCATTCGTGTGGGATCTGATATTCTCTACTGGCTCCATGAGCATGCATGCGATGTACATATTGCACATACATGCAAAACAGTTCTACACATAAAATACAAATAAAATTGAATTAATAGAAAATTTTGTGCCCATACTGAATAGGCAAAAAGCTAAGGTTAGTAAGCTTAGTATATCAAGACAACACTGTTTTCTCTCTTTTGATAGTGGCAATTAATTCTACATCCTGATTGACTCAACTTACTTTTTTTTTATTGAAAAGAGCACTAGACTTAATTGACCCAACATCTTGAAGTGTAGATAAAAATTAATAAGCCATTTTTTCCTGATGATAAAATAATAGAATTCCAGGGGAGATTAAGTGACTCTCTTTTCAGTCTAATCCTGCGTGATGGATTGGAATTCCTTATTGTAGCTCTGTTGCTTATCTTTATGCTGAGAATGGTTGAAAGTGAGGAAAACATTAAGAATAAGACATGCTCACCATAGTCAGAACTGTACCATCTGGAGTACCATCTGGAGAGGCCCTGAGGTCAGTCTGAGCCAGGGTCAAACATCTTTGCACCAGTCACCTATGTGAGGAGAGACTTCTTACCTGTCTCATTGTTGACATGGTTGTTGTAATGCAGGGCTGTATATTGCATGGAGTAAGGAGCATCCACACCATTATCTATGTAGTAGATAACAAAAGGACTATTGTAGCCCTGAGATAAAAACACTGAAATGAACTGATAACTCAATGGGGTTAGAATGTGGGAGTGTTGGTGACTAGTATTTCTTGGTGATGAGATTTTTACTTTTTGTTTTTGCTTTTTCTGTGAATGCACTTTACGTACTTCATTTGTAGAACAGAATGATTTGCAAACATATTGTACGTTCCACCACCTAAAAAGAAATTGTTCATAGCCTGTGAAGTCCCTTGCTTGAGAACCTTAGGCAAAAATCATTCGCTCTCATTTTTTACTTTGAAAGTGTTCCCAATCACCATAGATTTTTGTCTGCATAGTGTTTACACATGGGCTGCTTTTGAAATGATGTACCTATTCCTAAAATTATGCTCCAAGTAGCCTGGAGTTTTACTTTTGAGAGCCTAGCTAATCGAAGACTTAGTTTTATTTTCCCTTTGTGCTCATCTATAAACACAGCTTCATCTGTAGCCCATCTTAGTCTGAGTTAAGACTCTCATGTCAGATGCTGCATCTTCAGTGGAGGATCTCATTTCCAGTCACAAATGGGATTTTATTTGAGGAACTCTTGTAGTCTGCTAAGTGCCTTGCTGATCCAGATGTCTGCCTCTCTGAAATCACATCCAGAAGACAGGAAGAATTATGCTTTGTTTATTTAATTTTCTCATGTGATCTGGCCATATGGACAAATTTAGAGTACTGTTGGTGTTGTTGCTGTAAGTATTTCTATTAACCCAGTGTTTTATTGTGTTCCCCATCCTCAAAGGGCTGTGTTAAGTGTATTTAATCTCAGGCCATAACTGTGCCATATTTTGATGTAAAGTCTTTTTTTCCATTTATGTGTGAGATAGATTTCAAGAATACTGTGTATACAGAAATGAACAGAATTTTTCTCCCCTGTCTAAAATGGCATTGTGGTTATGTGATAGCTACATGTATCCTCTATACACCTCAATTTGTCTCTAAATAAATGGTAACATGTATTGCATTAAACTAAAAATATTGCAGTCAGTTTTCCATTGCGATTAGGCATTAATGGCAATAGAAAAAAAGCTTGTGAGTTTCAGTGAAGAGATAACTATTTTTAAGTATTTTTGAGCCATGATTGCTTGAATCTGCCCATGCGGAACTCAGGGAATATGGCGAACTGATTGCTTGCATCTAGAATAACTTCATAGGAGTGTAGATAATAGAACTGAATTACCCATACTACACACACACACACACACACACACACACACACACACACACACACAGAGAGAGAGAGAGAGAGAGAGAGAGAGAGAGAGAGAGAGAGAGAGAGAGAGAGAAGAGAGAAAGAAACCCTTTAATTGAGATATAATTCAGAAAGAAGTTTGTATCAAGCCTTGTGACATTTGTTCAGGTAATTATCGAAGCATGAGTATGTATTATATAAAAATAAGCTACCTAACTCAGGACTTAAACTTATGTTCTGTGAAGAGTGTTTGTGCTACCAGCATAGCACATAAGAGATATAGCAGTTTAGAGACTCATATATCCTCTTTAATTTATCCTGACATTAAAGCAAGACATCGCAGAAGAAGCAATAGAATAGAATCCCATGTTATAAATACAGAGAATATTCACAATGTCCCACCAATAACTCATTATATAAACAAACACTAATATTTCTGGGTATATTTGAGGTAATACTTCATCTGAACAAATGAATGATGAGTGGTACACAAACATCAATCCCAAATTTTTACTTGGAACTGGGCCTGCAGTGGTAGTAGCTAAGTTGGTCAGCCCATAACCACTACTTTCTGTATCCACACCACCAGGGTGAGCTCTCCAGCACTGCCCTGACTAACTCATCCAATGTAACCTGTAGGGGGCTCTTTGGTTCTCCTGCTCTCATGCTCAAGAAACAGGCTCACCCTCACTCATGCCACTAGAGCCAGCTCCACTATGCTGCCCAGTTGGGGTATTATGGACACTCTCCTGAATGCTGCAGCCGGCAAGGGGCTGGGCCAGCTCTCCTGCTCTCAAGTCTTTTCTTTTTAAATCATGCCTATTTTAGTGAGACTCTATATAGTTTTTCATGAGTTCAATGAATAAAATGGTCTAGTGCAATTTGTTTCCAAATTATAGTCCATGTACAATTACTTGAGTAGTTTCAAATTCTAAATATATGAATTGTGTGCGTTTTCTGCACAGAATAATTGAGAGCTCTTTGCCAGCATGAGTGGCAGCACATAACTTTATGGAGCAGACATCACAGAGTGCATGGTCACAATTCCGGACAAATATGTTACTATGCTACAATTGAGAGATGGGTGGAGTGCGCTGATATAAGCAAGAAAGCTCATGTATAAACTAACAGATCTCCAGAATCTTAGAGTTCTGACTCCTCTTTGAGTTCCTGTCTTTGTGCTCAGACTAGCATGCTTCCTGTGTACTTTGCCAACCAATTTACTGGAAACTGGGTCATGACGTTCAGGTAACTAAACATATGTGCAAAGTGCAAGAGAAAAAGATTTGTGCTATATTTTATGAGTGGGTTTCTAGAACTTGTGGAAGTTTCTTACAGTCTTTCCAGTATTATTTATTGAATTGCACAAAAATTTATATAGTGTCTGTTTGCATAGCACAAGAGCCTGTCAACATCCTTCAATAATGATTAAAGGAGGCACAATGCGATTGCATTTAAATTAGTTTAAACCTTGACAACAGCTAGTGTTCAGAGAATTAAATGTTAATAAATTTAGATATGGTGTAGTTATAGTTTTATGTATACTTGTATTGAGTATTAAATACAAATAATGTGTATGGATATTAAAAATTTCTAGGATAGTTTTAGACTCTTGGCAAAGTAAACATTGTATCCTTCACAAAGACCATGTTCTATTCTTGACTAGAAAGGAATTAGGTAGCATTTAGAAGTCAATTTATAGAGGGAGTGAGACACATGTGGTATCTCTGAAGAAGCCTTGATGCTGATCATGTGGATAAGATAGTTTTGAAGAAGTGTCTAGAAATGAGTAACTGTGAAAAAAGGAAAACATGATATAAAGGGCACTGTTAGCAGCATCTGATGATTGTTTTCATGTAATGCAAGTCATTTTGTGGGAAACAGATTGCACATCCTCCTACTAGTTCTCTAGTGGAGAGTTGAGGCTGGCATACAGCAAGAAAAGAAAGGAGATACGAAGAATTGTCTAATAGCTAGCAATTGTCAAAACTGTAACAGAGTGCCTCAGAAAGTAGTGCATGCCTGCTGTTAAAGAGATAACAAAGAAATAAAAAAAATGTAAGAGGTGAAGTGGAAAATATATAGATAGCTTTAGAACAACCTTATAGGCTAGTTGTATCTGATGAGGCATTGTGGCACTGAGGCCATCTGGACCTCATTTTGTTGGAAAGACAAATATAGTATTCCTATTTCCCCAAAGGCACTTATCAGACCTTTACCAATGGTCTCATAACAAGTAAATTCACCAAGATTGAATTGCATAGAATATAGTATATGTTTAATAGTACTTATTTAATTTGACAGAATATTTTCTTCCTGTCATGATAGTAGATTTTGGAAGAAAACTTATAAGATATTTTTAAACATTTTTCCCCTGAAACACTTCAAAGTAATTTAAAACATTATAGCAGTTCATACCTTGATATTATAGTTGAATCCAAAATTATGGAAATCTGCATGTTGAAAAACAACAATCATCTCTTAAAACTGTTTGATATCCAGTTTGTGTTCAGTCTCACCATTTGTAGCTCAAATGTGTTCTGTGTATTTTATATTTCCTGAAACCTAGGGACAAACTATCCTTACATATAACATTTCTATATGAGGTAAAAATACTTAAGTATGTGAGAGACCATTTTTAAGTAGAAGGGAATTTACACTTTATCTTTATGGACATAACTTCCATGGTTGCAAATGTGAATATTACCATATGTTACTCATATTATTATCGTTTATATTGTATAGGTTTGTAAACAAAATTCTAATTCTGTGTTTCATGGCTAGGAGACTATAAAGACATGTGCTATAATGGACATTTGTTAAATGTCCATTAACACAGTTTATAGTTAAGGAAAACAGAAAAGTAGTGAAATAGAATTGCGCACACAAAAAATTAAATATTACATATTCCCCTATCCTTCTCAGTAATATTTTAAGACTATTTTCCTTCTCTGGGACACACAGTTACTTTCTAGTCTTTTATGTGAAAAATTGAGTGTGCCATGGGGGGAAAGAAGTGATTATAACAACTTAGTATTTCTGTGGTCTTTGTGATTTTGGGACCTATTTGCTCAGATCTATGTTAGTTTGTGATTTGTTTCTTTGAGGTGGGGCAAGTGAATCATATACCCCTTTTCCACTCATGAATTTTAAAAATATTTTAATTTTAAAAACAGATAAGCTAGCTTGTGGACAGTTGTCTTAGTAACCCCCATATTAACACCATATATTATCAATTATGCATCTACTTTCAGAGAAATTGTATCCTAGGGAAGCATATCAAAAATTTGGCTATTTATATATTTTATGTATACTGATGGAAAGTACTCCTCACCAAAGTCCTTCATATTTCTTGTTCTGTTGTCTATATTTGCACACATGCCTTTCATCCAAACCATATTCTTATGTAAATTCACTGTTGTTCAATATGTGATGTTCATAATGGTTACACTCTTTGCTACATGATGCATGCTTGTCAGCATTTAAAGTTGGGTGAAGATCTATATGAAAAGTTCTACTTTTCCTGTTATGCCATTTTCCTTATCCTTCATTTTTAAATGATTTATAATGTATTTGTTTGCTTGTTTACATATGTTTCTGTTTCTGGAGATGTGCATGTTTCTATGTATCTGAAGATGCCATAGGGAAGGCATAGGATGGCTTTGAACTGGAGTAATCGGCATTCTGGGAACATCTGGGTTGACAGGTGGGTGCTGGGATCTGAACTCTTGTCATCCTGATTGTACAGCAAGCACACCAACCAACAAAGCATCTCTCCTTCAAATAACCCCTCAACCACTAAAAGCAAGGAAATCATGAAAGTTGCAGGCAAATGTTTGTAACTAGAAAAGATCACCCAGAGTGAGGTAAACCCCCCCCCCAGTCCCAGAAAGACACACATGGTATGTACTCACTTATAAGCAGATTTTAGCCATTTAGTACAGGATAAAATTTCCACAGTGCACAGACCCAAAGAGGATAAGTAACAAAGAGGACCCAAGGGAGGATGCTTAACTCTCACTGTGAAGGAGAAATAGAATGCACAGAGATAGTGGCTGAAGAGACGGAACAAAGCAGAAGAGGGAGCACGGAGAGAAATAATGGGGTAGATCAGACCTGGGCAGAGTGATGGGCATGCAGGTGGCAACATGCCTGCAGAGAAAAGAGACTGCCTTGCCATAGGGGAAGGGGCCGAACTCAGTCCTGGCGCTACTTGAGGAGTTAGGATAGGTAGCCATCCTTTTTTCAAGAAATAGGGGAGGAGGAAGTAGGAGGGAGGGTGGTTCTGAGAGGAGAGAAGGAAGGGGCCAACTCCTGGGATGAAAAGTGAATAAATAAATTAATTAAAAAAAACAACGAACACTGTAGAAGACTTGTCTACATTTGCTTTTCTTTATTCCGTGATTAGATATTTCTAGAAAGGCAAGACAGTCAACACATTTTAGGAAGGAAGGAAGGCAGCTGCGGAGACTGCAGAGGCAAATTTGATTCTGCTAAGTACCTGTGTGTTAGGCAATTGTCTCCAATGACTGTGTGGGTGTGTTTGTGCATTTCAGATGATACTGCTCATGTTTGTCAGCATGGCCACAGAAGTCACCTCATGGGACTTCTAGGAAGATGGAACTCAACTTTAAGATACGGAGCAAAGTACATTATTTTGAAAACCTACGTGTTACGTGTAACATGGAAGTTAGCCTATATATATATATAGTACCTAGAGAGAGTTTGGCACCATCTTTTTTTCATTGTCTTTGGTTTGAAATCAACAGATACATACAATGCAACATCATTCGTATGACTGGAATCCCACAAAATATTTGTATCAGCATTCTGTTTTATAGACATTGAGCCTATATATGTAGATTACCAGGATATATTTTGTCAGAGTTTCTACTTAATCATAACTTCTTCTTTTCATACCTTGTACAATATAAAATAATTCAAAGGGCATTTTTTTTTCTGGAATCCTCAACATTGAGTATTCTCTTGGGTTTAACTTTTAAATTTTCCCAGTGATTGAAATTGATTGATGGCATTTAATAAATTATTCATAGATACACTTAAACCCTTCAGTAAAGGTGTCAGACTGTAATTAAATGTTTCATTATTGTTGCTGTCCTGTGCAAAGTAAGGCTAGAATCCTCCGGAACGTTCAGTTTTACAAACTCTTGCTCAACTTCTGACTGTCTTCTTGTTAGAGCTGAAAGTCCTTTGAATGTAGCTCACCATGTGAGTTCAGAGTATGTAGGATGCTACCTAACAGGCTCCTATCTGTGACAGTTTCTATTGCCGTGTTTTCCAATAATCCACTGGACTCCATCAAGAGAACGGAGGCTACCTAACAGGCTCCTATCTGTGACAGTTTCTATGGCCGTGTTTTCCAATAATCCACTGGACTCCCTCAAGAGAACGGAGGTTGTAATTATTGTCATTTCATTTCTGGGGAAACTTATGCACAGAGATTAAAGATTTCCTGCAGATCTATGCAAGATCAGTGATATTCTTAGGAATAGAGTGTGGAATATCCTAGACCATATTACTACCTTAATATTTTATTTTATGGTGTCATTAATGACTGCTTTTCCATAATATTCTGCTGTAGACTTCAGCATTATGGGTTATACTGGTTATCAGTGTCTTATTCTTACTATTTATATGCTAAAGCACGTATCCAAAAGCAACTTGGGAAGGAACTGAGTTTATTTCATCATATACTTGCTGTTACCCACCCATCACTGAGGGAATTCAGGGCAGAAACTCAAGCAGAGCCAGAACCAAGGGACAGGTGTTGAAGCAATCCATGGAGAAATGACGTGTTAGTGGCTTTCTCCTTCTAGAATGCTCAGCCTGTTTTTTTTTTAATACAAATCAGCACCACCTGCCCGGGGTTTGCAGTGTTCACAGAGCACTGGACCCTTCCACAGCAATCATTAATCAAGAAAATACTTCACAGATTGGCCTACCGGTCATTGTGGTGGAGGCATTTCCTCAACTGAGAGTCCCTCTTCCCAAATGACTCTAGCTTGTGTCAAGTTGCCAAATGAAGAAGAAGAAGAAGAAGAAGAAGAAGAAGAAGAAGAAGAAGAAGAAAAAGAAGAAGAATTATTATTTTAAAAACCAGCACAGCCAGAAACAAGATTCATTATCTCTCAGGTATAGGATGCAGTAAGATGCCTGTATCAAACATTTAAATAAATATAGTTATTAATAGTTGAATGCATAAACATTTTAAAAGAGGAGAAAAATAATGTCCAATCTTGAAGATGAGGAAAACCCATTTCTATTTCCAAGCTCTTTTAACAAGTTGATACCTTACAATTTACTCAGCATACTTTGATTCCAGAAGTAGTGAGCTGTGTTCATTTATGTGTCTTGCCATGTGCCAGGGGCAATAAATGTTGCTCTGCTTGTGACATTCTGTTTAGGAACCATTTCCTAAGAGAGGGGACAAAAAGGAAAAAAGAGAGGAAAAGAGGGCAAAAGCACTTTCAGTTGCTAAGAAAGAGAAGTTGTATAGCTCACTAATTAAAAATGTAGCCTGTGGGCTGGAGAGATGGTTCAATGACTAAGAGCAGGCACTGCTCCTGAGGAGGACAAATTTTGGTTCCCAACTGTCTATCACCACAACTCCATGGGGACTTTCACCACTGGCTGTCACAGCCACTAGCACCCATGTGCTCATAAATACACACAGGCTCTCTCTGTGTCTCTGTGTCTGTCTGTCTGTCTGTCTGTCTGTCTGTCTGTCTGTCTGTCTCTGTCTGTCTGTCTATCTGTCTCTCTCTCTCTCTCTCTCTCTCTCTCACACACACACACACATACATACATAATTAAAAATAAAATAAATCTTTCTTTTAAAATTTCTAGCCTCAGGAAGCTCAACCTTAGTCTTTAATGAAAATGAGCTAGAAATATGAATATATGTTGATAGGTTTTCTTTGAGTAAGAAGTAGATGTCACTTGTTGAACATTTAATCCATGCCAGATTATGCTGAGGAATTTAAAAGAAACTTCACACCAGAAAGCCTTACTGTTGGTTGCATTCCCTATGTTAGAAATCAGGCAAGACACTTTCCCTTGGTGGGGAGGCCTTGGTGGCACTCAGAGAAAGAATAAGCAGGCTACCAAGATGAGACTTGATAGCCTATAACCATATGGGGGGGAGGAGGTCTCCCTCGGTCATAGACCTAGGGGAGGGGAATAAGTTGAAAGTGGGAGGGAGGGAGGAATCAGAGAATACAAGTGATCGGATAACAATTGATATGTAATCTGAATACATTAATAAAACAAATAAACAAAACTGACCTGAAAATAAATAAATAAATAAATCAGGCAAGGTATCCTAACCCTCAGAGCTTAAGTGATACCATGCTGAGATCATCAGGTCATTAATAAGCTATTAATAAATGACAGACAGTTCATATTGGTACTTTGACTTTTATTTTTCTTTATGTTTTTACTTACTATTATTCCATTTTTTTAAAAGACATGGTCTCTTTATGTAGTCGTTGCTGGCCTAGAATACATTCTGTAGACCAGGCTGCCCTCAAACTTTCAGAGATCTGCCTGACTCTGCCTCTTGAGTGCTGGGCTTAAAGTTGTTCCCCAGCCTAATTTCTTTATCCAATATAGTTAAGCTTTTTTGGTACTATATAATATTTATCTAATGAGAAGTGTTTTTACTATTTCGAACCTAATATTCAGAAAATTGCAAAGCTTTCTGACATTTCTTTCCCACTTATAGATGCCCATTCACTAGAATTCAGAAATAATTGCAGATCTCATATATCCTATCTAAATAGTCGAATGAGAAACATGTGTGTTTTATCTTTTTCAAAACATCCTCTTATCCACCTACTACTAGAAAATATCTGAATTTATAGTGTGTGCATGTGTATGCATATGCATGAGTCTATGTATATATCTGTGTGTTTGTGTGTAGTTGTATGTGTGTTTGTGTGTCTCCAAGTATATGTATATGAGTGTTTGTATGTGTGTCCGTGTGTATGAGTGTGTGTGCATATGTGGACCTAATTTGTTGTACAATATAATGACAAAGATAGCTTCATGAAATTTTATGTTTTTTATATAATCACTTTATAGCCTGATCCCAGCCCCCTCTCTCCTCTCCTTTCAGTCCCACCCTCCTGCTCCCTCCTCCTGCTCTATCCTCTCCTTCTCAGAGAAGGGGAGGCCCCTAAGGGGTACCACCCTACCCTGGCACATCAAGTCACACCAGGAATAAGCACATCTTCCCCATTGAGTCCAGACAAGGTAGCCCAGCTAGGGTAAAACGATCCAAAGGCAGGCAAAGGAATCAGAGACAGCCCCTATTCCCATTGTTAGGGGACCCACATACATGATGACTAAGCTGCACATCTGTTACATATGTGTAGGGGGTTAACTCTGGCCCATGCAAGCTCTTTGGTTGGTGGTTCAGTCTCTGTGAGCACCATGGGCCCAGGTTAATTTACTCTTTAGGTCTTCTTATGTTATCTTGACCCCTCTGGCTCCCTGGATCCTTCTTCCCACTCTTCCACAAAACTTTCCAATCTCTGCTTATTGTTTGACTGTGGACCTCTGTATCTGGTTGCATCAACTGCTAGATGAAACCTCTCAGAGAAATTGTGTTGGGCTCCTGTCTACAAACATAGCAAAGTATCATTAACAGTATCAGGGGTTGGCTCTCTCCCATAGATGGGTTTCAAATTGGGCCATTGAGTTTGCCGTTTCTTCAATCTCTGTTCTCATCTTTCTCCCTATACTTCCTGTAAACAAGAACAATTTCAGGTCAAAGGTTTTGCGGGTGGGTTGGTGTCACCCTCCATCTACTAGAAGTCCTACCTTGCTATAGGAGGTGGTGAGTATAGGCTCCATGTCCCCCACTGTTAGGGCTCTCAGCTAGGGTGACCCTTGGGACCCTGTCCCAGAGATGCTTCCTCACTGATTTTCATCCTCTCTCCAGGTCTTCCCCTTCCCACCACTGTCCCTCCCCACCCACACACACATCAGAGCCCCACACTCATTGCCTTCCCCATCCCATCTCCCGTACAGCTCTGTCCCTCCATCTACTTCAGACGGTTATTTTATTTCCTCTTCTGTGTGAGATTCAAACATAGATGCCTGGGCCCTTATTTCGGTCTGTGGATTGTACCATCATTGCCCTATTCTTTATATCTAATATCTATTTATAAGTGAGTATATATCATACCAATCTTTCTTAGTCTGGGCTACCTCACTCAGGATGATATTTTTTTTTTAGTTCTATCTATTTGACTGCAAGTTTCAAGGTTTCTTTGTTTTTAATAGCTGAGTAGTATTCTGTTGTGTAAATGTACCTCGGTTTCTTTATCCATTCTTCAGTAGAGGGACATTCAGGTTCTTTCCAGTTTCTGGTTATTACAAATAAAGCTGCTGTGAACATAGTTGAGCAGATGTCCTCATGTTATGGTGGAGCATCTTTGGCTATAAGGCCAGGAGTGGTATAGCTGGATCTTGAGGTAGATCTATTGCCAATTATCTGAGAAAACTGCAGATTGATTTAAACAGTGATTGTACAACTGTGTGAGCATTCCCCTTGCTCTTCATCCTCGCCATCATGCACTGTTACTTGAGGTTTTGATCTAAGCCATTCTGAGAGGTATAAGATGGAATTTCAGAGCATTTCTGTGATGACTAAGGAAGTTGACCTTTTTTTTTATGTGCTTCTCAGCCATTCCATATTCCTCTGTTGAGAACTCTCTGTTTAACTCTGTATTCCATTTTTAAATTAGATTATTTGGTTTGTTGGTGTTTAATTTCTTGAGTTTTCTAAAAATATATTTTGGATATTAGCCCTCTGTCAGATGTATGGTTGGTGAAGATCTCCTATTTGGTAGGTTGCCATTTTGTCCTATTGTTGGTGTCCTTTGCCTTACAGAAGCTTTTCAGCTTCATGAGGTCCCCATTACTAATTTTTGACCTTCAGTCCTGTGCTGTTAGTGTTCTGTTCAGGAAATTGTCTCCTGTGCCAATGAGTTCAAGACTCTTCCCCACTTTCTCTTCTGATAGATTTAGTGTATTCAGTTTTATGTTGAGGTGTTTGATCCACGTGGACTTGAGGGGTTTTTGTTTTGTTTTGCTTTGCTTTGTTTTTTGTTTTGGCAGGGAAATAAATATGAGTCTATTTGCATTCTTCTGCATACAGACATCCAGTTAGATCAGTATCATTTGTTAAAGATGCTTTCTTTTTTCCATTGTATGGTTTTGGCTTCTCTGTCAAAAGGCAGGTGTCCTTAGGTGTGTAGGTTTATTTCTGGGTCTTTGATTTGATTCCATTCCATTGTTTAATCTGTCTGTTTTTATGCCAATACCATGCAGTTTTTATTACTATCAAAATTCCAACACAATTCTTTACAGACCTTGAAAGAGCAATTCGCAACTTCATATGGAAAAATAAAAGACACAGGATAGCTAAAACAGTTTTGTACAATAAAAGAACTTCTGGAGGTATCACCATCCCCGATTTCAAGCTGTACTACAGAAATTTTATGGTCAATAAAGTATCAAATCATTTTTACTCCTAACTTTTTTTTCTTCGTCACAAAATTGACAGTTTCCAGGTGCTGAGGTTGGGAGTTTAGTGGTGTTAGAGTTTACATGGTTTCTTACCAAAGGCTCATTTCAGATGCAATGGGAAGATGTAATTTGCATGCTTTAAAGAATGTAACATATCCACAGAGTGCTGTCATGCCAAAGCAGATAACTCTTGCTGTTTGAGTAGCACCTCTAGACCTGGTATGCTAATAAGAGAGGACGCCCTTCATAAATCCTTCCTTTCACTCTTATTCTTCCATGGGAAGAGTGTATATGCTAATATGGATCTAAATATTTTGCATGTATGAAATATACATACCATCTATGAATTTATATAAGTATATGGTAATTATTTATGAATATATATGGAGTGCTATTTAAGGAGAAATTTGTACATTTATGTATAGATAGATAAATAAACTGTCATTTCAAATGAATTTTAACTTCATCTGTTGAAGTGTTCTATTAATATAATTAAAAGTTATGAAGTATATGCATTTAAACAAACATGAATTTTCAGAATCTATTTTAATTAATATAAAATTTTGGGTATTAGAAAATTTCAAATTAACAGGTTAATTCATAGAGAAGAATTAAAACAACAGACACCAAAGTCTACTTTTCTAATCTGAAATGTAACCCTAAAGTTTGCAAGCAAAAATTTACAAATTTGTAGCTTTTCCCATTAGAATCGAATAGGAAATTTTTGTTTGGATATCTTTAGCTTAGGTATCTTGACTTTAAGTGAAATGTTTGTATAAATGTCTTATAGTGACTACTTCTCCCTAGGATGCTGCCTCTGTAGAAGAGTGATTTTAAATTGAATTATCACATTTTAGGCTAAGATGACTCAACTGCCTGAGGCAGAAAGGGAAAAGATTGCTGAGCAAGTAGCTGATTTCAAGAAAGTAAAGAGCAAGCTGGATGCCGAGATCGAGATATGGGATGACACAAGCAATGACATCATTGTTCTCGCCAAGAAGATGTGCATGATCATGATGGAAATGACAGACTTTACAAGGTAATTGCATGGGTAGCGATGTGTGATACCCAATGTTGGTTATGCATTTGTCACATTCCTGAAATTTCCAAGTTTCTCTGAATGGCAAGGGAAGTATAAATATAGAGTTAGAGAGGTATGAATGAACAATTCCAGAATTGTAGTAAAGATAGCACCATTTCTTATAAAATCATTGCTTCTTACTCTCCCACCTTCACTCAATGCAGCAGGGATTACATTGTATCAAGCCAACATACTATATGTCCACAGAAACTGATAACTAGGGCATGTTCACTCTGAGGCTCTAGAGAGATTGATACCTATTGCTACATCATCAGGATTTGTGGCCTATGGCATTCTTGAGATTGCAAATCAGTATATTTGATATTTCCAATGAATAATGATGGCTATGAAAGAAATTTATTTATTTATTTATTTATTTATTTATTTATTTATTTATTTATT
>OU015751.1:17976653-17988738 GCA_907169655.1 Acomys percivali | reverse complement strand
ATTTATTTATTTATTTATTTATTTATTTATTTATTTATTTATTTATTTATCCCAGAAGCAATACAAATGTTTAAAAATAATATTTGAGACTTTGTAGTATCACAATCAGACTCACCCTATTTTCTGTAGAGTCACCATACAGTGGGATCCTGTACATGTATCCTGAAAACTGAAGGGACTTGAGGGCTGTCATCCCTAATTCCTGCCTGCTCAGGTCCTGTGGCTGCTTGATGCTCACTTGAAAATGACAATTTCCAAGCAAGCAGACAAACAAACAAAACAAAACAAAACAAAAACAAACTGACACTGGTCACTAACCTTTTGTATCTCTATAAACAGGTCTCAAAATTTTGTTTTCTCTGTTTCCTCATCCTAACTGCTTGTTCTTTTACCTTCATTAATTAGCCCCAATTCATTATGGTGATGGGGTGCAGGATAAAACTGTATGATAAACATTTCAGTTTGATGCTAAGAAGCTTTTAAAGACCCAACTTTAAAAAAGAGAGAGAAAAGGGTTCAGTGGAAGAGGAGAAGACCCAACTGAAGAAAATGAGGAGAAAAATGGCATCTGTAGAAGTTCTTGTAAAGGAGACGGCTAAGTGTAAACACGAGCAGGTTACAGAGCCCAAGGTCAAGGGCCCCTGCTTCACTTACCCAAGATACCTTAGTGTTGGATGGCTTTAAGCACATGTCCTCGATGAAGAAGCACTCTCCATGACACTGACTTATTCAGGGAGCATTTTGAATAAAATTCTGATTCCTGCCCTGCTCCCAGTATGCTTTGATAGAACATGCCCTTAGTCCTTCATGAGCTGAAACCGAGTTAGTGGAATATTCCAGTGAGTAGACTCTTGCCAGTGCCACTATGCACAAATGATGTCATCAGTTCTATGTCTGGGGTTTGGGTTTTCTTAGGCCAAAAGTATTCCTTGCCGCTGAGTCTGGATTGAAAGCTGGACCAGGAGTACTGTGCGTGTGGAAACTAGATCCTGTCAATGAGGAAACCAAGACATTGATTTCAGAACATCACTCCCAGGAGGAGACTTTACAGTGTGTGGGCAAGTCTTCAATAAAGGAAAAATCTTTAAGAGAACATTTCTTTTAGCTGCCTACACCCACCCTTTAGGGGAAAGGAGGCCATTAAGGGAAACGGAATATTGAAAGTTTCTAAGTGTCTTCCTATAATTAAGCAAAGAGCAGTAAGATGTGTAATGCTTTTCTTACCAGTTGCTGAAGAATGTAAAACTGAAACAAAACATATTTAGTCTTCCTGTAGCTACTGAAATCACAGAATAGAAGGCTTCTCTATGACAGACATATAACATGGAGGAAACCATTGTGTCACCATGTACTACACACATTATGATGGGATAATGAATTAGTACAATTCTAAATCATAATTAATTGTGAACACACATTTCATTTCAGTGTTAAGACAGAGAAAAAGTTTTCAATTGTTACACACAAGAAAGAATTTGAAGGACCTAAAAAATCTGTTTCAATGGAAGGTTCTAAACAATTTGAAAATGAAAAAAAAAATGACATGACAAATATTTGTAACAAGGAATAGCTAATGTGTGTGATACTTTTTATATAAATGATAAAAGAGATGTATACATTAATCACTGCTTTTAGGACTTGACGAGTAAATATTTGTAGATATGTAATGGAAAAGTAAATGAAATTAGTGTACACTTGTTCAAAACATTTTCAAAAGGCCAACATAGAAAGTATGGTGGAAAAAGAAAACTTTATTAAATGTCTTAATTTGGAATGTTGTATATATTTTTTTCTTGGTTGCAATATTATCTGTGCAGTTAAATATATCATGAAAATACAGAGGTTTTATCCACATTACAATTTCACCACAATTATTTTAACTGTAGATAGACATGTCAGGGTGGAGGCCATAGTCAGTGCTATGATATTTAGCAGCAAATATGCTTATATTTGACACATATTCTGTCCTGGACAAATGCTAATTTGCCACATAATAGTATATATATATACACACACACATACATACACATATATTGCCTTTCCTGAAGCACCACTACTTACAATGGGTTTTGGTTTTGTTTTGTTTTGTTTCTTGAAATGCTATTTTCAGTAGAGTGCAGTAGCTAACGAAAGAATGTACACTGTGGATCACTCTATGAAAAATACATGATTTCTTATTTTCTTATCCTAAGCATAGAATAAAGAATCCATTCCATAATTCATTGTTGAAAAACTGTAAGACAGCAATAAAATCCAAAGCAAATTTTAAATTACGAATGAAAATGTAAAAAAAAAAAATTAACAATCCAAAAACAAGATCTCAGTGGATAAAGAAGGATGCTGCTAAGCCTAAAGACCTGAGTTAAATGCCCTCTATAGCAGGTGGGCAAAACTGTGCTCAAACCACAAGAATGAGTGCATCAAATTGGATGGTTATCTGATGAAAGATCAGGATATGGAAAATGTAGATTATAACCTGCATAATAAAAAAAAAACATTTAAAGACTGTTCCTAGGGACCTAATTCTACCAGACAGGTCACAGGGTTCTGATAGCTTCCCCAGACACCAACCACAACCAGGGAATAAGTACTCAAAAGTCTTTATTTTGGGAACATCGATTCCAACTGTCACATATGTAGTTTACACACGAGATGTTTATGCTACTTTGCCTTCTGAATCAGAAAGCCTGTTAGGAATTATTAGGGCTGTAGAAATATTCTTATTATGATATTTAGGTTATTAAAATATGTAATTGTGTTTTTATAATTCGAGGATCAATGTGTATTAATAAAGAAGGCACTGCTTATGTTATGATAATTTTTAAATTTAGTAACCTAGCTGTTAATAGACATCAATTTCCTGGTGATCGCCTCGGCTTCCTGGATGAATATGGATGACCACAAAGTCCTCAATGTCCTCTGAAGTACTGCAGCTTGAAAGGTGTTGAAAATCATTGAATTTGCATGTTAGCGACTTGCCTTTTCTTCAGTTTTGTTTAGTTATGCAAAATGAATATTATGCATTCTACTTTCTAAAAGAGTTGGAGGCACCTTCTCTTGTTCTGTTAACTATCACAGGCATATACTACTGTGATGATTTATAACATGGTATCCCAAGACTCTTGGTCATAAGGTCTCTGAGCCTAACTATTTGCAAATAATGAGTCAAGGAGGAAACTGTCTATAGATCAGTAATATAATTGAGATAGGAAGGAAAATAAATTTACATTTTGTATAATACAAAACAAAAAACTGAATGCCCTTCCAGTGGGCATTTCTGATACATTTCTGATAGTGATGCTTGTTTCTTTAAGTACATATAAAATTTGTGGGTTTTTTTTTCTTCTTTAGATTCCTCCAGATAAAAGATTCAATTTTAAAACAATTGAACCTACCTTCAATAAAAAGAAGGCCACCAAACATTTGTATTCTTAGTATGTGTTTAGGTGCACCCTAAATAACTCCTTGGTATCCCTCAAGGTCTGCCTGCTACAAAATATATGATTTAAAGGCCAGATGGAAGCCTGACAGAGGTGCCAGTTTGCCAGCTGGTCACCATGTGTTTGAGTGGTCCTTCACAATGAGTGTTGGCTGACCTCGGCTGAAGTGCCCAGATAGGATCTGCGTACCCGAGGCAATTGTAACTCATGAGGGAAAACACACTTTCTCAGATTTGTAATGGGATACCAAGAGATGTCAAGGTGAGTCACATCACATAAATGTCGCCTCCTCTGACAGCATCCAGGACATGTGCCCATGCTGCTTTCTTTCCCATGTCCTCCTGTATAATGAAGCGGTTCTACAGTGCCAGGGGACTGCTATTCTTAAAGTGAATGAATAGCCACACAGTACATTTTTTGATTCTGGAACATTTGCTAGAGCCAAGGACAGATACTAAATTTCAATCAGCCCTGATAAGAGCAAAGATTACAGTTTTTAAAAGAGGCATGTACATCTCACTGTACACTTGATGACTGTGCTGGCAATGATTGCTACCTTCAAGTTCAATATGTGTTAATTGTTTTCAAATTAAAAATACTGTCAAGCTATTGATATTTATTCAAATGTCTTAGTCTCACAATATTTAGAAGAAAAATGTTCTACTTTCATTCCAAGTAATCACTTGACTTCCCTTCTGCATTTTACCCTAGACATTATATTCTTAGTTCTGTCATTGTTTCTGTTTTCAGTTATTCTGGAGTCAATTCTAAATTCCTGGTTGTATGGGTATCTACTTCTTATTTTCTGTTTTCCATGTTGACTACTTGTTAACACAACTCCTAGTGTCTTTCGCTCTTTTTGTCATCTCTGTCCCTGTAGGATTAGGTTGCTCTTGTCAGTTTCATTCATTTTGTTCTGCACTTTGGGTCCCTGATCTTGTCCTCAAATAACCTATTCACTTTATTCATTTTACTACATCTATTATTTCTGCTCTTAATATTTGCCTTGTCCTTATGAGCCTCTTTATCACCATATCACAGGACCTTTCATCAGGTTCTGTCTCCTTTGAAAATGTTTAACAAATGGCTGACTTCTGCCATCTCTTGTCATATGCCTTTAAATTTGTATTATGTCACTATATGATCCAATTTCTTACTTCTTTCATTGTTCATAGTTGATAAAAAAAATTACTGGGTTATCTACGCACATGGACATGGACATGTAAAGTTAATCTGTCCTAAATTTTGCCTTCATGCAGCTCTCCTTCAATAGAGATAGGCATAAACCAGTCATTCTGTACTACTACAGAAAGCACATGAGAAAAGACATACCATGATTTTTCTAAAGACTTGGACAATGGTCATCTGAGAAGAAAAAGTATGGTATAAAGAAAAAAATATCTTATTGTTCCAAATGACATTTTATTGCTGTTCTTATGACAGACAAGAAAAACAAGTAACCATATTAACCACTTACCATGTGTTTCTTACTCATCCAGTTTTATGACAAAAGTATATACAGAGCTTACTAAAATAGCAAAAACCAAAGACAAACAAAAACCCAGTTACCTCCTTAGCAAAGCATATTAGTCTCATAAAATGTGAAAGACAAGAATATCCTGTGTGGCATGTTGTCAGTTAACACTTGAGGCAGCAGTAATATGAGGTTGAGAGAAGTTGCCAGAGACACGAAGTGTCATGGGAAACAAATATATATCCTGATACACTGAATGTCATGTTGTGTGGAGACAGAGAGGCAAGCTGGCATTTCTGGAGTGTAAATGGAAGGCAGAAAGTGTGGGAAAGGATTTTGATGCTATTGAAGGACTTTGCCACGGAAGGTGTTACTTTCATTCCTGGCAAGTGTGATCATGGTCAGTCATCTTGGCTGAATTTGGATCAGGAAATGGCTGCGATCCCATATTATTTTTTCACCTATAGTCTTTCATTTTATTTGAGGATAGGTTTTTTAAAGGCTGTAAGAATGAATTTAGGTCCCAGCTGGAGGTTTTTTTTTTTTTTCACTAGAGTTATATCAGAATTTATAATCCAAAAGGAAGAGAAGAAGCAGATAAAAACCCCTGCATAGATGAATAAATGGAGAGATACAGTGGCTGATTGAATGTGCTGGTGAAAAAGAGGTTGATTGGACAGCCCCCACTCAATGCCTGGTGCCCTGGTACAGACTAACCAAGAACAGAGATCATCCAGAGGAAAGCAGGCTTCATTTCTCTCTCCCTCAAAATGCTTCTTTGAGTTTTACAATGTAGATTTTTCTGAAGTTACACCAAAATTCTAAGCTCTCATCCATCCATTGCTTGATTTAATATTCATGAATACCTTCCTAAATTGACTTAACAGGTAGCTTTATGCATACATTTCAGATGAGATCTGAAGGGGGAAAAAGGCTTTCAGAAGATGTCTGTCCTATTGACCATGTGTTATTGAAACATTTGGATTTTCTTTTTAAATTAAGTAGTTTTGTTCTAATATGGCAATTAAGATCTCAAAATGAGTGGAAACCTTTCAGGTAAAAAGGAAGTGTTCATTTAATAAGCAAATATTTCATATGTACATATTGCTTTGCATTTTATCATTGGGTTATAGGTATTGGACCATATTCAGATCATAGGATTAGTTTAAATGATCACCTCACAAATGTTTCAAATTTGTTGTGTATTTCCGTGCAGTTGCATTACATCCACAGCCACCCTTTGATGGTAAATACGGACATAGAGAAGCCACCTGTCTCTGCTTCCCCTTTGCTATATGCTTACTATATTATTTTTCTTTTTATATTCTGCAATTCCTGAGTTATACCTCATCTAATAATTTAAAAAGCGTCACTAAAAAACTTTATGTACAGAATTGATATAAAAGAAAGAACTCTGTTTTCCTAGCCCAGCTGTACACAGGAAAAGCAGCCTTTCCAGTGCCAGATAGCAAGGATAAAGGTTTTCTTACAGTTTTCACTTCCCTTTGACATCAGAGATGAGCACAATTAGGAGGCAAAACATTTTATAACCGATTTAATTCGTTTGGTTTGGTTGAACCCATTTGTCTTAGTCTCTTTTTCTGTTGCTGTAGTAAGATGTCCTGACTGAAGCCACCTCGGGGTGAAATGGTTTGCTTTGGCATAGTTTTCCAGAGGTATACAGTCATTGTGATGGAGAGGATGTGGGCAGGCAGGGTAGGCATGGTAGCAAAGCACGAAGCTGACGAGTTACATTGCACTGTCCTCAGGAAACAGTGGACAGAAGGCAGGGCAAGGCAATAAAGCCACAGAACCACCCCCAGTGACACACTTCCTCCAGTGAGTCTCTGCCTCTTAAAGGCTGCAAGACCTTGACAAGCTGTGTCACCTGCAGGGGTCACATGTTCATCCTCCTGAGCCCGTGGGAGACATTTTGCATTCAAACCACCACACCACTTTACTATCACAATACATTCAATGTTTTACCCCCATTTCTAGGTGGGGGGTCCTTGATTAAATGTATCCCAGCTTCCATCAAAGCCATGATTCACCTAAAAGTTTAGGTTTAAGAAGAGAAATAATGATGAGAATTATGCATTTATGTGTCTTGTAGGGATGTGAAAAAGAGAATATATTGAGTTATGACTCAAATGAGGAAGTTGGCAATGGACTGCTCTCATAAACTAATTGAAGGGACTTGTCAAATTACACTTGGCTGCTTAAAGTTTTGGACTGGAGCTGAGAATTAGATCAGAATTAATCTGTGTGTTGTTTACAGAAGGCAATGTTTATTATCTTCTGAAAATATCTTTCAATCTTCTGACACAGAAGTATAATATTCAAGAAAAATGTTTGTCCAGAAGCAATCACCTATAAAGACCCGGACTTTTTCTCATATTATTTAAATCTGAATGACTTCAATGTCTAGAATTGCTATTTATCTTATGTATATCTATAATTAGTTTCTGAAATAGAAACATGGCTAAATAATCCTTTAAATTTAAATTTTTCAGAAAAATACATATGTACTTAAACACACACACAGGCACACACTCACACACAGCCATACACACAGACACACAGAGGTATTTGTAAAAATGAAAGCCAGGATTTAGTTTTAGGATACTCTTCTCAAACTATAATCATTAATATGTGCATCAATTTTAAACATTTATAATTTTTTGCACTGTTAATTGACTTCCTGATCCTGAATGTCAGGCATAAGTGTTTTTAATATTCCTAAGTGTTTCTGTATGAAATGTTTGAAACATCCCAGGTCATGATTTATAACTAGTATCACTTATTATCTATTGAAGAAAAAATAGTAATGTGTTCAGTCCTGCATATACTGTGTTTTGATCAAGTGAAAATGTTATTAAAAACGCACATATGTTTTAAGCCTATGAAAAGCTTTGTATATTTTTCACTTAGGATACTGGGATTCACTTGGAGGTCAAGTATGAGGGAAATGTTTATTATTTCATTATATTTATGCATGTATTTTCATATGGGGTCTACAGTGCCATAGTGTGAGTATAGAGACTGGAGGACTCTGCTCTTCTCTTCAGCCAAGTGAGTTCTGGTGAGCGAACTCAAGTGTGAGGCTTTAGATGAAGTACTTTTATGTGCTGAACTACCTCACCATGTTGAAATACACCATGTTCTTTTACTCCATAGCATATAGAAAACAAATCAGAGCCTCTCATAAGCCATGCCAGCCCTAGGCTCACTGGGTAGCTCAGGAGGACCTTAGGCTTCCCTTCTGCTTGCGTCTTCCTCTCAAGTGATGGGATGCCACACACATAATGCAGCAAGGCTATCATGGTACCTACCACCCAAGTGAAGATCAGATTGAGAAGAATAATTTTTTGTCTTCTTATCTGTGGGCATACCATTAAATATTATTTTTAATTGATTACTTCCAAAATGAAAACAACTTTTTCTAAGGGAAATATCAAAGCGCGTCTACAAAAAAACAAATTCAAAGAATGCACTATAATATCATTGAGCTTCTGTTTTCTGCTTGCCCTTTTGATTCCTAATTTTCTGCTTTTCTGTTATGGAAGCAACAGATTACAGTGTGCAACAACAGCTACTTGAGCATAAAAGTTCATGCCCAGCAGCACACAAGAAGTCTGTCTTAGTCGGTGCTCCATTGCTGTGAGGAAGCACCATGGCCACAGCAACTCTTATAAAAGAAAGCATTTGAGTGGGGCTGCCTCACAGTTTCAGAGGCCAGGGGTCTCTTCTGCTCATAGCAGGGAGCGTGCTGGCATGCAGGCAGACACGCTGCTGCAGAAGGAGATGAAAAGTCCACATACTGAAGAGAGGAACACTAAGCCTGGCTTAGGCTTTGGAGACATCAGAGCCCACCCCCAGTAGCACACATTCTCTAAGAGGCCACCTACTCCAACAAGGCCACACCTCCTAATCCCTCCCAAATAGTGCCACTTCCTAATGACTAACCATTTAAGCATAAGAACTTGGGGGGCATACTTATTCAAACTGTGACAAGGTCTGAGATATTGAACTAAAAGAGTGATTTTTTTATTGCTTTATATTTTAACCATAATATATCTCATTAAATGTTAGAGCTTTTCTTGGTGTAATTTCAGATGCACTGAATATCTTATTCTGTGAACATTTCTTATTGATCATAATATTTTTTTCCTATGTACTCTAGAGTAAACTCAAATTTTCAAGGAAATGATCCTGATAATATTTTCTATTTTTTCTAATTTGTGTGTGTTTGTGTGTGTGTGTGTGTGTGTGTGTGTGAAGACAACTCTCTGAAATAGATTCTCTACTTCTACTATGAGAGGTAGACTCCAGGAATAGAAATCAAGTCATGACACTTGGTGGCAAGTGCCTTTACCAGTTGATCCATCTTACAACTCCTGAGAGAATCATTTCCAATAGTAAAATTGTTTTGAAAATGCAATTTTAAACAAGGTGCACAGGTATGAAATTCAATGGTGTTCTTGAGCCAGGATTTGGGGCATGGATGCTCTATTTTTGTTTCTTGGGCTTTTGTTGGCTTAAACTCATTCAAATGAGTAATATCTAGGCCATGGGGAATTAAAAGTAAGTGGCTATTAAAGGAGTTCTCTGGAATCCTCACAGTACACAAATATGAGTTTTATAAATGATATAAAACTATCAAATGGTGGTAATAATTTTCAGTTGAGAATATGCACATGAAAGTCAAGGCATAGAGGACAGCACTGCAGGTCACCTCAATAAACATGTTATTTTCTCATGACTGAGCGCATTAAACTACGGCTTTCCCTACTAAGGTTAGTGGAAATTACGAAGAACTGAATGGGAGGCTATAACTAGAAATGTCCCAGGACCACAGAAATATAGCAATGAATTGCTCCCTTTGCCTTCCATTCTGAGAACTTTCTGGTAGAATGAATCTGAGATTGATGGCAACTGAACTGGGAGGAAGTACTCTGAGAACCACACATTACTTATCAATCCTTGAGCATAGCATTTAGGTGTTTGCAAGCAGCACTTCAGATGAATAGTTTAGCACATACTCAACTTGTAAATGTCATTTGCTCTTCACCTTAAATACAAGCATGCTGGATAGAGGCAGGGGGTGCCCAGGTCATATTCATACCATCTCATTTCGTTATCTTGATCAGCTCTGCAGAAGATAAAAAGATGATTATATGCTAATTATTACACTCCAGACTCGGCTCTGCATTCTTAATTTATTTAATAAACTTGGTGAGATGTGAGATTTTATTACTCTACAAATGAAGACATTGAGGTAAGGCAAAAATATGTTCATAACCTCAAGATCCTATAGGCAGTAAACGCCCGAAGCAGAGTTGAGTCTAGATGGCTTTGCACTGAGTCTGCCCCTAAAGTACACAAAACATCACTGGAAAGGAAGTAAAAGCAAAGCCCGAGTGTAGTTTCATGCTTCTTAACAAATGCCTCTATGCAACATGAAAAAAAGATAGAAAAAAATAACATGTTGGGAATGAAGATGAAGGTTCTGGCCATAAGATTTTAATATGAAAGGCTCAAAAGCCAGAACTCTTTCCTTTCAAGGCTGGGATTTAAGTGGCTCTATGCAGCCTCACACAGGATGGCAGGTGGCACAAGCCCCTGGCATGGAAGGACTTTCAGTCCAATAAAGTCTGCTGAAATGCTACTGATACGGTAAGATGGACATAATTTCACACACACAAAAACATACACACAGGTAAACACATGCGCATGAAAAGCATAAATTGCGTTGTTTACAATGCGTACGATTAGACTGAGGCGTTCCTGCTTACTAGCTGAGCACTGTCATTGCGCTACACTACAGCCTTCACAGTTTAGGATCCAGGTGTAAGAAGCCAGTTACTGCTTCCAGAAGTGAACTGTTGTTTTACTGAGGGAGGATCATGTGAATTCAGTGTAGATTATAACAAGAAGTATGAGATGAGTCTGTCAAGTCTAAGCAGTAAACTCTATGGTTAAAAAGGCTGAGGTGTTACGGAAAATGGAAAGCCAAGGTGGATATTGACTCACTTTTCCAAGTGTGTGATCTCAGATGTAGTGCTTGGCTGTGCTAAGCCTGTGTTGTCTGTAAATGGGGCTAAATAACCATATTGCAACACAGAACAGTTGTAAAGCAACTCCTTACAAACAGCGTCTTGATTTGTACTGATACTGTTAACATTTGCATGTTCACACTTTAGATAGTTAATAATTCCATATAGTAGCTTTTGATTAGCAATTTCTGAACCTTGGCTTTAGGTTAGACTGAAACAAGTACCTAGAAATGAGAAAATGGCTAATTTTAGCTCCCTTTCAATATGGTGTCTAGTGCCTGGAAAATATCACATATATGTAGTGTACATTTATTGAATTGATATATAAGTGGGAAAGTTGATTGTAAAAAAACAATGAAAAGTATTGTTCAGATATTTAATTTTATAGGTAATAGGTGATTCTATGTACCTGTGAACTATTGGGAAAATATCCACATTTTTATTTATGTCTATTTTAGTTAGCCTTATTCTCAAGAGTGAGAGTACAAATATGTGTGTCTCTGCATTTACATGTGTATCCTGAACCCGTTTTCTTGCTCTTTTTCTTCTGTTTGTCTTATCTTATTCTAGTTTTTAAAACCTTCCCTAATCTTATTTTTATAATAATAGTAATCATCATCATCATCATCATCATCATCATCATCCAGTGATCTCCTGTCTCAGCCTCTAAAGTACTAGAATTACATATAGGCTACCATGCCAGAGTAGCATTAATGTGTGTGATGAGGATCAAAATTCTAATCCCCACACATGTAATACTAATACTAATACTAATAACTATTATTATTAATATTATTATATGCCTGTTTGCATTCTAATAATAGAAAGAAAAGGCGTAAACTTGGGCAGGTTGAAAGTGGGAAGGACCTGGGAGGATTTAGGGGAGGGGAAACTATAATCAGAACATAATATATAAAAAAAATCTATTTTCACTCTAAAAAAAGAATGACTAGCAAGGATTATCACTTATAATTTATTTTATTCTTATTAAATTTTTTTGTTGTTAAAAATTTTCACACCAGGTGGAACACAACTACCCATAACTCCATCTCCAGGATATTGATGCCCTGTGTGTCCTCTAAAGGCATTCACACACACACACACACACACACACA
>OU015751.1:17959623-17976643 GCA_907169655.1 Acomys percivali | reverse complement strand
TCTCTCTCTCTCTCTCTCTCTCAAATGCTTAAGCTATTCTACAATGACTTATTACACATATTAAGTGCATGTGAGTGTCTGAGTGTGTGTGTGTGTGTTTGTGTGTGTGTGTGTGTGTGTGTGTGTAACCAGGTGAATCTATTTAGCATTGCTCATATGTATGTGTTTAGTTTTGACAATATGATACTTGCTAAATTATCAGTAGGCTTGCCCTGAAGAAGACTGAAGATCATTTCTCCTTCTCTTGGCAACCATTAATTCTCTAGAGCACTTCATCTAGTGGTAGAGCCTTGTGAGATTTCTCCTATCATGTTGGCATGCCAATTGGTGTTGTCATTGTGCAGGTATTTTGGATCTAGCTTCTTTTTCTTATGTAAACACATGTACGTACACACACACACACACACACACACACACACACACAATCGTACAGCAGATTTTGTGGTCCTTTGGTTCTATAAATTTTTCTGTCTCTTCTTCCACAATGTTCCTGAAACAATGAGGATGTCTCCAATAATATAGATGATACTTATATCTTAGGAATGCCCAACAGCTTTCTAATCAGACTTAACGCCTGCTCAGTAAGAGGGGATGTTGTGTGGTACTGGCCAGGCCAAGGAATCGAGAGGAGGTTTCCACTTTCCAAAAGTATTTTAATTTCTAACTGCATTCTAAATACTAACATTATACGCACAGTTCAGCTCTCACCCCTTACCAAGGAGGCTTCTTTGTGCAGTAGAAGGAAAGAGTTACATGAACCCACAAATGGCTGAAATGTAGAGAACAAACAGTGGAAACCCAGCCATGGCTGAAAAATCTGCATCGCAACCCGCCTACCTCAGGACCCCTCATTCTTCCCGTTCCTCCCCTGAAAGTAACCTTAAGTTTGTGGGTCTCTTTATTGTTCTGTGAATGATCTTATTTTTCCCAAAGCATCTTACAGAAGAACTATTTCCATAAATCATTTAACAACACAGACTGAGAATTGGCCTCGGCTTAGTTTTACTCTCTTTGTCAGCAATCACCTGAGTAGTTGTCTTTCAATTTTCAGGTTATTGTTTTTCTTCTAGAACAGTTTTCTCAACCTGTGGGTCATGACCCTTTGGGGGCCAAAGGACCCTTTCGCAGGGGTCACATATCAGATACCCACATGACAGTTCATAACAGTAGCGAAGTTATAGTTATGAAGTAGCAGTGAAATAATTTTATGGTTAGGAGTCACCACAACATGAGGAACTTTATTAAAAGGTAGTATTAGAAAGGTTGAGAAGACTATTATAGGAAGAAAATGTCCCACGGATGTTTGCTGAACATCTTTGGGATTGTTCACAGAGGCAGTGTTGTCCCTGTGTCACTGGACATAAAAGAGGAGGGCACCTCTGAGAAATTTCAAATTCTTAAGTCATTGGCCTTTATAACAGGCAAATGGCAAACAAACAATGTGTTTTTTCATTACATTGAAAGAGGAATATTTGGTTTTTGGTTTTCTATCAGTAATGGAGAGAGAAAGATTATATAGAAGGAGAGTGGGGGGTGACCATCTTGTAACACAATTCATTTTATCTTGCTATAAGCCTGTGTATGTATGTGAAAGGATAAAATATGGAGCAGAGATTGAGAGAATGGCCAGTCAATGACTGGCCCAACTTGAGGCTCACCCCATGGGGGAGATCTAACCCCTGACACTATTCATGATCAGCTATGCTTTCAGATAGGAGCCTAGCATATCTGTCATCTGAGAGGCCTCATAGAGCAGATAATGGAAACAGATGCAGAGACCTACAGCCAAATATTAGACAGAACTCCAGGAGTCTTATGGAAGCATTGGGGGAAGGACTGAGAGAGCTGGAGGGATCAGGGACACCATAAGAAGATCCATGTAACCAACTAACCTGGGCCCATGAGGGCTCACAGAGACTGAACCACCACCCAAAGAACATGCATGGACTGGTCCTAGGTCCCCTACACATGTGACGCTGATGGGCTGTTTGGTCCTTAAATGGGTTCCCTAACATTTGGAGGAGGGGTTGTCTCTGACTTGGGCTCTGATGCCTCCCTCTGGATCCCGTTTCTCTAGCAGGGCTGCCTTGTCTTGCTTCAGTGAAAGAAGAGGCACTTAGTAGTTGATGTTGGTGCCTGGTGGAAGAGGGGGTATGGGAGAAGTGAGTGGGAGGGTGGGACCAGGAAGAGAGGAAGGAGTGGGGTTTGAATTATGATGTAAAGTGGACAAAAATATAAATTAATGAAAATATAGTATGTCTAAACAACAAATAAACAAACATAAAAGAAATTGAAAATAAGAATGCAAATACTTTGTCAAATATAATACAGCTACAGAAGGTAGAATCATAACCAACTCAAGACTGCATTGCAGTTGTTTTCTTTCTATTACCATATAAAATGAAGCCACAGTTAAGACGAATTTCGGTGCTTTTTTTGTGATGAAAAAAAGTGTCTGATTAGAATTACTGAGCTGGACTCAGTCTAGATGATCCCAATCTTGTTGGCAACTCCCAGATCATCATAATCAGGAGCCAGGCGAACATAAGCCTTCCTTTCTCCATCAGGCCTTAACAAGGTACTTACTTGGGCCTTATCAATGACATAGAGTTCCTTCACAGTCTGTTTGATCTGGTGATTGTGAGCCTTCATATCTACAATGAACACATGTGTGTTGTTGTCCTCTACCTTCTTCATGGCTGACTTGATATTAAGTGGAATTTGAAGATGACATAGTGGCCAAGCTTGTTTCTCCTGGGCACACTTTTTCCAGGGTATTTGGGATGTCTCTGAAGCCTCAGAGTCTTGGGTTGCTGGAAGGTGGGTGACTTGTTGATCATCTTTTTGTGGCTATAGATGTCTTTCAGCCTTGCCTTCTTAGCTTTCAAGGCCTTTGCTTAGGCTTCGGCTTTGGGAGAGGCAGGAGTTTTCTTTTTGGCTTTTGACACCATGTTGACGAGAAGCTAATATCTAACCTCGGTACTCTTAATTTGTATATTTGAAAATGGGGTGTGGTGTCATACACTTTTAATAAGAGCATGTAGGTAGGTAGAGGCAGGCAGATCCCTGTGAGATTGCATGCAGCATGGTCTACAAAGTGAGCCCAGGACAGCCAAGGGTACACAGAGAAACCCTCAGGGGAGAAGATGTATATTTGAATACACATATGTTTCATTTTACCTTTCATTTATTTCATCTATTCAGTGTTGATAGTAAAACAAAACTGAACTTAATAATGAATGGAGGCTGGAAAGAGGGCCAACAATTAGTTACACTTGCAATTTACATAAGAGGACAGGAGTTCAGATCTCAGCAACCATGAGGAAATGCTGGTGACTCTGGCTCTAAGAGAGCTGGTACTCTCTGATGTGGTCATAGCAATGCACACCCACATTCACATGAAAATACATGTATGCATACATATATAAATATATAATTTATTTAATTAATAAATAACAGGACTGTGTGGTTTAGCATTTGGGCTTTTTGAGTTTCTCATACCCACTTCTTAATTAACCCCTTTAAAATGTACAATTTAGGATGGACAGGGACTTTATGGAAAGGACTCAAAATGTAGGAAATAAAGATCAAAATAGATGAGTAAGAGTTCTTCAGAACAAACACCTTCTGCACAGTATAGCACGAGATTGGGATAGATGCTGGGACTCCCTATTGGGACTCCAGGTGAGAGAGGTATGGGAGAATGGGGAAATAGAAGGATCCAGAGGGTCCTAGAACCCTACAAGAAGACCATCAAGGCTGGCAGATCTGGACCTAGGAGGGTCTGCTCAAACTACTGTACCAACCAAGGACAATGAATGTAGTAAACCTAGACCCCCCTATTCAGATCTAGCCAATGGACAACACATTCTCCACAATTGTGCGGAGAGCAGGGACTGACTCTGACGTGAGCTCTGCTGCCCCATATTTAACCACTTCCCTTTGGTGGGGAGGCCTGGTGGTACTCAGAGGAAGGGTAAGCAGGCTACCAGGATGAGACATGATAGGGTGTAATCATATGGTGGGGGAGGAGGTCCTCTTCTGTCACAGACCTAGGGGAGGGGAATAGGGTAAAAGAGGGAGGGAGTCGGGAAAAGGAAGATAAAAGTGAGGGGATAAAACTTGAGATGTAATCTGAATAAATTACTTAAATGAAAAAAAAAAGAAAAGAAAAAGAAAAAGGATCATAATGATGAGACAAGCTCCAGAACAGGAGGAAATGTTTAATAGAATTTTTGGATATATGTCTTTTGCTCCCCGTTCCTTAGAAACCAACCAAGGCTAACGAGAAAGGCTCAGCTCAGTGAGAATATTTATTAAATATTATTATAAAAGTGAAAGTTGATACAGAAAGCCCTTTAGGGGCATGGAAGGTTATGTGTGGCAATTAAGATGCTGACTGGCATGTGGACCAGCCCTTTGTGTTAATGTCCTCATACACAAGGCAATTGGAGGTCATTTTACCTGAGATACATATAAAGCAAGATCACAGAGACTCCGTGACTATGCCAGAGATGAAAAGAAACAAGGTTAGAGCTGTAAGTATGAAAGTATATGAAGTGCAAATCTTTAAATAGCATTTATGTGGAAGGGATATAAAACCAGCTTTTATCAGATAATTGAATGAATGTTTTGATTTTCACATTCATTATGTCATGTATGGCTATACATGTATGTGTATATGTATGTGCATATGTGTGTGTGTGTTGGGCACAACCTTTTACTCTATCTGTACATACTTATGCATCAAAGTGGTGTGTGTGTGTGTGTGTGTATGTGTGTGTGTGTGTGTGTGTATGAATGTTGGTCACAAATGCCAATTGTCAACTGTTTGGGTTCTTAGCATAGTCAGAAAAATGTTGTGTTTTTCAGTCAAGTAGCTCTCCTGCTATATAGACCCATTTTGAAAAGCATGATTATTCCATGAGTCAGAAGGTTTTCTACTGGTCATAGTTAAGCAGCAAAGTACTGTAGAGACGACAAGTATATTTCAATGCTAAGACTTCTCTAAAGCTGAGGCTTGGAAAATGCACTTCAATGTACATACTTATAGCCTTAGAAAGCAGACTTTCAGCTTGATCCATATTGAATACTGACATTCAAATTGTGTGAATTATTCCTTTGCTGCAGGCATACAAAGCATAGATATGGAAAGTGCATGTGTGATTTGCAGAAACCTACTGAATTCCATGAGACATGTTTTAGGTAGGGTTCAGCTGCCATCAGGAGACACTATGGCCACAGCTACTCTGATAAAGGAAACCATTTAATTGTGTCTGGCTCACAGTTTCAGAGACTTAGTTCATTATCATCACAGCAGCATGCAGGGAGACATGGTCCTGGAGAAGGAGGTGAGAATGTTATGTCTTGATTCACAGGCAGCATCAAAAGACTGAGAGCCACTAAGCCTGGCTTGAGCTTCTGAGACCTGAACGTTCACCCTCAGTGGCACATCAACTCCAGCAAGCCACCCCTAAGCCAACAAGGCCATACCTTCTAAGGCTGCCACTCTCTATGGACCTATAAGGCCATTTTATTCAAACCACTACAGACACATTTTTTTTCTGAACTCCTATTTGCCATCGGTAATCAGGACTAGGTAACATTTATGGGGAGAATATATTCTTTCATTTAAAGAAAATGCATAATTGCTAGCTTGAAGCATGGCTGTTTGGCATCGCTCTGCAACACACTGGACAGGTGGGTTGATTCTGTCACCTTTCTACTGTTTTACAAGCTCCCATGGAGATTGAGCAAAAAGACTTTCCTCTGACAAGTTAATTCAGCTGTATAGGATTCAATCTATGACTTTACCTTCATTAACCTGTGCCCTAACCAAACTGAATAAGCTTGCAAGTTCACTTTGGAGTCTGCGCTATTCTCAGTAGAGAACAGATTAAAAAAAATTGAGTATGCAACTGGGTATATGTGAGAAGTGTTTCCATTTCTAACCAAGAGATATTCTTGCAGAAGTATTAACTTATTAATCACTACTAACCAAAGCTCCCAAACAGATACAAGGTTGTTACCATCTGAATTACTTATTTTGCAAATAAAAGATGATGCTTTCAATGCTGTGACTGTGTCCTCTGTGTTCGTGGTTGAGCAAGGCTACTTGTAAACAGACATTAGGCTGGGATGCAAGGTCATAGGGGATGCTACATAGAGATTGCCATGCCTCCTGCTGTCCATACCACTGATCCATAAGTCTCTTACCTACAGTTACTCGTGAACATTGTCATATCTTGTCTCAGGCTAGTGATATGTTAGTTTATCATTCTAATGTCTGTTTAGTGGATTTCCCATATGTGCTTCTCATTGTGTAATGCCCACGATTTATCTCTTAATATTGGCCTTGTTTGAGTTATCAGAAAATAGTGCTTGTCCAAGGCCTTCCCTGTGAGATAACATTTTAAAGTTGCTTCTGTATATGTCTTAAGCATATTCAGCAACATTTCAGAATTGCACACTATGATAAAACTTTTCAGAAGTTGGTATCATTATTTTAAGGGGCTCATTTATAAAAGCATGAGAAATTTCATATAGCTTTTACTAGCTTTCTGTTACTCTGGCAAAATTACAGAAATAAACCTTTTGCAAGATTCATTTTATTTATGTCTATGGTGTGTGTGTGTGTGTGTGTGTGTGTGTGTGTGTGTGTGTGTGTGTATGTATGTTTTATGTGTGAATTTGGTACACATGAAGCACTAGAGTGGTATATTTGGGAGCTCGGGCCCATGGGGGACAGAAGAAGGTACCAAATCCTCTGAAAATAGAGTAATAGGCAGGAAAGCAAGCTACTGTCCTAGCAAGGACATGGAGCTCTCTCATCTGGTGATTCAGTTCTTCAGACCTTCTAATAACTGTCTGATATGAAGATGTTGATTAACAGAGGCTCATACCTTTAGCTCTGTAATAACAGCTTTGTCATTTAAAAAAGCAGCACAATCACAAAAATTTTGAGGGTAGAAGTGTCTTTAACAGTAACAATGAATTCCAATTCTACATGGTTAAAACAGAAAATATTCTAGTCCTGGTGGCACACATCTTTAATCCCAGCACTCAGGAGGAATAAGCAGACAGATCTTGAGTTTGAGATCATTCCTCCATTGCTGGTGGGAGTTCAAACTTGTACAGACATTTTGGAAATCAACATGTCAGTTTCTCACTATATATATAGTGAGTTTCAGGCTAGCCAGGAATAAATAAGTAGGCCTTGTTTCAAAAACACACAAACAAACAAACAAAACAAAAACAAAAGCAAATAGTCCACCCCCAATTCTGTTTCCCCTTCCCAAGGAGATCCCTAAATCTCCACTTGACACCTCAATGTTACTTAAGCTCTCTGGATCTATGGGTTGTAAATGATTGATTATTTTTACTTTATGCTTAATATGTACTTATCAGTGAGTACGTATGGTGTTTGTCTTTATGAGTCCAGGTTACATAACAGGGTGATTCTATTTCCATCCATTCATATGCAGCTGCCAGTGCTTTTAAGAGCTGATTAATACTCCATTGTGTAAACGTGCTCTAGTTTCCTTATCTATTCTTTGGCTGAAGAATATTTACATTGTTTCCAGTTTCTGGCTACTATGAATAGAGCTGCTATGAACATAGTTGAGCAAGTGTCTTTGTGATATGATGGAATATTTTGGGGAGTATACCCCGGAGTGGGATAGCTGAATCTTGAAGTAGATCAATTTCCAATTTTATGAGAAACTGCCATGTTGATTTCCAAAATGTCTGTACAAGTTTGAACTCCCACCAGCAATGGAGGAATGTTCTCCTTAGGGTACACCCTCACCAGCATGAACTGTCACTAGTTTTTTTTTTTTTTTTTAATCTTAGTCTGACAGGTGTAAGATAGCATCTCAGAGTTGTTTTTGATTTACATTTCCCTGATAACTAAGTGGCAATGAACACTTCTTTAAGTGCTTCTCAACCATTACAGATTCCTCTGTTGAGAATTCTCTTTTTACCTCTGTATGACATTTTTAATTGGGTTATTTGGTTTGCTGGTGTTTAATTTCTTGAGTTCTTTATATATTGTGAATATTAGCCCTCTGCTGGATGTAGGGTTGGTAAAGATCTTTTCTCATTCTGTAGGCTGCGATTTTGTAATTTGATGGTGTCTTTTGCTGTACAGAAGCTTTTTGATTTCATGAGGTATCATTAATTAGTTATTGATCTTAGTGCCTACACTATTGCTGTTCTGTTCATGAAGTTTTCTCCTGTGCTAACGCTTTCAAGGATACTCCCCAATTTCTATTCTACCAGGCTCAGTGTATCTTGTTTTATGTTAAGGTCCTTGATCCACTTGGACTTGAGTTTTGTGCAGAGTGATAAATATGGATCTATTTGCATTCTTTAATGTGCTAACATTCAGTTACAGCAGCACCATTTCTTAAAGATGCTTTCATTTTTTCCCCCATTGTATATTTCTGGCTTCTTTATAAAAACTCAGGTGTCCATATGTGTGTGGATTTACATCTGGGTCTTCAATTTGATTCCACTGATAGATCTGTCTGTTTTTATGCCAATACCATGTAGTTTTTACTACTACAGCTCTGTAGACCTTGAACTCAGTGATGGTTATACCTCCAAAAGTTCTTTTATTATACAGGATAGTTTTAGATATCCTGGATTTTTTTGTTTTTCCATATGAAGCTGAATATTATTCTTTCAAGCTCTGTAAAGAATTGCGTTGGAGTTTCAGTGAGAATTGTGTTGAATCTGTAGATTGCTTTTGGTAAGGTGGCCATTTTTCCTATGTTAATCCTAGCAATCCATGAGAATGAGATATCTGGGAACAAGAAGGATCAGGTGGGAAGAGGATGGAGGGAGAGAATAATCTGGGGGCAAGATAGGAACCTAGTGCAGTGGAAACTCACAAGAATATATTACAGGGACCGTACGCAGCTAAGACTCTAGTAATGGGAGGTACAGAACCTGAACTGGCCATGTTCTGTTTATCAAGAAAGAAGTCTGGTAGAAAAATTGGGACACAAAACCAGCCACAGAACATTTTACCCATGGTTTGTCCTGCCAGCATGATGTTCTAGAGTAAAGGTGACAAAGAAATGCTTGGAGTGCCTAATCAATGACTGGTCCAGCTTGAGTCCCATGCAGTGAGAGAGAGAGCTCACCCCCGATATTGAAACCAGAGGCAGAATGCCACAGAGACCTAGGATAGAATCAAACACAACTGGCAAAATAAAAATAATGCCTAATGATATTCTATTTGATGCCTATCCTGATTGTCACCAGAAAGGCTTCATCCAGTTACTGATGGAAACAGATTGAGTCTCATGGCCAAACATTAGCTTGAGCTCCGAGAATCCTGCTG
This sequence comes from Acomys percivali, assembly GCA_907169655.1. NCBI lineage: Eukaryota > Metazoa > Chordata > Mammalia > Rodentia > Muridae > Acomys > Acomys percivali. Next base: position 17,967,294 of record OU015751.1, on the reverse strand, counting down.
AAGAGGAGGAAGAAGGTTATGGGAGCTAGAGGGGCAAAGGACACCACAAGAAAACCTACATAATCAATAAACCTGGACTCATAAAAGCTCACTGAGACTGAGCAGGTAATAAGAGAGCCTGCATGGGTCTGACATAGACCCATTGCATTATAAATACACACACACACACACACACACACACACACACACACACAAACACACATAGATAGATAGATAGATAGATAGATAGATATTTTTGAGAGACACCTAACAGAGGGAATGGGGGCTATTTCTGACACTTTTGCCTGTTTTGGGGACCCTGGTCCTCTACTGGGTTGCTTTTCCCAGCCTTAATATGAGTGAAGGTGCCTAATCTAATTGTAACTTGATATGCCATGTTTGGTTGATCTTCCTTGGAGGCCTGCCCTTTTCTGAAAGGAAATGGAGGAGGTGTAGGTGGCGGGATGGTGAGGAAATAGAGCCAGAGAATGGGGTTGAGTAGAGACTGGGAGGATAGGGGGGAAAGGAAACTGAGGTTGGAATATAGTATATGAGAGAATAAATTAATAAAAAAACAAATGAACTAAACTAAAAATCAACATGGAATAGCTTCATTTGGAATTTAATTGTCATTCATGTAAAAACATTTTTAGGGTAAAAGGTATTAGAAATTCAGCTTTTGTATAAACTCCAAAGCCTGGAGTTTTCTCAGTCTATTTTCTCCTTTTTCACATCAGATGGTGAAAGAGAGAAAGATCTCTACGTATCTCTCTCCTCCCAGCATTAGTTCAGTGGAGAGGACATGTGCTAGTATTTAAAAGAGGAATTTTTCATAATAGTTGTAGATGTACTTTACTCAGCTCCTCAGGGATCTGTACATCTCAAAAGGAATACATTTTCCACCAGTGCTTCCCATTATTACAAATTTATCATGAATTACTGATGTAAGTAAGAATATAGGTCCTGCTTGAAATGGTATGTTTGTCACTTGAAACTCAAGAGATACGTATAATAGCAGGCTAAGTACCAAGCTTAAAAGCTTTGCACATTTTCCAAAAACACAATTGCAAAGTTGTGGCTGATTCCTCTGTTGTAGTATAAGTAAAGTGTGGTTCTACAGGCTCTTGAAAACCTTTTTAAATATTTAATTCATATTGTTTTACTGGATTAGGGTTTTAAGCAAGCATTGGTAATAAGAGGTCATGTAAGACTTTCTGAAAATATTTATTGATTCCCTGGTTTATGATAAGCTTTATTCTAAGTACTAAAGATTTTTTTAAAATCTAGCCTTTGATATGTCCAAATAAAGAAATATGAGAGGTCTGGGAGATGACTCAATGAGTAAAGTGCTTGAAGATCTGATTTCGATCCCCAGAACTCAGAAAGCAACATGCAGCACTGTGACTCAGTGCTGGTGTTTTGGAGGCTGCCCGTCTTTGGAGTTCATTGGCCTATTAGACTAGCTTAACTGATAAGCTGCATGTTAAATAAGAAGCTGTTCCTAAAGATGAGATAGAGGACTATCATTCCTTGATCTCTGTCTTCTGCCTCTATACACCTCACTTGCATGCAAACATACACACACTCAAGTATGTATGTAAGTATACCATATGGAATATGATGCTGAAAATAATAAAAAGAGTCTCTATGAATTATCGTGAGAGTTCTACACCAAGAAGAAAAACAAAGGTCTATTAAATTATGGGTGAAAGTTCCATATATTTCTCATAAATAGGATGGGAATAAAAGGATAATACTATAAAGACTAAATTGAGATTCACTTGATAGACAAGCAAAGGCAGAGGGTGTAGCATGAGAAAAAAAGGATCAAGGAAGTAATGGAGACAAGCTTACAAGAGGACAAACAGAAGATGTCATACATTCAGCCTAAAGGATATATAACGAGAACCAGTTGGGTATCCCTGAGACTGTGGAGATGGATTGTAAACAGTCCCATGCCTTGCTCAGAAAGCTTTCGTACATGTATGTATAGAGCATGTCCCTGTCTGTAGGTGCCATGTGTTTGTACATCTTTCTGCTTCCTCTCCAAAATAGCCATGGACATCTCATCTTTAATGCATCCCAAAATCACAAAAGAATGGATACTTTCATTGGTAAATCCAAATACAGGTGAATTTGAAGGGAATCATAAGCAGCTGTCTGTCTTTCATCAAAGCAAATCTGAAATCCTCCTCAACCTTGTACTTGTACTTGACACATAGGTTGAGGATAATTGCATACATTATTCATTTTTGAAATATGACTTTTGTTCATGATATTGGAGATTTGACAACTTACTGTGTATTTGAGGAGTAGAATGAAAATGAGAAGAACCAAGCCAAGCATGTCACCCGCCAGGGGAATCCAAGGTCAAAATTCCACTCCTAGACTTTAGAAAAGGCATCTTCTCAGGAAAAAAAATAGCAAAGATCTTGAGCATAGAATATCCAGATAATTTTGAGAAAAGACGGTACATAAACTTCATTAAGTACTTGTTAATATAAATAAATGTTCTTAAGTATACTGAGCATTATTTACTTTAATTTTGCTAGTTTTTAATTATAATTTATTCAGATTATATCCTGATTGTTATCCTCTTGCTTGTATCTTCCCATTCCCACCATCCCTTCCTCTTTTGCCATATTCCCCTTCCCCTAGACCTCTGACAGAACGGGACTTCCTCCCTGACCAGATGACCAGAGCCTATCAGGTCTCATCCCAGTAGCCTGCTTCCCTTTCCTCTGTGCGGCAACCAGGCCTCCCCACCAAGGGGAAGTGATCAAATTGGGAGCACCAGAGTTCATGTCAGAAGCAGACCCCAATCTCCCCACAACCATGGAGAATGAGCTGTCCATTGCCTAGATATGAACATGGGGTCTAAGTTTACAGCATGCATTGACCTCAGATGGTACAACAGTTTTGCCAGGCCCCCTGGGTCCAGATCTGCCAGCCTTGATGGTCTCTTTGTAGGGCTCCTGAACCTTCTGGGTCCTTCTATCCTCCCATTCTTCTATATGACTCTCATCTGGAGTCCAGCAGCATTCCCAGCATCTGTCCTGATCCCCTACTGTGTGGAGAATCTCAGAGGACATCTATGTTGGCCTAATATTCACTTATAAATGGGTATATTATTTTAATCTCTTCTCTCAATTTGGCCATCAGTATGATGGATTGTTAAAAATTGCAATATTCAGAACTTGAGTTCTATAGGAATTTGATTTTGGTCTTAACTACATTATAAAGCTTTCATGGAGTTTCATCTTTAGTCTCTTCTGGATTGCAGTTCAATTAACAACTTGTAAATGATGCAAATATAAATGAATCAGAAGATATCCTACATAAATGCATGGTTCATTTTAAGAAGTTATATTTACAAATATGCCTGTTAGTTTTAATTTAAAATCTTTAAACAATTCTAGCATGGATATCTTAAAGTAGCAATATGCACTTGAAATATATCCATTCTGTTTATCTGCTTAGTTGTGTGTGTGTGTGTGTGTGTGTGTGTGTGTGTGTGTGTGTGTGTGTGTAGAGTTCTTGCCACTTGTGAAAGTTAGGGGACAATTCATAGGAACCACTTCTCCTCTTCTATAATGTGAGTCATATAGATAGAGCTTAAGTTATCAGGCTTATTTGCTAGTTCCCATCTCATCAGCACCATAACTCATTTTAAAGTACAAAGAAAAATATCAAAATGCAGAGATAATTATTACAGTTTCCATCAACTTGACAATTTTTGCACATTCTTCTTCAGGGCCACATTTCATCATCATTTAAAAAGAGCATAGGTAGATATATTCAGCTTCTCAAAGTCTTGACATGGTAGGCTATGCTATGATATAATCTGTCTAATCATTGGAAGCCTTTGAGCATCTAAAATTGTGGATTTTTGTTCAGAAGGAAGGAAGAATCTGGAGACAAAGTTTTCAATAATCTATGGAGCACCTATGTCACAGAGAAATCCCATTCACAAAAGCAACCTATACAGGAATTAGGAATACTCAAAGTGTGAACAGAAGGGCTACACTGATTAGCCCTGGGAGGTGTAGGCCTCAAGTCAAGAAGGAGTTGGCCTACCTGGAGAAAAATCATCCACAAGTGTCTAGAGTAATAACCAATTGGAAACTCCTCTGTGAGGCTAGCCAGAACCACAGTGGAGGATTAAGTGATGCTAGTTAGATCATTTCCACAGTTTCTTCTTATAAACAACTCACCTCTTTAGAGCGAGCTGGATAGTATCAGGCATATATGTGCCTTAAACATGTCAGCTCTATCTTTTTCAGGATTGGTCCTTACTGTTTCTAATAACACTTTCCTCTATTCTGGCACTGTCAATTAGCCTTTCCCTGCTCCAAGATCAGTGTGTGACATATTCTTTCCTTTCTCAATTTGGTCACATCCCTTGCTTTCTTCCTGCTTAAGCATTGAATCCTGCACTAAGCCTCTGCTGTCTATTCTCCAAATATTATTTCTCTTAAAAGCCTTAAAATAATAATTGAAGAACTGAATAATTGCTTGTTTTGGCACTGCTTTATTTTATTACCCAGTTGAAAATATAGTCATTTTTTGTTTGTTTTACTATTGAATATTTTGTGATGGAGAAAAGAACATGTTTCGAAAAGAACTGCTTTGCGTTCATTATTAAATATTGGGAGATTGAGTAGGGTTATATAGCTACATCTATTTCCATTCTCAGTACTTTGAGTACAATAACCCAGTCTCTATGATGATTAGTGTTATTGTCAACTTGAGAATACCTAGGATCACCTAAGAGACAAACCTCTGAGCAAACTTGAAGGACTATCTAGCTTAGATTAGCCTCTGAAAATAACCATGGAGAATTATTTTGAAAAAGTTAATTGAGGTTGAATGAGTTGGCCAACATGGGTGGCTTCATTCTCTAAGTCTGGGATACTGCATTGTATAAAGAGGAGAAAGAAAGCCAGCCATAAGCAGTCATTACTCTTTGCTTCTTTTCTGTAGATGTTATATGACTGACTGTTTTAATCTTCTGTTATTCTGACTTTCCTGCAGTGATGGGCAGTGAACCCTTTCTATCCTAAATTGCTATTGTCACAGTATTTTAGCACAGCAAAAGAAAAAAATAACCAAGGCAATGTCTTACCTATAATGAATTTAATATTGGGTTAGTTATAATATAGAAGCAAGATAGTGAAAATATTAAAGGCTAATTATATCAAAATATATGTCCATTATAGCCAAGCAGTGGTGGCACATGCCTTTAATTCCAGCACTTGGAAGGCAGAGGCAGGTGATCTTTGAGTACAAGGCCAGCTTGGTTTACAGAGTGAGTTCTTAGACAGCAGGGCTATCTAAAGAAACCTTGTCTCAAAAAACAAAGATAAGTAAAAAAAAAAAAAAAAAAAAAAGATCAAATATACTCAACATCCATGTCTCATGTACCTCATCCATTTCCAGCTACTGAAGATATAAGAATATCAAATGTTTTGATTATATTAACAAAAATATGAAATATATGCATTTCACTCTTTTTCTTTTAATTATCAATTTTCTTTGAGTTTTTTTTATCATATATCAACATTTTAACTCTCACTCTTGTCCTTTTTTCTATAACCTTTTGTTTCTTTATATGATTTAGTACAGTGTTGGAGTATTCCAACAACACTTTTGTTTTAACGTGAGCTTTGTTGTGTAAACAGTGCGCTTCCACAGAAACAAAGTTCAATCCCTGGCGCTGGTATGGCAGTTATCTGTAACTCCAGTTCCAAAAGATTCATCACCGTTCTCTGGCCTTTTCAAGCACTGTATGTGTGTGGTACACTCCTGTACTTATAACATAAAAAAATAAAATCTCAAAAAAGAAAATGGGTGAAACCTACAGTATACTAATACCAAAGTACAAATCTAACAAAGGGATACTGCATTATGAGGTCCACCCCCTCCCAATATCGCGTGACTTCAGGGAGTTACTCCCCATCACTGCTTACGTCCATCTCTACCAAGGTAAGTGGAAGATACTTAGATGATTATCTAAACAGGGTAGATATTTAACTATAGTGGATTTATTTCCCAATGTATATAATCTTTATAGTTACTACTGCTAGACAGGAATGAGTGGCTTTTATAAAATTATGTATGTTTATGTATCCCTACATGTAAAATTGTGTGGAGCCACAGCTGGGTGTGAATGAAAGATAACTCATCTTTAATTTGTTTGAGAAGTGATTATAGAGTGAAATAGCTGGTCCTGTGGTAATTCTTAATCATGACACAATTTCTCAGTAATAAAACTCCCAGCTAAATAGGTAATATATGACACTTTCATGAGTTAGTTTAGCCATTTGGTTAAAATATAAATTGCTCCATGTCTGTCTTGGTTATTCATTTATTAATGCCATATGGTGGATCATCTGTGTAACTGTCTCAGAAAATGGTTCCGATAGCTGATACTGAGGGCATTTTCCTTTGTATCCAATACAGAAAATAAGCATTCCCCAGCACAAACACAATTATGATCAATTATTTATCGCTGAGTCAGCTGGTGTTTTTCTCTTAAGTCGGGGACATTAGTTTAATTCTGAGGAATCAATTCTGAAAAGAAAAAAGACTCAAGGTTATGAGATCTAAGATTGTACTGTCCTGTGAGATAGTCTTATTCTCATTCTCATTTTCACAGATGAGGAATATAATTCCTGTTTGTGAAGACTCAATATCATTTCTAGCATGGATGGTTTGACAAATGGCTACTACTTCTCTGAAGGCCATTGCACTTAATGTGAGATTTCGTACAAAGCCGACTTGTTGATTATATAATAAGTAAAGTGTATTGCACTATAATTGCTCTAGATGGTAGTGAGTGCTCATGAAGAATGACTTGGGTAAAGCATAGGTCCGGTTCCTAAAGTAATCTGCACACACATCCAGTGTCAGAAGATCTTATGTTTAAATAAAATACAAGCTGGATTTGGAAACAATTCTCAAGGATTTCCCAATGTTCACCTGGGTAATCTTTCTACATCTCCTTGGAATTTAGGTTTTAATTGTCAACATCACACAACTTAGAATCACCTGGAAAGAGACACTTAACTGAGGACTTGCCTAGATCGCGTTATGCTGTGAGCATGTCTTGGGTGGATTGTCTTGACTATAAATTGATGTGGGAAGACCCAGCCCACTGTGGATAGGTCACTCCCTGGGCAGGAGATCCTGATCTTTATTAAAAGGCGAAAGCAAGAGAGCACACAAACATGTATATTTAATTTCCTTTGCTTTTTATTTGGACATGATGAGAAGAGCTGTTTCAACTTCCAGCTGCCTCATCTTCCCCAAGAATGGTCTCTGTCCTGGAATTGTGACTCAAAATAATCCCTTCCTCCCTTGAGTTCTTTTAGTTCCCCACATAGTTTATAAAAGCAACAGAAATGAAACTAAGATAGTGTCTACTAATCATCTAATTAGATGTGTGTATGTATGTTTGTGGTAGCTTTCAAAACCATTTATATTTGTATTAGTTAAGTGGTTCTACGATTTACTTAATAAGAAAAGATTTAAAAATCAACTAACAAAACAATTGTACCGATAACCAATTCATTAACTTGTATATTTTGTCAAACAATACAATGCTGTGTCCATGTTTGTATTCATTTTGTTTCTTCACACATAGAAAATTACATGTGCCTTCTGGCTTTGGGCATGTTTGACTTTTGTGAT
>OU015751.1:17927826-17959613 GCA_907169655.1 Acomys percivali | reverse complement strand
TATATATATATATATATATATATATATATATATATATATATATATATGACAGATTCTGGACTGTATCACACATGTTTCTGGAGTGTGGCTAAGAAGATTTCTAAAGAATCAGAACTCTGTCTTGTAGTCTAACATGAAGATGCAAGAAATGATTTTTAAAAGTGTGTGTGTGTTGGGGGGTGAGATTATCCTAAGCACTTGTGCTTGCCTCTATGTCACCATGGTAACAGCAGCTCACGAAAGACAAAGGAGGCCCTGCGAGCAAATTGTGAGTACCTTCAGAAGCAAATGAATTATATTTCATACAGTAAATAGCAAGCAGAATGTTAACAGACATTGGTATCAGTATTGATACTAATTCTAAACTGATAATATGAACACAGTCTATTTTCTCAGACATTAAACTAGAAGTTCAGAGTTTAGCATTGTGTTAGTTAGCAACTTTTCTGTTTGGCACGATGACTGACAGGTGCCTAGGATGCACTGTATTTCTCTTGTTTATGTGTTTCTTTGATGATAAGAGTGGAGGAGCACTGGAGCCTCTGGGAACCATTAATTCTAACTCACTAATTCACTGTCATTTTTTAAAGTTGCCCAAATTTCCATAACTATAAACAACCCTTGCAGTCACTTAATTTTACCTTTTTGTGTAGTTCAAAGAAAAATTCCTCAATGATATTTCAGTTGCTAACATAATGAAAAAAAAAATAGAGAAACCACAGGGAGCTTTAAACATCTCTTCTACCAGAAATCAAGCGTTACAGACTTGTTTCTATAGTAGTCACAGTGGTTATTCAGGCCTTTGCTTGGAAGGTCTCCATAGGATGCTGTGGTCAGAGATAACTTTTGAAAAATTAAATATGGAGACAAGTCTTTTGTGTCTAATTTATATCCACATGACTGGTTCCATAGAAATAATAAGGCACCACACTGGAATAAGAAAAATGATTAAAAAAAAAAAAAACAGAAGCCAAAGTATATTTGCAGCACAGTGTAAGTAATTGTAATGATTTATTGGTTCCGTGTTTAAACACCTCTGCATTTGACAGGTCTACATTCCTAAATACGGCTAAAGAAGAATAGCATATTGTAGGCATCTCTGTAGTTCAGGTTACCATGTACATTTTATTGCCTTGTAAAGCTTTTTATACTGCCAGTCTATAGAACAGAAAAACAAAAAGATTTTAGTTGAAATGTTAGTTTTAACTTTCAAGTTTTATTGTTTTAGTTTTTGTTGTTTTGGTGGTGGTGGTAGTTGTTTTGAGACAAGGTTTCTCTACGTAGCCCTAGCTATCCTGGATTTACTTTGTAGACCAGGCTGACCTCGAACCCACAGAGATCCACCTGCCTCTGCCTCTGAGTGCTGGGATTAAAGGTGTGCATAAGGCAACTTATTCTTACCACTGTTGGGGGCTCAACAAAGACAGAGCTTCAAATGAGTGTGCCACTAACTGAGAACTAGTGATAATCACTGTCTTCAGAAAACCCAGAAATTCATACAATGATTTCAATAATAATCCCACAAATATGACACTTTGTAGTTTTCTCCAAATTTATACAAATACATATTTCAGATGAGAATTTGATGTGTATTAATTTAACATGTTGCTTTTCTAAATAAGGAAAAAGATCCTTTTTACTGAGTTTCAAGTGTATTTATTGAAGAATGAATAAATTTTAATTTAAAAATGGTTCCTAATAAACAGTACAGTTCCTTATGAAATCCTCAAGGCACCAGACTTGCTGTTTAGATAATTATAATGCATTGCAATATAATGAAGCAATGTGTACCTTGAAATGCAAGACCAGTGTGAACAAATCAAACCTAAAACCCAGGTGCTGAGCACTCACAGACTCCGTCCTCTGGGATGGACTGGGCTTTTCTCCTGCTGTTTCTTTCATTAGACAAAGATCCTCAGCGTTCCATGCTGCACAATGTGCACACTCTACTGCTGATATCAATTGCTAGAAGAAAACATCACCAGCCAAAGAATGGAAACCAATTTGATAAATCCTTTTCCCTGTTAGACTGAGCTAAGAATATAGGATATAGATAGCATGGGCCACCTCGGCTCCTGAGAGATTCAATACTTCTCTACCTTTCCCTGGTACATGGACCAGATTGGTACAATCAGTAGAAATACATTGATGAATATTCATGGCTTAACTGGTGATTTCTGTGTCCTTCAAAATCCCTAAGCTTCTTTGGGTATTGCATTTAAAATGAATTTAGAATGCACCTTTTCTTTAATTTATTTTGAGAGATAGTCTTGCTCAGATGCCTAGGCTGACCTTGAGCTTGCTTTGCAGCTCAGTCACACTCAGACTTTTAATCCTTTCATCTCTGCCTCCTAAAAGACTAAGATTACAAGCCTATTCTATGAGACCTAGTTTAGAAAGATACTTTTAATAATCTACTCCAGCTGTGATATTCTCTGATTACCAAGCCTTAGAGTAAAATTAGCCTCTACTTTTGTTTCATATTTTAAAAAAAACAACAACTACAAATTGTTGTTTGTGCATCTAATTTCTATTACTTGCTCAAACTATAATATTTAATTTTATCTATGGGTGAATATGCATGAGTTCTAAGTGTCTCACAATTGCTTGCCTGTGTTATAGCATTTTGGTATATAAAAATAATAAATATTTTATTATATGTAATATATGAATTTATTAGGAAGACTTCATCTTTGCAGTTATTACATAGACATTTCCCTAGATAAGGGAATGGCACATGTTTTTCATGGGTGACTAGGATGTATTTTGTATAGAGCCTCAGTTTGTTTTGAATGTTGGAGTTCATCATTTTGTTCTAAGATACCGAGTACACTGTAAGTCTGTATCTAGGGCTGCTGTGAGTTGATTTCCATCACTGAACACAATGCTGAAAATGTTAACTAGCCTATTAGTATTGCTATTCTTTAGCTTTGCCTTGATAAAGTCAAGGAATAACAAAAAAGCATATGCAAGTCATTTAGGATTGTTAAGAACATGGAAAAGCAAAACTTGCTTAATCAGGAAGTCACATATCATGAATTAGACGTGTGAGTTCTTTCAGGATCCCTCATTCAAATTTTTGTTATTCATTTTAAGTGTAAATTCAAGTTCAATAGAAATAAAACTCAGTATCTTAATTATATAAAATGTATTCCCATGCTCAGTAGCTACTTGTGTCTAATGGAAATCTTATTGGATAGTGTAGAAAAGACACTTATGGTTGTCAAAGCACCGGAGAAACTGTACCAGAACAGAAATACAAATATTGATGATACTGAAAAGCAAAACCAATCAAAGAATGCTAGAAACAAACTACAAATGAGACACCTCAGGTATCTAAAATTATTAGTATTTTTTTAATACAGAGAAGTTTCTATTTAATACGATGATTACAAAACTTTTCCTGAGCTTCTTTCAAAGCCATCATGGAGTTTCAGGGAAATTATAACTGATAAACTAGGTTATAAATGCCATCTATGGAAGCTGCTCAGTTAAAGAGCTGAAAACCATTCAGTGGTTCCTTGTTGCTTCCAATGCAGAGAATATATGAAATCAATTTGAGAAAAATTGATTTAAATAGATGAAATGGTGTCCTATAGGCATGTGTGTGTGTTGTAAAGAAAAACTGTCTTAGTTTGACACTTCCTTTCTTGTTCATTAAGTGGCAGTAAATGGAAAAAACTAAAAGTTTCCACTTTATTTGTAAAAAGAAGATTCTAACAAAAATTTGGCTCAAGAAACATGTTCTGTGCTTGAGGCTTTTTTGTTTCCTTCACAAGTATTCATTACTGAATTATTTTAGAAATGTTGAAGGAATATTGACATTCTAAAGGAAAACATACTGGATGGGATGTAATTTTTTAATTCAGCCAAGGAAAACAGCTTTGAATCAATTATCCACAGTTTTCAATGTATAATCAAGAATTTTGACAATATTTAGCTGTTGAACTGCCAAGCTATTAGCAACCAAGAGATGTGATTAGACATCCATATTAATAAACACCTGTCACAATACCATAACAGATGCTGTAGGGACATAGCTAATACAAAATATAAATTTAAAATTCCTGGACATAGTCATCTACAATATGGAACCTAAATTAAACCTAATGATTGCAATCTTATTTGTCTTACTAAATACAGTGGCTTATTTATCCTATTCAAATTTAATGACATTTTATTTAATGTTACTAAAAAAGGCTTTCACTGTAATAAATGCCATAACAACAACACCTGAAATTACCTATTGCTTTTGTATTAGTAAGACACTAAAATATATTATCTTTATGTGACTATGTAAAGTACACACTCAAGTATGTTCTGTGAGTTAGGATTTACTACTTTAAGATGTGTGATGGCTCACTACTAGTGCTCATAATTTCAATTGGGACTCACATGTATAACTTACAAAGGTATGTAGTTTTGATCAAAGGGATATGTGAACTGGAGAGCTGTCTCTGGAGACACAGATGCCTGCATTTATAAGACCTGCATTATGGGAAAAAGAGAAGGAACTCTTACATGTTTTCCTCTGACTTACATACATGTGTTTGGCCACCACATACATATAGATATATACACACAAAGAAATAATTTTATAAATTTATTTTTAAAAGGCATATTTGTTGAGTGCCCTCTTAATATAGTGATTGCCCTACTATAATAAACTAATTAAAATTACACTTCTTTCTTTAAGAGAAAAATTCATTAAAATAATGTAAATATTATATGTAAATAAACACATTATTTTATAGAAATGAGTACATATGAGACCTGTACTACTTCAAAAAATATATCTACCAAGAGCTGAACTGAGTGGTATATAATTGTGTAATTATTTTTTCCTTAATACAACTCCAAATACATAAAAATTATCTCAAGCACATTTACATGACATTCAAACAAGCTTCAATTTAAGAGACTGTTTTTTTTTTTTTTTTTTTACTTAAGTGTGTCCAACTTATAAGTATTTGTTGCTATTCATGCAGCATTCATGTAGGAATTATTCTTTCATAATGGGAATTTTAAATTTTCAAAGTCTTTCCATATACACTCACCTTTCTAACACTGGAAATTGTTCCAAGACATGGGATTGATGAACATATGATCCTTATTTTAGTCCTGAGACGATTCATACTTAGATTCTGTACTATTTCTATAAGTATTTAAGAAGAGCCCAATTTTTCCTCCAGTCATCACACTTCCTTTTGTAGTGTAGGTGAGTTTTGAAAAATACTGTGTCTCACTCCTATCTCCAAAAAGCTTAGAATAGTTTTGGATGTTTCTAAAGACTTACCTGCTTTTATTTTTTGAGTTAGAGTGTTTTTTCTGCATGCTTGTGTGTGTGTCACGTGAGTGTCTGGTGCTGGAGGAGGCCAGAGTGAGGTGTTTGATAACTTGAAAATGGAATGGTCCTGGGAACTGACCGTATCCAAAGCAGCAAATGCTCTTAACCCATAAGTGATTCCCCTAGCCCCATATGCTGTTATTTTTGTTTGCTTGTTTTTATTTCCTGCTCTTCTCTTATTTGAATAAAGTGTTAATTAACATAGCCATGCAAAGAATTATTTGTCCATCTTTTCCTTGCTTGGTTATTGTATTTTTTTTCTTTTTAAAAAAAATTTATTAATTTATTCATATTACATCTCAGTTGTTAGCCCATCCCTTGTGTCCTCCCATTCCTCCCTCCCTCCTGCTCTCCCCCTACTCCCCTCCCTTTAATTTGTTAAATGTTGCTTTCTTTCTTGGTATTCTAAAAAAGCATTCATCAGGAAAAAAATGATGTTTTAATAAGTAAACACACCAGATGTCTGAATCTAACCTTCAACTTTTATCACAAACACATTTTGATGGTCAAAGAATGTTGGATCAAGGTTAGGAATTCGGTAGATTTTTGCTCAGTTTAAGGAAACAGTTGTCAGTACAACCAAAAGTAGCATTTTTGTTGCTCTCAATATGAACGCACACAATCAAAGACAGATAGCATCTAGCCGAGCTGCAAAATCCATTTCTATATTAAGGAAGGTCAAACTAGCTACCCATCATGTCTTCACTCAGTATTTAGTTTCCAGACTCACACAATTCACAGCAATGTGTGATTATAAATACGGTTTATGCCTGCTTTATATTATTTACATGTTTTTCAAATTTTATATGTATAGATGTTTTGGCTCCATATATAACTGTGCCTGGTAACTACAGGGTCCAGAAGAGGATATGGGTGCCCTGGGTCTAGAGTTACAGAAAATTGTGAGCGAACATGAAGAAGCTAAAAATCAAACCCAGTCCTCTGGAAAGAGCAGCCAATGCTGCTAGGACATTTCTCTAGCCACAGTTTGATTTATTTACTTGTGTGATCTTATTTAATTTTATCCTTTATTATCATTGTGCTTTGTTATTTAAGAAATAAACTAGGCCTTTTTTATACTTTCTATGCATGAGAAACTCCACTGGACTTTTTCCCCACTATTATTTTATTTCATTTTGTTTCTAAGACATTGTCTCAGCCTGTAACCCAGTGGTCTGAGACTGTGTCCTGCTACTTAGTCTTAAACTTTGAGTAATCTCCCTGCCTCCTTTGCCTAAATCTGTGATTACAGGTATGAGTCACCATGCCCAGACTTCCAATTGCACTTTAAAATGTGAAAGTTATTTCTTCTTTGTTACCTTCATCCAAATATTAATACTACATGCATTTTCAGTGAATTCCAAACTTTATATAGTTATTATGTTTTCTGTAATTACTCTAGCCATCTGTCCAATTTAGTATTATATTGTATTTGGCAGATTCAATTTTCCATATACTTTTACTCCCTAAAAAACATTATTTGTGTGTTCATTTATCTTGATTGTCTTCTTCTTCAAAAAAAAAAAAAGTTTGAAATTAACAGTCTTCTTAGTCCATAGTAAAAATAGACAATAACAAAATTTAATGATAATGAATGAACACACAGGCTACGTTTCTCTATTGTGCTCATACTTAAAATATAAGAGAAGGCAATCACGGCCAAAATGACCTTCTCGCTGGGACATGTTTCCATCTCCACTACAGGCTGTGGAAAGTATATGCTGTTTATTCTCATTTATACCTAATAAACACTCAAACAAAGCATCGCATGTATACAAACGATCACTGATAATATTAAATTATGAACTAATTAACTCTCTGTGCATGTCTAATATCTTTTCTGAAAGCATCTTAAGTGAGGTAAAATCTTTCGTGATTAAACAAATGAAATGAGGAGGGACAGTATGTTGAATTTTGGCACTGATTAAGATTTTTTTTTAAAAAATGACAGTCTATGACAAGATCAGCATAGAGCAAAATCAGAAATTCTAGGTTCAATTGACCCCTAATCTATTTCTTTCTGAACTGGATGTAACAGTGACTTTAGGTATATTAGTGCTTTTTGTTGGAATGGAAGCCTGCTGTCACTACTACCCCTGTATCCAATGTTTGCTACATACATCAACCGCCAATTAGTCCATAGAGAAGTAGTTCTTTTTCTGTAAAATGTTGTGCAATGAAAACTTGTCATTGCATATAATACTAAAGCTTATTTGAAATCTAAGGTCAACAATCTCCTTAATCTACACGAAAACAAATTTGTGCCCCTATTTTTACTCAGTGGGGTGTGGGGCTAGAATATAATAGCTAAAGATAAGGTTAAAAAAGAGAATGAATCAAGATGAGAGAGGCAAAGTGTGGTGCCACATGTCAACAGGAATATGGTGTACTTGATGACAGCATTGAAGGGGGCAAAGAAAAAGAAGGGAAAAGTAAATTACATACACACACACACACACACACACACACACACACAGAGAGAGAGACAGAGACAGAGACAGAGACAGAGACAGAGACAGAGAGACAGAGACAGTGAGAGAGAGAGACAGAGAGAGACAGAGACAGAGAGAGATGGAGAGAGAGACAGAGAGACAGAGAGAGAGAGACAGAGAGAGAGAGACAGAGAGAGAGACAGAGAGAGACAGAGAGAGAGATGGAGAGAGAGACAGACAGACAGAGAGAGAGACAGAGAGAGGAGAGAGTTACTGTAGAGGAGGATGTATCCTGGAAAGAAGGAGAAAGAAGAGCAGCAAAAGCAAAAATAGTTGTATCTTGGAAGGATTTGAGAATGGCACATATGTGGCAAAAGGTCAGCAGAGGCCCATACGTTTAAGTTTCATACATTACAAAGCCATGGAGTAAATGATGCCAGAGATGAGAGAAGATGATGCAATCTGTCCAACATAGGCTTTGCTAAGACCTACCTTTGCCTAGCTATGGATGAGCCCTTATTGCAAGGCAAACTAAGAATCATCTATTCATAGTTAATAGGAAAACTACAATGCAAACATGCTTGGATATTACCAAACCAACTCTTCTTAGATGTTCAATATGGAACCTAGTCTCTGAGAGTAAATTTCTAGTGGAAGACAGCTTCTGACAGAAGGGTACAGCCTCGTGCATCTTAAAGTGGTCAGAAAGGCTATGCTGCCTATGCTGCTTTTGTTCAGTTTTCTTTACCCATGACACTCCTCCACTAAGTTACCATTTACATTGCACAGAAGATGGACGTGACATTTGAAAAGAAAATTAAGTCAATACTTGCATTTAATGCTCTGGTCTAGCGGATGTGAAAGTCAGAACTGAGGGGGCACAGGAGAAACTTCTTTTCTGCCTTTCAAGTATCTGCCATATTTCTTAAAAGAATGGCTATATTCAAAGAATTAGCTATTCTTTCTTCTGTGAATTCTCATTATTAATTCTATTATTATTGCTGATATCTGTGACAAGGTTTTCTGGGTTTCAGTTTGGATTTCTCTATTATTATACGCTAGTTCTTTTCTATTCTCAAAAGCCCCTAAAATGGTTCTTAGCATCTGCGTTCACAGGAATAACTGCTTTTGGTTGTTTTGTGTCTTACATAATGCTTCCTGCCAGCATCTAAAATGAGGAGCAATAAAAACATGTCCTTATGATCACCCCTAGTTTCTTTTGGGAACTAATTTAGCATAAGAGAATGATATATTATAGATGATTATAATGTTGAGATTTCATGCATATTAAAAATTAGAATAAAAGCATTTTTAGGATATTCATCTGTTGTATAATTTTAGTTATTCAAAGATGATTATCCTTTGAAAATTTGACCTTTTGCACAAACCTTCATAAGAAAAAACATTTTTTAAAATTTCTTCCACCCTTGTGTATATGTTCAAATGCTTGTTTCTTTGACAATGCCTAAAGGAACCAAAGATGCACAATAAAGGTCCCAACCATTAAGTTTCTTTACAGTTTAGGTATAAGAAAAAATTAATTTATTGCCTGAAAGGTATTTTTTTAAAGAATTTTGATATGGAAGCCCATGGTTAATCTCAACTCAGTTTGCTTTGCCTCAAAATAATCCAGGAAACAGAGGAGACCTTTATCTAACATGCTCGGGTCTTATTCAAGTTAGGATATGCTTGTATATAACTAACTCTCAGATAGAACGTGGTGGCTATAGACTGATGTACAGATAAAGTGCCAGGTCTGTTCAGAAGACTGATGTGTTTTGTCTGTTTTGGGTTATAGGAAGGATCTAAAAAACCCAAAAGGACAAACAAACAAACAAAAGATTTAGCTATGTTCTGAAAGATGAAAATATTAAAAAGCTTATTTGTCTTCACTATCTAAAACATTATATATGGTGTCATAAAAATTTTTTCATAAGAGACATTTATATAGATTTTATAGCCAAATGGATTTATCAATGGTATCATCTCATTTTGTCTAAACTGGTGGCTATGATTGTCATTCATTGCCAAGTAGCTGGCTTTTGAATCACCTCAAAGATTAAGGCAAATCTCCAGGTATGACTGTGAGGGAATTTCCAGCGAGGATTCATTGGTGATAGTTGTGACATGGACTGAAAGAGAGACAAAGGAAATATCCAGCTAAGTGCTGACACTCCTCCATTGCCTGCCCCCATCTCTTCGCCAAGAGGTGAAGAACGTCTTCCGCCACACACACTTGTCTCCATGGTGTTATGCCTGAGGCCCAGGGGGCCAGGGGGCCAGGCAACCACGTGCTGAACCTGAAACACTGAGCCAGTCAGTCTCTCCTCCCTGCATTGTTTCACTCAGGTATCTGCTCACACTCACCCATGAAAATGTACTAGTGAGCTAGCTCTCCCTAAAAGGAACTTATTTTTATTTTAATTTTTAAGGAAAGAAACCATGGGCTCAGGATAATGGGAAGTCCAAGTAATGATTTCAAAATTGACTCTGGATTTCTAGGAGGAGATGGCAGCCAGTTGGAAAATGAATGAATTCTAATCAAATAAAATGGCAAGAAGCAGGTCATTAAAATTACTGCCAAAGTAAGAACCTAAAATAAGGATTACATCCTTAATACCAATATTTTATCTTCACTAAGAGAATATTGAGGGTTTGGGGATATTGTCATTAATGAGATATTTAAAGTATTGTTCATAATTACTTGGTTCTTCATTTGTTTACTTGTTTTGAGATTATTCTGTTTGTTTGTTTGTTTGGATGGTAGGTAGGTTGGTTGGTTGATTGGTTGGTTGTTGGTTTTCTTGTGACAGAGTTTCTGCTATGTAACCTTTACTGTCCTGGAAATTGATATGTGGACCAGAGTGACCTTGAGCTCATAGGGATCTGCTTGCCTCTGTCTCCAGAGTGCTGGCATTAAAGACATGACCAATTCTGCCCAGCTTACTTCCCTTTCTAACTTACCCATGTGCTTTATGATATACTGACCTCGCTGTCACAAGAGGACATGTGGAATGTAAAGATCACATGTCACTCAATCTTTCCTGAACAGAATAGACTATGTAAAGACCCCAAGAATGTAGCTTAGCTAAAATCAACAATGTTTTACTCTTCTAGAACAAGACTTAACTTGTAGGAAAGAATGCTTTGGTATATAGGCTGCTAGCATAAGAAAATTATGGAGCCAAGGACAGTACTGCAAAGGTCCTAACTTCAGATTTCAGGAAAATGTCATATTTTCCCATTGGAATGGGGCACTTATCTAGAACCAGAGTAATCTATATGAATTTCCTTCTGATAAAATCAAAGGAATTCCTACTTTGCTCAGAGTACCATTCCTAACACTTCCCATCTGTTTCTTCTAAATGACTCCATTTCATTGAGATGGATGCTTTATGACACAGTACACATTTTCAAAGCACAACTCCTAGGCTTGGAACAAACTGTTCCAGGCAACAGACAAGGGCAGTCATCTCAATTGACTTTAGAATGCTTATATCCCATGAACTTTTCAAAAGAATATTGGCAAAACTCTGAGGCCAATTTTCAGGAAGGGTGAAGTGAATTAAATAAACCCCAAGAGCAAAACGATGGTTGTTCTGGGTACCCCTATGGCCTGACTTTCTAATCTGTGGCATATACAGGATCACAGCAGTGTCTCTCATCTTGAATTAAAAGGCAGAAATGAAAGGGATGAGAGAAGGGAGTAAGGGAGGGGCATAGAAGGGGATGGAAGGGAGAAAGAGAAGAGAAAGAAGAGGAAGAAGAAGCTAAGCAGTTGCTGGTAGACAAGTATGGCTGAAAATCTTGTTTCAAGTGCCATTCTTCTTATGGTTCACACCCATCACAGAAATTGGTGACATCAGAAGAAAGTGAAAAGATAGTGACCCTTTTGCTTCCACTCATCAAGTTGGCCCCAGCTATCACCATGTTGGTGAGGACACCAGTAGATTCTACAACATACTAGGCACCAAGATCACCCCATGTGATGTTGGTGACATCTTGTTTCTGGACGATGGAGATGGCCTTCCCATTGATGACACATTTCCAGTTCTCAATCTTGACTATGCCATAGGACTTGCTGTGAGTAGAGTCATACTGTAGCATGTAAACCATGTAGTTGAGGTCAACTGAAGGGGTCATTGATGGCAACAATAGTCACTTTGCCAAAGTTGAGAGAAAGTCAAGTAACCCTGTGCCTAATATAGTGTTATCTTTTTACTCTGACTTTCACCACTAAGTCTCAGGGATGAAGCTGGCACTTCCCAAAAAGATGCATCAGTCTCTGGAACCCAGAGGAACAGAAATTGCCATGCTGGTCATGGGGCTGCCAACAACATTACCCTTTTATCCACTGGTGCTGCCAAGGCTGTGGGTAAGGTCTTAACCAGAACTGAACAGGAAACTCACTGGCATGGCCTTATGTGTTCCTACCCTCAGTTTATCCATTGTGAATCTGACATGCCATCTGGACAAAGCTGCCAAGTATGGTGGCATCAAAAATTTTGTGAAGCAGATATCAGAGACCAACTAAAGGAAACCTTGGGCTACACTGAAGACTAGGATGTCTCCTCCTATGATTTTTAACAGTGATGTTCACTCTTTACCTTTGATGTTGAAGCTGAAATTGCTTTCAGTGATGTATACAGCTCATTTCCTAGTATAGCAACAAATACAGCTACAGCAAAAGGTTGGTTATCTCACAGCCTATATATCCTCCAAGGAGTAAGAGGCCTTGGACCACTTACCCTAGCAATTGTCTGAGAGGAAAAGAGAGGCCCTCATATACCTCTGTATGAGGTTAGTCCCCAATATCAAACATCTTCCCTCATAGCTTCCATCCCAAAACCCCAGAAGAAAGGTCAGGGCTTAGGGTGATCTACTTTCTTGAATACCATCAATACGGTTCACTACAACACCTCCACTCAAAGTGTATGTTCTCTTACATTGTATCAGATAGATAGCTAGGCACTGGTCCTGATAAAAGCCTAAAGTAAACATAAAATAATAAAAATATAATAAAGTATCTGAATGGCCGTATCAATTTCAACCTTTGAATCTTAACCTTTAAGAACTAGGGAGATGAATTAAACAAAGTTCTTGTTATGCATGCATATGGAGCAGACAACAATCCGTAGGCACATACCTGTTATTCATCTGCTGGGCCATGGAGACAGAAGATTTGGGGATAGTTAGGCATTTAGTAGCCAGGTAGCTTAGCCAAATTGGTGGTTTTCAAATTCATTCAGAGACCTTGTCTCAAAAAAATTAGGTGGCGGGTGATTGGAGGACATGCAAGAATGGCAGCGGGATGAGGACAACATAGATCTATATGGGCACATATATATACACCAACGAATTATAAATACTGACCCTGAGTCACCTCGTAACAACTCAGTAAAGTATATAAATCTCTTGAATGCAGTAGTAATGGCAGAGTCCTCTGAAAAGTAGCTGCCTGAAGCAGTATGCCTTTAGTTGTACTTGATCTTAATAGCTCATTGGCTAACAGTATACAAACAGTGCATTCAATTTTAATAAAGCTATCACTTTGGCTGATCAACCAGGGGGTAAAGAGGCTTTAGTAAAGATCAGCTTATGGGTTCTGACCCTCTCTGTAAGGAGTGGCACTGGAAGCACACTAGTCTCTTGAATTAGCCATGTAACGCTCTATGAATGTGATAGTTCTTAACTAAGACAGTGGCCCCTCCTCTTTGTTTCCTCATCTAGACCTGAGCATAACACTGTATCACGACCAGAGTTAGACATCAGATGGTAAGTTTTGAGAAGATCAGAGTCTAAATAGTAATGGCCAGAAAAAAAAATTATACTATTTTAATAAGCTAAAAAGTAATTGTTTTCTGAGACAATAAAATGTGGTCTGCTATAAAAAGACAAGGAGCAGCAAGTACATCACAATAATTTAGGTGAAGCTGGGGGGAAAATGCTCAGGCTCTATCAGAGATGCTATACATGATTAAAGCTAAGTCCACCATCACGAAGGAAGAGAGAGACTCCCCAGTCAGAGTGGGTGATTGTATTTACAGTACACTGGCTTTGATTAATGTGTGCACTCAGAGAGCCTTGTGTAGAGGTGGGAAAAAAACCTGTTTTCAAATGTTAGAGCTGAGCACAGGTTTCTATTATCTGAAAGGATGTCCATGAATAATGACTTACAGGACTTTGAAGAGAGTGTAGGAGGCATGGTTGGGTGTCTTGTCTCTGTGTTAGAAAAAGTACAGATGATTTTCCTCATTAATTCTTACCTCTCCCTGGCCTGGAGAATCAACACTGAGAAGCTACTCTATCCCGTACTGCATAGCTTCAGGAACCATCTGCTTTAAAGGTACATTTTTAAGTGTTTCTAACCATAATATTATTTCTGAGTGAGCCCTTCAAGTGCACAGTGGCTCTCATTTCTAGATGGGTTATGGAAAGACACTTTCATCTCCCACGAGTCTTGAAGAAGTACAGACAATAATCATCTGATATTTTTTCTCCATCTCCCTCACAAATGGAGTCCTCCCTTGTCATATTACAGTGTGCAATATTTTGAGGCAATCCGTGAATCATAAGTAGCCCCAAGTCAATAGATAGGCACATTACATTTAAGGAAGTGTATTGGGAAGAATAGTACCAAACACACAGACACACACACATACACACACACACACACAGACACACACACACACAGAGTGTCCCTGAGTAATCCTGCTTTGCACATGTCTCCAAAGCCCCTAACCCCATAACCTACATTATGTGAACCCCAAGAGAAGAACTGTAAGTAGATAGCTAGCAGCTGCTTTAGAACAGAGAGCACCTTTCCCTAACATTAGGAAAAAATACAGGTCAAGTTAGAAAAGAATAAGCCTTTAAAGAAACACCTCATAGAATGCCATTGGATGGCTGATTTTATGTAAATTTGGACACAAGTGACTTCCTCATGGAAGGCAAAACTCTAATGTCTTGGTGGTAACTCTTGAGGACAATGGCAGGCTTAATGGTGAGTACCCGGATGCATCCTGTCTGATACCCAGACCCAGAGGGTATCTTCTCACATGGAGCAAGTAACTTTAACGATGGGGTTACATTAATGTTTTTTTTTTAGATGAAATGATCATCTGAGTGGTTCCATATTGCAGGGATCTTTACAATAGTGAGTAGGAAGCGGACAGACCAGTTCATAATATAGCACAAAGGGCAGATGTTACAGTGACGTGCTCTGAACACAGAGGAACTACAAGCAGTGGGCTGCATTGCTGCAAACTAGACTCTAACAAAAGATAGAGAGGGTGGATCCTTAAGCAGAGCTTTGGCAAGAGACAAGTCCTGCTGACACTTAAACGTTGGTTAATGAAATTTACTTGAGATTCCTGACCCCTGGAAATGTACAATAATAAATCAGTGTTGTTTTTAACAACAGTGGGTTGCTCTAGGTTGGTGGTTATTTCTTTCAGTGGCAACAGAAATATAGTATGAACATTGTGTGGAGGATGATAAGGAAAATAGGTGATAACGAAAGGGAATGCGCTGTGTTGAATAGAGGATTCTGTGACCATCATGCTGAATATCATGTACCTGCTCTGTATGTCTTTTAAAATGGTATCATGAGAACAGAGCAGTGACCGTTATTGCAACCACTGTTAAGAGCCACAGTTAATGATTTGGTCTTCAGTTGTGGTATAATAAGCTATACTGGTCAGTCAGGTCCCAAAACATAAGACCCAATCCATCTACGCCCCAGAAGTCATCTGCATAATAATGGTGACTTTTCCCTTTAGATATGGTCTTCTTGTAGACCCAAAGAAAACAGGAAAAAATAAAGAAGGAAAAGAAAATATCAAATTGTTGTTACAAAAAACAAAGAGGAACCTAAGGAGAGATTACTTATTCTATAAGGCTTAACATTGGTGCACGAAGAGGGAGAATGTAGCCTTAAGAGGACATTCCTCAGGCAGTGGATGGTCACCATTCATTCTTTTCCCCTTGCAATACCTAAAACGTTCCATTAAGTTTTCCAGTGGGATTCTGGTGGTTGAAAGTGCAGGTGCGGAGAACACCCAGGATGTTACCATGGAATGGGTCCCAAAGTACTAATGACTTGTCCACTTGTCACTCAGTTTAAAATTACCTGTATTTATATATCCTTTGGGAAAAAAAGGGAAAGAACCTTGAACTACTAAGATACAGTTCTCTTTACTAAACACTGGGGGCAGAATGGGTGTGCCCAAGAGGAGGACAGGCATAGTGAGTGGTTACAGAAGTGCTTTAAGTAATAATTGGTGCCCTACAACACCATCACAGCTCCCCCCAGCAGAAGTTCATGTAATCACTGAGTGAAATCTTAGTCAACGTGACACAAACACAACATGAAAACATGGGGTAAGCTTTGTTATTCAAGGTATTTTTAGTACAAATTAACAAGTTTTCCCCCATAGGGATATCTAGAGAAGTTTATTTTGCATAAGGAAGATATCAAGTTGCTTATCTATCTGAATGACTTATGCTTAAAAATAATGGGGAAATAGAAGGATCCAGTGGGTCCTAGAAACCTACAAAAAGAAAATCATGATAGGCAGAATTGGACCCAAGTGGGTCTGCTCAAACTACTGCACCAACCAAGGAAAATGCATGCAGTAAGCATTGAACCCCTATTCAGATCTAGCCAATGGACAGGACATTCTACACAGTTGTGTGGAGAGTGGGGACTGACTCTGATGTGAAACTCCAGTGCCCCATATTTGACCACTTGCCCTTGGTAGGGAGGCCTGGTGGCACTCAGAGAAAGGATAAGCATGATACCAAGATGAGACTTGATAGGCTGTGACCATATGGTGGGGGAGGAGGTCCTCTTCTGTCACACACCAAGGGGAGGGAAATAGGGTGAAAGAGGGAGAGAGGGAGGGAGGAATGAGAGGATACAAGTGAGGGGATAACAATTGAGATGTAATCTGAATAAATCACTTCAATGAAAAAAAGCAGCATAAACCAGCAGGAAAGGAAAAAAATAAATGCACAAGAATTGATTTCATAAAAAAATTGACTTTGTTAAAGAATTACTTCTGTTTAGTTCCACTTTTGCCCCTTACCCTGAGTTTAGTTGATTTCATTAATTTTCCTTATTTTTCCTCACCATCAAATTCTTGGCATCACGTATTTTCTGGGATTTGATATGACACTAACAGCTAATTGAAAGCACTGAAGGAATTTTTTTTATCTCACTTTTATAAAAAGTTGATTGTGGATTTTAGTAATGGCATCTCGGTAGACTATCTATACTCTTGTCTGTCTGTTTCTGTCTCTCCCTGTCTGTCTGTCTGTCTGTCTGTCTGTCTATCTGTCTGTCTCTGTTTCTCTCTCTGTCTCTCCCTGTCAGTCTATCTGTCTGTCTCTGTCTCTCCCTGTCTGTCTGTTTGTCTGTCTGTCTGTCTGTCTGTCTGTGTCTGC
This sequence comes from Acomys percivali, assembly GCA_907169655.1. Classification (NCBI taxonomy): domain Eukaryota; kingdom Metazoa; phylum Chordata; class Mammalia; order Rodentia; family Muridae; genus Acomys; species Acomys percivali. The sequence continues at coordinate 17,942,387 of OU015751.1, read as the reverse complement.
CTCTCTGTCTCTGTGTGTGTCTCTGTCTTTTTGTCTCTGTCTCCCTCTCTCTGTCACTCTGTCTCTGTCTTTCCCTGCCCCCTTCCCACACACACCAATAACAAAACAGCAGAGGTAACCATAGATTAACTATTCACTACTATGAATTTTTTCAGTTTGCCACCATCCAAAACAAACAAACAAAAAATATTTTTTGAAATTTTGGATGTCCTTTGTAGACAGGGGGGAAAAACCCCTGAAAGAACAATGTCCCTTCAGCCAATACAGCTGACATTGTAAGACACATGTTCAACCTGGGCACAAAGCCAAATCTATTTCTTATTTTGTAATTGCAATAACAGACAAAGTCAATTATTAAGAATAGAAATTATAAAGGTTCTGCCTTGTGCATGATGATAATTTTCCAATTCCACGCTGTGTTTGTTCATGAGAAAGAGACTGGGCTTACTTCAGAAAAACTCCTGTCACCTATCTGAGTAAATAGTTCATCTAAGGTTACCATAGCTGTTTTGCTACTGGGGTGTGTGGGAAGGGGGCAGGGAAAGACAGAGACAGAGTGACAGAGAGAGAGAGAGAGAGAGAGAGAGGGAGGGAGGGAGGGAGGGAGGAAGGGGGGAGAGAGAAGAGAGAGAGGGCGAATGTTCATGAATGTTCATATGTCTGGACGCAATTAACACAATTAATCCTATGGCACAGCACATGTGTGGTAACAGTGTTGGTGTCAGCCTTCACCTTGCCCCTTATTTGAGCCAGGGCCTCTCTTATCCTCTAATATTGGCTATGTGCTAGGTGCCGCCTGGGTTCTAGTTAGTTTTCTTGTATCCACTTCTCATTTCTTCACAGGAGTACAGGGATGGATACAAGTCTATGTATGTGGGTTCTGATAACTCATACTGAGGTCTTCATTCTTGTACAATAAGCACTTGGTTTTAAATTTTGACAGATGAATTATATGCAACCAGATGTTCTTTAGATACATACATGGTGGTATGGAAACAAGCAAGAATGACATCATATAGTCAGTATTAGGAAGCTCTTTTCCTCAATGCCTTCCATGTTGGGCTATAGATAATTATTTTGATCACTATGTCTTAAAAAAAAACCTTGGCCTCTGGCCTACACCTTTAATACCAACACGTGGGAGGCAGACGCAGGCAGATCACTGGTCTACAAAGAGAGTTCTAGGACAAGCCAGGACTATTACACAGAGAAACCCTGTCTTGAAAATCTAAGGGAAATACCCAGAAAATGCTCTACCACACATCAGGGACATATGCTCATCTATGTTCATAGCTGCCTTATTCATAATAGCCAGAACATGGAAACAACCTAAGTGTCCCTCAGTAGAAGAAGGAATAAAGAAACTATGGTACATTTACACTATGGAATACTATTCAGCTATTACAAACAAGGAATTCTCAAAATTTGTGGACAAATGGATTGAACTAGAAATTATCATAATGAGTGAGTTCATCCAGAAGCAAAAAGAGACAAATGGTATATACTCACTTATATCTAGACACTAACCCAAGGGGTATGTCCCATGAAAGACTTTACTTACCAGGAAAATGGGTCAGAGGAGAGGACATCCTATTGAGACTTTAGGTGAGAGAAACATGGGAGAATGGGGAAATAGAAGGATCCAGAAGGTCCTGGAAACCTACAAGAAGAACATTATGATGGGCGGATCTGGGTCCTGGGGTCTTGCTCAAACTATGGCACCAGCCAAGGAAAATATAGGCCGCATTTCTGACCACGTCCCCTTGATGGGGAGGCCTGGTGGCACTCAGAGGAAGGATAGCAGGCTACCAAGAAGAGACTTGATATGCTATAAGCATACACCGAGGGGCGGGGGGAGGAGGTCCGCCTCAGTCACAGACATAGGGGAGGGGAGTAGGAGGAAGTAGGAGGGAGGGGGGAATGGGAGGATACAAGGGATGGGCTAACAATTTAGATGTAATATGAATAAATTAATAATAAAAAAGAAAATCTAAGGGAAAAAAAAGGAAAGACCTCCAGCTTCTTTAAATATTTCCAGATATTTCACCTTCTCCCCACTACTCCCCTTGGTGTCTTTCTCTGTAGGATCTAACTTTGTGATTTAAGGCACAATTTGCTGATGAGAAATCGTGAGGATCCATTATGAAGATGAAGACTGCAGACAACCTCTGAATGTGTCTCCCAATTTGAAAAGCCTTCATTGCATAGCGCGTTTCAGGCCGACGATGTTAGAAATTTGTCATAGTTTCAGTAATTGTAGCTTGTTCTGGAAGCTTGGCATGATAAGGAATCATTTGTAAAATGTGTATTTTCTCTGGCACTCAAACGGAAGCTTGCCAGGCAATACATCTAATTAAGAATGAGGCGAAGGGGGTAATTGTGGTCTGTCATCCTGTAGTATCATTACTTGAAGGTACCAAAATGTATTGTGACTTTCAAGATCATACTTTTATAACAAGGTTTATATTTGGAGCTAGAAGTAATTTCTCCTTTATTAGTCCAGGGTTTTCATACAGAAACATATCTTATTTTGCAAATTAGGGTCCATTAGATGCATTCTGTAGATATAACTCTTTGTATATTGTTTAAGCTGCAAGAGGCTTGGCTGCTCTCCTTAGAAACAACCTTTGTCCATTGTTTAAGACCTTGAAAATTGATGCATTGTCTTTGGGGAGCTTAGACAGCTTTATTTAAGTTTAACTTTCTCTGGAGAGGCATAGAGATAATGAAATGCAATTCCTTACTTGAACATAACCATGTACATAACTTCTAGTCCTCCCTGATGCATAAAGCAAATTTGATAAGAGCAATTCAAATATTGTAACAATTAATGTTGATTTTTTTTTGAGTTGCTAAGAAACCTATGTCAGCAGTTCAGGCATGTGGGGATAACCGTTTCTGAGGCCAGATTTTCATTATGTTACAATGCACTGCCATTTAAAAACTTTTCCTGGTTCAACTTTAGAGGAAATCTTGCTTATGATGGTTTTGAAAGAAGCTGTGAATAAGAAGCCATGAAAAGACTTTCAGGATGTGTTCACAGCGGACACACATTGTGGTGGCCATCTGACAGGAACAGGATTCTTGGATTACTTACCTTTGTGTGAATCTGCTCCTTTGTTATTTTTTTAAACCACAATATAGAACTATTCTTCTGTATTAATTTGCTTTTTATTTCTTTGGTAAAGTCTACCAGCCTAGAGAGAAAAGAGGTATTTGGCTTACTTCCCAATCATAGATCATCATCGAGAAAATCCAAGGGAGTGCATGCAAGGCAGGAGCCTGGAGGTCGGAACTGAAGTGTAGACCATGAAGGAATGCTGCTGTCTGACTTGCCCCCAGAGCATGCTCAATTTGCTTTCTTACATAAGCAAAAATCACCTGCCTAGGAGTGACACCACCTAAAGAGGGCCCCATTAACCAAGAACATGCTCCGTAGACCTTGCCTACAGGCCATTTTGAAAGGGATATTTTCTCAAACGGAATTACCTCTTCCCAGAGGACCCTAGCTTGTGTCATGTTGACACAAAACTAATCAGAACATCTTCTGAGTGCTTAAGTATATTTCTCCAATATCTCTGACACATTTTACGCTTTGGTTTCTATCATTACATTCAAGCTAAGGTGTAACTAAGACACAAAGACTCTCCCTCCCCATTTATCTGCATCCTGACTTGTCTAATCAAAATCTTTCTCTTCTTACCCTTACTCTTTACACTCACATTGCTCGTTACTCCCACCCCACCCCCCTTTTCTAGGGCATTACAGAATAATCACTCTTGTTAATTGCACCTTGAGTGCTCATTGTCTTCCAGGGACAAGGATCAGAATCTAAAGATCAGCACTTGGGCGTCTGTGTTCTGGTGCTCTGTGAAAGGGGGGCAATGTGGGGAACTTAGAGCAGGATAGGAAAGCTACCTTTGCTCGGTAGACTTTCATCTATTTTTTTTTTTTAAGATTACAAAATATATAAAAGCACATCCTTTTAAATCCAGGTATGCACCTCCTGTGGCTAGTAAACAGACAGAAATTTAAAGACACTTGATTCACTTTAATTTAATATGCAAAGACAAGTATCTCTTTTCCCTCCTCCTTTTCTATCAAACTCACCACTCACTAAAGAAACAAAGAGAGCCTTGCAGAAATGTAAGATGGGCACATCATTCTTATCTGCTTAATCTGTGAGATCATGACAGTAACCTTGTTTTTATACAGGTGTATCAGGAGCCATAGTTACCTTAAAGTTGTAACATGTTCCATTTTCAAATCAGTACTTTACTTAAGGCAACATTTAGGGATTGTTGGAGAAATAAACTCAGGTAATCTTAGAAAGTTTCTGTGTGTTGGATGCTACCCCATTCCAGAAGACAAGGAGGCACAGTAATGAGTAGGTCTGTTGCTGTTTTGTCTTTTGCTGTTTTTCATGAAACAATTAAAAAATAATTTGAATCTAGGTTTGTTCTAAAACTATGACATACTACTTTTTTTTTGTTTTGTTTTATTTTGTTTGGCCTTACCCCAGTCAGGGGAAGCTAGGAGAGTGTAAAAAGAAAATGTAGATTTAGGGGAAAACTAGAGCAACAACTTTAATAAACAGCATACAGGTGCTAATACACAAATGGTATTCTCAGGACCCTTTCACTTCCCTGGATGCTCTGAGGTTGCCCCCACATTCTCCTCTCCCTCCCCACCCGGTTCCTTCTTCTTCTCACACTCAGACTATGACATAAACATGAAAGAACTCATCAGTGGACATCTGGGAGCAGGGGTTGGGAAGCATAACAGGCCTGCCCCACCACTACCTGCAACTGGCTTCTTCTCTTACTAACAAAGCTGGGCATCTAGTGTAGCTGAAGCCAGAGACCTTGAACCAGACCAGTGATTCGTTGCAGCGAACATTTGCAAGTAAAGCTCTTTAGGCAAAAGGGTAATATGGTGTGACACACCGTAACACACTGTAGTTTCCGTGACAAGATTTGTTTTTCTTTTTAATTTTGTTTTTTGTTTTCTTTTGGGAGTGGTTACAAGTGCCAAGAGCAGATATGGGGGGACTGGAGGGATGGATATATGAGTAGGATTGGGTTGCAAGTGTGAAATTCACAAGACATCAATAAAAAGTTTTAAAATGTATTAAATGGATTAAAAGAGAAAAATCATAAGCAGCCTGCCTTCTCACAACGCAACCTTGAATGTATATGTCTTGACTATAAATAATATTTACATTAGATAGCTGGGTCCACCAAGATGTATCTAAACTGAGTCTCATTATAATTAAAAATATAGGAATAAAGTCCAATGCTATTCATCTTCTTTGTAGTCATGTCTAATTTTTTTCTACTACAGATTTTAAGTTTATTCTTTACTTTGAAGACTATAATTAAATATACACTGGGCTTATCCAAGAGCAAAGCGCATAAGTATAATTGCTATTGTTTGTGGTTGTAAATCTGTTATTTATGTGCGTATAGATATATATCTATTGGGGCTAGAGAAGTGGCTCAGTTGTTAAGGAATGCTTGCATTCTTGTAGAGGACCCAAGTTTAGTTCCCAGATATCACGTGAGAGAGTTAACAAAACCTGTAACTCTAGATCCAGGATAGCCAACACTCTCTTCTGGTCACTGCAGATACCTACATAAATACACTGACACACAGATACACACACACATTAAAATAGCAATAATAATGATAAAATATGTAATATGTGTATATTCACTACATATATATATGTATATAAACCAGAAAACTACTATGTATCATTTATTTTCAGGGGGAAAGGACCACTAAAGCATACCACTGATGTAATCTATGCAGCTAAAATGATATCAGAATCAGGATCAAGGATGGATATTCTCGCTCGGCAGATTGCTAACCAGGTGAGCTGCTTATAAATAGACATGGGAAAGTTTTTCCTATTTTCTCTCTTCTGCTTAATTATTGACTACAGAAAATCTGGGTGACAATTTTTTTAACTCTATTGAATACATTTGCTTTCTATATTATAGTTCAAAGATCTATATTTATAATTATGCAACTTCTCAGACAATAAATTCTGCAAAACTATAATTAATTATAGAGAATATATATTTAGCTTTAAATATACTTCACTGTTAAAATCAGTTTCATCAGATTGAAATGAAGTGAATTTCTTTTTATTGGCTGTAATTATATAATGGGTGTTTCTCTTTTCCTTGATGTTGTATTTTTTTTCACATTTTTCTTCTAAAATAGTAGCTTTTTGACATCAGCACTTTGCAGCATTATTAGAACAATAAAGTAAAGATGTAAATTGAAGGATGTATATATCTCTTGGGCAGACTGGTGTTTCTTCACACATTTCACTTCATTTCCTTGAGATTTTCACAGATTTTAAAAATAATTTTTGGCAGTGCCCACATTATAAAGTTATTTGTATAGTGAGAATTAATATTTCATGCAAGAGTATAATATGAAGACATTTATTTATTTTACACTTAATAGAATTGTAAATATTTCTTTGGGGTAAATACCTATTTGATTTTGAATATACTATATATATTATGAATATACAATATATTATGTTTTGTTTATATAGTGATAGTACAACTTTAGTGAGATACTTTTTAATATCATTGCTGCCATTCCACCTCTGTCTTTATATATACTCTGTTGGAATATGAGAATTTTAATCTGATAGATAATATATTTGTGGGTGTAATGGAGAACAAACAAATGAGAGAAGATGCCACCAGAGAAAAACATTTTTAATTCCCTGAGTGTGCATTGCTTTTATCAATATCTTGCTACCTTAAACATTATAAAAATTGCATTAATCTGTTGTTTAATGTAAATCAAACATTCATCATTTAAAAGTCTAGAAGCAAGCACGGGACCCAAACAGTTTTAGATTTCACAAGACTTGAGATTTCTGAATTTCAGAGTAAGGGTGCTCAAAATTTAAGTCTACATAAATCTTCTTTTTGAGACTATCGCACATTTAAAATACTTCTTGTTCAAGCATTTCAGCTAAGAGTTACTGACACAGCGTTTAGAAGCTATATCTAAAACCAAACTTCATCATCTTGAAATTCACACTTTATTAGTCTAATAAATAAATGGATTCTATTATCAGACTAAATATTACTGGGAAAATTAAAGTATATTATCTTAGCCATATATGTATGTAGCAAGGCTCCTTTAAGCAATGAATAGTTACAGTTTTCTCTTTGCTTTAGAATACCTAACTGTATGAAAACTATGTCATTTTGACGTTTACATGGTATCTTTTTTCCTTTAATTTGACCCGATGCTTTGATATAATTCCTAAATTTTTCATCAATTTAATATTATTCTAATTATGTGGGAGGGAGGGAAAATAAGTTACTTCCATGTAGTATTGATATTTTCCAAGACACTTAAGAAACAGCCATTGACTAGTAGGTGTGAATAAAAGTCCTCTTACATTTTTCACTTTGTAAAGCCAAATAGTTTCTAATGGAGACTTATAAATAATTATGCCTCTGAACAGTTAACCCTGTGAATTAACAATCTGATGCAATTGATTTAGTTACCATCTTGGGAGGTCATCCATGACTATGCATTCATTTGTTCACAGAAACACACACACACACACACACACACACACACACACACACACACACACATTAGACTTTAAGCAATTTAAACTATTTTTAAAAACACAATTGGTAGAATAATGAAAGTGAGACAATTTCTACTTCTTGTAGTTTTTTTTTTTACTGTCTATTTTATTCAATCTAGAATTTCAGTTTTTGACAATTTTATGATGCCTTTTACTGTTCTTTTCATTTTCTGATGGGCTATCAGAATATCCATTGATAATTTCTCATTTTATATTATACAAGGATACTATGCTAATAGTATGTACAATACACTCATAATAAAAATAGTATGTACAATTTTCATAATAAAAACGTGTTAGATAAATTTAGTTTCATTCTGTGTAGTGTAGGAGTTATATGTAAGGAGAATGATATAAAATCAATGTAATTGAAAACTATTTATTGGTGGTTACTTTCTTTTTCATTTTTTCATTCCTATCTTCCTCTATTGAATACTGCATTGTAATGTATACACTAGGCACGATTCACTACTTAATGAATTGCTGTTATTTATTTATAAAGAAAACTGAAAGCCTCTGTTCATTTAGTTTCCAATTGCTTTATTTGATTATTTAATTATATAAATTTATGACATTTAGTTTATAATTTAATACAATAATCAAGTGATCAGGTTACATTTTCCATCTCCTTCAACATTCTGAAACTAATAAAATTTGGGGTTTTTAAATATATCATACAATATAAGACCTCCTGCTAGCGCTCACACCTAGCCTTATTTGTCTCCATCACTTAAAATTTCTTGAACCTGAGACTTAAATTGAGATGTTGTGGTATCTTCACTTGGCCATTCAGTACAGCACAACACATATACCAATACTTGATGCATTACATAGTATATTCCTAAAGGACAGGACTTTTTAGCTACCTCAATTTTTAAGCAATTTGAAAATGAATAAAAATATAGTGAGCTAGAGAATAGCAATACAAGATCTGGTTTCCTAAATGCAGGTTCATATGTTTTTAATCTCTCTACACTGCTCCACACAGGTTTCCCAAATGCAGGTGCATATGTTTTTAATCCCTCTACACTATTCTATGATTTGCCATGTCAACAGATGGTCTAAATTAGATGATACAACCAACACCATTTAGAGCAGGAAAAACGCACAATGGTTTAGATACAGTTGCAAGGCACCCTCACATAGGGAAGAATCAACAGAGCTCAAGTGAGTGAAATACATCACATAGGGAAAAACCCTGGTGATGTGCCCAAAGTCTGCCTACCACTTCCTTGTAACTTTGTTAGAACAAATATGTCTAGGTTGTTGAGTGAGTACCCCGACTCAATCATGATTACAATTAAAGCCGATTTTTAGTGCTAAATAAATTAACAATGATAGCTCAATAATGATAGCACCATAAAACTTGAGAAATACTTACGAAATCATTAACAATCCGTTCAACTATGATCAGAATTATCTACAAGTGTAATTTATATTGGTGTTTACCAAATATTATTGATGGATTTCCTTATATTCTACACTGATGGTATGAACTAAAGATTTCATTATAATAAAAATATACCAGAAATTAAATTCTAGAGCCTTCATTATATCATCATTATATATCTCTTAAGAATATAATTCCCAGATGTATCTTGTGACGGTATGTGTGCTTTGATGCTGTTTTCTCTCTGAAATTTATTTGAAGTGCAGATGTTGATGCGGAGTTCAGTTCTCTAGACTAATGAGCCCGTGCTTCATGAAAGTAAATACCTAAAGGTGCCTCAGGAATGAGTGAGGATAGATACTGAATGTGTGGTCTGTGTGCACCCATCAAGTGACAGCCGCTTCCTGGCTCAAATAGACGATCTTCCATCATTTCCCCTTTCTTTCTTTGTCATGTTTGCATCTAAGCAATGCCATAGATGCTTTGAGAATGATCATTCAACTTTCTTCCATTCCTTCAAAACTGTGACCGTGGTTTGGACCAGAAGGACAAAATGTACTGAATATTATATCATGGGCTTACTCATTAATGGACGTGAATAAGTAAGGAAAGATTCTTCCTCGTAGCTCCTTCCCTGTCCACAAGAAAACAAATTAATGAGAGATGGAAAGAGAATCATTATTTTTTGAGGGTGTTCCCAGTGGTAGATACTCATATTTCAGTTAGGAGGCTGCACAAGTGGGAATCACTAATTTGACTTAGTGGTTATCAAAACAAATTTTTTAACAGAAGACATTAAGTAAGACTGGGGTATATTAGGCAGATATGAATGTAGTTGAAGGAAATGGGTGGTAGATATGATTGTATTTCATTGTATATATGTATGAAATTCTTAACAACAAAGAAAAATTATAATATTAAAAAACACACACAACTAGATTTTGTGTGAATTGTCATTTCTGCCACCCTTCCCACATCCTGATTTTATGTGCAAGATAAGATACCTCCATACGTTTGTGTCAACCCAATTCCTTAATTTAAAATTTTCAGTTATCAGGAAAGAGTGTGCTATGATTGAGTCGTAATCTGTTACTTATGAAACATGTACTTTCTGAGTGTTTCCCACAGATGTCATCATAAAACTTAAAGTAGGTTAGGGCAACTTGTCTATACAGCTACTACTGAAGAAAAGAATTGGTGTAAATGCACACATAGTTCATGCCTAGTTTGTAGGATATCTGGCCTTAATCCAAGTGAGTACTAAAACAAACAAACAAAAAATACCCCACATTTATTTATAAAGTATTTAAAATACAAACAACTTAAGTTTTAATCAATATAATGAAGTTTAACATGTGTGCATCAGAGTGTTACAATAACAACCATCAAAAATTAGAGTTAGTCCTACAGTCAGTGTTTCCACTACTGACATTATGGTGGGAAGTTCACTGTATTTTTTTTATCTGTATGTCTCTGCTTTCTACAGTTTATTTGTTAAATGTATTTATTTACTGAGTATGCATGCTGTGACAGCCAGTGTTCCATTGTTGTGAAGAGGCACCATCACCACTGCAACTATTATAAACGAAAGCATGTAATTGGGACTTGCTTATCGTTTCAAAGGTTTAGGCCATTGTTATCCTAGTGGGGAAAATGACAACACACAGGCAGACATGGAGCTGGAGAAGTAACTCAGAGTTCTACATCCAAACTTCAGGCAGCAGGAAAAGAGAGAAATATATTTGCTTCCTTTATGGATTATTATGGACTTTGGGTGCACGTGCCCAGGTCCTCATCTTGTACACCTGACTTGGAGATATGTAGCCCAAGGTACTTAAAATATGAAATAGAATAGACGTCTCAGGAATTTCCCAACTATGCCTCATTTTAGTTACAAATTAGTTATCCATCTATACGTATGAGCCCTGTACCTATAAATTCAGTCACCCTCAGTTGAGTTTGGTATAGGTAGCCATTTGATGGTATATTGGTATTTGGTGTATTATACATATACCATATTTCTTTGCATGCTATTATTTCCCAAGCAATAAAATGCACCAACTATTTATATGCATTTGTGTTATGTTGATTATATGTGATATAAATAGATTTAAAACTTACCAGGAGGATATGTTTTGGTTATGCATAAATACTTTGCCATTTTGTTTAAGATGAACTGAGAAGTTTTGGATTTTGGTATCTGCATATTTCCTGGGACCTCTCAATAGTGGATAATGGAGAATCAATGTCCAAGATGAATGCAAATATTTGTGAGAGGTTTTGTGGTTTTTTTTCATCTAACATTTTTACATTTATTTACTTATTGGTGTTGGGACAGGAATCACAGGCCATGGTGTACATGTGGAGGTCAGAGAATAACTTACAGGAGTCTGATCTCTTCTTCTGCCTTATGAGGTCTAGGAATTGAACTCTACTTGTAAGATTTGGTGACAAGTACCCTTGGTACTGAGCCATCTCACTGGCAGCTGTTCAGCCTGTCTTTTAATTTGTAAATTTATATAGTTTGATTTAAAGATTTTAAATAACATCTTATAATGATGGATATAAAGTGTATCTATTTCAATATAGATGAAATATATGAAGAAAGTGAAGACCACTGACTGTATCATATTCATTGATTATTTTTATAGATTTCCTTTTCAGTGTGCTTTAAATCCATACATTTTTGTACAATTTAGTTGAAATGATGCATGGAATTTTAAATACTGGGTTTTTAACCTCCAGCTGTTAAAGTTTTTCTCCTCTATTATTTGAAAAAAAATTAAATTATTTCATTGTTTATTATTTTATTTATGCATATGTGTTTGTCTTTGTAAGTGAATGTCATACGTCTGTGGGTGTCTGTGGCAACCAGAAAGGATGTCAAATCCTCTGAAACTGGGAGGTACATTTGGCTGTGAGCTGCCTGGGATAGGTTCAAGGACTTGAACTTGGAATATCTGAAGTGCAGCAAACACTCTTGATTATGGAGCCATCCCTCCAGCCCCTGGAAGTACTTTGAAATTAGGCAAAGTCACAGTATTCAGACAGACATTCATATTTCTCCTTCCAGCTAGTTTGCATTATTTCAATTTTTTTTACATTTTAAGTGCTGTTGCAATAATTTTTTTTGTTCATGGATTCCTGTTTGCATGTCTATGCTCTTATGAAACATTATTAATAATAGAGAAAAGGTGAGGAACATAACTTCATTGGGAACATAGAATGAAGACCTGGCCTTATCCTGAGACATTTGCCCTGTTGCAGTGAATCAGCTCAGTACTATTTTTGTTAGAAGTGCCCTATAGAAAATAAAGCACCAAGTGGGGCTGTTCTTGAAAAAGAGGTTTGCTACATCCTTACAACCTGTGAGCTTTCTGCTTCTTTCCTGCACTGCATCTGCCATCTCAAGGTGGAAATAAATTACCTGCACCAGCTAAGAGCATTTAAAGCTGAAAACAATACAGCATAATATGCTTTGCTGTGGATTTAGTTTTCTCACAGTAATATTCCAGGCCATACAGTAGAAAACTATGCATCCCAAGGAATAATCTTGTAGTGATTCTGGGTGATGGGACAATTGTGTGCTACTGTTTCCTCGTGTCCACCTAAAGACATAATGTGAAGGCTGCTAAGCTTGCTATAATTTGAAGGCAGCTTTTTATGTATTTCTTCCTATCTGTAGATTCCTATAGCAAGTGCTTTTCTCAAACTCGGTGATTACAACTGAGGAATAAATAACCTGTTTGAGCAGGTGCTTTCCAGAGAAGCGTATGGGAAAAATACTTGGGCTGGCATAAGAAATGGGACCTGTGGGAAATTGATGCCCTGGAAGGCATACATGATGATGTGCCCACTCTGATATGCTTCTCTCTTTTTGTTAATCTTACTGTTTCTGTTTTTTATCTCTGATACATCTACAGTGTCCAGACCCACCATGCAAACAAGACTTGCTGGCTTATCTGGAGCAGATTAAGTTCTACTCCCACCAGCTGAAAATCTGCAGTCAAGTTAAAGCCGAGATCCAGAACCTGGGTGGTGAGCTCATCATGTCTGCAGTGAGTATAGCCCATCACTTCTGCCATTTCACACAGATGATACTAGAAACAGAGCAGCCATGGTGCCGCTCACCACAGTCTCTCAGATGTATTTAGCATAGGACAAACTTGGTCACAGTTAGTATAAAGTGCATATAATTTAACAACCCAGAACACTTTCTGAGTTTCTTCAAAAAATGTTAAATCAGTGTTGTTTTTACTTCAGAGATTATGGAATATATCAGCTTTTGGATACTACCCGGATAAGAAATTCATGGTTCTATAGAACAATTTTCAGTACCTTATAAAGTATACAGATAGAACTCTGAATTGAGTTCTGTAACATTTTAAAACAAGTGAATGTAAATTAGGCATTAATTCAATTATTTTTATTTCTATTAATTAATCTTTATTTTCCACATATTTATTTTTTATAACATAAAAATTCTGGTCATGAGAGTTAAAAAACACTCCATATGTAACTTTTGAAAATGAGTATTATATAAATATTATGGATTAAAGAAACTTGCATAGATTCTTTGGTGGCCTTGAGTTTCAATCTGCTTTTAAAATACCATGGTAGAAATAGTGTTTGGTGGGTTTTGCTCATCCCTTAATAACATTAAATCATTCCTCTACAGCAGGTACAGTAATAAAATAACATTTGATGTCTATTTTGGATTCAGTTATCAGTGACTTTGAGAAGGACGTGCACCAAGAATATAAATTTAGGTTAAAGCATAATGAACATTACAGGAAGCCATATTGCCTGAACATTTCCTAGCTGTACCAGCACACTTAGGTCCTAGCAGCATCTCATCCTTTTATATCCTAGCATTGAATTTTCTCTTAATAAATTGATGTACTTGAAGTAAATGCAGTTACAAAAAAAAGCAAAGGTTATCATCAGGGGCACAGAGCGGAAATTAATCATTATTGATTATCTATCTCTGACCTAAGTTTTAGCTCAATCGTTGCAATCACATTCCAGGGAGACAGTTATTTGATTGTTTTGTTTTCTTTAATATTTGAATCAATGGGATTCAGAAAGGTTAAATGGCTTCTCTGGGGTCATAAAGTAAATGTCAAGTTTAGGGTTTCTGGTCAGAGACCCCTGTGCTCTCTCTTCTGGTGCGCAGCATTGAGCCTATGAAGAAACAGGCTTGGGGAGGCATGAGTGAATGGCTCAGGGAATTGGTGGGATTTCTCCCTTGCTTTTTATTCCAGTAAAGGTCAGAGGGGGAATATAGATTTATTTTCTTGATATACAAATATTAGAAAATCACACAGATCAATATCAATGTTGATATCCTTTAACTTTTTAAATAAAAGATGTTTTATTAAACCCAAAGCCATATAAGCTATTTCAGCATGTCCAGAGAGAAATATAAACTTATTCACAGGTACACACTTATAGTCCAGAGAAAATTGTAAAGACATTAGTGATTTTTTACTTATTGTATAATTATTTACTGACAGTCTAGAAGTACATTAT
>OU015751.1:17897344-17918569 GCA_907169655.1 Acomys percivali | reverse complement strand
TGTGTGTGTGTGTGTGTGTGTGTGTGTGTGTGTGTGTGTGTGTGTGTATGCTTGTATAGGTCAGGTCAGCTGTCCTTCCAAAGGAGCTCTATATTTTATTTATCTTTTTAATCTGAAATTTTCTTTTTATTGAAAATAGATTTTTCACAATATATCCTGATTATCTTAATTTCCAAGTTCCTCTCTCTATATTTCTGAATCCAAAACCTTTCTTTCTCTCATTAGAAAGCAAACCATGTTCTAAGGGATAACAATAAAATAAAATAAAATAAAATAAAATAAAATAAAAAACAAATACTAACATATCAGAATTGGACAAAACTAAAAAAAAAAAAAGAAGGAAAAGAACCCAAAAGAAGGAACAGAAACCAAAGACTTACTCATTAGCATACTCAAGAATAAAACACTAAACTATAAGTCATAATATATACAAAAAGGACCTGCTGAAGACCTGTCCACGTCCTGTGCATGTTGCCCCAGTTTCTGTGAGTTGATAATTGCATTATTCCTGTTGACTTAGAGAACCTTGTCTTCTTGGTGTCCTCTATCCTCTCTAACTCTTACAACTCGTTCTGCCTCCTCATAAAGATTCCCTAAGGCCTGATGGCAGGGGCGGAATCCCTTTTGGAGGTGAGTTTTACAGGGTCTCTCACTTGCAGCATAATATATGGCTATGGCAGGTCTGTGTATTTCTTTCCATCTGCTGCAGGAGGAAGCTTCTGTCATGATGGCTGAGTAAGACACTGACCTAGGAGTATAACAGAGTGTCGTTAGGACTCATTTTATTACTACTTTGTTTTTAGAACAATAACATATAGTTTGACCCTAGGTCCCTGGGTCATTTAGTCTCAGATTTGGTCATGTAAGCAGTATGGAACACATCTCACAGAATGGGCCTTAGGGCAAATCAGACACTGGTTAGTTGGTCCCACAAGTTTTGTGGCATCATTGCACTAGAATATCTTGTGGGCAGGACAGCATTGTGGATCAGAGGGTTTGTGGCTGAGTTGGTGTTTTCACTTCTCTTTTGGTAGCCTCCTAAGTATATTCCGGTACAAAACACACTATAACTTAGAGGTGAAGTATTGAAGTCCATCTTCGACATCAACTGGAAAACTGAGGTGGGGGTGTGAGTCCTGTGGCTGTCTGGCTGGTGACCCTGTAGACTTTCTCTGAGGGCAACCTTCCAGGCCGGAACTGATAGTTACTGGCAATTAGCTTCCGCTGATGGTGGCAAGCTGGGGCTAGGGCTGATGGCTCCTATGGGGGCTTCCACTGATGGTGACAAGTGTCTAAAAAAGAAAGGGAAAGAAGAAGAGAAAAGAAACACACACACACACACACACACACAAACACACAAATACACACACTTACACTAGATGATGAAGTAAGAGACTCCAGGTGGTAGATTTCAACAAACTGTTTCTTCTTCCTTTTATTTTCTTCTTATTTTTGTCCTTACTCCTATTCTTATCTGTTTTCCTCCTCCCCTCTTCCTCCTCCTCCTCCTCCTCTTCCCCTCCTCTTTGTCCTCCTTCTTCTTCTTGTCTTTTATCCTTTTCCTTTCACAGTTTATATACCCCAACACAATCTTTCAAGCACTAAAATAATCACAATGTGTTTACACTCTATTTCTCTATAAATAAATGATTACAATAGATATATGTAAGAAAATCATGTTCCACAATACCTTCACATGACCAAGTGTTTTACGTATTATGGGTAAGGAATGAACACGAATAACAAGTTATTTCTGAAAACCCATATACATTTGTACATAAGCAACTTGTTACATATTAAGAGTATAAGCAAGCAAGGGAATTTCTCAGCCAGCTTTTCTTTACTGGCAGGCTGCAGTTTATGGTTACAAAGAAGGAATCACTTATCTTAAGAAGTAATCTTATGAAGATCTTAAAGGAATCATAAATCTAAACTCCTATATAAAATAATCAGCCACGTCTCTTTTAAGTCCTAAAGGTGCTCATCTACTCATTAATATGTTTTATTAAATAATATCAGGAAGCTGAGGGCAGAAAAATAGAATAAAGAAATCAATCGTCATCTCAGTCACCAGCCCAGCTTGAAAGAGTCACATCGGCCAATGGTGTTATGGGCCATTGTTCTTGCTTTGCCAACTTCAAAAAGTCTCTAGCATTATTAATACGAATGTACATTCTCTTAACTTCAATTGTCCCCTAAGATTTCCTACATTGGGGCCAACAGCAAAAAAACATCTTTACCTTACTTTGCTAAACAATCTATTCTTCCCTAAGACTTTCTATGTCAGAGCCACTAGCCAAAACATCTTTGCCTAACCTTGTTGAACAATCTACTTTTCCAAAAACTTTCTAAGGGTAGTAATCATTGTTAGCAATCTACATCCATAGGTTGTTTTTAGAGATGGTGGTTGAATCATTAATCTGCTCCAGCAGCAATGTCTGAAAGAGATCAAGCATTGTTAATTGTGATTGCAAATGTGACTTCCCAGTGAGGAGCTGGAAGCCCCCTTTATAGTACTAAAACAATTCACATATTAAGGGGATTATAAGGACTGCAAAGGTAGCAAGCGAGCTAAGCTCCATAACAGCATGAAATCCTCAGGACATGCAGTTCTCGGGGTTATGCCTAGCTGAGACACACATATCGTGGGTTTGCTAACCGGTGGGCCGCATTCCATGAGTTCTAGAGCTGTTTAGCTGTTCCTCCTGCACGGACTCCTGGCAGTGAAGGCTCTCTGTAGGCACCAGCTCAACTTCTTCATGTTCAATGAGTTGTGTAGGTGCTGTCTTCAGTAGTAGTATTCTGTGACATTACCTATAGTCTTAACAATGGCCTGGGTTGTTTGCAGATGCGCATGGGACCCATTTAGTCAACAACTCAATTATGTATAACTGAATCCCAGTGTGAGAAGCTTAATGAAAAAAAGATGTTCAGTTGGGGCTCTGTCTCCTCCATTATTTGGTGACTTTGTTTAGATCATATGAATGCACTCATGCATATATGCAGGCACACAGGCATATACTTGGAAGCTTCTGCTGTATTAGGTTTCCATATTAACCCTTAAATCGACCTTAATTTTAGCTGTCTCTCCCATATATCCTCCCCCTCCTCCCTGCAACTTGATCCTCATTTTCCAGCCCCCTATACATCCAATGTTATTCTATTTTCCATTCCTAGGAAGATCCATCTGCCCCATCCCTAGTTCTTTACTCTATACCTAGACTCTGTAGTTCATTGTAACCTGCTTTTATTAACAGCCAATATTCACATAAAAGTGAATACATACCATATTTGTCTTTCTAGGTCTGTGTTACCTCACTCAGGATTTCTGTTAGATCCATCCATTTACTTGCAAATGTAATGGTTTTATTCCTTTTAATAGCTGAGTGATACCCCCTTGTATTATTGTACCACATTTCTTTATCCATTCATCTGTTGAGGGACATTTAGGTTGTTTCCAATATCTTACTGTTATGAGTAGATTAGCAATGAACATGATTGGGCAAGTGTATCTATGGTAAAAATGAATCATTCTTTGGGTCTATGCCCAAGAATGGTCTAGTAGGGATCTTGAGGTAGAGTGAATCCCATCTTCCTTAGGAATCATCACACTGATTTCCATTAAGGCTGTAAAGTTTTCACTCCCACCAGGAATGAATGAGTGTGCCCTGCCTGCGCTTTTTCTTTCTTTCTTTCTTTCTTTCTTTCTTTCTTTCTTTCTTTTTCTTTTTCTGTTTCTCTTTTTCATTTGGTTGTGAGAACTCTAAGACTGCTTCTCTTTCACTAGTGGTTATAAATCAGTTTTAATCACTTATCTGATCTTATCTTGAATTGCTTTGGTGAGTGGTATGTATCAAGAAAATTATTCATATATTTTAGATTTCCCAATTTGGTAGAGTATGGTGTTTAATGTATGCCCTTATGATTCTGAGGATTTCCTTGGTGTCTATTGTTATGTTCCTCTTCTCAGTTGTAATTTCGTTAGTTTGGGTATTTATTGACTGCCTTATGGCTAGTTACATTGATTTTCTCAATGAACCAACTTTCTTTTTGTTTTATTGATTCATTGTACTATTTTTTCTCTTTTATTGATTTCACCCATTAGTTTGAACATTTTCTTTTGCATATAATTTTGCATATAATATAATTTTTATTCTAGAGCTCCCAGGATATATATGTATGTATGTATGTGTATACACACACACACACACACACACACACACACACACACACACACACTTAGTGCTATGAACTTGCCTTTTGAACCTGTCTTCATTGTGTCCTAAAAGTTTGGGTGTGTTGTGTATTCATTGTCATTCAATTCTAGGGAGGATTTAGTTTCTTAATATCTGTCTTGACCAATTTTCTTATTCTGTAATAAGTTGTTTAGTTTCAGAAAGTGTGTAAGCTTTCTTGTGTTTCTGTTGATATCCAGCTTTAGTCTATGGTGGTCAGATGGGATGTAGGATATTATTTCAATTATTTTGTACAAGCTGAGACTTCCTTTGTGTCTGAGTATATGGCCAGTCATAAAGAACGTTCCATGAGATAGAGGGAAAGTAATTTTTTTGTTTGGGGAATTGCTCTATAAATATCTGTTAGGTCCATTTGATTTATAATGTCTGTTAGCTCCAGCATTTCTCTGTTTAGCTCTTGTCTGGATGGCCTGTCTATTGTAGAGAGTGAGGTATTGAATTCTCCCACTATCAATGTGTGAGGGTCAATGTGTGATTTAAACCCTAGAAGTTTTTCTTTTGTGAACTTGGATGCCCTTGTGTTTGATGCATAGATGTTAAGAATTGCCATGTCTTCTTGGTGTATTTTTCCTTTGATGAGTGTGTAGTAGCCTCTCTTATCTCTTCTGATTAGTTTTGGTTTGAAATCATTTTATCAGAGACTAATGTGGCTACACCTGCTTGTTTCTTAGGTCCATTTGCTTGGAATATCTTTTCACAATCTTTTGACCCTGAGGTAATGTCTACCCTTGATGATAAAGTATGTTTCCTGAGTGCAGTATAAGGATCAATCCTGTTTTCACATCCATTCTGTTAGTCTGTGTCTCTTTGCTGATTAATTGAGAGATTACAATGAACAGTGTTTGTTGATTCCTGTTATTTTGTTGCTCTGTGTGTGTAGGGGGGTCTGGTGTTATTTAGACCTTGTGCTTTTTGGGGTTTGGTGTTTAACCTATTCAGGTTGAAGTTTTCCTTTTATTGCCTTCTATAGAACTGGATTTTTTTGTTTGTTTGTTTGTTTGGTTGGTTGTTGGTTTGGTTTGTTTTTTTTATGGAATATTTTATTTCCTCCATCTATTGTAATTGGATGTTTTGCTGGGTATAGCAGTCTGGGCTGGCATCCATGGTCTCCTTGAGTCTGTAGAACATCTGTCCTGCCTCTTCTTGCTTTTCAAGTCTACACTGAGAAGTCATGTATTTGTTAGTCTAATAGGTTTGTCTTTATATGCTATGTAATATTTTTCCATTGCAGATTTTAATATGTTTTCTTTGTTTTTTATGTTTAGTGTTTTGATTTTTATATGTAGAGAGTAATTTCCTTTCTGGTTAATTATTTTTATTGTTCTTTATGCCCCTGTACCTTGATAGGCATCTTCTTATTCAGGTTAGAGAAATTTTCATCTATGATTTTGGTGAAAAATAATTTCCATGCCTTTAAAATGCATTTCTTCTCTTTCATCTATTCCTATTATTCTTAGGTTTTGTCTCTTCACAGTGTCCCAGATTTTTGCATGTTTTCTGCCACTAGCTTTTTAATGTTAAGGTTTCTTTGACTGAGATATCCATTTACTCTATCATATAGTTAGTGTCTGGTATTCTTTCTTCTGTCCCTCGTATTGTGTTTTTGAGACTTTCCTCTGAGGCTCTTATTTTGTTCCTAAATTTTTTACTACATATTTTACTCAACTGTAATTTTTCCTTATTATTCTATTTCTAGTTTCAGGTCTTGAACTGCTATATTTAGTTTTTTTTTTCACTGTGTTTTTATACATTTTAAAGATATTCACTGTCTCTTTACAAACCTCTCTATTTTTAAAGAATTTTTAAGGATTTGATCTGTGCTTCAGTAATGTTACAATAGTCCTGGCTTGCTATGGTAGGATTGTTGGGCTCTAGTGGAGACACATTGCTATAGATATTATTGTGTTTTTAAACTGGTGTCTAGTATGAGTTTGCAAAGATTCTAACTCTAGTTGTTGATATCTGGTGGTGTTGTTGGATGTGGCCACTGGAGTTCCGGGTAAAATGTGTTTCTCATGATAGGAGCTGACAGTTTAGAATGGGGATGGACCAAGAAGGGGGAGGCTGAAGAAGTCCACAGGAGTGGGGAAAGCATGGTATTCTACCTTGACCTACCATCCTGGCCCTCAGACTGGGGGCAGGCAGTATGGAGAGGCTGTAGGAAGTCATCTGCTACAGAGCTTGGGATGAGACTGGAATAGTGGAGTTGGAGGAATGGAGGGCGAGGTAACCTACCTGCTTCCCCGGCCAGAGTGTTTTTTTTTCTTCAGATATGATCCATTGGCTGGCCTTGAACTTGCCAAGCAGTCTAGCCTTGCTGGTCAGCAAGATACAGGTAGACTCCTGTCCCTGCCTCTGAAGAACTGGGATTGGAATTCAACCAGATACCACAACATGTAGCTTTTTGTACATGGTTTGTAGGACTCAGCAAAGTAAGCACTTTACTGACAGAGCTATCATCTTCCTAGCCTCCAGGGCTAATTTAATAGCATAAAGTGAGGCAGATGGGAAGTAGTCAGCAGACTCTGTGCAGTGACAGATGACCAGCCAAAGTAGCACTGTGGAAGCAAAACTGAACTCAGACTTTATACTTTCTTATACTGTGGCCAGTCCCTTACAGACCAGAAATACAGATCTTTGGATAATATATGGTATTTCCATCGCACAGCTGGTATGAGAGACGCGGTCTCTAGCTTTATTTACTGCATTAGAAAGACTCAGCTTAGATGTTCCAGGGAAATTGAATGCATTCTTTATTCTATATGCTGTTATATCTGGTGCTAGGGAGGTAATGTAGCATAGAAAATAGGCATGGCTACTAGAAAGGTAGATTTGGGTTCTGGATTTGCCAGGATTGGGACGCCTACCTTATAGTTACAAATGGGATTGGGACGCCTACCTTATAGTTACAAATGCAGACCCATCCTTCCTGGCTCCAGGACCTGCCCTTGTTACAATGTATGTGGCCATAAGCCTCTGTGTTTCATCTAAAGAAAAGGGAGAGTAATGAGACTAACAATAGACACGTTTGACCATTAATCAATGACTTAAATATACATGCAGTTGTTACTAATGCCGTACTGCAGAGTAAGCTGTATTTACTGTGCATTTCAAGTATCCAAGCATTCACTCTAAGGTTTGCTTAGATTTGATCTCAAAAGACCATTAACTCTCTTCCTCATCTAGACATGGAAGTGTTCATCAAATACTTATAAGGTCTGATTAGTTCTCACAATACGATATAGAAAGGATGCAGAGTTTCTGATGTTGTAACTGATTAGTAAATATTATAGTGAAAAACTAGGGCTCTATAACTTAAATATTTTTGACTAACATGAACATAACAGGAAAGGTTAATTGAATAGGTTGAAGAGGTAGGCGACCATAAAAACAAATTGTGTGTGTGTGTGTGTGTGTGTGTGTGTGTGTATAATCACAAATTTTATAAACTTATTTATGAATAGGGCACAACACCAAACTTCAGTAAGAATCTAGGAATGCTAATGTATTATCAATTGGTATGTTTAAAAAATGATCCTTAAATATGCGTCCCTCATTGCTGGAGGGAGTGCAAACTTGTACAACCACTTTGGAAATCAATCTGACACTTTCTCAGAAAACTGGGAATAGGGCTACCTCAAGACCCAGTTATTCCACTCCTTGGAATATACCCAAAAGATGCTCTACCACACAACAAGGACATTTGCTCAACTATGCTCACAGCAGCCTTATTTGTAATAGCCAAAATCTGGAAACAACCTAGTTTTCACTCAGTCAAAGAATGGATAAAGAAACTGTGGGACATTCATACTATGGAATATTACTCATCTATTAAAAACAAGGAAATCTTGAAATTTGCAGGCAAATCGGTGGAACTAGAAATGATTATCCTGAGTGAGTTAACCCAGACCCAGAAATATACACATGGTATATACTCATTTATAATTGGACACTAGCTCAACAGGGATGTCCTGTGAGTGTCTTCATTTAGTGCAGGATTGGGGTAGATGCTGGGACTTCCTACTGGGTCTCCAGGTAAGAGAGTTATGGGAGAATGGGGACATAGAAGGACCCAAAGGTTCCTGGAACCCTACATGAAGACCATCAAGGCTGGCAGATCTGGACTCAGGGAGTTCTGCTCAAACTACTGAACCAAGAAAGAACAATGAATGCAATAAACCTAGAACCCCTATTCATATCTCACCAACAAACATCACATTCTCCACAGTTGTGTGGAGAGCAGAGACTGACTCTGACATGAATTCTGATGCCCCCTGTTTGACCCCTTCCCCTTGGTGGGGAAGCCTGGTGGCACTCAGAGGAAGGGTAAACAGGATACCAGGATGAGACCTGTTAGGCTGTGATCATATGGTTGGTGAGGAGGTCCCCTTCTGTCACAGACCTAGGGGATGGGAATAGGGTGAAAGAGGGAGGGAGGGGAGAATGGGAAGATACAAGTGACGGGAAAATAACTGGGATGTAATATGAATAAATTACTTAAATAAAAATGAAAAAAGAGTCCCTCTACAGGGATAGAACTCCATGTAGCTGTCAATCGTTAATTCATTATTTTTCCTAAAAATACAAGCATGTCTTTGTATGTGGAATTAAATATACTTCATCTTCTTAGAACACATTTCCTACTCTCTCAATTATACCCAAACCATCTAATTTCCTGACAGTAATCAGAGAGACTGTGCAACATAAACACTATTAGCATCAGCATGAACTTGGCTACAAGTCTATAAGACACAGTGGAGCGATGTTTCTTGCCAAATTTGTATGTTGTTTGTTAGTTATGAGAGGTGAAAATATTTAGCATTAATGATTTCGCGTAGTCTTAGAAAAGATGACATAATATGTAGTGATGTTTCCCAATAACGGGCTATTAAATCCTCTTATGGTATGCTCACATTGAGCAGTCGAGTCCATCCGTATTACACCCATTTTATTTTTTTAAAACCTTACCTCCTGAAAGACCTTTTTGCTCTTTTTATGTTATATATTGACTTATGTTTAGGAAGGTTTCTATTAATTGAGACTTGGCTAGTCGATGATCAAATACAGTGATCTGATTAAAATATCCTTATTGCTCAATTCCATTCAGCTTATTTTTCAGTGGATAATATATCATTTCCTATTAGGTTAATTTAAGTCACCCAATTTAGTCATCATAGATGTAAAGTTTGGTTTCAGGCTATTTTTATCCAGAATACCAAGACATTACACTTTATTATAAATAATCCTGCTAAAAAGAGCTCAGTTCTTCCAGTAGTCACAGTAGGGTATGTTTGGGACAAGTAGAGTTTACAGTGTTCTGGATCAGTTTCACAGTATAGTGTATGTTGTGAGTAATCCCAACAATATATACTTAGTCTAAAGGCCATGTAATATGTGCGAATTGGCAAGCAATCTGCATATATTAGGAAAATAAACATGAGAATTTAAGAATAAGAACCTAGATGCTTATATCACCTCTCATGATTTTAAGGAGTCTGTAGGAGGACCCAGAGGAAAAGATAATTAAGACTCTTAATGTTATAGAACTGAATGAGATCTTATAAATAATTCAGTCCAACATATATAGCACAAAGAAACTCAGGCTCAGAGAATGTGCATAGCTATAAAACTGTTTGGTACCCAAGTGAACACTGAAAGTTTAATCTCTTGACTTATGGTTGAAAATATCCCTCTGCTAGTCTATGCTGGTTTTCACTCATGTGTCAGACGTCAGAACACAAAGATGTGGTACTGAGGGTCCTAGTCATTCACACATAAGGCAAGGAATGGACTGGGCACTAAATCAAGGAGCTATCTGCCAAAAATCCTTTATGGATCCCCATATCTGGCCTACATTGAGTCCACATTCTTGGGGAAAGGCAGGCTTAATAGGTATAGATAAATTGGCATAGCCAAAAAGGTTAAATAAATTCAGGGCTGAGATCCAGAAAGACCATTTGATGCAAGTCTGGAAAAGTCATCTGTTAGAAAGGTTATAAATCAAACTTCCTTCTGTCAAACTTCTAAGAGTCCCCTTCAGCCTCCAATCATCATCCTGTCCACTCACTTCCAAGAAACCATGTCAAGGTTAGGGATGTGGCAAGTGGATTCTTGACACATGTCATGTTGTGTCTCTTCTCTGACCCAAGACTGAGAACTTGTTCTTTGCTAAAGAAAGAAGCAATTATATATTGTCTTTTGCGTTATTGGGTTAAATTCAGACTTAATGCTGTGCTTTGTTTAAAATGTTTTATGGAGTATATTTTTAACAATTTTAACTGACAAAGGAAAGAGTTTCTTTGTGGCAGTTTCAGAAATATTTGGCTTTAGTTGACTAATATCTCCTTCTCTCCCTCTTTCATCTCTCTTCCATCTCCAGACCCTGCTTTTCCTTACTGTACTGTTTACCCCGACTCTCTGCACCCTGGTATTTCTTTCATATCTCAGATGTTTGATTTTCTTTCCCATCCCCCCTCACATACTGCTTTATTTTTCATGTCTCAAGACCCCTTTCTAGGTCCAAGGACTTTTCTCATATTTGCATATCGTTACACATGTGTGGCATTTCTGACCTTTACTAAAGCTTTATAATATCAAGCATTTTCCTTCAAATCCCATGATTTCACTCCCCTTTCAGCTGAAGGAAATTCCATTGTGTATATGTAACGAATTTTCATTATCCACTTCTCAGTTGATAGACACCTAGGCTGGGTCTGTTTCCTGGCTGCTGTGAACAGAGAAGGGTTGAACATACATGGTGAAGAATCTCTCTGTAGAAAGATGTAGTATTCTTTGAGGCTTTGTACAGAATTTGTAGAGCTTGGTCAGATGGCAGTTCTCTTTTCAGTGTTTTTGAGAGTCTTCTAAAGGTTTATGAATCAGATTTAAGTATCAAAGTAAGAGCAAATACAGGTTTTAATAAGGAAAAGGAGCACAATTTAGCAGTCAGTCAATCCAGAGGCCTGCTCATCTCCATAAAATTCCCTTAAGAATGAATAACTATGTCATCTCAAGTCCATTTTACTGAGGTTGCCAATATTTATTGATTTCTTTTAACACACTTAAGAAATCTCTGGTAGAGGATTTAAATAAGCAGATTCTGTCCTTTTAAATACGATTAGTTTCAAACAAGACAGCATCAAAGGAGTCATTTACTGTATTCCTGTTTGATATTAGACAGTAAATCTAAACCTACCATGATGAGATTAGCATTCATCTTCTGTTCCTTATTTTGAAGTTTCTAACACGATAAATGTGGCTGCAACCTGCTGTGTCTTATCAGTCCCAAAAAATCCAAGAAGATGACAGTTATTTCTCTAGGATCTTGTAAAAGGTATAATCACCACTTAAATGTGAGCCAACAAGCAAATAAAATTTGAACTTGGTTTATCGCTTACCTATAGTTTTATATCTGTTTTCCCAATAAAGAACAGGACAAGGGAACAGCAATCCACAGTGCCAAGTGCTGTAATGACAGTGTGTGTGCTGCGTACCATGGGGACAGAGAAGTTCACAATGATCTCTTCCTGAGAGGGGAAAATAGAGCTTGGGAAATCATTTCCCTCTCCTAGGGGATCACTGCCACAGTCTTGCTGAGACTGAAGGAATAAGTTTGAAGTCAAGGAAAGTAACTCTTGGAAAAGAGATAAACACATCACAGAGACAGGAGAACATGATTTTGTTTTATTTGATGAGAAAGGAACTGAAAGTCAGTTAGATTGGAGTGAGATAAGATAGCACGGTCATTTGAGAATATGACACAGTCAACACTGCAGTCTAGTCTAGAATTATTTGTCTTACGTGGGAGGCTATAAAACAGAAAAACAACCAGAATTATGCTTTAGAAATAAAAATTTTGGCGAATTAAAGAAAGGGAACCTAATCTAGGAGATAAATGGGAGGTTGTTTCATTGGATCACATAAAAGAGATATTGACTTGAGTTAGTGAATTGGATATAAAATTGAAGAAAGGGGTTTATGGGATAGAAAATACACATCTTAGTGAGTATGGGTTAGAAGACCACAGACTAAAAGATTATTTTTAAGATTAAGTATTATTAAGATTAAGTAATCTTTGGGCTCTAGTAATACAAGTGGGTCAGACAATATTCTAAGTGTAACACAACAGCATACACACATTGTACATGTAACTATCTATGTCTATCCATGTAGATATTTGTAACTCTTAGGTAGTTACAACCATTGTACCTATTTTCGATGGTAACATAAAGGCACAGAGAAATCACATTAGTCATCTAAAATTCTTCAGACTTGGCACAGACAAGTCTGTGGCACAGGCCATTCGCTCCTCACTTGCTCTCAATACTTCTTCCCTCTGGCATGTGTCCAAAGGGTGTTTCCAAGGGCTGCTGAGAGGGCTCAGGGGGCAAAGCTCTTGCTGTTTGGGACTAACAAGATCAGCTGCATCCCTGGAACTGATGTTAAGATTATGCAGATGTAGCAGCATGCAACTATAAGCCTAGCATCCTTACAGGTAAATGGAAGGTGAGACAGGTGGATCATGGGAACCTGTAGGTTGGCAAAGCCTGTACTATTCATATCAGCTGCAGAAAAAAACAAGAAAGATCCTACGTCACCCAAGAGGGAAAGAAAGAATTGAGTTTTGAAAGTTATTGCATGTAACATCTTAAACAAAATTTACTTCGAAAGAAAATCAATTAGTTTCAATTCACCACAATTCTAGCACAGCATAAGCATTCTCTGTGATTTAATAAGTTCTTCCTAAATCTTGCAATATAGAGATGAGAATAGATGTAAACAGGACAGATATGGTTCCATGGGAAAAACAGTTTGGGATTCAAATTATGGAATCAAGCTTAAGTGGTTGTAGATAAGTGACTGCAAATGGAATGGTCGTTGCTTAAGCAAAGCTGTGAAGTAGTGGTTAAATAAGAAACTGACATAGAACTAGGCATTCATAGGCACTTACAGGAAGGTGTGTGTGTGTGTGTGTGTGTGTGTGTGTGTGTGTGTGTGTGTGTGTGTGTTTGAACACCAATACAATGTGAGGCAAATAGAGTTAGAAGAACGCAGGTGCAGCAAATTCTCAAGGTGGTTAGAATATGGAAGATCAGCTCAAAGGAGGATGATGTCATTTTCATTTGCACAGGTTTGAGCTCAGGGGTGGGGATGGGCTTAAAATACCATGCCTTTTGTTCCACATAGCAAAACTTACTATCAATGACATAAATCGTCATTAGAAATTCAGATTATGATTGTTCTGTGGTTTTATGATGCTGCCAAGCCTGAATTGGTTTTTCCATAGTTTTCTTATTTGCTATCTGTTACTTACTGTTTTCTATTTTGGGGCATTAGTTTATAATTTTTATATGAATTCAGTATCACAAATTCTTCTCTCTTTAGACCACTGCTGTTTAGGATGAGGAATTGCTTTCTACAAATTATAAATCTTTCCTGAAATCACAAAACATTTTGATCAGAGCATGGTAACTTGAAACATCTCTAGACTGATCAATCATGATCTATCCATGCTAGCTGGGTTAATTTCTGCAAGATTAAAGCAAGGATCCATCATCAATGAAGAATGGATAAATGGCTATGGTACATTCAACTAACAATATCTTCTATGGGAGATGTTGCTGAAGATGAACCAGACAGAGTACCTGCTAATCATACATAAGACAAGATTATTAAATAATTTGGAGAATAGAACTTTGGATCTTAGATCGTGATGGTTTTTTCTATTGAATTTATGGGAACAATCATGATGTTTGCTTTCTTTCCATGGTTCCTAGACTAGAGTATCTAAGATATTTTTATTTAAATCTTAATTTTTCTGTTAAGGTACACATTCATACAGAAAGTATCTCTTTAGAACAGGTCCTTTTCACTGGATTACTAAAATGTATTCCTTGTTGGACTAGTAGAAATCTAGATCTAAACTCTTTTTTTTTTTTCTTGTTCCTCTCAAGATAGTGTATCAGAACACAACTGAATGAAAGGATACAATTAGATGGGTAACCTTCAAGACAGACTAATTCATGTTGAAACAGTAAATCACTTTCCAATTTCAGTATTTGAACTATTATTACCGTCAAATTATGGCCCTTTTGACACATGGCATGCATCGCTGAAATGTATCCACATGTCTGGGCTGCTGGGTTAAAAGCTTTGCCCAGAAGGACAGCTCTCTTCTCTCTGTGTGACCCCTGATTTATCATTTTCACATTTGCACATTTCTTGAACCAATTAATGTTAAGTTAAATGGTAAATTTAAGAGAGAAAATAAAACCACTAGCATTGTCCAGCGAGACTCATGAGTGTAAAAACATGGTCTTTTATGAGGTGTAGGGGGTCTATTAGGGTAGGTCCACAAGCATAACATTTTTCTATCACTAAGATCAGTATTTCTCTTGAGACATGCATGGCTCAGGACAAATGTGCAGTCACACTAAGTCATGCATGTCTCAGGACAGATGTGCAGTCACATTAAGCACTAGTATATGAAGAAGAGGCAATGTTAGAGACTGTCAATCAGAGAAGCCAGTGGCTGTAGTCAACCACAGAATTCAAGATGCAGGCAGGAAGACTCCCAGATTAAAATGTGAAACCATTTCAGTACTGCATATTTAGAGGTAGGATAAAAAACAAAAATGAAACAACAATAACAACAACAACAAAAGTGGGTTGGGAGAGTTCACAAAGAGCTCCATCGTCACACACAGGGGAGAGAAGATACTTTCACCAATAACAGGACATTTACTTGTTTGGAGAAAGCATCAGTCCAGGATGCTGTGATGTCCACCTCTTCCTACGCTGATTATGTTGCTCAAGTCCCTGGAGTCCTCTGTGTTAAATTTATCAGATCCTTTATTTGATCTACACAGAAATGTTAACTACCTCACACATTTCCTATTGGTGTGGTATGTAAGCTTTTATATAAATCTCAAAGCATATGGCCTTTGTACATGGGCTTAAAAAATGAAGCTATTATTGGAAGTTCATCTTTCCTCATTATTTCAAGTTTTATGATTATCCTGCTTAAAAGGTGGCTACTGTTCTTGATGCTTTGATAATCAGGGAGAACAATGTATTTGCAACTGTCTGTCTTAAGACAATTCTAGGGAGTCATTGTTAATACGTTTCTGTTTTATACATCCAGACCAAACCCTCTAGTCCCATGGAGTTGCTTGGATTTATCTAGTCGGCTTCTAAGGCCATTGTTGTTGTTGTTTTGTTTGTTTTTATTTTTCAAGACAGGGTTTCTCTGTGTAACAGAACCCTGGCTGTCCTAGACTTACTTTGTAGACCAGGCTGGTCTTGAACTCACAGAGATCCACTTGCCTCTTCTTCCCTGAGTGCTGGGATTACATATGTGTGCCACCACAGACCAGCTGAGGCCATTGTTAACCTTTCTGGTATACTTTCTTCTCCTTTGCTGCATAGGAACAACCGTACACTTGCCTGATCTCAGTCACCTAACCTACCATAGGCGCTTTCTTCTTTAAGTTTACACAAAGCCAAAGATCAGTGTGATTCCAAGTCACACATGGTTTCCTGTGCCTGCAGCCTACTGCATTCTGGGGCCTGGGGATTAGATCAGACACCCACTGCTTTGGGGTTGGGGCCTGCTGCCAGAAAAGTTTCTCATTTTCCAAGCAGCTGGGAGGGCAAGAGCCAGCTGCTCTGAAATGTATTTGAACCTGTTCCCTTCAACAAGGAGACAGCTGTTCTTATCTCTGGAAAGGTTCTGGAAGAATGTTTTGTTTTATAAGACACTCTGGGCAAGCTGAAAGAGACGTCTGACTTGAAAAGAAACTAAATTCAGCAACAGGACTTTTTAGCATTTCCCCACCGTGGACAATTCCTTGGCCCTTGATATTTTCTCAGATACAATGTGTTTGTGTGAAATACAATAGAACAGAGTGATTTGAAGGACACTTTAATTGTTTTCCTCAAGGTGCACTGCATTCTGCCTGACATATTCCATGCCTCACATCTCAGATAACGGCTCTATTGCTTGAGGCTTTCCTTGGAATCATTTCCAAAGAGCTATTCTATCTCCTTCCTTGTCACTCTTTTGCACTAACCGGTTGGGTCAAACAATTATGGTATGAATTAATGGTAGTATTGCTCGTCGCAGATGTAAGCCACTGATGGGGTGCATATGCATAACTTTTGCTATGAGATAAGCTCATAGCTCATGCTAGAGTGAGTGCGCCCACATTCCCAGGCCTACCAGCCACATGAGACTATGGGAACAATGGGAAATGAACTGAGCAGACACAGAAAAACTCAGAGAACTGGCATGTTTATCATAAGTTTTTTTGAAGTTTTATAATGAATATAACATTCAATATAGTTTATCTATTTTATAGATATTGTTGAGTTTATTCTTCAGTTTGGTAATAGTGAGCAGTGATATCATTTATGAGGTTATAGTAAGCTATTAGGTAAGCCTTACAAGACTATGGGAAGAGTAAGTCATAATGTTAAGTTTTAAACATGTAATGAAATTACATGTATATAAAAATGCTTGACAAGATGGCATTTTACGTAAAACTATAAAGACGTGTTCTTTTTTAAAAAAAATCTGGACAAATCATATCTGCATACGTATGTGAGAATGATATAAATTTATTTACTTATTTATCTCTTTGTTTCTGTGGCCCCCATTTTTTTTAAATAAAAGACTTGCAAATTATAAGCATGCTTGACACATCTTAAAGATAACTTAAACATATAAAGGCTTCAGAGACAAAGAGAGCTATTCTTGTCATTCTCCATGTGTGCATATGTGTCTGATATTTATGTGTATATTTGTGTCTCTATGTGTGTATTTTTTGTGTATGGGTATATGTGTGTGTCTCCCTGTGTGTGTGATATGCTTGTATATTTATATGTTTATATGTGTACATTTGCGTGCTTGTATGTGTGTATATGTTTGTGTTTATATTTGTGTATTTATTTGTATATTTGTGTGTATGTGTGTGGTGTGTATGTATATTTTTTTGTTTATATGTGTATATGTGTATGCTTGTGTGTGTGTGTTTTTGTGTATTTTTATGTGTATTTGTGTGTATGTGTGCTCCTCCCTGTGTATGTGGTGTGCATGTATATTTGTATGTTTATATGTTGACATATGTGTGTGTTTGTATGCGTATGCATGTGTAGGTGTGTGTGTGTGTATGTACCAGTGATGAAGCTAAAAAAGCTAATAGCTTGATATATGTGAACAATATTGATTGAATAAGTACACAGATGTGAATTCCCAAGCACAGTATTGTAATCAACAAATTGAAAAACTACGACGATTTTGGGGATTCAACTAGAACAAACCTCAAAAAAGAAATAGAAGGATGGTCATCTGCAGGCAGATTTCCCATTGTCCTCGTCATTTGTGCTCTGTAGGAATGCTTCCTCATCAAGGTGATTTGCTTACTGACTTTAAGTCAGGGTTAACTATTAGGGGACAATTGTCAGACTAGTGGCAGACAGTCTTCCACTTTGAGTATCCGGTGTCCAATGACTTTACACTCTCCATGTTCTCAGCCTCAAAGACTGATAGGTTGTGCTGATGTGACAGTTGGCCATGAGCGGTGTTGCTTTATAGTGGTTCCATTTCCCAGGTAAGCTCAGTGCTACCTTAATGAGCTTTTGAAATCCTTGGACATGCTTCTGTTTTCCTTCCTGGAGGCAAAGTATCATGGTCTGGCAGGTGACAAGCAAAACTGGCCTCACACTGTTTTGAGAAATGCATGAAGTTTGTGCACATGGTATCTCGTCAACAGTAGGGAAGAACCGCCTGTGCGTGGTGGAACTTGTCCTAACCTTTATTTGATGAAATTTCCTATATTTTCTGTCATATTATTTGACATTTAACCATATAAATTTAAATTTGTGAGAAATTAACAAACTCTAACAGCAAATATCAATGTGACCTTCTCATGCACCACTGGACATTTAGCAGAGTTGGAATCTAATGTATGCTGTTTATTATCAAATTAATGTTATTCTTGGGCTAAGATATGTTTCCCACTTACAGCCATCGACCTGTAATTTATAAGAAGGATGCTAATCTGAAGCTGGGAAGTTGAGACTTTCTGAGAATAAAACCATTGACACATTTTTAATTCTTATGGAAATAATGAGGAAAAATATTTGTCAGTGATTCATTTCATATTCTATCTGCTAGAAAATTCATGATGAATTCTGAGTGTAGAAAACCTAGGAAGCGTTGATGGTTTTATGGTAGAGTACAGGAGACTTGTACAAAGCATAACTGAGTCCATCTTAAAAAACACTTTGCCTCTTTATATGTGTGGTTCTACAACTTATATAAACAGCAGGTCATATATATACATTATGAAAACATGTAGCCAGAAGCTATGGAGAAAAGTAAAGAATAGAATTAAGCCCTGAGTAAAGCTCAGCAGACACTTCATTAAGAAGAAAGGATGTTCTGTAAGTGCCTGAGACATATGCAGCATCATGATCTAGTGGGAACATGGAACTCCACGCACAGTGACTTCACTCTACACTCACTCAGCTCACCATGACTGACTGAAAAACCGTAAGTGCAAAGAGGAATTTGAAATTGGATATGACTTTAATCAGCATTTTTCTAATTTCATATAAAGTTAGAACATTTACACATTCTGGCCAAGATTAAAGAAAAAAAGTAGAGATAAGTACACTGGCTAGAACTCTCAGATATTTTATTGAAGGTCACGTAAACTCACAGGGGCATGTTGAAGATTCTAGGAAATATCTAAGAAACCTGAATGTATGAATTCTTATAACTACAGTTGTCTTCTGGTACATACCAGCAAAGCTTCATACATTTATTTACCAAAGATATATGCTGGGATATTTACATAGTCATTCCTAGTAGGGCTAAGCAGCCTAATAGTCTGCCAGCACTAGAATGAGTAAAGCTTGCTATGTCATACAATGTTATAGAAGAATGGCTATACAGAACCTGAAGCTATGGCTTAGTGATTTAAAAAAAAAACAAAAAACGCTTCTTGTTGTTACAGAGAAGAACCAGGTTCAGTCTTCATTACCCATGTAATTGACCACCGCCTGTAATTCATGACACCTTTGACCTACACAGACACCTTTGCTTGCATGTATATATCAAGTGTATGTTTTCCTACATATATTTTAAAATAAATTTTAAAATAAATCCTTTAAAGACGAACATTAATTATATAGATGAAATTTGATTGGGTGAAACCATACCTATATGACCAGCTATTAAATTACTTAATATTATATATACAATATATAACATATTAAATATAATATAATATATCATATATATTATAAAATCATATAATATAATATATAACATATTACATATGTTTTATATGTTATATATTTAACACACATTCAAGATACAATATACCATATGATATGTGTAATATATTATGTATGAGAGAGGGTTGGACATTACTAAAAGGCCTGTGGCTAGAGTCTTCAGAGGCGCTGGCCAACCTACTCAGAAACATGGGCCAATCCCAGTTAGAGTCACATAGCCACATATAGGATTCCCCTAGAAGCCTTTAAAAGAGCCTGCAAGCTTTTCCTTATGGTCTCTGCCTTTTTTTTTTTTTTTTTTTGGATGGTTGACCCCTACATATAGGCTGATTCTAAAGAATAAATGTTCTTTGTTTTTACATACTATTTGAGTCTGGGGTCTTCCTTCAGTAATTTTCAGACCTTTACATGAACACATACTAAATATATTTAGGGCTGCTTAATTAAAAGTACAAATCAGATTCCTTTGGGAAGTGACAAGAAGAGTGTTGGCATAACAGTACCATTTCAAAAGTCATGCTGTATTTTAGGGTAGTTTTTAATCAATATTTAAGTATGTTGATAAAAGCCAAAAGAAAGGAATAAAGATGTGTCATAGGAGATAACTGTTAATTCTATAAAGCCCTCCAGAAAGCAGGAAATAAAAGGAATCTACAGGACATTTTTGAACAATAGAGAACTTTCATTTTACTAAAAATTGACGAGATAATAGGTAGAGATTCAGACAAGTTTAGCTTTGTTTTTTCTATGTCTATGTGTATAAGGGCAGCACTAATTGTACCCACTGGGTTAAACAAGCAAACAAATACATGCATGCATGCATATATGCATAGAAACAAACAAATTGAGAATATGAGGTTTGAAGAGACATGTTTTGCAGGTCCTCATGTGTGTATGGGATGAGGAGGGTGAGAGTTGAATACAACCAAGATATATTGGATACATACATGCCATTTTCAAAGAGTAAAAAGAACAATTAAAAAGTAAAGTATATGCTGAATATTTTAATAGTGTGGAAGAATGACAGAATAATCAATAAAAATCAAAAGAGCTTGAAAATAATGAGATTGTATAGTATCTGTAGATTGATCCTCCTTCCGGGGTTTAAAGCTGATGTCATCTTGAGACACATGTGATCATTGAGCCACGTTTCTTGCTGACTGTGCTCTTGGAAGCAGCCTAGTCTATTCTATACCTTAGCCTCTGGCTCCTGCAGCATTGTGAAGATGTCATGTCCTCACAGGGATGTCTGTGGAAAAAGCAGACCTCATTGTCTTGACTGATGTTAGAGCAAAGAGGATCAAAGGATGAAACACCAATGTCAGGCTCACCCCTGCTAGCTCTTCTGCAAAAGAAAGTGTGAATAGTCTCAAATAATGTCTCTAGAGCTATTAATATGTAGGGGGACAGTTACCCACAGAGTTCAGAGCAGGGCATTGTATCTACTAGGGCTAGCATAATAGATCGTTATCAGCTATCAGGGGTGGGTGCTGACAACCAAACTTTGGTCATCTGCAGGGAAAGTATGTTCTCTTAATCATGGAGGCATGTCTCCAGCCTTAGCATTTGTCCTTTGTTCAGCATTTCTGACAGATTGATAATCATTTTGAATCTATACATGTGTGTGTGTGTGTGTGTGTGTGTGTGTGTGTGTGTGTGTGTGTGT
>OU015751.1:17867727-17897334 GCA_907169655.1 Acomys percivali | reverse complement strand
TGTGTGTGTGTGTGTGTGTGTGTGTGTGTGTGTGTGTGTGTGTGTGTGTGTGTATAAAAGTTTAAATAGAAATGAATCCTGAGAAGCTACCAGAACTGGTATGTTTTGTTTTAGGTGATATAAATTTTTTGACCTAGAATATTTGCTTTAAAAAAAATCCCTGAAAACTATTTTTGTAAGGACAAGTTTACAACTGAAAGACTATCACACTTATTTGAAAGCCAAGGCAGGCTCAGCACTTTGCAGTTCTGTGCATTGGCTTCCCCCTTTTCTAGAGTGGTTATCCCTCCCTCCTTTCGTGTTCTAATGGAGTTGGCCAAGGACGTGTTTACTGTGTGAATGCCAGAGGCCTATGGAAATGACTCTGCTTGTGCAAACAAAACACTTCCTCCTTGTCTTAAAAATGACCTTGACAGCTTAAATCTGGAGATGCAACTCCATTTTAACTAGCTTTAACAAAGAAAGCCTTTATAGAAGTTGCCTATTAAGCCAGCTAGACTGTTTAGCTGTTTAGTGTTTTTTGTTTTGTTTTTTTAAATACATCTGAACAAAAAAAGGGAGAATGCTTTCAATATAGGCTGCTCTTCAGGGAAAAAAAATCCTCTTTGGAGATAATAGAATGTGTTAAGTGAGTGTCTGATAAGTGAGATGCTCAAGAGAGGTTTACAGTGGATCAGAAGACAGTGAGAATTTTTGCTGAAACAAATACATCGAAACATTTTGCAGTGTGTGGTAACCATGTTTAGATATTAGTCTAGAAATATCAGTGGTGCCAATAAGCTAGAAGCACAAGGAAGGAATCTGTAAATCTTTTCAGATGTAGTTACTTTATGCACCCACTTACAAGCCCACACCTGTGCCTGTCTGTCGGCAGGATCTGTGCTAATGTCTCATCTGCGCTTTAACTGAGCCCTAGAAGCCACAGCTGAAAGGACTCTCAGAGCACTGTCTCCTTCTTGAGGCTTCAAACTCTAGGGAAACAAATTAAATGTAATTTCTCTTTGAGGATCAGAAAAAAATATTTGATTAATCAGGATTATATTTATACAGTTTAATGTTTAAAAGGTCTTAGGGACTTCCTTGTCCTGGATATTTGTTTATTTCTTGGTGTGTGTGTGTGTGTGTGTGTGTGTGTGTGTCCATTTATTTGCTTGACGACCAGATTTTAAATGTTTAAATGTCATTCTTTCTCAGTCTGTGGGCTATGATCAAGCATATATGTTTAAATGTGAAAATATCAACTTAGATGCCTTCAAATGCCTTAAGGCCTATAAGCATAACTTTATGGAGGAGAGAGGGGAAAAGCTAAGTCGGCATAGAGGAACAAAAAGGGTGCTGGGTATTGAGTAAGATGAAAGTACTTGATATAATGCTGAAATAAAGCCAGTGTTTTGCACAATAAGTGTGTGATTCAAAAAGAAATGAAAGCAATTTTAGAATGTTTTTTTGGAATTATTAAAGAATGAATATTTACAGCTCCTCGTATTTTCAAACCATCATCTTAGCAGGTGATAAATCATTTCTGTTTCTAGTACCAACTGGCATTAAAAAAAAATAACATTTACTTCCTTAAAGGCAGGACTAGTGAAGAGTCGCTTCTTAAAGTTTAGACATTAGCTCTTCCATATATGACGATAATCGCTATCGAATCTGGCATATTACAGAAAGGCAGGGTTACAAACAGAACCTGAATGTCTTCATTCAAATTCCATCTCTAATACTTAATAACTGTGTCCTCTTGACCTCCCAGTTTATTGTTTCCTCATCTATCAAATGAAAATAATAGTAGTATTGTCTCATAGGGTGGCTGTGTGTCAATCTCCACTAGCACACCATGACATTATCAATTATTATAAACCGTTATTAATTTAAACCTGCTACCAAAGTTCACACGAGCGTCTTTCAAATATTGCTTTTGTTCATATCAGTCAGGGTTCTCCGAGTTCAGGTGAACATTAAGGCTCATAGTGTCTTAGCCCACATGGGGTGTGTTTTTCTAGATTAGATGGGTGTAAGAAAGGCAAGCTTGGCCTTTGCCTAAGCAACAGTCCCAGCAGTAATTATTGACATGGCAGTTCACACAAGCTTTGAGAAACCATGTGACAGAGCTGTTTTAATGGGTGTATGGTTCATTTAAGCTCAGAATTCTCCTGCAAACGACATGCTTGATGAATGTCTTACAGACAGAGAACAGGGGATAGGTATGTATCGTGAATATAAGGCATTGCCGTATTTTGACATATACAGGCAAGAAATATATAAATAAAAAGACCTCCCTGGTTTACCCTCCTGAATATTCCTCCTGGATCTCACTAACCACAATGAATTTGATAAGGGTTTTTCACCAAATAGTCCAAATTAACATGGTAAGTTGTCAGCGAATTATACCTCAGGTAAATCTCATTACGTATTATGTCTTATTCTCTTTTATGTTGTTAGGTAGTGACACCATGACCAAGGCAAGTTACAAAAGAAAGCACTTAACTGTAGGCTTGCTTACTGTTTCAGAGACTGAGTCCATGGCCATCACAGTAGAGAGCAAAACAGCAGATAGGCAGGCCTGGCTATAGTGCAGTAGCTTAGCTCTTACATCTGATCTACGAATTGGAAGCAGAAAGAGCCTGAGATTTGTGTGGGCTTTTGACACCTCAGAAATCCCTAGTGAGATACCTTTCCCAACAAGGCCATACTTCATAAGCCCTCCCAAAACATAGTTCCGCAAACTAGGCCCAGGAGTTTCAATGTTTAAATGTAATTCTTTGTTGGTCTTTGGGCTATGACAAGTATATATTTTTAAATGTAGAAATGTCAGTCTAGATGTCTCCAAATGTGTTAAGGCCTATAAGCATGGAGGAGAAAGGGGAAAAGCGAGGTGGATATAGAGGAACAAGAAGGGTTCCAGGGGGTTGTGTATGATGAAAGCATTCAGATATGAGCCTATGGAGGCCATTCTTATTCAAACCACCATATATTAATTTTTGTAGAAAACACGTTCTTTATACATTAGTTACAGAGACAAAACCTTGGCTATTAAAAGAAAGATACATTTTATTTTTCTGTTGAAGCTTCTAAAGTTATGTGTTCTTGATATATTTTCAAAAAAGGAACAAGTATTTAATCTGAGAACATGTTAGAACCAATCACATTCATATTGTGGTTGAACTGAAACCTTGTAGAACAAGGCACACAGCATGGAAAATATACAGTAATAAGTATTAAGATTCATATAGAATGATAATACTGAGTAGGACGTGATGTAGATAGACCTTATTTGGGTGTTTTTAACAGAGAACACAGAATAAGATTTTATTAAACATAATCACTTACTATTCATCTAGATATTTTACAAGAGACTTTTAATTTCTGTCTTGACTTTGACACCAATTGGTTATTGAGCTCTTTGTGGTGACAGTGAAGAACTATTTTACTCATTTTGTTTTGTTTTGTTTTGTTTGTTGTTGTGGTTGTGTTTTGGTTGTTTGTTTTGTTTTTTTGGAAACCACATTATGATATTTAGTGAGAACAAGCAAGAGTCTCACAATCAAAACAAAACAGAGGCATGTCCCTTTTGATTGTGGCAAGTGCCACATGTTGATTCACACAGTGTCTTCTTGAAAAAAATTACTCAAATTCTCATCACCTTTCTGGACTGATGAGCAAGAAACTCTGTGTGCATGTGTGCTTGTGCGCACCTGTGTGTGTGTGTGTGTGTGTGTACAATGTTTACATAGTTGGGAGAATCGGGAGGAAGAAATTTAGGATCATAATTGATGCCTTGCCTAGTTCTCCATCTAACTCTGAGAGGAGTGTTAGCAGATCTCTGTGGCAAACATTTCATGTTATGTTTGCCAGTGGAATTTTCAGTTAATGCCAGTGATCTACAGCAGACACCCCCATAGGCCTGCATTTTAATATCTGGCTGGTTTGCTCTCCTAGGAATTTGGAATGAGTCAATAATCTTATACTACACAGGTGATTCTTAAGGACATTTTGTTCAATAAATTGACTATGGATGTCAAAGGCCTCCATTACCTCACTCTCATTTACCTTTGTCTTTAGCAGAGAGGATTTTTCCATAAAGTTGGATCTGAATAAAAGGGATTTTTAATAATGTTTTACAGGCATTCAGTTGTACATATTTATTCTTTATAAGTAAGCCATAGACACTCCTTGAGTACTGAACAAAAATGTCTGCCATTGTCTAGCCTTGTCTTTGCCATTGCCTGCCATTTGGCTAACAGCTCAGAGGCCCACCTCTCAGCACACATAGTACATAGTCCTGAATAGTCTTCAGCAAGGTCTGGAAGCTTTCCATGTGACATGACATGACAATAGCCTATGAGCAATTGCCCTAATCTTCTGTCTCCAAAGCTAGTCTTCACGCTCTCTAGGGGGTATAATTTGTCCTGTGGTTTCTCTG
Organism: Acomys percivali; assembly: GCA_907169655.1. Classification (NCBI taxonomy): domain Eukaryota; kingdom Metazoa; phylum Chordata; class Mammalia; order Rodentia; family Muridae; genus Acomys; species Acomys percivali. The sequence goes on along the minus strand of OU015751.1, from coordinate 17,892,914 downwards.
AGCCATGTGGAACAGAAGGTTTTCCAATAACCATTTTAGATTTTAAAGTCAAAGGATTTTTTCAGAGTAAGAGATCATAATAGCACAGGAAGGGCCTTACTGATAAAGGGGAGAAGGAAGATGAGCCAGTCTCCACACCGGGAGGCCTGGGTTGAACTTAAACTTCCTTCCTAAGCTGCCTGTGTAGAGATATCCGTTATGTGGTGAAATCAAAGGGAGAGGAAGCCAAGGTAGTCTATCCATGGTAAGATTACACAGTCAAAAGGAAGGCAAGAGACTGTAAGGCCACAGTCACTGATGGCAGCTTGAATGGCAGGTGGTTTCTAGGATCTTCTTTCATAGAAGAATCTATGATGGATCTCTGATGATGCAGAACTCAATATCATGTTTGAGGGCTGCCATTACTCAGTATCCTAAAAATATTATTGCACTCATTGAAAAACTTGTTTTTGTTTTGCTGTGCTGGATTTGGCAAGTACTTTCTACTTGGTCCTAGAAACCATGGGGGCAATTTTATTTTTAGTTCTTTGAGAAGTTCGTTTACCAGGTTTTGGTCATATTCACCATCCCACCTCCAACTCATCACAGGACTATCTTGCTCAAGTTTGTGTCCTGTTTGTTTGCTTGCTTCCCCCATCAAGGCCAGTTTGTGCTGCCCACATATCATGTGTGTGTGATCTTGCACATGGGCGTGGTTAGCACATCAGGGGCTACACTCTTAGCAAAAACTGACTTCCTCTCTTGGCAGCCAACAATTTCCATTAGCTCTTTGGTTAGAGGAGCAACTGCTTGCACAACTGGCCTCTCCATGGTGGAATTTGGTCCTTGCTTGGGCTTGCTCAGGCCTTGTGTGTATTATTGTAACAGCTGGGAATTCATCCATGAAGCTCCCTGCTGTGCTCTGAAGACACTATCTTCTTGTGGTCATCTACTGTCTCTGGCTCATCACATACTCTTGTTTGCCTTTGGAATTGTGGGTACAGCATAAATATTCTCTTTAGCACTGAACCTTCTGCAGTCTATTATTCTCTGTACCTTGAACCTGTTGTGACTCTCAAGGTTCATCATCATCCACTGCAAATGGAACCTTCTCTGATGAGGTCTGAGAGGTGCCTTCATCTATGGGTATAGTTATAAGTAATTAGTAGCTCATTTAACACTGTGTCTGCTTAACAGATACTAATAGTAGCAGATTCTCATCCATAGTCTATGGTCTGTCCAGCCATAGGTTTTAGCCTGGTAATGAGGCCAGGTACGGGTTTCATGTGGAATCAGCCTTAAATCTTATTGATTGGATTTTATAACATTTGTGCCACCATTGCACCAAATGGGGAGGCACATCTTGCCAGTCCACTCCTTCTCATAGCTCATCAGGCTCACAGACAAGTGGAAATATTAGTTCTTTAAACCTCTGGCAGTGTTCATAGCACATTCCAGCACCATGAAAGCTAACCATCTGGGATGCAGCCTCAAGGTTAGTACTAACTAGATGTTTCCTGTTTTGTCCTAGCTCATGAAAGGGTCTTTTCATCAAGTTCTGGAAGGCAACTGAATGCATTGGCAAAAAGCTTGTGCTGTTTGTGGGGGGGGTCTTAAGTATCTTACTGTCTAATAATTCCAGACAAAGTAACCCATTACTGGGACTAGATTTTTAATGAAAACAATTGTAAAAGAGAATATTTTAATTTGTGATCTACTGGCAGTTTGACAATAACTCATGCTACTCTATTTAAAGTTTAGTAGTTTTATAAGGCTCAGTGCAAATAAACAAACTATGTAATGTCCTCCAAGATCACAGATGCTCATTGTCCAGCCACATTAGCCAGTCGGTGAGTTCCAGGTTCCATGGCAAAACATGTCTCAGCATGTAGGATAGGGAATAATAGAGGAAGAGGATGACACCAATCTCTACATGTGCATGCATGGGCACACATGCACACAAATCTCCCTCCCTCCCTCCCTCCCCCCCCCTCTCTCTCTCTCTCTCACACACACACACACACACACACACCCTCAAAAACACTTGTGAGTACATAAAATCCTATTTATACTTGTTAAACATCTGCCATTTTTTGCCTTGTACACAGGTTTCACAGTTCTGGCTTTAATAAGTAAAACATATCTGCATATAAAATAACAATGAAAAATATTATATATACATATATATATATTCATTTGTCAAGCGTCACCATCTTTAAAATTACATATTTTTTGGTATTACCTTTTCAAAGATCTCAGGCTTGGCAAATTACGGAGCTTGTTACATTTTCTTGTGAGGAAGCAGCCGGATAGAACACTGCCCCAGGCACATAAGATTAGTTCCCCACTCTGCCTCACTTATTTATTCTGTGTGTGAGATGAAGCTCCTCAAACAGTCAATGCAGAACACTTGGGCCGGTGACTGCTGCTGGGCTTTAGTAACTATACAGAAGCAGTGTTTGGGCCTCAGCCCTGACAGCTTCTACCATGGTGGTGGGGGTAGTGGAGGCGCAGTGAGTTGGTTGCAGGTGACTATCTGCCAAAATGAAGTAATTGAAAATGTATTGATTGTATAAAAATGAATCGACTTGGCTAAGCTCTGAGGTATTTTTGAAAAGTCCTAGGAATACCACTCCATTTTTTTCTGAGCTTGTTTACATGAATAGCACCCTAAAAATTTAACAAACAAGATCACCTGGGAAAAGGTATTCTTAGTAATTCTGCAAGCACATCTGTGTCATTAAGCAATTTGCCAGTTTTCATAGGTTACAAAGGTAATGCTGCTAATTGTTACAAACTTTTTGGCAGCTACTCTACTGGCTTCTTATATGAATTACTTTATCTTCAACAAACAATTTTTTTCTGAGTTAACTGATTTGATGAAAATTTCTCCAGGTGGCCAAAAGGGGAATCTTGACTTTAAACTCAGTTTTATTTGTAGTTTCAATTCTTTCTATAATAGCAGTCTCCATAACAAAATAACATTTCTGTGTTACACAGAGACCCATTTAAGTGTAATTATTTAAGAAACACTCAAAAAAGTGTACATCTGCATTTCCATGTAGTATGTGTGTGTGTGTGTGTGTCTGTGTGTGTGTGTAGCTTCCTTGCAAATAGAATTTAAACCTTCTAAGATGTCACACTAAAAACAAAATGGGATGCACGTTTGCATCAGATAAATCTTTAAAAATAATGGGATAGGATTATATAAGTGATTACATATCAATATGCAAAATAAGAGTTAGATCATTCATATCTTGGGTCAAAGTACAGTGTCGTTGTCAACGTCCAAATCCACAAACCTTGCATTCCTAACTTGGGTCAAGTACAGTGTCGTTGTCAGCGTCTACATCCACAAACCTTGCATTCCTAACTATCTTTTAAATAGCAGTTTTTTTTCTTTTTTCCCCTACAGTTGGACAGTGTCACCTCCCTGATCCAGGCAGCCAAAAATTTAATGAATGCTGTAGTGCAAACGGTGAAAATGTCTTACATTGCCTCCACCAAGATCATCCGCATCCAGAGTTCTGCTGGGCCCCGGAACCCAGTTGTCATGTGGAGAATGAAGGCCCCAGCAAAAAAGCCCTTGATTAAAAGAGAGAAGCCGGAAGAAACGTGCGCAGCTGTCAGAAGGGGCTCAGCAAAGAAAAAGATCCACCCAGTTCAAGTGATGAATGAATTTAGAGGGAGACAAGACTACTGAGACCCTGATCCACTCTAGTGCCGTCTCCACACCCCAGGCCAACCACACTGCTTCATCTCACCAGTTCATTGGTTCTTTCATTTTACTAAGTTTCAGAGTTCAGCTTGCAAATAACATAAAACATTGGGGTTAAACCAATGTGTGCAATGTGTGTTTAGGTTCCTGTCCTTATCACCTCTATGCAGGCAGCACAGCCTAGGGAACTGGCAGGTGGCGCCTAGGGAATAAGACTCACAAGTGTCATTTAGGCTTGTCCTTCACAGGGAAGAGATTAAGTTCATTGCAAAATGAATGCAAGAGACAAAGTGAGTTCCATTTCCTGGGAAGTATTTGCACCCGTGCATTCTTTATTCTTGTAAAGGAAGACACTGGCATTAAGTGTTTCACTTATATTTCATTACACACAAAAGAGTTTATTAACTGTTTTCCCAACTAGTGTCCATACCTTGTTTAACCTACCTAACCTGGTACCTAACCTGCTGAAATGTGTCATTCTTGCCATAGAAAAGAATTTCCAGTTTCTAGGTAACACTACCCATTATTAATTAGTTAGTAGGCCGTAACCAAATGTGTGTGGTCAAGCTTCTTACTAGAATTTAAAGGTTAGTCACGTTATTAAAGAAGTGATTTGATGACATTCTACTAGGCTTTAGGCTACAGTCTTGGAATATGATGTTTGTACCTTTAATTTCTGCTGTCTAAGAAGTTCTGGACTGTTAATGTTGGGCCCATCACAGCACATATGTAGACTTACTTACCCATTGGAGAAATTAATTTTTGTTTGTTGATTTTGTTTGTTTGATACAGGGGTTCAAACAACAGCAATGCACAGGCTAGGCAAGTGGTCTATGCCTGAGCTTCACAGCGAGCCCTCCTATTAGAGAAATGAGACACTGAGTTATAGCACAGAATAAGTCTGCAATAGTGGATGTACAAGGAACTCTGCATGATTCTAAAATCTCCTTTGTATCCACTTGCAATTGTAATTAAAATGAGATACCAGTTTGCAAAGTCTTTTCTCACTGAGTGAAATCTACCTCCTGATCAGAAAGCTGAGTTAGCTGAGTTTATGTCAATGAGTTTGGAATGCTTTTAATAACCATTTTAAATGAATGTCATCGGGGTTATTTTACATATCCATTGACTATGTTTCTCTACACTTGAGTTCATGATGGAATCTACAGTAGTCCGAGAGAGTGGTTCATAATGACTATAGCCTTTTCTTTCCCTTACTTCTTTCTCCTTTTTATTTCCCTCTCTTTCTTCACACAACACTGTTTGTAAGCTGTACTGGAAGAGCAAAGTTTCAGTTTGACATATAACATTCAAAGGATCATTTCTCCATTAATTTCATTTTATTGTATCAAAATTCTGCTATAATTGAAGCTCTTCAATTGCACAGAACTGCCCGTAAAGAGTCATTTTGTCACTTCGGATTGATCAGATATCTATATCTAATACACTCTGACATTAGGAGGGCCACTTGTACTTGAAGCTGGAGGAATAGCATATGGGAATGCATTGTGTATGCTCCTGAACAAAAGAAAAAAAAAAAAGGTCAGGCAGATGACTCTCGGTTATGAGGTAAATATTAACTCTCTTTTAATATGTTGAATTCTTTTATTTTTCCAAAGTACTGGGTTGGTTGTCTGAGATCTGTAGTTAAACTTCCTAGGAGCAGGGGGAAACCCATTCATTTCTCCAGTCATCTTGCCCTAAGGACTTTCCCATAATAATTTTTCTGGACAAAGTGTGCTCTCCTGATGAGAAGCAGTGAAGAAAGGAATTAGGTCTTCCCGGCAATGCTGGCTGTCAGTGCTAACTGTACAACTCAGACAGACAGAGAGCCTGTATTATTGCAATGCCAACATGGTGCTCTGTACTCAATGGAGAGCAATTTTAGCACAGACTTCTTTCTGGTATAATACAGATTTATAATTTGGGGAACAATGAATTTTTGTAATGCACAAACACTAGCTTTATATACTAGGGCCTGACCTTACCTATGTAAGGCCAGAATCATAAACCCTCTTTGCAAAATCAAGTGTTCATTTGGCCCCAAATAATTCTTCTATGTATTGGAATTTTGCATGAAATACTGGAAAAAATAATAACAAAAATAATTTTAAATGATACGAATAACAGACAACTTCACCCAAAATAGGATATAATCAAGGCATTTGCTTTGGTATAGAATTCCAGGTAAGTTCAAAATAAACATCTATAATTAAACAAAACAATAAAAATATTTAATTGACAAATGCCCAGGGTGTACATTCTTTATAGCAATCAAAAGCAAAATAAAAACAAGAGACATAAAGCTCAGAAGGACATCTTTCTACCTGAGAAACACAGGCAGTGGCAAAATTTTAGTTGGATTCAAACAATAGGAGATGCAAATATCTACAGAAAAAGAACTGATGTAACGGTGCTGGCAAATTCTCCTACAGGCGGAATCTAGGAAATTATGAATGGGAATAATAACTGGATGGCTCAGTATACACATTTTGAAAGCACGTCACATTTGCTTGGCCATGCTATTGAGAATTCACCTGTCCCTTCTCTTGAAATTAATTCCATTTCATTTCCATAGAAAAATGTACTTGAAGTTTAATGCTATCTACAAGGACAAATCCATCTCTGCATCACCACCTGAATCATCACCAAGTAGATTGTTAGATTCAAAGTGCTGTAGACCCAGCATAACTGAGAAAATACTCACAAAGCCATTAACTATAAAAGTCGATAAATATAAATTTCGTTTCTTAACAAAATAAAATTATTATGTTATAGTACTTCTTTCTATGAGGGTCTTAGAATCTGCTTTAGTCTGCCTTCCCCTGATGTCATGGCCTACCTGCCTTCTGCCTTGGGGGCGCTCTCTCTCTCTCTCTCTCTCTCTCTCTCTCTCTCTCTCTCTCTCTCGCCCATAAAAGAGCCAAATTCCTCTCTCTAAGTACTTTTGCTGCTCTCCCACTTCCCGCTGCCTGTCTGGAACCACCTGTGAGGAAGCCTTCCCAACTAGCTAGCTACTGAGACCATGGTTCTAAGCGTAGGTAATTTCCTGCTGCTTTGCTCACTGCGGAGCACGGGTAATTCACTCTGCCGTGTGGCCCCGCCCCCAACAGTGCTGTTCTTGGTGAACTCGGTGTGGACTAGCAGAGTGCCAAACTGTCTGTTATTGGTAAGCAAATGCCCATCACAGAGTGCGACCAATTTCAGGTACCTCTGGTGTGAGTGACCTTGAGCTGACCTACTTCTGCCAGCCACTTGCAGGTGCCCTCTTCCACGTTGGCTCCTCACACCCCACCCCCAGGGCACATCTCTGGGTAATCCTCTGGGTTTGCGTTATTCCTGCCATGCTGGAGTCGGGACAGGAACACTGTATTGAGCCACCCTGAGTCACTACAGCCAGCTAGCATTTTAAATTTGCCCACCACTGGTTCCTCACAACCATGACAGACACCGTGTTGGGTCCGGAAAAGGGAGAGGGAGGTTTTGTCCTCATCACCATCTTTGTTGAGGGCAGCCAGGTGCCTAGCTGCCATCTTTGTTGAGGGCAATCTTGTGGCTAGCCACAATCTTTAAGGACGGCCATGTGATCACCACCTGTTTCCAGCCACTGCCCTGGTCGCTCCCTTTTTCCACTATAGGACTGCTGGAGATTCACTAGAGATGCACATGTGTGACTCCTACTCCCTAATTCCAGCCTGCAGAAAGGCAGGCTAGGGAAGGCAAGGGGTGGAGTCAACCACCTGCATTCAGTCAGTGACCAGCTCCTGGTACTACAATTACTGATTACAAATCCCTGGCTAAGACAGTCAAATATGCTGGGCTCTCAACTAAAAATAAAAATTATTTCTGATTTCTTTTTCTACTCTCAAAAAAAAAAAAAACCACAAACAGAAAAAGAAAAACAAACAAAAAAAACAACAGCAATAATAACAACAAAAAACAAAAAACAAAAAACCAAAAAAAAAAAAAAAAAAAAGACAAATCATACAATTGCTTATTGGGTGTGATCTTTGAAACATATATAAAACTGAACCTCTGTTTATCAACTTTTAGATAAAGAAACCAACAAGTCTAAGAATGTACATTAAGTTTGATGCATGCAAATTAAGAATGTTAGAAGGTGTAACAAAGTGTTTCAAGTTGGTTAAATGCAAGTTATGAATGTTAGAAGGTCTAAGCAGGTGTTTTAAGTTGGTAAACGCAAATTGTAAAGGTCAACCTGTCTAAAAGGATGTTTTATTTCATCCTGTTGCTCTTGGTACTACTGTTTTAACTGTTTGGAGTGTTGACACTGATCAATGGAGATCTAATTTATTAAACTATGAAAAACTTTCCAGTATATGATTCTATCATAGTTTCCAATATTTTAAATTTCTTTTTGCTTGTCTTTTTCTTAGAATGTCTCTCATTGTACTAAAATTAGATACATCTAGTCTTCTGGACAGACCTCTTTCTTGATGTGTAGTGACGCTAAAGTGAGATTTTGTCATTCTGCTTTACAGGAGGTTTCTGTTCCTCTTTCCCCCCATATTACCATTTCACGGATGTCAGAAAAATTACATAAGGCTTCTGTCTTTCTTAAGCTCACCTCAAGGAGTGTTTGTGCTTTTGACCTGAAGTTCTTTTCCCAAGCCTCTGTTATGCTATATGTCTACTGCCTTTTCCTACAATGTGTGCATGTCTAACTATGTTTTTCACTATAGAGTTCAAACAATGATGATGCTAATGTGTCTAAAGTTTATCTCCCTTTATGAACTTAAAAAGATTCTGGTAAGCTACAGGAAATCCATCTCTCAGGTCAAATGGAATCCAGATAAGTACTGTCAATCCTAAGCCCAAGTTTCTCACAAATGACCTATCTCTGAGGGAGGGATTCCTTCTCCTTTTCACTGGTTTTGGGACTCCCCTCCTCTAACCACCTGATTGCCACATTTCTGTACCCAACACCAGCTGAATTCTCCTTTCCCCCGGGATAGCACAGCCACAGAACTGCGCTCTTTTGGTCACTGTCCAGTACTGGTGAATCACTGAGACAATCTGTGCACCTGTTTTTTGAGTCACTATCCATTCTGGGGATAACCTAACAGATTACTGGCTTGACCTCCCCATGAGAAATGTTCAGGTGCCTGTTCCTCCTAGCATGCCTTTGGGATGCCTTTTGGAGAATTTCAAATCCCTATGCCCGGGATCCAAAACGAAGTCTTTTTATTTATTGCCAGCAATCGGGTAAATTGGAAGGAAGTTCCCCATGTTCAGAACTTTTCTTTGCTCTTCCAAATTTTCAAACACTCTCCCTCTCCTTGTTTTCAAACCTTTTCTCTTTGTTCTCCCAAGAGTTTCAAATGTACACCTAAAGAAAAATGTCACCCTAACCTATTTACTTTGTCTTCAGCTCACATATATGTGCCAGTATCCTGCTAGATTTCCTACATCCAGGACATCATCACAGCAGCTACTCACAGGTGCTCCAGTCCCACCTCACAGATCATGTCAGGTGGACCTGCATTGCCCCTCCTAACCACAGATGTTCTCAGACCCTGGACAGCAAATGCAGCAGCCTGTTCTTCCAGAACCTGGACAACATTTTAACCTTTTAATCTGTTGCTGCCCTACTGTCATCAATAAGTAGTTAACATGATTAGTTTGCCCCTTACTTATTTATAAAACAGCTGAAATAGTGTGTTCCGTAGCTGGGACAAACATCTCCAGGTACTCCCAGAACTCCTTCACCCCTACCTGCTGCAGGACATGGCTCACAAGCCCCACCCTCTACCCTAAACCTTCAGGGTATGTCTTTACCCTCTCCTTCACTATATGATCTGGACAATTTGTTGCTATTGCTTTTTTTCTTTCTCTTTCCCCCTTACCTACATTTATTTATTTAAACTTACCTAACATAAAAATTAGTCTAATGTTCCTCATTTTTAATTATAGGAAAAGGGAAGAATGTTAGAATTCTGCTTCAGTCTGCCTACCTGTGATGTCATTGCCTACCTGCCATGGGGGCGTGGCCCTGCCCAGTATATAAAAGGACAGACCTACCTTACCCCTCCCTTTCTTACTTTTACGTTCTCTCTTCCTCTCTCTCTCTCTCTCTCTCTCTCTCTCTCTCTCTCTCTTCCTCTCTCTCTCTGATTCTCTCTCTCCCTCTCTCTCTGATTCTCTCTCTCTCTCTCTCCCTCTCTCTCTCTGATTCTCTCTCCTCTCTCTCTCCCTCTCTCTCTCTGATTCTCTCTCTCTTCCTCTCTCTCTCTGATTCTCTCTCTCTCTCTCTCTCTCTCTCTTTCTCTCTCTTTCTGGGGTACCCCTCTCCCCTTTCCTTCTTCTCCCGCATACTCATTTAATAAACCTCATATGATCTAATATCTGCTATCTTCTTATCATTTTCTTACTATTAAACATAAAAGAGGATTTCTAGACAGTTTTTTAGTAAGTCATGAAAAAAGGAATACATCAAATTTCAAGCTGTATTGTCAGTCATTCTTTTCTGTTTCTTTGATGATTTGAGTGCAACCTTTGAATGTGCTAGAAGACATATTACAGTCCTAATATGCACACATGTCACCTGAGATTGGGAAATGGCTTGATGTAAGTAATGCTTCTCATCAAGTCACTTCCTCCCACAGGGTAAGGTACCTGGGCTGAACACAGAGGCCTGCTCTTGTAAGCTAGCACTGCTGACTTATTTCCAGGATCAATTTTCAACTCAATATAACAGAAAAACTAAACATGTGAATATGTAATGAGGTTCCCACTGGGACCTTCAAGTTTCTTAAGTGTAATGCTCCCCAGCTTCAGTAGCAAGTTACTGACAAGACTTAAGTTTTGACAATGGTACTACTGAATTCTTAAACCTTTACTTTAGGGGATGGGACAGATGGGTCAGGTAGTGAGTGCTCACCGTGCCAACAGGGAACTCTGACTTTTGATTACCTGTACCCACATAAATAGCTAGGTGATGGAGTACCTTATAATTCCAGTGGCGACTCTCCGGCCAGCCAACTAAGCCATATATACAAGCTCCAGGTTCAGTGTATCAGAACGGTAGAGAGTGATTGAGGAAGAGAACCAGTGATGGTTTCTAGACCCCCACATCCATTTACACATATTAATGTGCAAAGCACACACACGCACACACACACACACACACACACACACACACACACACACCACTTCACTTTCTAGGTGGTCATAGCTCACCTAACACAGCGGCATGCAGTACCCTCTTAGTTGCCTCCAATGATGGCCAAATCAACCTTTCACATCTCTGCCAACTACACAGTTACTGCTCTTTGTTCAAATTTCAAGCTCCACTTATCTCCCCAACATCTCTTCCTTGTAGGTTATCCTAATGTAAATAGGCTAACATATTCTGTGGGACATTAATGTTATAATTTCCACCAGAATCACTTCTTTCTGTCTTCCCAGTCTTATCTCTTCTTTGGTGTCTCATTTTGATGCTGGGGATTGTAGTTCCCATGGATACAGACTTCTGTGCTGCGGCAACGTGAGAGAAATGAGATCTGAGAATTTTCCTGCTGAAATCAACTATCCTGTTACAGTATTGTAAGAATCAATTCTCTGGGTGGACAAAATAGGCACAGAAATCTGAATTTGAATGAAAACTACGTTTTAATCAGCCTGTCCTTAGTTAAGATAGCCTACCTAATATATTGTCAGTGATAAAATAGCCATTTATTGTTGTAAAGTCAGAAATTCTTAATGGTTTAGGATGTTCAAAAGAACCCAGATAAAAAGGATATAGCTTTCATAGGATTTCAATATTTTTAAAGGAAATGAGGAAAATGGCTGCACCATCAGATGTATTTATCTGTATATCGCACATCAGGGGACAACATTTATTCAGAAAAAAAGGTCCTTTTTTTTTTTTGTGGCTCTTTTCCTTTAGTTATTGTTAAGTCTCAAACCCTGGGACAAAAGGCTAAGGTGCCTTATTTAACATATCAAAACAGACCCTGTTGCCGGGTTTTCCCAGCATCCCTAAGTCCCTACATGTTGCATGGTGTCTTAGGGTTTTATTGCTGTGAAGAAACACAACAGCCAAGGCAACTCTAATCAAGGAAAACATTTAACTGGGGCTGGCTCACAGTTTCAGAGCTTTAGCCCATTATCATCATGGTGGGAAGCATGGGAGAGTCCGGGAAGACACGGTGCTGAGGAAGAAACTGAGAGGTCTACATCTTGACCCACAGACAACAAGGAAGAGACTGGCTATGTTTCACCCTGGGAATAGCTTGAGCATTCAAGACTTCAAAGCCCCGCCTTCACAGTGATGCACCTCTTCTAACAAAGCCACGCGGCTTCCAACAAGGCCACACCTCCTAATGGAGTTACTCCTTGTGGCCAAGCATTCAGACATATGAATCTATGGGGACCATGGCTATTACAAACTACCACACAGGGTATGGCTGCCTTACCCCCAAATTCTCCAGCTCGGAGGGTGGGCTTGTTCTTCTCCAAGCTGTCCTTCTCTAGATATTCCAACACTTCAGTTACCATGTTATATTTGGGGCCATCTGGATGCTGCACATGGTTCCCCTCTCTGCACTCTCTCTCCCTGCTCTCGCCTCACATGGTTCAGGGCCATGCCCTCTCTGTCATCTCCAAGTTGTCCCTGCCTCCACCTATGCTCTGCGTTTATCTACAAGAAACCTTCTCCACCATACCTAAGAGCAGTCCTGTCCTTTCCTTTTTTATTTCTTTTTTTTTTTAATTTTTATTATTCAGTTACAGAATGTTTAGGATTAGGTTTCTGTGTGTTATCACAAAATAACAAGAGGCATAGTGACACATTATATATGTGGAAACTGGTCTGAGTTTTCATTTTTGCCCATTGAGTCAAATTAGGTAAAAGAGCATGAATGCCACATAAATGGGGCATATATAGTTCAAATTCAAGCTTATAGGCATTTCCCTAGCTGTTCAAATGATAAAGAGAAAAATAACTAGAATTAAAGCCTTAAATACTTCTTCCTTTCTTAAAAAATCCAGATAAAAAGAACCTCTTTGATCTGAGAAGTATCAAATAGTTTAAAACATAAATCATTTTACAAATAAACACACCCTAATAAAGTACAAATAACCCCTCCTTGAGCAATCCAAAAGAAAGAAGATATCACTAAGGGAAGTGCTGCCTCCAAAGGCACCAGGCCAGATGAGACTCATCTGCAGGCAGTAGGTAGTCTGTGGGACTACCTACTACTGGGAGAATAGATTGCTCATCCTGTATTATAACACCCCCAATGGGAAACTGTCCCCACTGGGAACAAAACACCAGAAGGAGACAGACTATTTCTAAGGAAACATAAATAAAGAAACGCAGAGGGACAGGAAGGAATGAGGATATTCTCTGTGGAAATATATAACTTTTATAGATGGTATATGACGGGGGGTGGGAAGAGTTTTGGTTTCTATGAAGGTTGAGTGGACTTATTCTGAGGAAAGCCTAGAGATTTTTAAGGATAGGACTGGACATTTGTCTTGGTGTCTTGTTAGTTTGGTAAAGTCATGTCAGAGGCAAAAGAATGATCTAGATAAATCTTCACTATCATTTAGTAATGTTTTATGCAATGCTTCTTGAAGCTTGAAGAGCTTTTATTCCACCATTCCACAGGCTGAGGCATGAGTCTACTCCCAGTCCAATGCCCAAGAGCACAACCACCCATTCATCGAACAGCTATTCCTTCATTAGCTGTGATGCTCCAACGCTGTTCTAGGTTCTGAGGTCTGTGCCCTCCTGCCAGCAGTGTTCCACGATCACCATTACCTGTGTCGTACTCTTAACAATCTTGTAGGAAATGAATTATTAAGTCTACATCATAGTTAAGAAAAATGAAGGATTGCAAAGAATAATGGTCTTTTTTAAAGAATAAGATTATTTTTGTCTTGCCTTACGACATCTTGAGTTCTGAACTCTTGGCCATCATACCAGCCACACTGCTTGGAAGATTAGTCTACATTTCTCAGTTGCTAATAATGAGATAAACATTTCACATCATGGCTGTTGTCTGTGAAAGAGAGGGAGGAAAAAAGAAGAGCTTCAAAATTGTTAATGCATAGCCTACATCGCTCAAGGCAGATAAGAGCCATATAAATACTAAGCTACGTAGAGTTGCTGACTACAGAACATGTTTGTATAAAAGAAAAGTATATAATTTGTTTCTTTGATACCTGTGCACATTGTTTTTGTTATTGTAGAAGGGAAACCCTCTGTGGAAATACCTGTGTCCGGCAACGTTCATCATTAACTAGTGAAAGACAGTTTAGGGCAAAATATCTTTACTCTTCTCCTGCAGGTACATATATTTCAATCTATGGGTGGCAAGAGGGTTAGTCAAATGTTAATAAATCATGTAGTTTTCCTGAATTTCAGACTTATAGCAAACATGTTCTCTTCTTTGGGGGCATGATATGTGTGTACTGCATGTGCCCAATTTCAGGAAAACCGAGTCCATTGGCTTCCCAGAATGCTTTCTGGAGTCCATTGAAGGCCCCTTTCTTGCCTCTGTTTCAAGACAAGTTTCCACATCTTAGGACTTGGACAATTGAATGAATTTCTGTTCCTTCTTGTGGTGAAGCCTCACAAAGCTTCCACAGACCAGGAATGTGTTTTTCGGAGTCTGCAGCCTTGTTTCTCTGATTTTCTGATAAATCCCTCTTCTCAACTGCAGGTGCAAGGATCCCACAAGGAAAGAGCTGTCCTTTAAGTAAGCACACATCTCTAAAAAATCACATCTAATTACCTCCTAGAAAAAGCAAACAGCGCTTAAATAATGTTAGCAGAGTGGTCCTTGTGCTTCCATTTCAGTTGGTGTACTTTTTAATCCTAATGTTTTCGATCCTGACATGTTTCAGAGGGATGCTAATGTTTAGTCCTGGGTATTTGTTTGTAAAGGTCTGTTGCCTCTCTTTAGATACTCTAAATCCTCCTTTCAATAGTTATATCCCTAGTACAGAAACTCATGGAAAAAATTTTTTTTTCAGTTGGGACAACCACAGATTTGACAGTCCAGGGCAAACTCTTGGTGTCTGACACCAGCATATTATTTTTGTAACTGAATCTCTCTGTAGTAGCGCTTAAGAGGGCAGATTATTTGAACAAGTTTCCTTGACCTTGGGCTGCCAGTGTCAGATTTGGACCAGCATGTTTAGTCCAATACAAAGATTTTAGTGCCTTCTCTCAGCTAAACAGAATTTTCCTCCGTTCTAACATTTTAAATATAAAATTAATTTTAAAATAGACTGCAGGGAAAGTATTCCATTGCCTGCCAAACCTTCTGTCAAGAGAGTTTTCTATTCTTACATGTTGGTAAACAGTGTGTCCATGCAGAATAAATAAGAATATTTCAGGAACTGAGTTATGGGGGTAAGATGAGCTATTCCATGTTGTTAAGCTTCTCTCTTTATATGGTGTAGTTATTCCAGAGAACATTTTCTAAATGACAGCATCATCTGTCCTCTGTAGCTGTGACTAACAAGCCCAAAAATCAGAGCTTGATGCTTGCTTTGCCCAACCTAGTGCCTTAGAGTTGAGATGGTAAAAACAAAATTTTCCTTGGGAAAAAAATGGGTGATTAAATATTAATTTTAATTTCTAATGGGCAAATATTCAAGATTCCTGTTCTTTTCATTTTAATTATGATTTTATTTTCTTGTTAACTTGGCCCAAAACAACCCCTTGCTTTATACACTTTTACAAGTGATGACTTGAACTCTGTGACATGTCTGCAGAAACTATTCACAGTGTAATTTAGGATAAAGGCAGCCTAGGGCTAAGATAGGCTAGGTGAAATACAACTGGTCAACAATAGTCACGCTCATTGCAGTAATACCTTGAGAACCCCACTGGGTGCCATCTGAAGTGTTTTAAAGCTTCTTGCTTGTGTCTCTCCCCTTGCTGTGTAGAGGCAGAGGGAGGCTGGTGAACTGCCTATTACAGTAATGGACAATTCAAAGCAGTTTTGTTTTTGGCTACGGATAAAATCTGGCAAAAAGCACTGTAGACTTTCATGGTCCATCTTTATCTTTAAAGCCATTCTCACAAATCAATAATTTACTTCTCTGGAGATAGAAAGGGATCTATAAAAACTGAGACATTGACACAGAAGCCCAAATACTCCTTGTCTGAAGTTCTGCATGCTTTTTGTGTTTAATTAAATTAATTGATTTATTTTTATGCTTGTGCCCTGGGTTGTTCTATTAGCACATGAAACACTGAGTTTGTTTTGAACTTATGTAGTATGCGTTCACTTTATTTCTCATTTCAACATCTGTCATTTTGGAAGTCATTACAATTTTCATTAACTGATCATTAAACCATGTACCTTAAAGAAATAAACAAAGTATTGTCTATCCATTTTCTCTTCCTGTTTAGTGGAAGGTGTCTTGGTTGGGTCAAACCGTGTGTTTCTAATTGCTGAGATCCTTCTTACTTTCTTATCACACTCCTGCTACAATGCTTTCAGAGGTTGTTTCATACACCCAAGAAAGTGTGTTTTTAAGAACTAAGATTTTAGTTTAGATAATAACTTTGATCTAATTTAGCCATTTGGCTTGAGCATCAGGCATGACTTCATTATCTATGCAATTCAAAAGTTATTCTTTAGCTTATGAATTTATGAAAGTGAGTAACGGCTTCTTCTCTCCAAAGGCTAAATCCATACTCCTGAGAATTTTGGGGATGCTACTGGCTGTGCTAATATTCTTTCATCTGAATGAAAGTTGTGTCTTTAAGATCTGTCTGGGAATCTTTACTGTAGTCTGATGATATCCTCTGTCAGTGTCAGTTACTTTTGCTTCGTTCTGACTAAGATAATTGACAGAGTCAACCTGAGAGAAAGGTTTATTTTTTGCTTATGGTTTCAAAGAGGTTTCAATTAAAAAAAAAAAAAAAAAAAAGAATGACTGTGTGGCTGAGTGATGGGCATATGGACGCCCGTCTGGAAACAGACCAGGCTAGGGGTAGATATAACTTTCAAAGTCTTGTCCCTTGTAATATATTTCCACTACAGCCATGAGCCTACGGGGGATTTCCAGATTCAAATGGTAACACAAGTAGTTCCCCTGATGTGTGTGGATCCTTTCTTAGGGGTCCTAGACTGACTAGCTTCTGTGTGTTACCACATCATCTCTCCCTTCAGGGGCCTAACTGCCACTGAGTTCTTAGTTCTAAGCCTTGACCTGTTCGAGCTTTCTTACAATACACTCTGTTGAGTATACAGTCTTGATCGCTTGATTCCTATGAAAACGATGCTTGCCTTTGTTCACAGTTCTCTGTTAATAAAATGTCGCAGTGGGGTTGTCTCTTTCTGGCCTCCTCTCCTGAGCCCCAGGAGACCACATGTACTAAGGCAGCAGCTTTCCCTGGGTGATCAGTCCCCAGTGCTTGCTCTGGGGTGGGGGTGGAACTAAAAGCTCTTTTGGCAAGAAGAGTCTGTTTCTGCCTGGGGGGCTGATCCAATCCTGACATGTCCTAGGCATCACCATTAATCATTGCATCCAAAAGCAGTATCTCTGAGATGTCCCTTCCAATAACTGCAGGTCCAGCGTCCTGCGGCTTGCGTGGGAAAAGGCTGCTGCTATTCTTTGTTATCAAGGAACCCTAAATTTGCGATCTGCTTGAATTCTCTAACTGTTGAAAAGATTGTTTTTTTTTTTTTTTTTTTTTCTTGTTTGGGGATATGAGCCCAAAGAAGAGAGGTCTTGGGAGAACAATAAATGTGTCAAGCCTCATGAATCAGGCAAAGGATGGAATATCACTTGACTGGCCTTTGCCATGGATCATGGAGAGTGCCCAGAAGCTGGAGTCATAGCTTTCCGAAACAGATTGTCTACCTTAGAGATATTCACGTCCTCCTTATGTCCAACCCAGTTCAGTTATTGATTGTGACTGCATCAGGTATGCAGAGGAAGCCTGCCTTGTATTCTTTCTGATGTCAGGGGAAAGAAATTCAGTGGAATAAGCATCATTCTGGATAGATCCGAGAACACAAAAGTGAACTGAACACAGGGTTTCCGTCGGTAGCTCATCTGCAGGCATTCAGTCCAATGTGGGCAGAGAACTGGCCGCATCTATGGGAGTTTTACCCCCTATTTTCCAACACAGGATGGTTCTGGAATACCACAGGAGACCTATAACTAAGTATTTGAATTTCTCTATCCTTCCAATACTTATGACATTGCCACACACTAAGCTAATGCATTATGTAGCTGTCACTCTGAAGCCTATTTCTCTGAGGGAGAAGGTGGGAGGATTTTAATATTATACCACGTGACAGTGCCACTGAAACATTTGAGCTTCTTATCACCACTATGCAACACTAAAATCCTCAATGCAGTTATTATCGCATGCGGTCATAGTTTCCCTAATGGCTGCCACGATGAGCTGCACAGAGGTAGTCTTCACTAAGCATTTTTAGAAGGAATAAAAACAATACAAATGGGTTTGGACAGATACAGACTTCTGCTGCTATGTGATCCAGACCCTTTCTAAACCACTTCAACCAGAACACTGACAGCTTTGGCAATATCCAAGTTCACGGAGATAGTAAATGGTTTCAGGAAATAGTTTTAAAACTTCCTAATTTTTCAGTCAGTCTTCTAAAACAACCATTACTGGCATAGATTAATAATGGAGGTCACTGATGAGGAAAACTCTTAGATATTTTACATTCATTTGCTTACTTGGCTATCAAACTTCTTCCTATTTTTTAAACCTTGATATCTTTTTTTATTAAGCTGGATTATGTAGAGTCTTGTAGTGTGCTATGCCTCCATCTTTGTCCCTCCCTGCTCAAATTGTCCCCTCAGACAATTTAACTTCTATCTTCATGTCAACTGTATCTATATGGTTTTATGGGTCTAGATAAACTCTAAGACCTACAAATCATAGAAACTATGAAGTATTTGCATATAATTCATATATTTTATGGAACATAAGAGATATTTAATACACTTGTGTGTATATACACTACATGGTCTTTATTCATTTTTCTATTGACTGATAGCTAGGTTGTTGCTACATCTTAGTTTCCATGAGTAGTGCCATGAGATATATTGGTTTTCAGGTATCTCTGTGATAGTTTGACCTGAAGTTTGTTGATTAAATAGCCATTTGTAAACTTGAGTCATGTCGGAGATCTATTCTTAGTTTTCTGAGAACTCTCTCCCTACTGATTTCCTTAGTGTCTGGGCTTGCAGTTAAACTTTTTCTTGAGGTATTGCTCTATGCAAACCCTGTGGATGGTAGAATGAAATGTGGATTCTGTAGAATCAGGATTTAAGGGGGGGGGGCTACTCCAGCTCTGAGATAGGCTGCTTCCCTAGCCAAGCATGCACAGAGGCCATGGTTCAGCCCTTACCATCAAAACAAAAAATAGGATATAAAGAAGTAGAAAAGAAGGGAAGAAGGAAAAAAGGAAGAGAAGAATGGAGGGAGGAAGGGAGGGAAAGGAAAGAGGAAAGAAGGAAAAGAGAGGAGAGGAGAGGAGAGGAGAGGAGAGGAGAGGGGAGGGGAGGGGAGGAGAGGAAGGGAGGGGAGAGGAGAGGGGAGGGGAGGGGAGGAGAGGGGGGGGGAGGAGAGGGGAGGGGAGGGGAGGGGAGGGGGGGGGAGAGAGAGGAGAGGAGAGGAAGGAGTTGAGCTCACAGGTCAGATTTTGGTTTTCAGCTATCGATTTCAAGCTCTCTACTCACTCATATAAACTACTCTGCAAATGAGAACTGTTTGTCTTTATTTCAGATTTTGCTTTCTCCAAATGCCTACACTAAAGACTTTAAAAAAAAATCAGAGATCTGAACATTTTTCAGGTTTATTTTACTGAAACTACAGCTTGAACTGCCATAAGAGCTGCTAGCAGGAGAGGACCCTCAAGGGACTGCCCTAAGCCAGTTGCAGCCCACTAAGATCCCAGAGAAGAAGACATTGGAGGATGTGGGTTATACTTGACCTCATAGCACAGCTTTGCTTGTTATGCTGCCGTGGTTTTACTGCACCAGAGAGTCATTTTGCTTTTTCCTGCTAAATAATGATGGTCATGTGGACCGTACCATGCTTCCTTGTGCCTTAACACTCCTCCTGAGATGCACTGTGATATGATTGGTAAAATTCCAAGACAGCTCAGACATATGGCTCTCACTGCATGGCAAGTTGGAACTAGGGTTGACAATGATATAATTATTTCTCCAGAGGCACAAGGGATCTAACAATGAGGGCTATTTTATTTTGACCTGGGATATATCAATGAAAGCAAATGAGTAATTTACTATATCTTGACTCAGGGATGTTTATGTTTTTATACAAATAACTGTATTAGATGCTGTTACAGAACTGACCTCCCAGACTCTTCAATCTTCAGAAAATAAGTCATCCCTATACCCATTATGTAGTTGAGAAAACTGAGCCTCAAAGCTCAGATAAATTACTCAATAATATGGACATTAATTAATACACTTCCCTAGTTGTAAATAGAGTTACATAAAAGGAAACTCTTCAAAGGACCCATGTGTCATGCAGAACTAACAGTTTGTTTCTGTGGGTGATGTTAACTGGGTACTGATATTACCAGCTCATGTAGCTATTGAATAACAGGATGTCTGTTTATATCTCAAGTCCCATTTTCTTCCTTTGTAAAATAGAGGTAACTCCCCCACAGGGTTTGTAAAAATGAATTGTCAGTTTCATATAAAGTAGTTAATTTAATGCATTCCTCATAAGAAGTATGTGATTGACAGACTTTACTATATTAGTGTATATTGCATAATACACTATCATTCAGTGTATGGACATTCTATATGCTATTTCTTTTTTCTCTGCTTTGCTAAGGTCTCTCCATGCTTGTCTGGATCAGCAGCTCTGTGGCCTTCAGCAAGGTTTCCCCTACTATTGGATTCAATGTCTCTTTGAACATAACCTATTATTGATAATGGGTATCTCCTGGTAAACTCTTTACATATTAAAAATAACAAAGGTTTCAAGGTACATACCTAACACATTGGAGATCATGAAGAACAATGCACTGGAGAATATTGCATGTTTACCATCAGGGCTAAGTGGGAGCCACAGCTGGCTTCCGTCACTCGGGTTCACAGGAGAACATCCAGTACATAGTCTAAAGCCTCATGGGAACAAATCAAAATTCAAAACATGAAATACAACCTCAGTTGAGTTGCCGTTGTTTTGTGACATGATAAATCAGGGTACCGCTTACCACTGGGATATGGGGCCCAGTTGTACTGTGTAAGGAAAACACTTTTACAATAAATTCCAAGTTGTAGGTAGCCATTATTGAAAATGGAATACTCCGAATTATTATTTTTCTGCCATTGAACTGTTGACACTATTTTATTCATATCTATATAAAATGAGTACAGTAGCAGGTAGTGTCAGCATTGACAATGTCATCCCCACTTACATTTTCTTAAACATTTGATTCACACAAAGCCCTGTGCTAGTGTTTATATACTACTTCCTCTTGCTCACAAAAATCCCATAAATTAACTCACCCTCTTAACATTATAAGTGAGAAAATAGGAGCTACAGAGGACACAGAATAAATACCATATTATAACTGGTAATGTCATAAGCAAAAAGTTTCAGTCAATGTGTATATGTGTTTGTGTGTGTGCACATATAAACATTCATATGAACATGTATATAAATTTTAAGTAAGCCACAGAAAACAATGTGTGTATTTATCCAACAAGTGTCTATTATAAGTAAAAACCCATTTTCTGTACTTCATAAACATCATCTGTGTTGTTGGATGTGACAGGTGACAGTGACATATATGAAATATGCATTATCGTATTTGTCTATTTTATCTGCATTTTTGGGATTAGGTGGATGGTTTTGATATTCCTATGACTTCTAAACACCTGGTCATCTTACTTATTCCCTGAATATTAATTGAATAACTGAGTTAATGCATAGAATTAAGTTCCAGCTGCACTAACACCACCACAGGGCTTGTATGTACATGACACTTTTAGAAAATTAGTGCAATTAAGAATGAAATGGTCAGGGCTGGAGAGATGGCTCAATGGTTAAGAGTGCCGCCTGCTCTTCCAGAGGTCCTGAGTTCAATTCCCAGCAACCACATGGTGGCTCAAAACCATCTATAATGTGATCTGATGCCCTCTTCTGTAAATAAAGTACTCATATGCAATAAATAAATAAATAAATCTTAAAAAAGAATGAAATGGTCAATTCAAAAGACATGTGCCCTCCCAGTAATTTAAGATATCTGAAAGAACACCGAGACATGGTTTACCATTGTGTTACTTAATAGTAGATCATAAGTTACCTTGTGTGATAGGAGATCAGATAAGAAGACCATGGAGTCCTCTGCCCACTAGAAATCCTCAAAGTTTACTTTACATTATGTGATAAAAAAAAATGCTGGGTTTTCTGAACTGGAGTGTGGTCATTACTTGGTAAATAATGAAGTGTTTTTCTCTAAATCGCTTTGTTATAATGTTTTATTTTCCCACACTAACTCCATTATTTTTAACTTAACACATAAATTGCTGCAATAGGCATCACTGCAGTACTTCCATATATGTACAGAGTACAGCATATATTATCTACCTACCTTGTCCTTTCTTTAACCATCCTTGCATCATTCTCAATCTTTAGTAGTCATAATTCTATTTTTAGATTTTTTAATTTTTTCCCTTCACACAGTGGAGAGAACGTACAATTATTATTTTTCTGCTTTTGGTTTATTTTTGTTCAACATTATCTCCTGAAAAGGACATCAACTCTGATTTAAAGGAGAGTACCTAATTTTTATTTATGACTGATATTGTATCATACATTTAAACTGTTGTGACAATGTATGTAAGATAAGCTTCTGTAGGCAATATCCTGAAGTGTTTACTCTGACTTGTATAATAACAACTTTAAGACATTGAAGAAAGAAACTGAACACACTGGAAGTTGAAAACTTCTCCTATTCTCATGAATCAGTGGCATTAATTTAAAAATGGCCATCCTTCCAAAAGCAACCTATAGATTCAGTAAAACCCCTTTCAAACTTCCACAATTATTCACAGACATCAAAAGGACAATTTTAAGCATCATATGGAAACACACACTCACACATGCACACACACACACACACATAAAGACACACACAAACACACACCAAAAATAATACGGAAAAAAACCTGCCAGAGGTATCACCATTTCAATTTATATTAAAGAGTTACAGTAATAAAACCAGCCTGATATTGGCATATAAGGAGACACGCTGATCAATGGGATCAAATTAAACACCTTTACATAAGTCTATATGTAGTGGATGTAAACATGCTTTGTTTTTACCCCAAGTGTGGGATGTGAAACAGAATTGTGTGAGAGCGAGTAATGTTTGTCCACTAGAAAGGGAACTGCCTCTTGTAGAGGCACAGTCTTTGCCAGTTGACAAACATCCTATATGAGTTATGGGAGAGTATATATAGTCCATATAACAAAGATCAATTGCTGTTGCATTGCTTCACATAGCTTGGCTGTTCATCGCTCCACTTTGAGATGCTCCTAGAGAGAGGAGCTCCAGAGAAGACTTCAAAGAGTCTTATTGTGTCTGCTGTTGCTCTTCCTGCTGCTGTGTTCCTGTTGCTGTTTGCTGCTGGAATCCTGACGACGAAGAGTGGAACTGGCCTAAGGAACTGCGTCTAAAAAGGTCTACTTCCACTGTCCCTATTAACCTCCTTTCTCTCCTACCTAGGGTAGGTTTGTTTGAAGAGAGGTAGAGGCAGTACAGAACCACAAATAAAGTAGGTTTTAAAAAGATCAAAGCCTACATTTCTACACTTGTGGACACCATATTTTTAACAAAGAAGCCTAAAACACACACTAGAGAAAGACAGTATCTTCAATAAATAGTGTTAATCAAATTACATGGATGCATGCAGTAGAATGCACCAAGAAAAAAAATGGAACCTAGTTTTAAAATGTATTTAAATGCACTGCACTCTACTAAACTCAAGTCTCAGTGTATAAAAGACCTCAAGACCAGATATGCTGGATCTGACAGAAGAGAAAGGGAGGAATAGGCTTGAACTTGGCACAGGAACAGGACACCAATGGCAAAGGCACTAAGCAAAAAAAAAAAAAGAATACCATTATTCAGGCAAAGTAGCAGCCTACAGAATTGAAAAATGTATCTGATAGAGGATTAGTATCTATAATATATAAATAACTTTAAAAATCAAGAAAACAAGAATCCTGACATTTAAAATCTGGTACAGAACTAAGCAGAGTTCTAAAAGGATGAAATGCAAATGGCTGAGAAACATTTAAAGAAATACTCAATATATTTAGTCAGTGAAAAAAATCCAAATTAAAACTCCTTTGAGATTTTTCTTACCTCATTTACAATGCTCCAAATCAGTGAAACATATGACAGCACATGCTGGCTAGGATGTAGGAAATGGGAACACTCCATTGCTGGTAGGGGTGCAAAACTATACAGCTACTATGGAACTCAGTGTTGCTATTGAAATGGCTTACAGCCTATGGTCTAGCTAATTCAGCAGTGACTGTCTCTCAAAGAAAGGCCAATAACTTTATAGTTTTTCAGTCTACAGTGCCGAATGTCAGCTGGCCTTCAGTCTATGTTGGAGATCCCCAAGAGAAGTTTCTCTCACCAGTGAAGGAATGTCTTAGCCGCAGGATATGTGAACTTATCAGCAAGAGTGAGGGTAAGCAGGCAAAACCAATTTTTTTCTTCCAATTTAAAAAAAATATAGTTTCTACCAGAAGGTGAGACCCAGATCTAGGGTGGGTCTTCAGACCTCAAATGATCCAAACAAGAAAAGTCTCTCACAAGTGTGTCCAGGTACTTGGGTTTTATTTCATTGCAAACATAAGGGAGCTGACAACCAAGAAAGGCTATTACACTACCCTTGGGTGTATACACATACATATTGGACTCTCCATCCTACTACAGAGACACTAGTTCATCTGTGTTCACTACTCCATTAATAATACCTAGTCATTGGAAACAGCTTAGATGTCCATCAACTGAATGGACATTCATCTATTAAAAATGAAATTATGAAAAATGAAATTATGCAGGTAAGTGAGTAAAGATGAAAATCATCCTGAATGAGATAATATAGACTCAAAGTGACAAATATCATGTTTTTCCTTTACGTGTAATTATTGAATTTTTAGTTTCCTTGTGTGTAGGTGTGTGCTACAATCCAAATAACCACAGAGGTTAGGTACTTAGTAATATATAAGAGAGTAGGAGGGAATTTCTCAAGGAAGTAGATATAGAATACCGTGTTACAGGCAGATAAAGGGGAAACCAGAATTATAGAATTAAATAGAGAAAAGCGTGGTAGAGAAGGGCAAAACTAACATTAGCAGTCTTTTGGAAACTCATGTGGGCACCTACTGTTTTAAAAAGTTTCGTGTGTGTGTGTGTGTGTGTGTGTGTGTGTGTGTGTGTGTGTGTGTGTGTGT
>OU015751.1:17810435-17859957 GCA_907169655.1 Acomys percivali | reverse complement strand
AGAAGAAGAAGAAGAAGAAGAAGAAGAAGAAGAAGAAGAAGAAGAAGGTACACTAATGACTGCAGTTTTGTGTTTGTTAATAGGTTTCTGAGGACTGTCAGGCTAGCTTACTTAGAATTTCTTTAGAAACAAAATTTTAAAAAGTTAAAATATTAATTATCTTATTTCTATGATTTATATCGTATTTCAGACATTTCTCTGACTGTGTTCTTGTTTGACAAGCAGAAACTGACATAGAGGAAGAGTAAGCATGAGGAAAACCTATCCGTTCTGAAATTAATGTTGGCCTGAAGACATTTTCAATCACGTTTAAACACTGTAAAATAAGAAATAACAAAATTTACTTGCACTCAAAACTGTTGATTGAAGCAGAATATGAATAAAATTACTTAAAAAAAACAAACAATCTTAAGAGATATGTATACCATTTTTAAGTTCCAAACATGGGTGAGAACACTTAAAATCATCTAGTGTAGTGTTCAAACTCAATGTGGTGAGCCAGCGCTTCATTTAGGTGACAGGTAGCTGTCTTCTTTTCTCTTTGCCTATTCAAATATGACTGTTAAAAATTAGAGTGAAGAAAAAGACTATAAAAATAGGTCAACTGATAAAATGCTTGCTATCCAACCATAAGGACACGAGTTCAGTCTCCATAATACCTTTTAAAAGAAAACAAACAAACAATACAAAAAGACTTAGTTCATTCATGACCCCATTTTTGTGTTGGTGGAGACAGGAGATTCCTGGGGGCAGACAGGCTGTAAAAGTTAGCAATAGTCAAGGAAATATATATTTTTGAAAGAATGTGTCTTGTGTACCACCAAGCTGAGATCAAACTCTTGTCTTTGAAAATGGCCATGAATTTTGAAACTCCTGCCTCCTCTTCTGAATGTGTGTTGTATAGATGCCATAGGTTGACAGTGTGTGTGTCTTCAATAATTGCTCACCACTTTATTTTCTGAGAGAACTTGGATGTAATTCAACAAAACTGGCTATCTACTGGAGTAGATATAAACATGTTTTTGTTTCGATCCCATGTGTGGGATGGGGAACAGTCTTGTGAGAGAACAGGTGATGTTTATCCACTAGAAGATGAACCACCTCGTACGGGGGCTTGGTTTTTGCCAGCTGAAACACATCTTAGTACAGACTCTGAGAGGAGATATATATATATGCTCAAAACAGGAGGGGCTGCTTTTTGGGTCTTGGTATCATTTGACGTTTGTCGCTCCATTTTGAGACACTCCTAGAGAGAATCGCTCCAGAGAATACTTTCAGGTCTTCTGGTTCCAGCTGCTGTTCCAGGTTCCAGCAGCAACTTTGGTTGAATTGTTGGTCTGCTGGGATCCTGTTGACTACGCCAGATGAATCACTCCCAGGAACTAAGTCCAAAAAAGGTCTACTTCTCCTCTTCCCATTAACCTCTTTTCTCTCCTATATAGGGTAGGTAGGTTGGAAAGGAGGTATAAGCATTAAAGAACCCCAAATAATGTAGGTTTGGGAAAGGTCAAGCCTACAATCTACTAAGCTCTGAGGACCTAGCTATTATCTCGGCATTGAGGATAGCGATGTATGTCATATTCTCTTGGTTCAGAACATGGATCCATTCAAATAGAGCTGGTGGTCATGAACATTCTCGCTTTTGTAGATTTCCCATTCCATTGTTCTCACAATGTTAAAGAAATGTTCTTTTCCTTAACACTTTTTTTCTACCCCTTGCCTACAATGATGCATCCAAAAGTGGTCCTCATCTCTCTTAATCAAGTGAACCACCCCTTGCTCACCAGTACACATTCATTCCTCTGAGAGATATGCCTTTTCATCTATGAACAATGGTCATAGAAATGTAACATTAATTATAACAAAATTTCCTACAGCCATGTACCCAAGTCTTCATAATTACAGGCATGGCAAGGGGCTCATGGAGCTTACTTTGAAGGTATAATGCTGAATGTTCTTTCCTTTCTTTAAAAAAAGGTTATCTTTGCACCCTGATGCTCAGAAGGTATGTAGTGGAAAAAGGTGACTGGCAAGTATATTTAAAACTAGCTTTTATGTTTAACTTAATAGCTGCAGTTCTATTTTGAAGACCCAGATAAAGTCTGCATATTATAAATTTCATCTTTAAGCTATATCAATCTAAACTTATTGTTATATGTGGTTATACAGTACCATTCCAACTATATGCTTTTAAAGTATCTGCATGTGTGGCTTGGTGGCTTACTCTTTTTTCCATGGTTCTTTATCTTGTTTCATATTCCATATGTAATATAAGTACATGGAAAACTAGGTCTACAACTTGTGGCCATTTTTCCAAGGAATGAATTATAATGATAGATCTACAAAGCAACCATCAATTTGTTTCTAGCATTCAAAGATTTTATATGTATCCCATGTTCCCGGTAACTAACAAAAATATCATGTATAAACAATGTGCCTGGTTCTGGGGCATTAATAAGATGTAACCATAATCAGAGGTGTATCTTATGTCTTAAGCTTTGTTCTTTGAAATGTCATAAGAAGTATTACAATGGTGCACTATAAAGGAGTGTCAAATGTTGCCATTTACTTCAAGTATGAAATACTTCTTCATAGATCTGGGTAAAGCACTAATTAGAAAAACTACTACTTAGCCAAGGCAATGACTTGATGAATTAGGACCATAAACAATGTTGTTCATTTCTCCAATTCCATACAAAGCTGTAACACCAGGCACTTGGGACATTGATGTGGTTTCAATTTCCTCTACAAGCATTGCCAAGTGTGGGATTTAAACCTCAATATTTCATCAGCAATTTGAAACTAGACACCAGAAGACAATTCACAATTCAGAATCAAGGAAGAGAAAGTAGTTTAAATAATGAACAGATTTCTGCTAGTAGAAACCAAAGGTGATTAGCTCCTTTAGTATCCTGAATATTTAAGTTATCCAATTATGTTGACATCATGCTTTAACCACAGAATAAACATAACAACAACAGAAAAGAATTGCTCTGGGTGAGATTTACTCATAAAATAATGGCACATGTTCATTTTTAGATGTGGCAAATCTAGTCTTTGTTGCTTTCTTTCAAACATAGAATATATTCAACATTTAAGAATGGAGGTTTAAAATCAGGCATGGTAGCACATATAGTTAATTCAAGCACTCAAGAGACTGAGGCAGGAGGATCTCTGTGAATTCAAGGCTAGCCTGAGGAGAGTTCTAGGACATCCAGAGTTGCATAATAGAGGAGTCCTGTCTCTAAAGGCCAATATCCCCCCTGCCTGCCTTTCCCACCCCCCTCTCAACTTTTTATCTGTTCTCTCTCTCTCTTTATTACTATCTATATGTCTAGAAATCTAGACATATCGGTAGATGATATATAGAAATATTTAGTTATAGATATATAAACAGACAGCTATAGAGATAGGTAGATGATAAATGGATAGAAAAAAGGAGTTTTTTAGTAAAGTTTGTTTGTATCTGCTACATTCTGGCTATTTGACCCCAAACAAGTCAATTCTCATATTTTTTCTGCATTTATTCAATAGAAAAAAGAAAGCATTTTACTTAGGGCCTTGTAACTGTCATAAGTCCTATGATTACTGAATGCCTTATAAAATACTATCAACTAAAAATCCTATAAAATGGACATATTATAGAGAATGGAATTCTAGAGTTTGTTACTTTTGTGTGTTTTTTTTTGTTTTGTTTTTGTTTTTTTTGTTTTTGTTTTTAGTGTGACAATGTGTCAAGGGGCAGATATACAAAAGTTAGTAGGATGAAACTTTTGGTTTCAGTTCTGCTCCAACATGCAATAGCTCTGAAGTCACTAATGACATCCTTGAAACAAAATATAAAGAAACCTGACTTTTCTTGGATACATCAAAGAACTGGAATCACCACACCACAAGTCTGGAGGGATAATCAGACAGAAACACAACTCACAGACAAAGTTTACCTGACAAGCTCTTGGAATTCATAAAGTCATATGCAGATATGAATGATTATTTCCTTAAAGGTGATGGTAAGTAATGACATCTTGACACTACTTGCTAGAATTAAAGGTGATGCCCCCCCCAATACACACACACACACACAGAGAAGGGGGGAGGCTGAAGGAGAGAGAGGGTGGATACAGAGCTTCATTACAGGAATATTTTATGTTGTTTTGCTAAGAGTCTTAACGGGCCATGGTTCCATTGTGGAAAGAGAAAGATTGTAGAAGGGAGGAGGATAAGCCTTCAGATCTGTCAAGTCATCTCTCTTTAGGAAAAGCCTTCTTCTAAATCCAGAGTTAGAGAGTTGAATTCTCTAAAAAAAAAAAAAAAAAAGGCAAAGATCTCTCTCTCTCTCTCTCTCTCTCTCTCTCTCTCTCTCTCTCTCTCAATTTGTCTATAGATTAAAAAACCATCCAAATAAAAATTCTTGGATAATTTTTAAAATATTTTAAAAATTAATCTAGAACTTGTATAGTGAGGCAGAACACTTAAAATAGCCAATATAATTCTGGAAAATAAAATAAAGTTTTATTTTACCTGATTTAGATGTTTATCTTAGAGACACTGAAATCAATGCAGTATTATACTGTTGTGGTAATAGACACATTGATCAGATGCAATAAAATAGAGAATGCAAAAACAGGTACTTAAGAATGATCAACTAATTGTTCATGTAAACACAAATGCACCAGGAATGATGCTCATTGAAACAATTGGAAGTGAACTCTATCTAAAACAAGGAACCTAAAGAAAGATGAAGCTCATCATAAAACATGACTCAAATGGACCTAAGACTCCAAAAAGGGAAATCTACAAAACTCGTAGAAAAAATAGGGGAGAATATCTGCATAAACCTGGATTTGGATATTAATTTGTGTAAATATGCAAGAGTCATTTATGAAACATAAAAATGTTGAGTTGGCTTTAAGTATATATTTAAATATATAATGTAATATTTATATATTATATTCACATATATTAAAGGAGCAGAGAGGGAAGCCCCAAACAGGGAGAAAATATTTGCAAAATACACATCCAATAAAGACTCATCAAAATGTGCACATAATTCAAATATTCCACTGTAAGAAAACAAACAACTCTGTCAATAAGTAGACAGAAGTGCTAAAGGCACATCTTGGGTGAGATGACACGCAGATAAGAAAGGATCATGTGAGACAGTGGTGAACATAATTTGTTATTAAGATATGAAACTAAGCAATGACGGTATACAATTATATACTCATTAAAAGGCTAAAAATCCAAAAGTTTCTCAGCATTGGCCACTGGCTGAGAGAGAACATGGCTTGAACTCTTAACTTTCTGCTAAGGGGGATGACAATGTGGTAGAAAGACTTTGTAAACCCTTTGGCAATTTCTTATGACTATAAATATAACCTTACTGTGTAAACGTGTGACTAAACATTTTTATCCCTAATTATCCATATGCATGGAAAGTATAACAACACAAAAACCTGCACACAAATACATTCAGCAATATTTTTTCACTCCCCAAAACATAGAAACAATAACAATGTCCTAGAAGGGATGAATTTATAAATAAACTGTGAAACCTTAATACAAAATACTATTTTATAATGTCAAAAGGACAAGAACTTTCAATCCACACAATAAATGCATGAATCTTAAGTGTGTTTTTCAGTGAAAGAACCCAATAGTCTTGTGGGTTCTGTTCTTTGATTCATATGTCCTGTTCTAAATAGGAATATGACAGAGATGAGAAATGAGCACATGGCTGCCACACATTTCCCACTGCCTCACTAGAATATGGGCTGGGATGCAGGTCCTCAACTCATAGGATTTTGGAAAACATTCAAGATCTAAAAGTAGAAAGTTATAAGCATATAATAAGTAATCACACATGTAAATCATACATCTCTTATCCAGAATATATATATATATATATATTGGTTTTTCAAGACAGGGTTTTTCTGTGTAGCCTTGGATTTCTTGGACTCTCTTTGTAGACCAGGCTGGCCACAAAATCACAGTGGTCTGCATGCCTCTGCCTCCCTGAGTGCTGAGATTAAAGGTGTGTGCCCCTGCACCCAGCTAACATGTGATTTAAATTAGACTTAGCCTCTGTCTTCTCTCCCTACATAACATCAACTGTACTAGGAAAATACTAGATAATTTAGATTTGATCAGCTAATCCTGCTTCTTTTGTTAACTGAGCACTAATAAAATACATTTTCTACACAGATCAAATTCTGTCTCCTCCCACCCACTTCTACTCATTCCAGCTCTAGCAATGACTAATACACTTTTGCAAATGAGACATGACCAAAGTTGATTCCATATCTTTCTGTTGTGAGTGTTATGCTATATGTATGGTCATGGAGGCATCCTATTGGAAATGTAGACATCTTTTCTTCTGTAAACACAGTCAGATATTAGTTACTGTATGATATGGTAGCTCTATTTTTAACTTTTTGGGAGGTACCTTCCTACTCTTCTCCATAATAACTGTCCTAAATTACATTTCCACTAACAGTAAATGAGTCTCTTTTTCCATATCATTACCAAAATTTATTGGTGTGGTTTTGACTTTTGTACTAGCCATTCCAGTTCAGTGAGCTGACACCAACTAAAATTTGGTTTGCATTTCTCTACTAGTACTAATAGTATTGAATATCTTTTCATACATTAGGTGACCATTTGGATTTCTCTTTCTGAGACATTGCTAATATAAATAATCTGTCCACTTTAATGGGCAATGAATAACTGATTTATTAAAGTTTTTGAGGCTTTCATGTATTCTGGATATTAATGCTGTCGAATGAGTTCTGACAAAGATTTCTCTCACATTCTCTGCCATCTTTCTACTGCCTTGCTCATCTACAATGCTATGTAGATGCTTTTAGTTGAATAGAATACAATTTTTCAATTTGTTCCATTGTTTCATGAGCTTTTGGGTGCCATATTAAAAAATCAGTTTCTAAAAAGGTGTTCACATGTGTGTGCAAGACATTGTCAAAGATTATGCAATAAATAGTTTTAACTATCCTAAGACCTCACCCAGAAGAAAATAACACATCTTTGTGCACCTCTTGGCAACCTGTCCTGCTTCCAACATGAGCCTCCTCTAAATTACGTATTTTCATTATCATTGCCTTCCTTATGTATCCCTTATTTGCTCATCCTTTTGGAGTAATATAAACAAATTTCCAATTTGTGTCTATGTTCCATAGTATAATAAAATTTTGACTGTAGCATTAAAAAAGAAATCAGTTTCTAACAATGTCTTCTGTTATTTCTCCTGATTTTTTAAGCATTTGTAGAGATTTCGGCTTTACATTTAAGTCTTTGATCCACTATTTATGATGACTAATACATAAGAGCGCATTTTCACTTCTTAATGTGGACATCTAGTTTACCCAGTACCAGTTACCAGAGAAGATGATCTTTCTACACTTTATATTTTTGGTATCTCATAAGTTTATTTTAGAGATCTCTATTCATCTCCATTGTTTGGTGAATTTGTTTTTATGACTTTGTGCTCTGATGGTGCTGTTTCACATAAAGGATGATCTATGATAGCCTCGATTTTGGTTGGGAAAGAGTTCATTAAGCAAAACCAAAAGAAAGATTAGCATTGTGGACAAATGGATTGAACTAGAAATGATCATAATGAGTGAGCTAACCCAGAAGCAGAGAGACTCAAATAGTATATATTCACTTATATCTGGACACTAGGCCAAGGGGCATGTCTCATGAAAGTCTTTACTTACCAGGAAAATGGGATAGTGGTGAGGACATCCTAAGGTGAGAGAAATATAGGAGATAGGGAAATAGATGGATCCAAAGGGTCCTAGAAACCTACAAGAAGAGCTCTATGATGGGTAGATCTGGGTCCAGGGGTTCTGTTTGATCTATGGCACCAACCAAGGACAATATGTGCAGTCATCATCAAACCCCTACCCAGACCTAGCCAAGGGACAGAATATTCTCCACAGTTGAGTGGAGAGTGGGGACTGACTTCCACATGAACTCTGGTGCCCCTTATTTGGCCATGTGCCCATGATGGGGAAGCCCGATGGCACTCAGAGGAAGGATAGCCAACTACCAAGAAGGAACTTGATACCCTAGCATCATATTCAAGGGGAGGAGGTTCCCATCAGTCATAGTCATAGGGAAGGGGAATGGGGTGAAAGCAGGAGGGAGGGGGGAATGAGAGGATGCACGGGATGGGATAGCAATTGAGATGTAATATGAATGATTTTATTTAAAAAAATGTTAAAAAAAACCAATTAGCAGACATAAGCAGCAGATAGATACCACAATATCATCAAAGTAGATGCTTGCAGCAGCAGGTATAACTGGGGAAACCTTGTTGAATCATTATGTCCATTCAGGAATTCCTGACAGAGATTAGATTCCCAGACAGAATATCCATGAATGACTTTTTCCCCCCTGGTTTTCCCAACATTGCACAAATAATATTAACCTTTATGTATCAGAAGTGATTTACTTACTGACTGTTTTTAAGGTCATAAAGTTTATAATACCAGCAGCTGTTTACTGTTTTCCCTTTTGTTTGTCATGGGGTTAAAAGGACAGCCAGCTCCAGGACATGGAGGATGCTTGAAACAAGCGTGATGGAACCCTTTGTGTTTCTCAAGTCCATAATCAAGAAGCTTAAGCTTAAGTTCACCAACATAATGTTTCTACAGTATGAGGATTTGGATATAAAAATGTCCCCCCCAAAAGCTCATAGGCTAGCTACTTTCCTCTAGGTCGTAATGACAATGAGAGGTGATTGGGCCTGGAGGATGCAAAGTCAATGTGTTGACAATTTGATAGCTAAATGGCCTATGAGAAGGAGTGTTCTGTTTGAAGAAGTGGGTCTATCTAAGGGGTTGTACCTTTAAAGGTCATACCTAACTTCTGTTTCTTTTCCTCTCCTAGTTCCTGATGCTTAACAGTTTTCCTTTGTTTGCATCTCAACTATGTTCTACCTCTCCACAGGTACATAACAGTGGACCTAGCTAGCCATGAACTGAAAGCCCTGAAATAGTGAGCCAAACACATCATCATTCTTCCTTTAAGTTGACTTTGTCTGAATTTTGAGGTTTTTTTGTTGTTGTTGTTATTTTCATTGTTTTTTTTTTTGAACACCCAAATGACTGACATAAATAATTGGGACCAGGAAGTAAACCTTTGCCATGACTCTCCCCGATTATATGGTTTATAACATCTTGGTGTTATTTATCAAAAGGCATTTTGACATGCTTGATGTTGAAGATGTAGGCTGGAACAAACTATGAGCGCTTTAGGTGGTGAGAGCTTAGAAAACCAGAATGCTGATAGAGATGGAGTTAGGCCTGTACTCATGAGGTTTCATACAAAAATGGCAACTCTTCTGCTAGTTGGACTGAAAGCCATTCGTAGGACTCGTTAGCAAAGAATCTCTCTTGTGTTTTGCATATTTTTTTTGATGTGTGTGTTTGGGGGAGTGCCTACAACTACTATGGCCAGCAGAGTAACTATTCATGGGAGACAAGAAAGCAGTTCAGCTCCAAAAGATTAAGTAGCCAGTGTTGATTCAAACTTCAGGACTCTTGACACCAAGTAGTTTATTTTAGGCATATCTATGTACAGTACAATTGGGTCAAATTTTTCCTGGTGGTAATTAACTATAGCCTGTGTGCACAATAAAGCATACATAAATTTCCTTAGGAAAAAGTAAGCTAAATAAAGAATGAACATGATTACAATTGAAAAATACAGATTGCCAAATTACTGTGAATGTAACATTTATATAAATCCCAATTGTCTCATAGTGTTCCTGCTCTATGTATTTTATTTTATTCATATATAATATAATATATATATAAATATAAATGTATATGTTAAAATTAATTTAAAAACAAGAAAAAAAGAAAACCATTTTAAAGTACATATGACACCTTCCATAAAGGTGGATTCTGAAGACTAGCTGAGGAAAACAAGCTCATGATAAGGGGCTGAGGGAAGCTCTAACGTGGTCTTCAGTCACACTCTGATGACTCAGTTCACCAGGCTGGAATACATGCATATCCAAACCCAGTCTTTTGGGCAGATAATCAGTTATGCATTCTTTTCCTTGAAGGAACAACCCCGTGTGTTAACATTCCAGGTTTTCTCTAATGATTATGTGTGTCTACAGGGACCTCCACTTTATGACTCACTATGAGGCTTTGGGTGAAAGTCACCTAATTTATTCAGTGGAAACATCTCAAAATATCACAGCATTGAGCATCTGGCATGGAGTTTTATGGCTGCTCTTAGCTAGATTTACAGTGAGAAGTGGGAAACAAGAACAGGAGAAACTCCTGTTTTTCTAGAAGAGAAGCATATACAGTGTTGAGACCATGAGAAATGTGGCTACTCAAGAGCTCGGCTCCATTAAAAAGAAGATCATTATTTTAAATCATGATGATAGGGAAGATACCTTGGTGATCACTCATGATTCCTTTACATTACAATCACTTGTTCATCTCAGGGTCCTTTCTTACATGTTTTTACCTCGTTGGAAAAAAAAGGATCCCTATGCTACTCTGCTCTTTCAAGGCAACTGTGGCATGTGTTTCCAACTACTCAACCATTGAAGAGCTGAGAATCCAAAAAGCCAGTGTCCAATGGGACTGGTTACTGCCTGAGTTAATCAGAGGTGTTTTGCTTTGTTTTGTTTTTTAACCTGTATGGTTAAAGGAAAGTGTAGAAGACCAGGCAATGTACGGCATGACTAGAATCCATGCCAACATCTTCTAAGTAGGCAATGCATGAAGCCTTTTGAGAACACAGAGCTACAATATATACCAAAAACGTTAGAGTTCCAGAAATGTGGAATATGAGCTCACGAAGCTCACAGAGAGGGATCAGAACCAATCACATGGGCTGTAGCAATAAAATGATTGGAACAAGATTGCCTAGACCTTCAGTCTTACGGCACCTCATACCCCGAATACTATATATGAAGCTGTAACTTTAACATTTACTCTGCTGTGCTGGGGTCTTGTTTTGGTTTTATTTTTTCACTTTCTTCTCTTTTCTATGCTCCTATTTCTTCCTTTTAAAACAGAAAAAATTTCCCTATAAATTATGTATTGGAAGGCTGTGACTTGTTTTTCAGTTTATAGGCTCTCAAAGCAAGACTTTTATCCTTGACTCCCAGAAGACTCTCACCTTGTGCTTTTGAGAAAAGCTAAAAGTGTTGAGTGCTGAGGACTCTTAGAATAGATAAGTTTCTTTTGCATTGTGAGATAGATACTGCTTTGTGAAAATTTGGTAAAATGTTACGATTTAGATATTAAATTTCCTTAAAGGATCATGTATTGAAGATTTGAGACCCAGATGGTGATTCTACAGAGTTTAACGTTATCACTGGAGTAAGATATTAATGAACTCACAGCTGAATGACCTACAGAAAAAGTTGGAGGGATAGGATATAACTTCACAAGATATATTTTTCTCTTTCCATGAAGTGAGCAGCTTTTGTCTTTTCTCTGGGGCAATGGAGTCAGCTGTCTTCGGGTTGTAATCGCCAAAATCCTGAGCAAATTGAACTCTTTGTTATTTAAGTATGTTGTTGTGTTAATCTGGGTTCTCTAGAGGAACAGAAATGGTAGAATGAATACACACACACACACACACACACACACACACACACGCACACACACACATATATATCGCCGAGAGTCCAAGAATCTAGTAATTGTTCAGTCCCTGAAGTTGGAAGTCTCAGCTGGTCTTCAGCATATGCCAGAATCATGAATAAGTATGAACTAATGACAGTGAAGGAGTGGACTTGTCTGTGAGAGTGAGGGCAGTCAGGCAACGAACAAATGCTTTCTTCTTCCACGTCATTTATATAGGCCGCCAGTGGATGGTGTATCCCAGATTAAAGGTGGGTCTTCCCACTTCAAAAGACCCACATTAACGCTGAGTATTCCTACTTCAAATGTTTTAATCAGGAAAAATCCTCAAAGTTGTGCCCACCAATTTGAGTTTTAATTATTCCTAGTTAAAGTCAGTTTGAAAACCAAGAACCGCCATGACAGTTGTTATAGCTACAATAAATGAGTTACACAGGTTCTAGCTAACATGACTCTGTGATGCATCTTCAAATAAGGCATTCTGACTTTCTCCAAGTTCTTCTTCTTTCTCAAGATTATTTTGACAGTTCAAGGTCTTTTGTGAATCTATGCATTGTCAGTTTGAAGGTTTATAGTTCTGTGATGATTATGGTTGACAGGCCATGGAGAAAGCTCATTTGGTAGAGTGATTGATTAACATGCGTAATGCTCTGGGTTCAGTCTCTAGCATTTCAGAAACCTGGCCTGGTTGTGCATACTGTACACAGTCCCTCCGTATTTCCAAAGTGAAGGTCTTGTGATCCAATGTTCAGTGGTATTGGTATCTCCAAGTAAATAGTGTTTTAGAAACTACACTAGCCTACATGAAAATTTTTCTCCAGATGAAAATGTGATTGGTATTTTAAATCAATAATATTTGTTTATTTGTTGTTTGCTTGTTTAGAGATGAGAGTCTTGGTATGTAGCTCTGGCTGGCCTAGAGCTTAAAAACTTAGAAAAGTCTACATGCTTCTCCCTTATATATCTTGGGATTAAATGTGTACACACCTTGCCAAGCCCTTGACCAGTGCTTCTTAAAACAGTGAAGTTCAGAATGCAAATTTAAAAATTGACAGTTTAAAGAAACCCAATAAAACACGATAGCTGTGTGTGTGTATAATGGTTCATAGAATGTTTAAAGCCCCTAGATAAAAACCAAATAAACTTAATTAAGTATAAATAACAAAATTCTTACACACTTCATTTGATAACTTTTGATAATAAACTATGATATGCATAAGTGTTTCATAGCAATATTAACAGAGGCAAAGCTAAGTGAAAGAATAGGAATAGCCTTGAGAATTTTGACTATATGCAAGAATATTTTGAAGCAGAAGCTCACTAATGATTTTTTTTTTAATGTCAATAAGATTCATCAAAAAATGAGTAAGCACACCAGCCATTCCCTCATCCTTATAGCCATTGTAATTCTCGACTGGGTGAAGGACATGTTGTATAAAATAATAGATTTTCATCAAAATCTGTTTTGATGACCTCAGAACATTCCCTTGATGAGGTGCAATGTTCTGTCCTTGCCCTCCTCAGCCTCAGAACTTCACAAAGATGACTGCAGATATGCCTCCGTCTATTGCTTATGTTTTCAATAAAGAGGAGCAGAACGGCATACTTTCAGGACCATTTTCTAGATGCTTGCTGCACCTCATTAGGCTTTAGGGTTCACCTTCACTCAGGAACCTCTCCTCACTAAGTGCCCCAGAGTCCTGACTACATTTCTTTTTGTCTATACCACAATCTAAGGCCTCAAAAATCATAAAACTATAAACATAGACAAATCCTGAACATATTCAATTCCTATGAAATTTTTCAGTGATCTCTGAATTAAGAAAAGTCGTCAGTTTATGGGGACATGTTTGCCTAATAACATATTTTGTAAATTATATAGTTTCATTAATTCGCATGTATTTCACATATAAAGAGTGTCTCAGTCAAAGAATACGTCCAACTTCACTGTTCTACAGGAATTTGTAAAAAGGTACGAGAAAGGAAGCATTAAGTTTTTTTTTTAACGTGTTAAGGTCATTTTATTATTTGATAATTTTGTACAAGCATATATTATATCTCTATTATATCTGGCCTGGTCCTCCCTGCGACTTCTCTAGGACCTTCAGTTCTTGTCCTTTTGTACCTTCATTTCCCATTCCTCCTCCTCTTCCTCCTTCTTATTTTAGAAGCACTGTCTTGTAGTTCGGGGTTCCGCTTCCGCCACCACACACCAAGCCTGGAAGAATGAAGGGGAGTCTAGAAGGGGTGGGGTCTGCAGGATCCGGGTCCAGCTGAGAGTGCTGGCGAGAAGGCCCTCTCTCAGGAGCGACACATCTCTTTGGGGGCAATTATAGTACTTTTCCAATAGGGACGAGAAAAGAAGCTGTCAGTCAGCACACAGGGGAGCATTTGGGCATAGGGCGCGGGACCCGGCGAAGGCAGGAAGCTCGGGTCCATCAACAAGGCTACCAAATAGGCAGGTCCGAGGGTCCAGCAGGTGAAAGACCCTGGAGTATCTAGAGAGAGGAAACCCTCTCCACAGCCCTTCAACGGTTACAGCCCAGTGAAACAGCAGCTCTTTGACAGTCTTCGGAGAAACACATTAAGTCTGTTTATTCCATGGTGAACAAGTACTATATGGACCTTGGGGAGTAGGGAGGGATTTTGGGAGGGGGTGAATGCATTTCCTTGGATACAGCTGTGACGCTGGTGTCCAGCTGCTGGCTATGTGACTTCCTGTGACTACCTTCAGAGTTGGGGGTGACCAGCCTATGCGCCACGGGTGTGCTAGCAGGGAGACAGTGAGCGAGCGGTTCTACTTCTACGGGTCTCAGGATGAGATTTTCAGGTCTTGGGCATGCCTCTGACCTCACTCTAGCCGCGCACTTGTTTTTCTTCACTGTCTTACTGTGCAACACTGGTTAGACTGGACATCATAGGTGTTTCTGCTTCCTGCATATTGTGTTTAAACGTGTTTACCGCTACACTTAGTTTCCCTCTTTAAAAACATGTCTACTGAGTCCAATTAGTATTATACATATGTGCATTAATGGCAAACGTATTGGGAACCACACCTCTAAAAATTAACTCTCCTTCCAATAGCCATCAGCCGTCGATAGCTCTTTTGCTAGAGGTTGGACTTGGCATACTCTTCCCCTATCCATCTTACATGCCGACTGGCTTCATCATTATCTTTGGCTGCCTTGTGATGCGTTATCCCTGTCTCTCCTACCTGTGAATCTTACAATATTTACACCCTCTCTTTGGCAATATTCCTTGAACCTTGGGGTTAGGGATTGTGATATAGGCATCACATTTGTGGCTGAACACTCTACTAAATCACGTTCTCTAGATTTTTTGACCTGTTGTGAGTCTGTGTGTTAAGCGCCATCCACTGCACAAACACCCTTTTTTGATGAAGACTGAGAGTTGCACTAAGAGAATAGAGATAGGTGTTTGACACTATGTGAACCTAGCAAAATATTAGTAGCCGATTTACTCCTATCCTAGCCAGAAGCTTTTGGATACATCTACAGTACTAGTCATGGGTTGCTATCAAGCAGGTCATAAAGCAGTTGGTTACCCCCACAATGTCTGTACTACTAAGGTTCTGTGGATTGACGTTAATTGGTAATATGAAGTTTGCCCTGAAAAGCTTCAGAGGGATCTTTGCGTTACCTTTGTTGCAATGAAATGAATTGTGTTTTCATGTCTAAGCTTTTCAAATTAATTTTTAAAGATCAACTATTTGTTCTCTGTTAGGTGATTTTGGAATAGCAAATTGATATATTCACCAAGGATGAGAAAAAAAATGCAATTGCTCTTGAAGTGGTATCATTGTCTTCGCAATGGATTCCAGGAGTCTACTGTTATATGCCATTTTCTTAGTGTCTTTAAACGAAATAATTTTTAGTATTATTGGTCAGAAGTCATGGGACAAATGAGAAAGGTGGTGTCTTCTTGATAGATCTCTGTTTTGAAATTTTTAAATTGAACATTGATTGATGTTTAAGTTTCCCAGTGACAGAGATCCATAGCCACTGAGAATATTATAAAGCTGTCTACACAGTATTTTTTAAATGCTTTGCCCCTGAATACTGCATACCAGTCTTAATATTGTGAACATGACTTCCCTGATTATCAAAAAAAAACCACTCTGAAATTATACCTTTTCATGTGTACTTGCAGATGAGTAAACTGAGGTCAAAGAATTTCAGCGACCCTATTCCTTAGTTTATATTGAAGAAAGTGGCATACATCAGTGGTTCTCAACCTATGGGTCACAACCACTTTGGAGGCCCAAGGAGTCTTTTACAGAGGTCAACTAAGGCCATCAGAAAACATTGGCTTACATTGTATAAGGCACATTAACTTCTACATGGAGGCTGTAACTGGATAAAGATTCAAGCCAGTAAGGAGCCTTGTAGCAACTGACTCTTAGCAGAATACAAGCCATCTTTAAGATGATGAGAGCATACTTTAGTTTTTCTGTGTTCTTTATGAGTGCAAACTCAATTGACGATGAAAATCTGATATTTGAATCAGCAGAAAATCCTGTAACTTGCCCAATAAGCAAAATCAGAAGCAAGTGTTTACCATAGTACTGAAATATATTTGGCAAAAATGCTTAGAATTTCCATTGAAAAATAATTCTGCAATCCATAAACTTTATACCATTGAAATTATCTCCAATTTGTAAATTTGTTTAGGAGATATTGACATTCATAGCCACAGAAACGACTTTAATATCTTCTTGAGTATCTTTTTGGCAAAAGCCTGGAGACTAAATCACAATAGCAAGTTCAATTTTGTTTCAGTGTTTTGTTTTTACTATTGAAATGGCAAGAAATATAATCACTGAATTGCTTCCCTGGACTTCAGTGCTTGAGCAGGATATAAAGAAAGTGTATGAAGCTGGGTACAGCATGTTTAGAATGTTCCTGTGTCTTTTAACACTGCATAAAATAAGGCCAGAAACATCCTGTATCCTTTTACAAATCATTGACTCTGTGTCCTTAAAATCCTCCAGCAGCTAGAGTTTAAAAATCAGTAAGTGTCATCTTCTTGTTTACTATAAAAAACATGAAGAATTTACACATCTCATCATATGGTCTTGTTTCATTTCAATTTGTATATCTGCACTATTTGGCTAATAAACTAAAACTCATATTAATCATTAATTGTTTTAAGTTAAACTGAAAGTTGCCTTATGACAAGACTTATTATTTATTGAGCTTATAAGTGGGAAGAACATAGGTGACTGGGCCAGTTGAGTGAAGAAGAGTTCGCCCCAGCAAGAACAGTAGCTCAGGAAGGCTGCAGCATAGGATTTGACCTAGCTGGCAGCTACTTCACAAGAGTGTCCTCTCCCCAAGCATGTGTTCACTGTTTGTATAACCCCTTTCAGGGACAACGCGTCTTTCTTATGAGGTTCATGAGCTGTCTTGTTTCCTTAAAATGGAAAGCATTTCAAGTCCAGGTAAACAGTGGCACAACTACCTGTAAGGCATGCTTTAATTACTGTGTGACGTCAGTGCTTACACATTGGAAAGCTCACTTTGTCTTACGTAGATCTTATGTCCCTAGCCATTTCCATAATAAGATTCAGAATGCAATACATTTGGAGAACAGATCAATTTGATAACTAGGCATATTGCCTCACTGGGATGCTTAAAGTGATTTATAATATTTTTTATTAAAATTATATACTGGGAATGAAGAGATGGCTCAGTGGTCAAATTTGTATGCTGCTTTTGTAGCAGACACAAGTTCAATTCTCAATATCCACATTGGGTGACTCACAACCACCAGTTACTCTAGATGTAGGGGACTGCTTGCCCAAACATGTGCACATGACTAAACCAGTGAAATACATCTTTAAAAGACAATGGTAAAGTATAGGTCACTGTATTATGTGACATAATTATCATTAATATGCACCTCAAGGTTGAGTTGCC
The DNA here is from genome assembly GCA_907169655.1 of Acomys percivali. Lineage (NCBI taxonomy): Eukaryota > Metazoa > Chordata > Mammalia > Rodentia > Muridae > Acomys > Acomys percivali. The sequence continues at coordinate 17,842,379 of OU015751.1, read as the reverse complement.
ACATATCAAAGTTATCATTTAAGATTCCAAATAACTTGTTTCTTGCAAGCAAGCTCTTTTAACTAAAGTCACACCTAGTCTCCTTTAACTTTTGTCCTTGTTTAAGGTATTTTGGCAAAAACAAAGAAACAAAAAGCAAACAAACAAACAAAAAACCCACAAGCGTGTAGATGTAGGTCTGTGGCTCTGTCAATACATTAATAATAGAAACAGATCTATTAATTTGTCCCTTACAAAGCGAAATTGAGACTAACAGTTGAATCCCGCACAGCTCTGTTCTTCAGCAGGACTTCGGTGTGGAAGCTCAGGGGAAAGAGGTGGATAGCTTTCCTGTCACGTAGCCAGAGTCTGGAAGTCGTGGGTCCAGACACGTTACCTTCAGGGGCAATGTTGAATCAGACATGTGCACTGTCACCATGTAGGCCTCTTCTATGTAAGGTAATACAGTGAGGGAAGTGAACAGGACAGTGCCTGCCTAGCCTTTTGCCTTCATCCTGGTGCACTGGTATGGGCCTTTTCAGTGGGTTCTCATTTCCTGAGAACTTGATATATATATATCTTTGATATAGAGTTTTTTTTAAATCAGTCGAATCCACAGAACTAAGCTAAGAAGGCTTTTCTTAATGATCTTCTGTTTTTTCTATGGATCTTTGGAAGATGTTCCTTTTTGCCCCTTAAATTTCTGTCTTATAAACATGAACAATTCTATCCCATTACATAGCAATTTTCACAATGTCACTCAATTCCTTACTCTAGCACAGTTTAGAATTTAGAATGTGCCATGCATCTGCATGTCCTCTTATTCCTTTTCAGTCCTATCCTGTGCAGTCTCCACTCAGCTGTTGAGTTATTTTTCTCATATGAACATTATCTAAAGCCTGGCCTTCATCGTGTCTTCCCATTTGTACTATTTTGGTCTATATTTAGTCATGTTCTTTCCTTGATATCTTTCTTAAGATATCTTAAGATATCCACGAACCCAAAAATATTGTCAAATTATAAAGAAATACTTTTACATTTATTTGTATTATTTTAAACTATGTGTACGTGTGTGGGTGTGTATGTCGGTCTGTGCATGTTCCTACAGAGTCCACTATATACTATGGAGGTGGAGCTACAGGCAGTTGTGAACTGCCTTGTGTGAGTTCTGGGAGTTGAACTCAGGTCTTGTCAAAGAATAACACATACTCTTACCTGATGAGCCGTCTCTCTAACCTTATAAATAAATCCTCATGAAATATCTGGCATTAGCTTGGGTTTGACAAAAATACTGCATGAGATATCAGACGTTAGGTATGTCTGGGGTTAATGACGAGTTCAGCAGCTTCTCATATTGCCACTGTGGATGGTATGAAAGTGTCACATGATCTACATACTACATTTATATGACACTTTGCAGTTGATCATTTCTGTGAGTTTATCTCGGATAAAACAGAACTTGATTGTATAGTCTTTCAAAGCTTACTCAAACGAAGCTAGAAAAATAATATTTGTTCTCATTTTTCTACTTTGTTACGGAATGCAGGCAATATTCTCATTCATACAGACCCTATGTAAATTTTAATCTGCACATTTTACAAGTTTTTATTATATGTATGTAATTTAAAAGCGTGGGCTGTAGCTTAATTATCCAAAAATAATGAATTTTATTAATAAAGGGATAAAGTGAGTGAGATGATTATTAATAAAGATATACCATGATCTTAGATTGGCACATAAGAAAAATTCAGCGGAAGTCTGTAATAAAAATATCCAAAAGGGAGATTTAAGCACCTTAAATACTTAGAGAATAATGGAAGGCATTGAATAAATTTCAAAATTATCACTAGTTTAAATCAGAACATGGAGATACGTTAATGGAAAATGAAGAAGGATGTGCATTTGCTTGAAGGAAGGAAGTGATCTTATTTTGACGTGAATCCCATCTTAAGGTTTAGGCTGTCTACTTCTCTGCCTATCTCTCTGTAATCTATTAATCTATTTATAAAATGAGAAAGAAGAGGTATCTTAGGAGATGATAGAGATATCACTGGTAAAGGATTCATTAGAACATAATACAAACAACCAACAAACAGCTTGCAAAGTATATAAAAAGGAGCGACCAGATGACAATTTAAGTTAAGGCTCCTGAGGGGCTGAGATCCCCAGATATATGCACAAGAGTCCTCTTTAATCTGTAAATATGAAATAAATGGTAGAGGCCATTGAAGATATTCCTAACAGATCCACAACAAAATGGACTGCATAGTGTTTTTATGCTTACAAATGTGTTTTAAAGAAATAGAATTTCCATGTTCTGGCTATTATGAATAAGGCTGCTATGAACATGGTTGAGCAAACTTTCTTGTTGTGTGCTGGAGCATCTTCTGGGTATATTCCAAGGAGTGGAATAGCAGCCTTATTCATAATAGCCAGAACATGGAAAGAGCCTAAGTGTCCCTCAGTAGAAGAATGGATAAAGAAACTGTGGTACATTTACACTATGGAATACTACTCAGCTATTAAAAACAAGGAATTCCCAAAATTTGTGGACAAATGGATTGAGCTAGAAATGATCATAATGAGTGAGTTAACCCAGAAGCAGAAAGAATCAAATGGTATATACTCACTTATATCTGCATACTAGCCCAATGGGCATGTCCCACGAAAGCCTTCCCTTACCAGGAAACTGGACAGAGGGGAGGAAATCCTATTGGGACTCTAGATGAGAGAACCATGGGAGAATAGCAAAGTAGAAGGATCCATAGGGTCCTAGAAACCTACAAGTAGAACATTATGATAGGCAGATTTGGGCCCAGGGGTCCCGCTCGAACTAAGGCACCAGCCAAGGACAATACAGGCGGTAAACTTTAAACCCCTACCCAGATCTAGCCAATGGACAGGACATTCTCCACAGTTGAGTGGAGAGAGGGATTTGACTTTCTCACATACTCTGGTGCCTCACATTTGACCATGTCCCCTGGAGGGGGAGACCTGGCAGCACTCAGAGGAAGGATAGCAGGTTACCAAGAAGAGACTTGATACCCTATAAGCATATACAGGGGGAGGAAATCCCCCTCAGGAGCAGTCATAGGGGAGGGGAATAAGGGGAAAATGGGAGGGAGGGGAGAATGGGAGGATACAAGGGATGGGGTAACCATAGAGATGTAACAAGAATAAATTAATAAAAAAATTTTTTTAAAAAGAAAGAAATAGAATTACCATGAACGAGGTAGCCTGAGTCCATTTAAATAAATCATATGTGAAGTCCTAAGAAGAAGGAGAAAGAAAATTGTCAATGTAAGAGTTGATTAGAATTATTATTATTTTTTTTTTAATGGTGAATGCTTTTGGTGGACTAAACTCTATTCTTATGTCATGTTTCAAAAGAGCCCAGAACAGTATCTGGAGAATAAAGCAGAAGGTAAAGATCTTAAAAGAGGAATGAAGCCCCTCAGGGCCACATGAAAATACTGTGGAGACTAAAAGTAGCATAATAAGTGTTTAAAGCCACTGATGTGTAGAAAGAGTTAGTTGCCACAACTAAGAGGATGAAAGAAACTCATTGTGTGTGATCATCACATACAGGCCACTTGATCCTTGAAAATTTAAACTGAGCCAAAGATCATAAGATGTCTCCTGTGGGAAGTTATACAGTAAGTTTTGAAGCACTGTCTTCCATGTCATATAATCTGAATTTCATATGCATTTGAGTTATGATAGTGCCTCTTCATCCGATGTCAATTTGTTTCAGGATCCTTATGGATGCATGAAATATGTTAAGTCATAAAATAGTTGTGATGTTTTCTGGAAATTTCCATTTAAGTTCTTCAGATTGCCATTGAGTAAGACTCCCTGCAACTCTGAGTGTGAAAGTACAGCTAAAGCAAACTGCTTCATTTTATTATGTTTTACATTGCAGGCGTTTGAGAAGAATGCAAATTAATGTTGTCTATAGGCATGCCAACTAATTGTGACATAGTGAGACGGGACCTCCCCATTGGTGGGAACCCTTCTGTTCCCATGTGCAAGGTTATTTTAGTATTCTTGGTCTCCAAAATAGTTTGTTGTTCGAATTTTCCTTTGAACAGGATGTGCTAAGTGCCTAGGTCTGCCATTAATTCCAGTGAAATGAAGTCTACAATGTATGTTTTTCTTACAACTTTATGAACATTATGCATGGTTCAATTCTCTTTCAATATTAACCCTTTAGTAGATTGTGGGAAAATAAGATCACAATGAAATTGGATTGCTTCCCATCTGAAGCCTTCAAGTAAACACATCTATCTATCTATCTATCTATATATATATATATATATATATATATATATATATCGATGCCATCTGCCAAGATATTTCTGACTGAGCCTGAAGCAGTAAACATAAATGAATAAGGAAGATGCTGGGATGTTAATATTTTTGAATTTTAACCAGAAAAAATATTCCTCTGACTTTAACTCTGTGTGAAAGGTGAATAACACTCACATTCAAATTTTTATTTTTACTTCATTATTTTTTTTAAATTTTTTATTAATTTATTCTTGTTACATCTCAATGGTTATCCCATCCTTTGTATCCTCCCATTCTTCCCTCCCTCCCATTTTCCCCTTACTCCCCTCCCCTATGACTGTTCCTGGGGGGGATTTCCTCCCCCTGTATATGCTCATAGGGTATTGGACTCTCACTGTGCATTCCCTAATGAGTTACACTGAACAACATGGTTGGTATCATCTGTGATGCACAAAAGGTGGAGCCTGTTAGACTTGTGAGATAAAGTGCAGGACAGACTTTTGAATTCTTTTGAGGAATAGTGTAAAAGCATTCCCCATCATTACAGATAAATAAGGACATTGTAATATGTCATAAGAATTGCCTCCTCCAGGTCCTCAGTTAGTTCTGCCTACTGCATTCCTTGATGTCGCCTCCGCTGCCTCCTCATTCTCCTCACACTCCTTCTCTTCCTTTCAACTCACAGCATTCACTGACCTAAGGAGCCTGTGTTACTACAGGGGCATCAGAACAGGTGGTGTTCTCTGTCGTTCTGCTTCTGCAGCTATGTAGGATTCAAGAGTAATGGTGTCACAGTAACTTCCAGGAATGTGTCACAGGTTAGGCAGTGGAAAGAAGAGTTAGAAGCCTTGTAGGCATCTCCCGAGAGGGCACTCTGTGAAGCCGTGAAGTTGGATATGAAGGTACAAAAAGGAGCCCATGAACCTAGAGATTCCAGATTCATGGAACAGCTGCCATGGAAAAGCGCAGGCAGGAAACAGAGTCAACCCAGGTAAGAGGTCTTGAGGGATGAAAACCTTAAAGGCACAGCGGTCAGGTGGCCCACACGTCTGCAGTCCACATCCCATCACTACCTGGAATGTAAGACTTGAATACTACCATGATACACAGCTTGTGTAGTAGCATGTGCTTCTATTCATGTCATATGAGAGAATGATTGTTTTTCTCTTACTCTTTTATGCTTTAGATTATTTGGGCTCCAGTATGTGATTCTAATAGTCCCTTACCATTACGGGGTCTATGCAATCCTGCGAAGTTGGAATAAGCCAGTTGAAGTGCTGTAAATTATTCTAATTACATTTTATCATAGAAAAAAGAGTAATAATGTTTATGTATGTGCTGTTGCAACTTTTAACCATAATCAAGTCGTTACATTCATCTTAGAAACGTGAGAGGTTTTATGGATTTATGTTATTGCAGAATTGACAGCTCCATTATTTATGAAAGAAACAGCATCAACTTTACCACCTTTAATATTAAAATGGGGGGGGGGACATTCCACCAAAGGTTATAACATAAGAAATTATAAACCAAGCAATGTTAGAGTACTAGAGAATATAAGAAAGAGCTACCAGGTAGAAACTACAGAGTTAGGGAGAGTCACGTTCTAATCATGAGGGGTACTGAAGGCCATGTAAGGATTATGGTTGGCATAGAGACAACAAAGATTAGTGGAGCATTTTCAGAGGATGAACACTAGTATTATGTTTGGGAAGTATTATATTTATGGATACTTTTTCAAGTTTTAAAGAAGGAATTAAAAAATTAGCTTTAGGATCTGTGATTCATTGGCATTTACTCTGAGGCATTGAGTCTCAAGATTTTAGAGGAAGATGATAATGACAGCCAAACCCTAGACAGGAAGAAGTTGGTGACTCCTAGCTTCCTCAGTCTGGAGGCACAGGACACTTGGTATGTGACAGAGAAGCCACTACACATGTGACTATTCAGTGCCTGCCTTTTGGAAAGAGATGTCTTAGCCTAAGACTGAACCTGTCTTAATCACCTCCAGAAAATAATGATTTGTTTGTTATATCTATCTTGCACCTTCTCTTGAATATTCAGTTAAAAGCTCTAGGCTATGTGTAAGCCACAGAGTGCATTCAGTTCACTGATGTGAGAGTTGAAAGCAAAAATTAATGTTACTATTTTGATATATTTTATATAGTGAAGCATTTTAATTTGATTACATACTATAGTCATAACTTGAAGTTGATAATATTAACTAACTAGTCAAGTTGTCTGATTATGAAAAGCCAAGCTCTCCATGTGATTTCACATATCCTTATCAAATTCCTGTGAAACATGAATAATCCTGGTTTCTTTTGTAAATGTGGTCCTGTGGATGAAAATTGCATGTACAGATGATGAAGAGTAAAAATTTTTAAAAAGCAACTCAACAAATCAACTTTAAATATTTTTTAAGTAAACTTAACTTTGTCTATTTAAAATTTTTTCTATTTTAATGAACCGTTAATTCTTTTCTCATATAATATAATCTGAACACAGATTACCCTCCCTCTATTCCTCTGACTTCCTCCCCCACCTACTCTTCCACTCAAATCCACTCCCTCTCTGGTTCTCATTAGAAAAGAATAGGCTTCTCAGAGATAACAACTAACATGAATCAGTAGCAGTGGCATAATCCAATAGAAATAGCAAGTTCCATTGAATTGGCAGGAGTCAGTGGAAGCAGCCAGAAGCATCCGGAATACCTCAAGAAGTCTCTGGTGCATTTCTCGCTGCAAAGTGAAGAGCAGTGAGGACCAGTGAAGACCAGTGAAGTGCAGAAAAGTGTTACATGGTATGGCAATGCAAAAAGTGTTGCCTCATGGTGGGGTTCTATTTATATTTTTCTAAACGTCACTTGCCCTCTCACATGTCTGTTTTTAGCAAAACATCACATGCCCTCTCACAAAAGAGCTTTCAAGAAAAAAAAAAAGTTACATGACACAACTGAAGTTTTAAAGAAACCAGAACTTCCACTTCAAGCCTCTCTGATGACTGAATAAGGTACTTATATATGAGTACAGTATAAGATCATTAGAAGTCATTTTATTGTTAATTTTTTTTTATTTTTAGAGCAATTACATGTTGTTTTACTCAGTCTATAGACTAAGTGGACTCTGGTTCTTGGTCACCCAAGCAGTATCAGTTATAGCTCCCATCTCATGGAGTGCGTCAAGTCAAATCAGACATCAGTTAGTTACTCCAATAGGATTTGTGCCGCCATTTCCCCAGAATATTTTGTAAGCAGAACAGATTGCATATCAAAGGCTTCGTGATCGAGCTAATGTTTATTTTTTCTTTTGGTAGTCTTCAGAGTACCTTTCTATTGCCATAGATCCTATAACAGGAGGGGTAAATGTTCTGTGTAGGCACCAACCTGACCTCTCCATGTTCAGTGAGTTGGTGTTATTTTCAGTATTGGGTCCTTGCTGTCAGTTTGTAGAGAGCTATCTCGTGTGTCTTTGGAACAGCCAGCGTTGTTTGGAGATTTCCATGAGACCGTTTCGGTCAACAACTCAATTGGATGAAACCCAGTCACAATGCTGGATACTTTGTTTGGTGACAAGAGATGGCTAGTAATGGTTCTTTCTGTCTCTCACATTATTTGGAAACATCATTAGAATTGACTACAGATTGCAGGAAGTTTTCAGTGCACTAGGTTTATATACCACCCTTAAAATGCCCTTCGATTTTTAGCTGTCTTTCCCCTCATTCGCTCCCTGGGTTCTACCTCCCCTCTCTCTTCCCACTTGATTCTCAGTACTCATCCCCCTTTCAAGGCTACTCATAAAATGTGTTTCCTCCTTCCAAAGGAGATAAATGTGGCCCCTGATCAGGTCAGTTCCTCTATGCTGAACCTCTTTTGGTCCACTGTCATAGCTTCATTATCATTTATTTAATAGCTAATATCTAGATATAAGCATATAATACCATATTTATATTTCTGGATCTGTGGTGTTTCTCAGCCATTTGAGTTTATTGTATTGAAGATTCTCATTTAGATACACCCCATTATTTAAATGGGCTATTTAGATTGTTTTTGGTCTGTTTTATTTTGCTTTTTATTAAATATTTTACATGTACATTCATATTATTACACATATATTACAGTAGACTCCCTACAGCAAGAAGAAGCATGAAAAACAGGAATTATATAATTATATAAATGTTACAGTCTTAGTGTTTTGGCTATTTGCATTTGGCAGCCTTGAAGAAAACATCTTCTCTGTCTTGATGCATCTAAAATTCTGAATGTAAATCAATGTCTATTATATCTCATCTTTATCAACTTAAAACATCTATCTAGATAGGTTAAGGTCAAATGTTAGGGGAGGACTTTTTAAATCATGTTTCTTGAGTTCTTTATATTATCTTCCTATCAGATATGGAGGTGGTAATATTTTCTATTCATTAGGCCTCTGCTTTGTCTGAAGGACTATGTCCTTTGTCATGAACAGCTTTTGAGTTTCATAAAATCCCAGTTATTAATTGTTGATCTTAATGCTTGTGCTATTGGTGTTTTGTTCAGCAAAGTTTTATCCTGTGCCAATGAGTTCAAGACTATTCCCTACTGTCTCTTCTATCAAGGCCACCATTTCATTGATTTGGAGTTGAGTTTTGTGCAGGGTGACTTGAAGCTTTTATCATAGAAGTCTTTCTCTTGCCTAGTTAGAGTTAACCTAAGATATTTTATATTGTTTGATGCTGTTGTAAAAAAAATCTTGTTTCCATTATTTCTTTCTCAGTCAATTTGTCATTTGTGTAAAAGTCTTTTACTTGCTTGGTTAGCATTATGCAAAGATATTTTATATTATTGGTAGCTACTGTGAATGCTGTTGTTCCCTTAATTTCTTTTTCAGCCTATTTGTTGTTTGTATATAAGAGGAATACTGAATTTTTTTTTTTTTTTTTTTTTTTAGTTAATCTAGTATCCAGACCTTTGGTGAAGGCGCTTGTCAGCCATAGGAGTTACCTGGGGAAATGTTATGATCACTTTTATATACTACCATATCTGCAAATAAAGATATTTTGATTTCTTCCTTTCCAATTTGTATTCCCTCAGTCTCTTTTGTTGCCTTCTTACTCTGCTAAGTCTTCAAGCGCTATACTGAATAGGTTGGGGAGAATGAACAATCTTGTCTTGTACCTGATTTTACTGGAATTTGAGTTTCTCTCCATTTAAGTTGATGTTGATTATGGGCTTGCTGTAAAGTGTGTTTGTCACATTTAGGTATGTCCCCTGTATCTTTATTCTTTTCAGGACTTTTATCAAGAAGTGTTGTTAGATTTTGTCAAAGGCTTTTTCTAATAAGATGAACATGTGGTCTTGTCTTCTAGTTTGTTAAATATAATAGATTATATTTACAATATACATATGTCGAACTATACCTATTTTTCTGGGATAAGGCCTACTTGATTATGGTGAGTAATCTTTTGATGTGTTCATAGATTTGGTTTGCAAGTACTTTATTATTTTTGTACCTGTGTTCATAAAGGAAATTTGCCTATTATTCTGTTTCTTTGTTGTGTCTTTGTGCGGCTTGGGTTTCAGTGTAACGGTGGCCTCATGAAATCAATCGGGCAATACCCCTTCTGTTTCTATTTTGTAGAATAACTTGAGAAGTATTGGAGTTAATATGTTTTTGAAAGTCTAGTAGAATTCTGTGCTGAACCCATCTGGCTGTATTTGTTGTTGTTGTTGTTTTGTTTTGTTTTAGTTTGTTTGTTTGCTTTGTTTTTGTGGGGTTTGTTTATAATTTTTTAAAAAATATTTTTACATATACATTTATATTATTACACATATGTAAAATAAACTGCATACAGCCAAAAGAATTATAAAATATCAGAAATTATATTAATGTTACATTCTTAGTGTTTTGGCTATTTGTATTTGGCAACCTTTGAAGAAATATGTTTTCTTCAAGGTTGGGAGGCTTTTAATGACTGCTTCTATTTCACTAGGGGTTGTGGTAAGTGGTATCTTTTTAGAAAATTCCCCATCCCTTTTAGATTTTCCACTTTGATGGAGTATAGGATTCAAGGTATGTTCTTGTGATTCTTTAGATTTTGTAGGTATCTCTTGTGTGTCCCCCTTTTCTTATATGATTTTGTTAATTTAGATATTTTCTTTTCACCTTTTAGTTAATTTTGATAAAGGTTGATAAATATTATTGATTTTCTCAAAGAACCAACTCTGATTTCTTGATTATTTGTATCGCTCTGTCTGTTTCTATTTTCCTGATTTCAGCCCCAAGTTTGATTATTCCTTTCTGTGTATTTATTTTGGATGTACTTACTTATTTTTGCTCTAGAGTTTTCAGTGCTATTAAGTAGTTATTCTGAGATCTCTCCTGTTTTTCTTTGTTTACTTGTTTTTATGTAGGCACTTAATGCAAATAACTTGATTTTAAACTGCTTTGTCCCATACATAAGGATATAATTTATGCTCATTTTCATAGTCTATAGGACATCTGTCCAGGTTCTTCTAACTTTCAACATCTCCTCTGAGACATCAAGTGTAATTCTAACAGGTCTGCCTTTATATGCTACTTGGCCTTCTTACCTTGGATAATTTAGTGTTTTGATTATTATATGCTGAGGGGTCTCTCCTTTCTTGTTTGATATATGTGGCACTCTTTATATTTTTTGTTCCTTTGTAGGCATCTCCTCTTTAGGAGAGGAAAATTTTCTTCTATGATTTTGTTGAAAATATTTTCTGGGCTTCTTACATGGGTTTCTTCTTCCTCTATTCCTATTATTCCTATGTTTGGTCTTTTCATGGTGCCCCCCGATTTCCTTGTTGTTTTATATCAGGAAATTGTTTAGATTTAACATTTTTTAAACTATGTATCAGTTTTTTTTCTATTGAGGCCTGGAGGAGTCTTTCTTCCATTTCTTGTAGTTGGTTGGTGAAGCTCATCTCTGTTTGAATTCTCAAATTATCCATATTCAGATTACACTCAGTTTGGGTTTTCTTCATCAATTCTACTTCCATTTTCAGGTCTTGAACAGTTTTATTCATTTTTCTTGCACTGTTTGTCTGTGTTTTCCTTGATTTCTTTAAGGAAATTATTCATTTCTTCTTTGAGGGTCTCTATCATTTTCATACAGGTTGTTTTGGAATCTTTTTCTTAGGCTTCAGCTGTGCTAGAATATTTAGTGCCTGCTGTGGGAAGGGTTGCTGGTTTATATTGAAGGTGTATTGACTTACCTGGCTTTTATTAATTGTGTTTTTCTGTTGATGTGTAGACATCTGGGGTTAGAATGATTCTGTCTGGGTGTTGGTATCTGGTTTTGCCTCTGTTGAGTATTTTGCTTCTCAGTTTCTGCTTCTTCCCTGTACTTTAAGAGAATGTGATCCCTGGTTGGAAATTTTCCGTAGGTCCATTTTTCTGTCCTATTCAGCTTCTGTGTTCCTAGTGCACATATGCTGATGTTGGAGGCTTATATAGTAGGATTCACTGGAGGAAGAAAATTTTGGGGAGAAAATCTCTCTGACCTATTTGGGGATGGGGTAAAGGAAAGAGAGCCCACAGCTGGTTTTCTGCTATAAAGTTGGTATGAGACTGGATCTGGAGGAGCAGCAGGAGAGGTGTGGATCTGCTCTAAGCCTACTTGTCCTGGAAGAAGTAGCCTTCGGGGTAGAGGGAGTACCTGTTAGGGTTGGGAGCTGGAACCTAATTTGCCTATTGTTGTAAAAAACATTTAAGAATATAAAAGTTGTTGTTCCAGGAATGAAGATCTGATAATTCTGTCAATGAAAAACCACAAACTCTCTAGTAAATGGAATATACAAAATTCAAAAAAAAATAATAGACATTTGATAAATGCAAAAAATGTAATTACATTAACCTTATAAATTCAACTCAAGTTGAAATTGTGGTAACTTGTTTAAAAGTTTTTCAAGTGACTTGCAGTAAAAATTTATATAAAAGAAAATCTAGAGCTTCACCATAATTTTCTGGCACATTAAGTAATACATTTAAGAGGGGATGATAAAGGTATTTGCTCTGTTGGTCAGCTTGAGAGATTTATGAAGCAATTTTCTATTTTGAATTTGAAGTTAATAAGTGAACTGACTTCAGCTTCACAAGATACTTGTGATATGTTTCCTCACGTTCTGGGTGATAATTTTTACTTGGACAAATGTGACAGGATGTATTAAAGAAGGAAGAAAATAAAAATGTGACAGCATGTATTGAAGAAGAAAGAAAATAAATGTCCTTCAGGTTTAAGACATCTGAATTCAGATTGAATCTCACTGTTCACTCTGAGCTTCATTATTTTTTTGAGTTTGTCCTATACATGTGAAGATAGAAGACTTTAAATGTTGAATAAAATCATGACCATCTCTTAACAACCCAATTAATACTGATAATGAGATAATTTTATGGGTGGACTTGAATAGGCACAGAAAATATTTCCTCTTGCTCATAATCACTTATCTTTCTTGCTTTACCTTTAATATACCTGATGCTTCTGACCTCATCCAAACATACACTTTTAAATTTCTGTGTGTTTATATCTGTCCAAGAAATATGTTTTTTCCTTTCCTTGGGGGCATTCTTCACAATGTTTGTACTGAGCTTATGCTTCAGTGTTTGACTCCTTCATAAATCCATCACCTAGTACCTAGTATCCAATGAAAGAAAATGTCAGGTCCATGCATATTTAAAATAATCAGATAATAGTTTTAAAGAACAACTGGGAAACCATTTAACACCATTTGTAGTTAATAGGATTTCTGCAAGCAAAACGGTATTTTCATAAAAATTAAATTATTTACGTGTGCTCATTTGTAAGAATAGTCAAAGTTTGTTTAATGTCTGTGCATATGAATAACATTTGTGCAGAATTCACTGCTTTCTTAGACCACACAGGTATATTACAAAAATTATTTAATCTAACAAAAACCACATTGAGATTCTTGTTTATAAATAATGTATTTAAACAGGCAGAAACACACAGCTAGCTACAGTTTTATAACTCGAATCCTCACTAACCACCAAAGGAAATAAACTGTTAATCCAACAAGGCCAAATTAAATTTATCACCACTTACAAAGACACTGTTTCATCATCCTCTTTTACTCTTGCCAGATACAGGAAATACTTCATCCAGAGTTTTGTTTGTTTGTTTAAATACAGCCTTAGAGGAAGTCAAATCAGTCTTTAAAACAGTGATACTCAATCTGTGGGTCACGCAGGACCCCTTTGGCAAACCTCTAAAATATTTACATTATTACTCATAACAGTAGCAAAATTACTGTTATGAAGTAGCAACAAAAAGAAATTTATAATGAGGAGCTGTATTAAATAAGGTGGCAGCATTAGGAAGGTTGAGAACCACTGGTCTGAAAAGAGACTAGCTAAAACTGGAAAGCATTTAGAATGTAATGCTGATGTAGGTAAATTAAGCAGAGTGAGTATCTGAGGGAAATCTGTGATTATATATTCTTCTGTGAAATGTAAATTGTTTGTCCAAGATGCGATGCTAAAAATGTACAGATAAACTGCTTCAAATTATTTTTTGATTTAGAATACTTTTTATGGTTTGAATATGAATTCTCTCTCTCTTTCTCTCTCTCTCTCTCTCTCTCTCTCTCTCTCTGTGTGTGTGTGTGTGTGTGTGTGTGTGTGTGTGTGTGTGTGTGTGTGTGCTTTTCTCAGGCTCATGTATTACCCATGGGTCTTTAGTTGGTGGTGTTATTTGGGAAGCTTTGGGGAACTGAAAAGTAATGTTGCTGGAGCTTGTAGGTCACTGGGCTTGAATCCTTGATGGTGTCTCTTCCTCCCACCTTTTCTGTCTTTCTCTCTGCTTCTTCTCCACTGACGAATTGGATCACCATCAACTGCCATGATCGTTTGCCTTACTATAGCATGAAAATCAATAGACAGCCCAGATGGTCTGAATCTCCTGAAAGAATGTGCCCAAATAAGTCAGTTTGTTAACTTTTTTCAAGTATGTTAGTCAATGCTTTGCAAAAAGTCACTAACACAGCTACTGCTCCTGAGAAATATTTGAGCTAGCTCATGCTAGTCTTTATCAGCTTTTGAGGAAATCAAGTTAATTTTAGAGTTCCAACTCTTTTCCAGCCCTGTCCATTCCTGTAGGAACAAGACACTTCCCAATTTGCCTGTGTTAACATCAAGCTTGATTTTTCTCCCCACTACCTCCCTACCCTGTGAGCTGACTCCATTCGAGACCATGTCCTACTACATATAAAATGCTCAGCATCTTCATATTCATGTGGCAACTTGGAGATGTCACATAAAAGCTATGTGATATTTTCAACATATAATACTCAGCAAATACATAATTCACTTATGAAACACTTGTAATATGTATAGCTGCAGTGGTTGTTCTTGTCATTCTTCCTCATCTTTTAATCATTGCTTTTTAGATCCTCTCTTGTCCTTATTTTTTCTGTCATTTATTTCTATTCTCCTTAGCATATTCCCTTTATCATGATAACACATAGACAAACCAGGAAACCAAAACCGAAGCCTGCCTCCCTCTCTTACCAGCCACTTCCCCTCCTGTCTTTCTGGCAGGCATCCAGGTCATTCAGCTTCTCATTCCCTATGTTAATTTTGAATCAAAGAACATCTGGAAACAAAGGGAGTACTTGCTAGTCAAGGACCCCTGGAACATATAGCCACTAATATTGTTTACATTGGAGGGCTCAACGCAGATGCTAATGGGAAAAGGTGGATTGCCCAATCACTGGACCAGTGTCTGGAGAGTCTTAACCTGCCCTGGGTGGAAAGTTTAGATGCAAATTAGATTGTGAAAGGAAAGGTCAACTTACTTTCTCGGCTAGAACAGACCTTGTCCCAGGGGCCTCACTAGCTAGAGATCTCTACCATTAGCTGTAACTAACTTACAGACTTGACCTTTGCTCCACAAGGCTTTGAACTGAGTTTTTAAGTAGAGGTGTGTGTATGTGTGTGTGTGTGTGTGTGTGTGTGTGTGTGTGTGTGTGTGTGTTTTATCTGGTTTTTGGTTTTGTTGTTGGTAGGTTCTGTTGTTTGTTTGTTTTTAACATTAAGTGTTTGGCATGTCATAGATATAAAAGATGTACGTAGCCAATAGTCTTTTAGTTCCCCAAAATGCACAAAAATGTGTCATGAAAAGTTTATTAGAACTTATGCACACAAGCATTTAAAAATCATATTTGCTGCCATTCCTTCTAGAGAGAAAAGTAAAGAAGCATAAAGATACACAAGGTATATAATTAATTGTGATGAACACTATTATTATAATAGCTTTACAATCAGTTTTTATTGATATTACATTAAGCTCAAATGTTGGGACTGTCCACTGAAGTCATGTAGCATTAATCATCCCTGCTTGGAGAGTTCTCCTGAGTAAATTGCCTAACTTATATTAAAATGATACTCACAGGTATTGGAGATTTTCATTGTATACATAACATACACAAACTTGTTAATTGTTTATGTTTGAAGTAAGGCTTTCAGTTAAAAAAAAAAAGGATAGTGATTTTTAACTTTTGGAGAATCAACATTTGAAAAAGAATTTATTCTGATGACCGTAGAATAGATCTTAGAACGCATTCATGAGCCGGGTGCAGTGGCGGCACAGGCCTTTAATCTCAGCACTTGTGAGGCAGAGTCAGATGGATAGCTGAGAGTTTGAGGCCAGCCTGGTCTACAATGTGAGTCTAGGACAGCCAAGGCTGTACATAGAGACCCTGTCTAAAAAAAAAAAAAAAAAGAAAAAGAAAAAGAAAGAAAGAAAAGAAACAAAAGAAGAAGAAAAAGAAAGCAATCAAGAAAGAAAGCACTCCTCCTCAGATAGCTCCACTGCAGCCATGATAATTTGCAGACGTGAGAGATCCACAGTCACTACCAGTGTGACTGCTAGCTGCAAGGCTATCATGGCTTTCCTCAATGACCCCAAGTCCAAAGCCAATATGAACATGAAAGGGGAGGCACTCTGGGTGATTTACTATGAGATAGGCCACAAAAAAGATTATCACAGAGAATGTGTGCAGAACAGTAAAACATCACTCAGTGTGAGAAACAAATATTATTTCTTCTGTAGGAATCACACACAAAAAGGATCTGTTTGTAATGCAAACTGCCATAGAGAAGGATGTGCCCAGCACGTACCTGTATAGCACAGGAGACAGACTAAGGAGTTGAAGGGTTCATGGGATTAAGGCTGTGAAAGCAGTTAATGGTACAGACATGGGTGAACTTCAGACCAGGACATTACATATAAAGCAGGCAGCAACTGTTATAGAAGTTAATTGAATGGTGCTGTTTATGCCTTCCGTGATGTTTCTAGATGACTTACCTCATTGTTGTGTGCAGGGAGAAGAACAAGAAAAAAAGACACAGCTCTCTAAGGCCAAGCCCTGAAAGAGCAACTTTACGGAGCAGGAGTCCCCACCTGAGAGCTGATTGCCTCCTCCATGCTATTCCAGCCACCATGGGATAAATATAGGAGGAGCAATGGGGGCTACCACCAAGTGGGACATGAGAAAAAAAAAAACAGGGCCAATAACTGACTGTGTGTGTTTGTGTGTGTGTGTGTGTGTGTGTGTGTGTGTGTGTGTGGTGAACATGATCCCACATGGATCTTCTCACCAAGACAACATGGAGAGAACGGGGAAACCTAAACAGAAGAGACCCAAGGTCAACTTCCACCTCAGCTTTTGGACTCTGTCAGCCTCTCGTACTGGCACATGTAACTAGAAAAAGCTACATCATAAGATGGCAGAGTCCAAAGCAGAAAATTCTTCAGCTGCCAGTGATGAGTAGAGCAGAGAAAAACTACGTTAGCTATCATTGCTTCTTATTATGGTCTAGTTATTCAACAGCAGAAATACATTTTAAATATCCAACGAAAAGAAATGAATGAAACATTTGTTTTTCTTTGTTTGTTTGGTTGGTTTTTGGGTTTTTTGTTTGTTTGTTTGTTTGTTTGTTTGTTTTGGTTTTTGGTTTTTTTTTAATGAAACACTTGAACTGGAGATTTAAGTTTTGTTTTTGTTGTTCTTGTTGCTTATGTAGGTTGAGCAGAAAACAAGAACTATTTCTGTAACAACATTTTTATTATTTCTACCTAAAATATCTATTTTTAACTAGACTTAATAGCATATACTTTTTAATTCGAGCAATGTGGAGGGTTAAGTCAGGAGGGCCACAGGTTGAAGGCAAACCTAGGTTACACAGTAAATCCAAATCCCCCTTGGAAAATTTAATAAGACCTGGTCTCCAAATACACGTATAAAGAGGGCTAGGAACTGCTAAGTAGTAGTGAGCCCTTGACTAGCATGACTCAAGACAAAGCACTGCATTTTCTCTACTATAACACACACACACACACACACACACACACACACACACACACACACACATACATGTACATGTGTGCACACTCACACTCTCAAGATTTCCACTTTTGGTGATATATTTAAAGTTTATTTTTATAAATATTTGTTTAGTGCTAAGTAGTTTCTCTTGTATTCCAGCTTGGGTTCTTGGAAATTTCATTGTAAATTCTCAATAAAGAAAAGAAAACCAAGAAACCACATGTAGCTGTTAGTTTATATCCTAGATAATAAAAGAGCAGCGCAGTATGCATGGATTTTGACTGTCAAGGATCAGCTGCAGTTTTCCTTTCAATTATACGTTTAAAAGCTCTCATTGCAGCTCAGATACAAGCATGGAACTGAAACAGATTAGCGGTATGCTTTTGAATTTAGGAATCTCTCCAGCCTAATGCTCATCGTTAATTTGTTATGACACTTTCATTGGAAAACCCACTTCTTCATGTAATCATGGCTCTGTCTCCAACTTTGCTTTTAGGTTTTAAGTTTCAGAGTGGAACTGAGTATTGTAGAGCTTTTCATAATCAGCTCATTTGGTCCCTGTACAGGCATCTGTGCTGGTTCCTGTTTCTTATCCCTACTTGAGAGAGTAAGCATTTATGTTGCCTCATAATTCCTGAAGGCTCATTTCATTATCAATCAGAGATGTAGTTCTGGGATCACAGTGAGGCGAAACATCACAGAGTAGAAGTAGATGGTGAAGAGATTTTCCCATGAAGGACAGGAAAATGGAGAATACAAAGCACAGGAAATTGGAGAACACAAACAAACCACAATGTAAGATACAGTATTAAGCACACACCCTAAGGACCTCCTTTCTTTCTGCAAAGGCACTGCTTTTCACCACGTCTCAATAATGTCATTATATTATGAATCTGTCAGTGACAGAGTCACTATCCCCATGATACAACTGTCCCTTCGCTCATGGGCACTCCCATAGGAATGCTTCTCTCATCTCCTAATGCGGTCAAAGGTCAAACTGATGGTCAAGAGGAACCATCATGGCACTGCACTTAATTTCTCTAAATTGATGGAGAAATTTTTCTGCTAACACAGAAGTTTGATAATTAGTATTCTTCATGTCTGATTCTTGGGCTCTGCATTACATAACTTCAGATATGAATCTACAACCATTTCTTTTCCTTTGCCAGCCCTTCTTCTGTTTACTCACTTTTGCTCTGCTCTTCTGTAAATGTTGTTCATTGTGTGATTTCACGTACTTTATGATAGAGTCTGATGGCATACTCCTAGTACATGCATTTAATTCCTCATCCCTTTAAACCTATGACTGTGTCCCTAATTACTATTTACAACTATTCTCAATGGTTGCGGTGGCACATGCCAGTAGGATTTGCTGAAGGAGGCAGAGGCAGGAGGATCAGGAGTTTGAGGCCAGCCTGGTCTACATATAGCTGGGCATGGTAGCACATGCCTTTAAGCCTTTATTTTTTATTTTATTTTATTTATTTTATTGATTTATTCATATTACATCTCAATGTTTATCCCAGCCCTTGTATCCTCCCATTCCTCCATCCCTCCCATTTTCCCCTTACTCCCCTCCTCTGTGACTGTGATGGAGGGGGATTTCCTCCTCCTGTATATGCTCATAGGGTATCAAGTCTCTTCTTGGTAGCCTGCTATCCTTCCTCTGAGTGCTACCAGGTCTCCCCATTCAGGCGACGTGGTCAAATATGAGGCACCAGAGTACATGTGAAAGTCATACCCCACTCTCCACTCAAGTGTGGAGAATGTCCTGTCCGTTGGCTAGATCTGGGTAGGGGTTTAAAGTTTACCACCTGTATTGTCCTTGGCTGGTGCCTTAGTTTGAGCGGGACCCCTGGGCCCAAATCTGCCCAACATAATGTTCTACTTGTAGGTTTCTAGGACCCTCTGGATCCTGCTACTTTGCTATTCTCCCATGCTTCTCTCATCTAGAGTCCCAATAGGATGTCCTCCCCTCTGTCCCAGTTTCCTGGTAAGTGAAGACTTTCATGGGACATGCCCCTTGGGCTAGTATGCAGATATAAGTGAGTATATACCATTTGAGTCTTTCTGCTTCTGGGTTAACTCACTCATTATGATCATTTCTAGCTCAATCCATTTGTCCACAAATTTTGGGAATTCCTTGTTTTTAATAGCTGAGTAGTATTCCATAGTGTAAATGTACCACAGTTTTTTTATCCATCTTCTACTGAGGGACACTTAGGCTGTTTCCATGTTCTGGCTATTATGAACTATGGCACCAGCCAAGGATAATATAGGCCATAAACTTCGAACCCCTACCCAGATCTAGCCAATTGACAGGACATTCTTCACAGTTGAGTGGATAATGGGGTCTGACTTTCACACGAACTCTGGTGCCCCATATTTGACCACATCCCCTAAATGGGGAGGCCTGGGGGCACTCAGAGGAACGATAGCAGGCTACCAAGAAGATACTTGATACCTTATGAGCATATACAGGGGGAGGAAGTCCCCCTCAGTCACAGTCATAGGGGAGGGGAGTAAGGGGAAAATGGGAGGGAGGGAGGAATGGGAGGATACAAGGGAGGGGATAACCACTGAGATGTAATATGAATAAATTAATAAAATAAAATTTAAAAAATTGTTTATTTTATATCTCAATTGTAACCTCCTCCCTCTTTGCCTTGCAGTCCCACTGCCCCTCCCTCACACCTTCTCTCTCTCTTCTGTAGTCCTCAGAAAGGGGAACCATCCTCCCCTAACATCTGACCTCAGCCTATCAAGTCTCATCTGTACTACCTGTGTCCTCCTCTTCTGTGGCCTGTCAAGGCTAAACCACCAAGGGTGAAGTGATCAACATTTGGGAGCTAGAGTCCGTGTCAGAATTAGTCCCTACTCCCCATATTATGGGACCCACAAGGAGACTGAACTGCCTATCTACTACATCTGAGCAGATTTGTTGGCTCCATTGGTCTCCGTGTGGAGCTCCTGAGCCATCCAGGTCACTCTCTTCCCCAATTCTTTCATAAGACTCCCTGTGCTCCCCCCCAGAGTTTGGCAGTGTGTCTCAGCATCTGCTAGGATCTCCTGCTGGATGGAGTCTTTCAGAGGACCTCTGTGGTAGGCACCCTAGAAAGGAACACATCTATTAAGAATTTTCTGCACAGAGTTACAGTAATCTGTTTTACTTACTAGTTTATTACCAAACTGTGATTTCTTTGGAGACAGAAATTTGTCCAGGTCAACCATGTGTTTCTGTAATCAACATGAGATCTAAATTATCAGTTTTTCTTTCATTATTTATTTGGTTTGTTTTACAACATTTTAAAAATGTTGTCCATCAATAGATAGCATGTACTTGAAACAGATGTATGTTACAAGAGGTTTGGAAAACTATTTTTTTTTCAATGTGGACATGACTTATGCATCAGATTGGCAATTATTCTATATAATCTCCCAAACCCAATATATTCCTGAAATACCATAGGCCTATGATTTTTTAAATAATACTTTGAAGTGAAATTGAATGAGAAGGAAAAGTTAACTTCTTTGGCATATTGGCCAACATTTCTAATTAATCATTTTGCCAGTATTAAATGTACTACTTAATTGCTTAGAAGTCAAATTACATTAACACTACCAAAAGCTATTGAAAATTGGCACAAATACCATTAACAGATGAAGTATCATTTAGATTAAATGCTTCATTTATTTCATTATTTTAGAGTCATCACATGAATTTAGAGTAAATGAACACACAACTTATACCAATTTAATTTTGGCAATCATTTGCATCTTTGAGGGACAGGATCTGTATGTACTCACTCTTAAATAATAAAATGAGGTTTACATTTTATCTTAATTCTTAATGTCTTTTGCGATAAAGTACTATATTTGAATTTGCTGCAGAGGGAAAGAGGTAAGAAAAGTGAGATGAACAAATTTTAAGGCTGAGGAAAAATGGAAATTGATGACGGGAACTGAAAACTCATGCTTAGATTTCTTCTCAAGTCTACAAATCAGTTATCTACAGGAAGAAACACATATGTGGGGAAATTTTATACAGACTTATAGTTTGTATCTGTTCTACAAAGTTTCAAGCATGAGCTTGTAAATTCTGTTGCTTTCCGATAAGCCACAAGAGTACACATCAGGAGTTCATCTTCTCGATTGCGGATATATTTTAAGACAGGATGTAATTTTAAGACTATGTCTTTTATTCTTACTGATTATTTCTGAAAACATGTGTAGTTGAGTAGACCTACAAAGCAGACCATGCCATGTGTGTTGTGTTCATTTAAGTTTTGTGTCTGTGAGTATGTATAGAGAAAGTGGTCTTGAATAAAGCAAGCATCCCACGTGGCGTCTCCTAATTGGAGGTAGACAACCATAATAAACTAGGGTATTAGATGATCAGAGTGCCCCAGTTTTAAATGAGCATAGTTGTTCAGGTTCTTGGTTTCTTCCCTCCTTTCTCAGCCTCACGATGTGATGACTACTAATCAAACACCGTAGGTGTAGGTATAACAGAAAGATCCGCAATCTAAGAATGGAGAGGAAAGAAGTGGACTCCCAGAGACTGAGCTACACCATAAAATTATCTACAAGCTTAATCCATGATGCCAGACAGCTGCTTAAACTACAGGGCTACTTTCTAAGTCTCTTTCAAGAAAAACATGGTAACTATGGATTAAAATTTATTATGGAACTTGAGAAACTTCAATTTTGTACAATGATGGCTCATAAATGAACACTCACGGCTGAGCCCTGAAAACTTTCACATAGGTAGGTGCATCAAAACCATATAGTAAAGAGATCTTACGGTTTCTACCTTTATCTCCCTTTGACTTTCATCTTTTTCTCAGGCAAAGGAAAAGACAGTATAAAACCAGAAACATCTGAGCCACAGAGAACACCTCTGTGATGGGTCACGTGCTCTGCGATGTATGCCTGCACTTCTCAACATCTGTGATGATCTGAATGAGAGAGGCCTCTCTAGGCTTAGATATTCGAATGCTAGGTCCTTAGTTTGTGGAACTGCCTGGGACATATTCAGAAGTGTGGCCTTGGAGGAGCAGGTGTGTCACTGGGGCAGGCTTGGAGGTTTCAAAAGCCCATGCCCCTCCCTGCCAGCTCTTTTCTGTTTTCTACTGTGGACCACGTGCAATCTCCTAGCTACTGCTGCATTGCCATGCTCACCTGCCCCTTGCCTGCCATGGTGGTCACGGCCTCTGAGCCTCTGGAACCATGAGTATCAATAATATCTTTCTTCTAAAAGTTGCCTTGCTCTTGGCGTTTTTTGTTTTTTCTCAGCAATAGAAAGATTACTAAGAAGAGTTTCTAATCTTTTGCACGTGAATATATTATATATTTAGAAAAATTTAAACTAATATTTAAATATGTATAATCTCTCTTGATAAATTATTTTCTCTAGAAACTAATAGTTGATCATTTTCATCCACAAACATATAGTCAATCAATTTTGATATTATAAAGGATGCGTTTTTCTCTCTTTTACTGCAAGAAAGGTGTATTTTCCCTATGTAATTAATAAAACTGAGTTCTATTTCAAGGAACCAAATTGTACCTCAAAGATTTAATAAATTATAAACCTTTCAGTCATTGAAAGATGCCACTTTTGGGCATGACATAATGGAATTAGACTAATTGGCTCAGAGTTTCTCTCTATGGAAATAAGATACACTTGCTTTCAGGCAAGTGGCACGAAGTACTCAATGTTTCTAAGTCAGAAGCAAACTGCAGAACTAAAAACATCTTTCTAAGGTCATATACAATGTTTTGTTTTTGTTTTTGTTTTTGTCACTGGAGAACATCAGGGCTCACTGTAACTGATCATGTAGGAATATAAGTACAAACACTGGAACTGATTAAATAGGGACATCTGTGCAAACGAACTTGTAATCTGATAGGTTACATATACTTGAACAATTCATTTTTCCTTTTCTCTTTATCTCTCTCCATTTATTTATTTATTTATGATGTATGCATGTATGTATGTATGTATGTATGTATGTATGTATGTATGTATGTATTTTGGTGACAGGTGTTGACAACTAGTCCAAAAGAGCTAGCATTTAAATCTGAGATCCTCTTGTCTCAGCTTTCACAGTCCTGGCATTACAAACATGCCTCACTGTACCTGGTTAAATTCCCTAAGATATAGAGAACACAGTCAATGTTATTGATATATTCTACTTTGTTTAACAATAGTATGATAAGGAAGTAACAAACAAGAAATAATAATAATTACCGTTATTACAGATGGGTTCAGACAGTGAGACAATGGTAGTGTGTTTCAGTCATGCTGACTTTCAGATAGTTGTCCAAAGATACCAGTATGAATTTAAACCAGGATCCTCCCAACCTTTGAGCTAGACTTTAGGTAGCACTGAAAGTACCAAAAGTCTGTGTGCTGGCTGGTATTGTGTCAACTTGATGCAAGCTGCAGTCATCAGAGACGAAGGAGCCAAAGACTGAGGAAATGCCTCCATGAGATCCAGCTGTAAGGCATTTTCTTAGTGTTCGATGTGGGAGGGTCTAGCCCATGGTGGGTGGAGCCAAAGCAGACTGAGTAAGCTATAGGAAGCAAGGCAGTAGCAGCACCCCTCCCTGGCCTCTGCATCAGCTCCTGCCTCCAGGTTCCTGGCCTATTCGAGTTCCTGTCCTGACTTCCTTTAGGGATGAACAGCGATGTGGAAGTGTAAGGTGAATAAACCCTTTTCTCCCCAACTTGCTTTTTGGTCACAGTGTTTTGTTGCAGCAATAGAAACACTAACTGTCTGCATCAGCCTTCTGGTGCTTTTTTTGCTTGCTTATTTCCGCTGTTTTATCGTTTGCCACCCGAACTTGAAGTTGAGGTTTCATGGGCCGCTTTCATTGGGGGTCATTGGGAAGAACGCTTGTGAGCGGCATGGTCCTAGGAAGACAATCCGTAAAGAGAAAACAGCTTTAGAAAAGCCCAGATGATGGGAGAATAAAATGCGTAAGCAGATAGTGTTTGCCCAAATCCCTCTGAGTTACTGTCTGAATAACCCCCACTGTACTCCTTCCAGCTCCCTGAGTTTGTCTTATATAAAATCTGGATCTAGGGCTGTTGGTTAGATCCCCACTCTAACTGATTTCCAGCCACAGAATGGAAGACTAGAGTGAGGTAATCAGAATCTCCTGTGCTCAGACGGATTCTAATGAGGAAACGTTGATTCAGATCCGGTGGGTTTGTCAGTTGTGACTTTTGAGATTTCAGAGTCAAAATCCCACATAGCACAAATTAATCAGCCAAGGAGAATAGTTAACAAAACAGACTTTATCTTGGAACAAAATGTAATTATACAAGAAAAAGAAAAAAGTGCCTAGGCGTCTCTGGGGTGGGATAAACAAACATTCTGCCGGGGTGAAGCATGGCTTTTTGTCCAAAGGTTCCTATGAGTAAAATACAAGGGTTTTGCGTGTCCCTTCACAAGCAAACAGGATGACTCAAGGTTGCACAAAGAAACCTAGCAACAGCACTTGAAAAGACATATCTAAATCACAAAACAGCAA
Organism: Acomys percivali; assembly: GCA_907169655.1. NCBI lineage: Eukaryota > Metazoa > Chordata > Mammalia > Rodentia > Muridae > Acomys > Acomys percivali. Next base: position 17,817,217 of record OU015751.1, on the reverse strand, counting down.
TGAACTGCTAAGGGTTTTTTTCTTTTTGTTTTGGCAAATACGGAATCATAGACGTGGGTAACCATAGTAAAGAAATATGGTGAATTTTAGTAGTGCCCTGTTTCCAAAAACACTTGTAGCAAGCACATGGAAGCCAGGGTACAACCCCAGATGTCATTCCTCTAGAACCAGCTGATTTGATTTTCTAAAACAATGTCTCCAGTTGGCCTGGATCTTGAATATTGTGAAAAACTGGCTAGACAGCAAGCAGATCCACCTGCCTCCACCAACCTCACGGTGATGGGAATTACAAATATACATTGCTATGCCTGGCGTTTTCATAGAGTTCTGGAGGGTTAGCTCTGGTAAGTGTGCTTGCACAACAATTACTTTACCAACTGAGCCATCATTCTGACCCATAGATATGTCAAATACGGAGACTCAAACACTCAATCTAACAGGTTCTTTTGTTTGTTTTTGAGACAGGGTTTCTCTGTATAACCTTGGCTATCCTGGACTCCCTTTGTAGACCAGGCTGGCCTGGAACTCACAGAGATTCCCCCTGCCTCCGCCTCCCCGAGTGCTGGGATTGCAGGTGTGTGCCATAGCTCTCGGTACACACAGTTTTAAAGTGCTATCAGAGAAATAAAATTAAACTTTCAGCGTGTCCATATTCAATGCTTTTTATAAGTTGAATTCAGATAGACTTCAATGTATGAATACATATTTCCAAATATAATGTTGTGTACCAAAAACTAATATAATACTATTTGACTATTTACAGTTTAGAAGTAAACACATTACTTCATTGGAAGTGTATTCATTAAAATAAAAACCTCTTTCTTTTTCTTTTTATAACCCAATGATTCTAATTAGTGTTTCCCTTGTGCACACTGTTGTGGAGCCATCTTCAGTCTATCAGTAGGGAGGGAAATGTGTTGAGGAGTCCTAGAGGGGACTTGGGTGCTGGGAGCCAGAGATATATGATCAACCTTCATAGCATACACATATGCAATTTCTTTTCTTGTTTTTTTTTTTAATTTTTTTATTATTATAATTTATTCACATTATATCTCGACTGTAATCTCCTTGTTCTTATCTTCCTGTTCCCACCCCCCTTGGGGTCCTTCTCCCCCACTGTCTGACCACAGCCTATCAGGTCTCATCTGGATAGCCTACATTTCCCTTCCTCTGTGTTCCCACATGGCCTCACTGCTAAGAGGCAGTGATCAAATCATGGGCACCAGAGTTCTTGTCAGAGGCAGTCCCCACTACTCACCTCCCCTGCCTTCCATGTGGAGAATGAGCTGTCTATTGGCTACATCTGAACAGAGGTCTACGTCCTTTATTTGCAATGTCCTTGGTTGGTGCATTAGTTTGTGCAGGTCCCCTGGGTCCAGACCTCCCACCTTGATAGTCTCCTTGTGGAGCTCCTGACACCCCCTCTCACCCCCACCCCTCCATATCAAACTCTTCCTTCCAACTCGCAGCTCTTTGTCCAGAGTCCAGCTGGGTGGAGCCTCTCAGAGGACATCTATGTTGGGTTAATATCCACTAATCTGTGAGTATGTACCATGCCTGTCTTTCTGGGTCTGGGTTACCTCACTCAGGATGATCATGTCTAGTTCCATCCATTTGCCTGCATATTTCAAGATTTCCTTGATTTTTTTATAGTATCCCACTGTGTAAATATACCACAGTTTCTTTATCCATTCTTCAGTTGAGGAACATCTAGCTTATGGCTAGATTCTGGCTATTACAAATAAAGCTGCTGTGAACATAGTTGAGCAAATGTCCTTGTTGTATGGTGGAACACCTTTTGGGAATATGCCCAGGAATGGAATGTCTGAGTCTTGAGGTAGCATTATTCTCAATTTTCTGAGAAAGCACCATATTGATTTCCAAAGTGGCTGTACAAGTTTGCACTCCCACCAGCAATGGAGGAGTGTTCCCCTTTCTCCACATCCTCTCCAGCATGTGCCATCACTTGAGTTTTTAAATCTTAGCCATTCTGGTGGTGTAAGATGGAATATCAGAGTTGTTTTGATTTGCATTTTCCCAATGCCTGAGAACCTCAAACATTTCTTTAAGTGTTTCTTGGCCATTTGATATTCCTCTGTTGAGAATTCTCTGTTTAGCTGTGTACCCCATTTCTAATTGGGTTATTTGGTTTGGTGGTGTTTAATTTCCTGAGTTCTTTATATATCTTGGATATTAGCTGTTTGTTGGAAGTAGGGTTCATGAAAATCTTTTCCCAATCTGTAGGCTGTTGTTTTGCTCTGTTGACAGTGTCCTTTGCCTTACAGACGCTTTTCAGTTTCATGAGGTCCCATTTATTAATTGTTGACCTTAGAGCCTGAAGTTGTCTCTTGTGCCAATGAGTTCAAGGCTCTTCCTCACTTTTGTTTTCTAACAGATTTAGTGTGTCTGGTTCTATGTTGAGGTCTTTAATCTACTTGGACATTAGTTTGTGCAGGGTGATAAATATGGATCTATTTGCATTTTTCTACATGTAGACATCCAGTTAGACCAGCACCATTTGTTGAAGATGCTATCTTTTTTCCATATTATGGATTTAGCTTCTTTGTCAAAAATCAAGTATCCATAGGTGTGTGGGTTTACTTCTGGGTCTTTGCTTTGATTCCATTGATCAACCAGCCTATTTTATATGCCAGTACCATGCTGGTTTTATTACTGTTGCTCTATAGTACAGCTTAAGATCCAGGATTGACATACCTCTGGAAGATCTTTCATTGTACATGATTGTTTTAGCTATTCTGGTTTAAAAATATAGAATTAAGCAATTTTATAACATTAAGAAAATGTACCACTGGAAAGTAGTGACTATTTCTGACATGAACTCTGTTGCCCTCTCATTGATCACTTCCCTTTGGTGGGGGTTCTTTGTCATGCCACAAAGGAAGACGATACAGGCAGCCCAGATGAGACTTGTTGGGCTGAGGTCAGATATTAGGGTAAGAGGCTTCCCCCTTCCTAAGGACTAGGGGAAGGGGGGATGGGGAATGAGGGAGGGAGGGAAGGGACTACAATCCAGATGTAAAGTGAACAAAGTAAAAGAAAAACCCAAGGTATTCAGTAACTCTAGTAAATCCACTTTTAAATATGAAAAATGATAAATAAAAAGCATATGACATATGGCATTTACATTATAATTGTTTGAGGAAAAACATCCATGGCTAAGATGGAAGAAAATCTTTAGGTTAGTAGTAGACATTATTTTTGGATGGTGGATGGATTACAAGTGGTTTGTTGTCATTGTCTTAATCTGCTTGCTTGAATTCCTATGCAGAAAACACTTAAAAATTTTGAGAATTCAAATAACAAAATAGGAAAACTTAACGTTTGTATCAGACTTATTTAGTATTTCATTTTAGTTACTACCATCAGACATGTCTGTTTCCAAAGTGATGAGGTGATAGCTCAGTGGGTTAAAGTCATGTTGCATAAGCGTGAAGACCTGACTTAAATCTTCAGTGCAAGATAGCCAGGTATGGTGATGTGTGCTTGCTATCCAGGCTCCACTGTGGAGATGCAAGTAAGTGGATTTCTGGAAATTTAGCCTACTCACCACACTCCGGGCTAAATGAGAGAGACACTGCCTTAAAAATAAAAACATCTTCTCTTAAAAAATGGTAACAGACAGTTTCCTCTGCCCTCCACATACAGGAGCAACCATGTACTCACATGCATCCATACCAACATACAGCATCCACTTCACCAAGCCCACCTAAAATGGTACATCCTAAGGAACAGATGCTTGTATAAGGGATGACTGATTTCCAGCTGATGAGGGCTTCCAGATGACAAAGGCAAGAAGCACTGTTGAGGAATTAAATAAAGAACACAACTAAGCCTTTGACATCTAAGTTAGAAACCTGTTGATGGAAGTTGGGTTCACATCTGCATTGAAAATGCAGAAAAGTCACATAAATTAAAGTACAACTAATATCTATTCAATAAGAATTTCTTGACATTGATCAAATAATCAGATGCATTAAGGACCCACTGCACAATGGATCCGTGCCCTAGACTTCTCATGAGTTAAATCGAAGCAACACAGTTACTTGATGAGATGAGAACATTTGGTTGAGAACTCTGTTAGCCTCCAATCTCTACACTTTGTAGGATTGATTTCTACCTTGACACAACCTGTGCTTCCTGTATGCTTCCTATGCCACAAATCACATCAGTTACATAATCATCTCCAGCAAGGTTACTGTGAATACTATTTGAGTATTTAAAGATAATTATGCTTCAATTTAAGTTAAGAGCCATCTATCTTTTAGTGAATGTGTTTAATTCAGGTTGCTAAACAATAGTGTGTAAAAAATGCGCTTGGCATCTACTTTAGAGTTATGTTTCACTTGCTTGTACTGAAGTGTTTGTATATTTATACACATGCTTAATAAAAGCAAAAGAGAAAACAAAAATGGTGATGTGCAACTAGAACATAAATTGTTTTCATTGTGGTCTGTAAATGCAGCAACAATACAGAACTATTATGATGCATTACTATAATGTAAATGCAAAAGCATTGCAAATTTATGTTTTACAAAGCATCCTCAATTGAATTGTGAAACAGTACACTTTAGTGGCTTTGAAGGCGCTGTTTGCATGGATTAAAAAATATACACTCTAAGGTGTTTGTAAACGGCTGTTTATGTTACTGAAGCCAATATGGACTGTCATGTCAATTACTCACACATAATAAATTAAAACACTTTCAGGGTGTGGAAGCAATGTGTGTAACCAATCATGTGTTCAAGGAGATTAAGTCTGACAATTTAGATAGTCTGTGGAAATTTAACATAGAATTCCTAAATGCAATTTTAATATAAGATCGCATACACAAATACACAAGAAATTTTTAACCGTATCTGTAACTTTTTATGCTTAGAAAAAAGTAAAATAATAATCTAGACAATTTCAATTATACCATGAGAATTTGATGGTCATATTTATCTCCTAATATTCATAACTATAATACTGTTTAATACAATAAAATACTATAATGAAATAATTTATTTTTAAAATGCTGTATATCAATTATTGTGCCAGGCAGTTTCTTTGGTCATATTTGCATAAGTTTGAGTTATCTAGGAAGAAAAACCTCAGATGAGAAAATGTCTTTTTTTTTTTAATTCACCATGAAGTCTTTTATTAACAATGCTCCTACTTTTTAATTAATTAAACATTTTTATTTTTTTACATATATGTTTATATTATTACACATATATACAATAAACTACCTATAGCAAGAAAAATTATAACACAATCAGGAATTATATAAATGTTACATTCTTAGTGTTTTGGCTATTTATATTTGACTATCTGAAGAAAACATCTCTCCTATCTTGGTGAGTCTAAATTTCTGAATGTAAATCAATATCTATCATATCTATCATTATCAACTTAAAACATCTATCTAGACCTAAAAGCATCTTTTTATTTTATTTTATTTTTTTATTAATTTATTCTTGTTACATCTCTATGGTTATCCCATCCCTTGTATCCTCCCATTCTCCCCTCCCGCCCATTTTCCCCTTATTCCCCTCCCCTATGACTGTTCCTCAGAGGGATTACCTCCCTCTGTATATGCTCATAGGGTATCAAGTCTCTTCTCGGTGACCTGCTGTCCTTCCTCTGAGTGCCACTAGGTCTCCCCCGCCAGGGGACATAGTCAAATGTGAGGCACCAGAGTACATGAGACCTAAAAGCATCTTAACCCCTAAACAACTAAGCTTCATTGTAAGACTCAGCTACCTGGTCTTCAACCCCATCAGAGATTGAAGAAGGAATAGACTCCATTAACTGTGTATTCTGGGAGTGCAGGTTAGTGGCTAGCCAAATGAGAAGATTACAGAGACAGTTTTCTACCTGGATAGTCACCCAAAACACTCTATAACATTGGAGCAACATTGGCCTGTAGGAAAATCAGTATGGCATTTTCTTTATTAATGATTGACGTGGGAAGGTGCAGTCCCCTGTGGGCAGCGCCAAACCTAGGCCGGTGGTCTTGAGTTGTACAAGAGGGCCCTGGCTGGGCAGGCCAGTAAGCATTGTTTCTCTAAGGCAGGGGTCCTCATCATTTCTAATACTGTCTCCCTTTACTACCATTCCTCATGTCATGGTGACCCCCAACCATGAAACCACTTTTCTTTTTTTACTTCATAACTGTAATTTTATACTATTATGAATTATAATGTAAATATCTGATATGTATGTTATCTGATATTGGGCCACTGTGAAAGGGTCGTTCACCCCCCTACCCCAGTTGAGAAACTCTGCTCTAAGGCCTCTGATTTAGTTCTTGGTTCCAGGTTACTAAACTGCTGCCTTAGCATCACATCATGAATGGCCTTTCATAAGGAAGAGGTAAAGTAAACCCTCTCCTCCCTAAGTTACTTCACGGTCTTTATCACAACAACAGGAAGCAAGCTATGATACCATAGACAATCTCTATTTTTCAAATAGGATATAATTGGCTTTTATTAATTTTTAGATCTAGATTATTGATTATTGTGCTACACATGTATCATTATCAAGTTAGTATGAAATTTAAACTTTTTAGAGATGTGGGCATTTTTAATCCCAAGAAAGTAAGAGTTTGGATGGGTAACTCATTACTAACCACTGTTCAGATGAGAGGAAAGAAAACAAAAGGAATCTAATGTTAATAGAGTTAATAGGCAATTAGCTGATGTTGACATGGACAGTTATTGAAATCTATGAATAATTATTATTATTATTATTATTATTATTATTATTATTATTATTATTAT
>OU015751.1:17787874-17810425 GCA_907169655.1 Acomys percivali | reverse complement strand
ATTATTATTATTATTATTATTATTATTATTATTATTATTATTATTATTAATTATTTTACATTCTGACCACAGTTTTCCCTGCGCACTCTGTTCTCCATCCAGTCCTCCCTCTTACCTTCCCTCTGCCCTCCTTCCTGATCCACTTTTCCTCTGTCTCTCTTCAGAAAAGGGCAGGCTTCCCAAGGATATCAACCAAACATGGCATGACCCCCCCCTCACCCCTTGGCATGCAAGTCATAGTAAGACTAGGCACCTCCCGTGCATGAAGGCTGGACAAAGCAACCCAGTATGGGGGAAAGGGCCCCAAAAGCAAGCAAAAGAGTCAGAAACAGCCCCAAATCCACTGTTAGGAGTCCCACAAGAAGACCAAGCTAGACAGCTGTAACATATATACAGAAGGCCTGTCAGTCCCATGCAGGCTTCCTGGTTGCCAGTTCAATCTCTATGAGTCCCTGTGAGCCTAGGTTACTTTATTATGTGGGATCCCTTTAGCATGGGTCTCAAACTGGATCAGTCATTGGTTGGCCACTTCCACAATTTCAGTGCCACCTTTACCCCAGCAGGAAGATTTTGTGCTTATGTTGGTATCCCAATCCCTATGCTGAGAGTCGTGCCTGGTAACAGGAGATGGTCGGTTCAGGATCTACATCCCTCACTGCTAGGAGTCTTAGGTGGTCATCCTCATAGAGTCCTGGGTGTTTCTGCTGCACTAGATTTCTAGGTTGTCTCTGAGATACTCCCAATCCCAGTTGTTTTCCTAGTACCCTCTCCCTCCATATTTCCCCCACACCCTCACTACCCTTCCACCAACAATATCCATTCTGTTTTCCCTTCCTAAAGAGATTTATGCATTCCTCCTTGCACCTTCCTTGTTACTTAGCCTCTCTGGGTCTGTGGATTGTAGTATGCTTACCCTTTCCAGTTAATTCCACTTATAAGTGAGTATATAATGTATTTGTCTTCCTGAGTCTAGGATTCCTCATGCAGGATTTTTATTTCTAATTCTATCTGCTTGCCTGTGACTTTTATAATGTCACCATTTTTATTAGCTGAATAATGCTCCATTGTTTAAATGTATAACACTTTCTTTATCCAAATTTGGTTGGTGGACATCTAGCTTGTTCTCAGCTTCTAGCTTATACAAACAAAGCTGGATGAACATAGTTGAGCAAGAGTCCTTGTAGTATGATGGAGCATCCTTTGGGTATATACTCAGGACTAGTATAGCTGGGTCTTGAGGTAGGTTGATTTCAATTTTCTGAGAAACTTCCATATTGATTTCCAAAGGGACTATACAAGTTTGTACTCCCACAGCCATGGAGGAGTGTTCTCCTTGTTCACATCCTCAGCCGCATGAGCTTCCACTTGAGGTTTTTATCTTAGCCAGTCTGATGGCAGTAAGATGGAATCCCAGAGTCATTTTGATATGCATCTCTCTGAAAGCTAAAGACGTTGAACATTTCTGTAAGTGTTTCTCAGCCATTTGCGATTCCTCTAAAGAAAGTTCTCTGTTTAGATCTGTACTCCATTTTTTTAGTTGAATTATCTGGTTTGTTGCTGTCTAGTTTCTTGATGTGGAACTGGCAGAGATCTTTTTCCATTCTGTAGGCTGCCATTTTGTGCTATTACAATGTCCTTTGCCTTGGAGAAGATTTTACCTTTCATGAGGTCACATTTGTTAATTGTTGATTGTAGTGCCTGCGCCAGTTGATTCATGGCTACACCCACATTTTCTTTTCTAGCAGGTTTAGTGTATCTGATTTTATATGAGATATTTGATCCACTTGGACTTCAGCTTTGTGCAGAGTGATAGATATGAATGTATTTGCAGTATTCTACATTCAGACATCCAGTTAGACCAGTATCATTTCTGGAAGATAACCTATTTTTCTCAATTTAAATTTTTTTGCTTCTTTGTCCAAAATCAGATATCCATAGGTGTGTGGATTGACACCTGGCCTCTTGATTCAATTTCATTGATCCACCTGTCTCTCTCTCTCCGCCTAAACCATATGGTTACTATTAGTATAGCTCTGTAACAGAGCTCGAAATCAGGGATGCTGAAACCTCCTTAAGTTCTTTTATTGTACAGAATTGTTTTAGCTATTTTTTCCCCACATGAAGTTGAGTGTTGTTCTTTCAAGGTCTGTAAAGAATTGTATTGCAATTTTTATGGGAATTGTGTTGAATCTATAGACTGGTTTTGGTAAGATGACCTTTTTTTCTATGTTAATGTTAATGATCCATGAGCATGGGAGGCTTTCCATTTTCTGACATCTTTTCAGATTACTCTATTCAAAACTTGTAGTTCTTGTCATAAAGGTCTTTGACGTGCTTGGTTGGAGGTGTAACAAGATATTTTATATTATTTGTGGTTGTTGTTTCCCTGTTTTCTTTCTCGGCCCATTTATTTTTTGCATGTAGGAAAGCTCCTTTTTTTTTTAGTTAATTTTGTATTCAGGCATATTACTGAAGGTGTTTATTAGGTGTAGTAGGACTTCTCTGGTACAAATTTTGGGGTCACTTAATACTATAATTTCATCTCTACATAAGGTTACTTTTACATCTTCCTTTCCAATTTGAATCCTTGTGATCACCTTTAGTTGTCTTACTGCTCTAGCTAGAATGTCAAGTACTGTATTAAATAGATATAGAGAGAGTGAACAGCCTGAACTGTGTTGCGTTTCTCTCTTTTTAATTTGATGTTGGCTTACTGTCAATTACCTTTATTGTGTTTAGGTATATTTGTTGTGTCTAATCTTTCCAAGACTTTTTTTTATTAATGGGTGTTGTATTTTTCAAAGGCTTTTTCAACATCTAAATTGCTTTAGTTTTTTGGGTTTTTTTTGTTTTTCTACAAAGTTGCCTGCTCTTGTGTTTGAGGTATGGATGTTTAAAATTGAGAAGCCATCTTGGTGGATTTTTCCTTTGAAGAATATGAAGTATTTTTCCTCAATCTCTTTTGATTACTTTTGGTTGGAAATCTATTTTCTTAGATATTAGAATGGCTTCACCAACTTGCTTCTTGGGTCTTTTTGCTTGGAAAATATTAACATGAGTTAATGTTTGTCTTTGATGTTTATGTGTCTTTCTTGTAGGCAGAAGAAGGATGGTTCATGTTTTCACAACCATTCTGTTAGCTTCTGTGATTTTAGGTTGGGTAATTGAGTCCATGAATAGAGAGAGGTACTAATTATAGAGGATTATTACTTCTTTTTATTTTGGTGTGTGTGTGTGTGTGTGTGTGTGTGTGTGTGTGTTCCCTTTCTTTTGGTTTTGCTGATGTGAAATTATTATTTTCCATTTTCTTGGGTGTAGTTAATCTCCTTGGGTTGGAGTTTTCATTCTAGTACCTTGTGTAGGACTGAGTTTGTGGATATATATTGTTTAAAATTAACTTCCTCATGGAACATTTTGTGTTCTCCATCCATGGCAATAGAAAAATTTGCTGATTATAGTAGTATGGTCTGGTATATTTGGGTTTCTTAAAGTCTGCAACCATCGGTCCAGCCTCTTCTGGTTTTTGGAGTCTATACTGAGATGTCAGATGTAATTCTAATATATATGTCTTTTTATGTTATTTGGCCCCTTTCACTTGCAGCTTTTAATATTATTTCTTTGTTCTGAACATTTAGTGTTTTGATTATTATGGGGTAGAAGACTTTCTTTTCTGATCCAATCGATTTGGTCTTCTGTAAGCTCCTTGTACCTTTATAGGCATCTCCTTCTTTAAGTTGGGACAACATTCTTATGTGATTTTTGTTTTTGAAAATATTTCCTGGGCCTTTGAGCTGGGTATCTTTTCCTTCTTTTATTCATATTATTTTTTAGGTTTGGTCTTTTCATAGTGTCCCAGAGTTCCTGGGTGTTTTGGGTCTGAAAATTTTTAGTGTTGATGTTTTCTTTGACAGATGTAACAATTTCTACTATCATATCTCTTATGTTTGAGATTCTCTCTTCCATCTCTTTTATTCTGTTGATGATGTTTGTGTCTGTTGTTCCTGTCCACTTATGTAGATTGTTTATCTCCAGGATTCCTTCAGTTTGTGTTTTCTTTGTTGCTTCTACTTCCATTTTCAGGTCTTGAACATCTTTATTCATTTCGTTCATCCGTTTGTTTGTGTTTCCTAGATTCCTTTAAGGGATTGATTCATTTCCCCTTTAAGGGCCTCTAGCATCTTCATAAGATTAGATTTAATATTATTTTCTTATGCTTCAACTGTGTTGGAATATTCTGGGCTTGCTCTCATAACGAACTGGGCTCTGGTGGTGTCATGTTGCCTTGTGTGTTGTTTCTTATGTTTTATTATTTATTTACTTATTTATTTACTTACTTTTGGTTTTCAAGACAGGGTTTCTCTGTGTAGCCTTGGCTGTCCTGGACTCACTTTGAGGTCCAGGCTGGCCTCGAACTCACAATGATGCATGCTCCTCTGCCTCCTGGGTGCTGTGATTAAAGGCGTGCATCACCGACCGCCAGGCCATTTCTTATGTTCTTATGCTGGATTCTTGTCTTCTGGGTTTGGGTTTGTTATCGGTTTAGTGCCAATTTCTCAGGTTATATTTGTTGGATCGATGTTTTATTTCCCCTTTATTTTTGTTTTCTTTATCTGGTCTTTTGTCCTGATTAGCCTGTAGTTCTGGTAACAAGCAGATCATCAGGGCCAGTAGAGTTTCTCCTCTGGAGTTTTTCTGACCTGAATGACCTCTGAGATTGGGGGTGCTTATGTTGCCTCTGGGGTTATAGGTTTTGGGAATTAGTGTTGCCTCTGTGGTTATGGATATCAGTGTGGCCTCTGGTGTTCTTGCTACCAGCTTGGTCTTTGGAGTTCCTAGTACTGGCCTGGCTTCCAGTAGAGGAGTCTTCTCCGGGGGTTGTTATCTGGAATATGACTCCCAGGGGAGGAGGTACTGTTAAGAACTGCTGGTTGAGCTTTAAAGTTTGTTTGCAGGTGGTGGGCAGTGTCTTACCTGGAGTTCCTAGTATCTACATGACCTCTGGTAAAGCAGGCAATACTTTGTTTGTTTCACACTTTTTTCATCCATCTACTTGTAAGTTTTAAGTAAATAACCATAATAGACATATGTATTAACATATTATTGATTGCTAATTGTTTGCCAGTTGCTGGGCAAATGCTTTTTATGAAAATATTATTTTACTATCAGAATATTGCTAACAAGAAGTTACAGAGGCCCACAGGTAAGGCAAACCTGAATATATACATGAAAATTGATAATTCTATTCAATAAAATAACCAGGCTGTGGAAATACGACAGACTAATGCCCAGGGCTTGGTGGCTAGCCAGCCTGACTTCTTTGTCAGTTCCAGACAATGAAGAGACCATATATATATATATATATATATATATATATATATATATATATAAAGTTGACTATGAAAATCGGTGTTGGGAATTATCAAAACACTAACAATAAATCTACCACATGACCCAGTTACACCATTCCTTGTTATCAGGCCAAAGCACTTGAGCCCATACTCCTGGGGTGCTTGGTCAGCTTTGCTCATTGTTGTTCTGTTCACAACTAGGAAACGGGAACAACCTAAATATCCTTCAGCTGACAAACAATGAAAGTGGGGTACATATACAGTATGCAATAATAGTGAAGATGAATGAAATCATGAACTTTGCAGGTCAAAGGGCGGAACCAGAGAAGATTGAGTGAGATAACCCAGAAGCAGAAAGAAAATTTATGCACATTTTTTGCTCATTGAAGATGCTTATCCCTGAACTTCATCTGTAAATATAAAGCTTGTAGTAACTGCAGAAACCAGGAAAATAAAATGGGGCTGCTGCCATGATAGGGTGTTGGAGAGCAATACAAAGAACAGCAGGTTTCAAGTGATCAGACAAATGGGAAAAAGATAGCCTTACTCAGAGGCTATCTCCACCATTTGGAATATGATAGTGTAAAGGTTCATTTCTATTGGGAACGTATGGCATTGTTAAAATACGCATGCAAAATATTCATTTACTCTAACTATATTAGGAATTCTGAGATGCCAGAACATACAATCCAGTCACTTTAGTATCTTACACAGATCCTACAAAATAAGCATTTGCCAAATCTGTATGGTATTCTCTCCTCTGTAAGCATTGCAAGTGGCTCACCCATGATAACATCAAGTAATAAAAACTATGAATTTGCTAAAATATTATATCAATCTCTAATGAAACAATGAAGTAAAGCTATATTAGCTTCCATGAGAAACTTCTTGTCAATTATGTACTACCGAAGTGCAAACCAAAGTTATAAATTAAATACTGCGTTGACTGTTTCATAGCATGGAAATGCTTTTTTCTACAGCTTTGCTCCCATAATATGTCAGATATAGACAGTAAACAACCTCATATATTAGCTTCTGAAATACTGGCTTCCTGTATATATGTGGGTGTGCATATTTCGTTAAGAAAAACATTCTTCATTGTAAAGAAATTCTAAGCCAGCAACATGGCTGCTTTGGCAAGGAATCACACTTAAGACCTTCTAGGTCTATGTGATACAGCTGGATTGACACAGATTCAATCCCAAACCATGTAGGTAAAATCAGTTTGTAGAAGGAAACATCCATGTTTAGAAAGTGAAGTCTAATTGAGAGACAGACAGAGTGATGAATCCTAGAAAGATTTGACAGAAGATGACCAACTCCGGGGAGAACACAGAAGAAAGAGATGCTACGTAAGAGAGAGCAGCACCGAGAGGGACAGGGGCCAGTTCTACCCACACAGAGACAGAGGCAGAGAGAGAACACGCTAGGCTCCGGTGAAGACAGAAAAGCCCAAAACCGAGAAGGAGCCAGAAGAATTAGATAAGATTGCTAGAGTTAGTTTGCAGCCAAGTGTGTCAATTCCATCAGAAGCTGAGAGAAGCAAGGTTGAATAAGTCAGCTTGGAGAAGGTTTGAGCCAGAACAGCTAAATTGAACCAGTCAGCCAGAGAGTTCAGAAAGAGCTAGAAGGGGTGAGCTTATTCAGCAGTAAGTCTCAGAGGCTGAAAACATTCTAGGCATAGATAAGATTATACAAAAGCTAGTAGAAAATTCCAGGACAAGGTATTGCTTAGCAGATAGAGCCAACAAGCCTCTAGGATGACAACTAAATCAGGAGAAAAAAAGTTACTTTTATACTTCATAGCTGGGGTGCAGCTGACTGACAGCACTAATGATTGACATTAAGGTGTTCTGGGTTCAATCTTAACCACAGAAAATGTGTTTTAATTTAATAATAAATTATTCATAGGGCAGAACATACTCATTGGCTGGAGAAACAGTGCTCGTTCAGATTTCAAACCATTTCCCAATGATGACATAAAATGAATGTGTTGTGAATGTGAGGAAGTGAAATTTCAGAAAGTCAAGTGACTATGACTTTTGAATAAATACTTCTTGTATGTCTGTATTTTAGATGTCATCTGCATTTGAAGATAGAGATTTTTCTACATTATTCCTGATAAGCCCTAAGAGATCAGAGATCAGAAGTACTAGAAATGTCTTCAAATAGCTACATGCCGCCTACTCTCTAAAAAGGCAAGTAGTTTTATTTGTTACCTGTGAAATTGTTTCTTACACTTGTAGTAGTCTTGAGGTCCAGAAGTTGTTTTTGTTAAAATACTTATGCTTTGTGAAACAAAGTTTTACAGCAGAAAACGTTCCACTACTGTATATCAGAAAGAAAGTCCATAACGTGGTCCTTCTTTGCTGCTTCTTTTCACAAGATCTTCAAAGTGAAAGTGTGCTTTGAGAGCACATCACCAGGCAGGAAGAAGGACCATCCTATTTTATCACTGATGCTGCTGATTCTGAGTAACGATGACAAATGAACTACACACTGATATTTGTATTGTACACAGGAGTCCATATGAGGCATTCTCCTGTAAATTGTTTCACATTTACAATATAAAACTGAATGTTATATCTACCCAACAATCTGTACTTGGCTATTTTGGCTTTCAGAAGATACTGGGAAAAGAAACAAAAATTTTAAATGTCAAAAATCACTGACTGGGAAACTAACTTCTGTCCATATCATTATTGAAATTAAGACATTGACAGCAGCAAAGAAGACCACAAAGGTGTCAAAGCATCCTCACACCTGGGAATCTCTGAAGAGTTTTTCATAGTTGCTTTATTTTAATATGCAAACAATCAAATTAGAGGTCATTATATTTATTGTGAAACTCTGGAAAAGGTTTTTGGCATCTGGTTTTAAAAACTAAGGATAAAATTTAGTCATAAGTATATTGCCATGAGCATAAAGCATGAACTATATCTCTGAGCATATGGCCAGTCTTTCAAACTATCATTAAATTGTCTGCAAAAAAATCTGTATAAAAAGACAGATGCAGTACTTATAAAATATGCTATAAATAATTCCTCATATGAAAACAACATTTATCTAGTGTTCATTTTCTTATATTTGTCACTCCTTATGTATATGCTATCCCATCAACAGGTCAGAATTTTATTTATTTATTTATTTATATTTATTTATTTCACTTTTTGCACACAAAGCCTCATATATTACAAGCTTTCCTCAAACTAACAAGGATGATTTTGACTTTATTTTCTTGCCTCCTCCTCTTTAATGTTGGCATTAAATAAACTGAGAAATGGCACCCAAATCACTGTTGGGAACCAAATGACTTAACCGAGACACATTCATGTGGGAGATCTGTTTAATCCACTTAAAATTCTGAGTCCTGATGAACACAGGATGTACTAATATGAAGAAAACTGTTCTTCAAGAGAGACACAGAGGGGCCAGATGAGGGGATTTTTTTCTTTTCAGTGTACAATGTTGGTGTACACTTAGGAAAAGATTGAAAACTCAAGGAAGCTAGCTAGAAAATTCTAGTGTTTATTTTTAAAATGGCCGTTCAGAGTAACAGAGCTGGACCAGTTGAGGGGTCTGACTACAGTCCATATGTGGGAAAACAGGAGAAACTACACCTTTGCTCTTTTTATCTGGTATTTGAATTTCCAAAGGTATAAACTTCTTTGATTACTGCCTAAGGGAATGAAAAAAAAATTTTTAAATTTTATTCAGCATTTCAAAAGAAACCTCATCACCATTAAGCTGTGAACAAGGTTAAAATTACAATAGAAAATTTAATTCAAATATTCAAGTTTAAATACTTATATACAATTTATGTATCCATTCTTAAGCATTGTGCAAACCGGACAGTACAGATCTATGCATGGTAGGTGGATTTAACAACTACCCCTCAAAAGAAAAAATGTAAAACACCCATAGCTCATAGTGTAGCCATCCATGTCATCCATAAGCTGCCCATGCTGCAGTAAGCACCATCCCCCATGCTCAGGAAAGCAGCCACACTTAAATTCAGTGGAGAACAATTTAAAAAACCAAAATCAAGATGGGACTGGAGCGATGGCTCATGAGTGGTGAACGTTTGCTGCTCTTGTAGAGGTCATAGGTTCAGCTCCCAGCACCCACACAGTGGCTAATGATCTTCTGTAACTCCCACTTCTCTCAGTCCGATTCCCTATTCTGTCTTTGTGGGCACCATGTATACCTACATGATGTGCAAACATACATGCAGGGACAAATACTCATATACACAACATTTAACACAAAATCATGAAAGTAGGAGTCTTGTTGGTAAGAAGAAAGGTTACAGTCAGAAAAGAAGATGAAATAAGTAACAGTAGCTGAAACGCATGGTTTACAAAGACATAGAACTGTCAAAGAATAAAAAATATTTTAAAAATAAAAAGTCATATTATATAAAACATCTTACTTAAATGGGCTGAAAGGAGAAGCTTAAGATGAGTAAAAATTCATCCTGGCAGTTATTCTTGCTCTCTTTATCATCAGTTTATTTTTTATTTTCAGTCTGAAATTCTATGCAATCTAACCATAACTTTTTCCAGAGCCAAAGCCAGGTCCACACTAACTAACTGTCTCTGAAGACTTTTCCGTTATAGATAATGGAACTGTATGTTTAAAAAATATTCTTCTCTAAAATAACATTTTATATAAGATACATGCATTATTAATATTGAGCATTGCTTATGTACATGATAAAAAAAACAAGTTGAACATAGGATAGCCACAATTACATTGTCATTTTTATAAACCAAATAGCCACTCTCCTCTACAGTATTTACATAAGGCATCTTCCATATAGTATTTCATCAGTATTTAGAGTGGGTTCTTTAAGGAAACAAAGACACAAGAGCTTAATACTAAAATTGAGTTTCTGCTATACAACTCCAGACTGCATCTACTTAAAAGTTAGTATGTATAAAGTATGTCTATTGGATAGTATATCTAAATTAAAATTTAAAATATTTTTTTAAAAAGTAAACATTTTAAAGACTTTACTAACCTCTATGCCCTGATACATTCAAACTTCCTTATTTTCTTACATGTCTCTTCCATCTTTCAGCTCCAAGATTTATCAAATAGAGATATGCCATATCTATTAGACAGTTGTCTCTTCATTTTATATATGATGTCTAAACATG
Organism: Acomys percivali; assembly: GCA_907169655.1. Classification (NCBI taxonomy): domain Eukaryota; kingdom Metazoa; phylum Chordata; class Mammalia; order Rodentia; family Muridae; genus Acomys; species Acomys percivali. Next base: position 17,799,915 of record OU015751.1, on the reverse strand, counting down.
TAAATCAAGCATTTATATGAATAGTTATTAAGATATCCACTCATTTTATAGTCAAATAGGATAATTGAGCCTATAAAGGCTAATCCAATAATAATGACCATTTGTTGTTCCAAGAGCAGTGTTTGATGAAAGAAACTTTCTTTCTTTTTTTTACGTCTCCTTTTTTTAAATTTTTTTTATTTTTTATTTTTTTATTTTTAATTAATTTATTCTTGTTACATCTCTATGGTTATCCCATCCCTTGTATCCTCCCATTCTCCCCTCCCTCCCATTTTCCCCTTATTCCCCTCCCCTATGACTGTTCCTCAGAGGGATTACCTCCCCCTGTATATGCTCATAGGGTATCAAGTCTCTTCTCAGTGATCTGCTGTCCTTCCTCTGAGTGCCACTAGGTCTCCCCCGCCAGGGGACATAGTCAAATGTGAGGCACCAGAGTACTTGAGAAAGTCATATCCCTCTCTCCACTCAAGTGTGGAGACTGTTCTGTCCATGGGCTAGATCAGGGTAGGGGTTTAAATTTTACCGCCTGTATTGTCCTTGGCTAGGGCCTTAGTTTGACTGGGACCCCTTGACCCAAATCTGCCTATCATAATGTTCTACTTGTAGGTTTCTAGGACCCACTGGATCCTTCTACATTGCTATTCTCCCATTGTTCTCTCTTCTAGAGTCCCAATAGGATGTCCTCCCCTCTGTCCCAGTTTCCTGGTAAGGGAAGGCTTTCAGTTTCTTAATGTCAACAATTAGAAACTTTCACTGTTAAGAACTCTGCCTTCTAAAAAGGCTGTACCAATAATGTTCAGAGAACCCTCTTGGGAGAAAAGAAATCCAAGATCTGGATGGAAAGAGTGAAAAGATGTCCAAGACACTGGTTATCAGTAAATGGAGGGAAACGAAACTTATGAGCAAGCTAACCAATGTACTTAGCTTTACCATTCCTTCTGCTTACTACTTTGCCAGACACCAAACAAGCAGGGGACTGAGGGAAGCCAGGAAGGACCTGGGCAATTCTCTAAATTGAGAGTCTGGGGTGACAAACACAGCTAGAATCCTAGGGATGGTGTACCAGAGAGGAGAACACCAAGCAGGAGTGCTGTAGCTATGCCTCTGTTGAGCTGAGACCTAGTAATGTACTCTTGTAAGGAAACTGCCTGTGGCTAAGAAAAGAACTCACTATGGAATACTACTCGGCTATTAAAAACAAAGAAATCCTGAAATTTACAGGCAGGTGGACGGAACTAGAAATGATCATGCTAAGTGAGTTAACCCAGATACAGAAAGACTCACATGGTATATACTCACTTATAATTGGACACTAGCCCAAAAGGTATGTCCCATGAAAGTCTTCACTTACTAGGAGATCGGGATAGATGTGGGGACTTCCTATTGGGACTCTAGGTGAGGGAAATATTGGAGAATGAGGAAATAGAAGCATCCAGAGGGTCCTAGAAACCCACAAGAAGAAATCATGACTGGCAGATCCGGACCCTGGGTGGGGGGGTCTGCTCAAACTACTGCACCAACCAAGGACAATACATGCAATAAACCTAGAACTCCTATTCATACCTAGCCAATGGACAGGACATTCTACACAGTCGCATGGAGAGTGGGGACTGACTCTGATATGAACTCTGGTGCCCCATATTTGACCACTTCCCCTTGTTGGGGAGGCCTGATGGCACTCTGAGAAAGGATAAGCAGGCTGCCAAGATGAGACTTCATAGGCTGTGACCATATCATGGGAGAGGAGGTCCCCTTCTGTCACAGACCTAGGGGAGGGGAAAAGGGTGAAAGAAGGAGGGAGGGAGGAATGGGAGGATACAAGTGAGGGGATAATGATTGAGATGTAATCTAGATAAACTAATAAAAACGATTTATTTATTAAAAAAGAAAAGAATTCACAAGGAGAGAAAAGGAGAGCGATAAGAAGTCTGGGTCAGAGAGAGTTGCCTGCTGGTATCAGCCAACCTTGATGTGACACTGGGCAGAGCCTGAAATGTACCATAGGAGAAGGTAGGTCACATGAAGTCCTGTCTTAAAAACCAAGCCTGAAAGGATGAAAGTGGTATTAACAGAATCTTAGACCCAAACCCAAGAATACACATATTCATATAAAATCTCCTAGCAGCCACCAAAGGAAACTTTATAATGACTAACATTCGATTTTTTAAAAAAATCACTAAACATGCAAATGCAATCAATTTAATCCAAACTGGAGTTTAAACAGGTGCTGAAATTAACAGATAAACTACAAAAACTGTCAAGGGTAGAGGAGAGAAGAATTTTGCAGTCTTCAGTCTCTCAAGTCAGCCTTCCTCAGTTTACAAATTCCCTCCAAAAGCCTTGAGACTTCTGGGTCATAAGGCTTTATTACTCTTGTTCAAGCAAGCCGACTAGTATTTTGTTCTCAATTATTTTTCTTGCCTCAACACTCAAGATCGTCACAGTGAGCCATGAGTTAAAGTTGCAATATCATAAAATTTTCATCTAAACTGGGAATCTTAGTTAGGGAAATAAGAGTGTTTATAACAGATTACAAATACACTTTTGGCCCAAGGTAAAATCTTATATTTACAAGATTGAAAATAAACAACGTGATACTCGCTGCAGAGGGTAGTTTTGTGATTTGAAATGCTATTAGCAGTAAAACAATACATAGAAAATAGTTTCCTAGTATTACCCAATATATATATATATATATATGGATATATATTTAACTATTGGGTAAATATAAGAAAGATGTAATGATCGTTACATACTTTGAAAGTGAAAGGATGACTATCTTGGTGTTTATCATTCTCCACGTCCCAGGATGTTTTTCCCTCCCTCACCACACCTCTGATTAAGAGATTCTCGGTTTTTCTTAGAGTGCATAGCATGTCCTCTAAGCAGCTTATTTCCTATTCCTTTCTAATATTCTTTAATCCTTCCTTTACTTCTACTCAAAGAATTTTAAGTTGTCTTTTATGTTTCTTCTTTTCTTCTCTTGCAGTTCATATTACTTGAGTGATGGCAAATTCTCATATTTATGAGCGTATCATTTTGATATTTTATTTCCTTCTCTTGAAATAACTCTGTAGTTCTGTCTGTCTATCTATCTGTGTACATCGTCTCATGCTCACATGTGTCCCATTGTACCTGTGTGGAAATCAAAAGGGAGTTGCAGAAATATGTATTCTCTTTATACCATGTGGATCTGGGGATCAAATGCAGGTTGTCAGGTTTGGCACCAGGGGCTATGACCATCTGAGCCAATTATCTGGACCCCAGATGTTACCTTTTAAGTCTCCTTTGGTACAGAAGAGATTTGGCTTTAAGTAATGGACTAGTGAAGAGCAAATGATCAACGTGCTTTTAGCTTTTGCAGAATCGCACTATTGGATTCTTTTACATTTTTATCACATATATTTCTTATATTCAGAAACTTCAATCTGTGGACTTAACTAAATTTAGATTAAAATATCAGTCAAGGAAATTTTGGAGATGAAGTTGAGTATTCTCAGTTGTAGCCCATCAGTCTGTACCTTAGTTTTTATGAAATTAATTTTGAGATTCAGTATCTAATTTAGCTCAAACATTACAAATTTTTGATTAACTTCATTATAATTTACTACAGTGTATATTTTCAATGCCAAATTTGATTTTCATGATATGGTGTTACGTTGAATACATTGTTTAGTTTGTTTTGTAACAAAAGGCAAAAGCTGATGATTCTTTACCATAGATGATTTTACTGTAGATGTATTTGATGCGGTTCTTCTGTTAAGAGTGGGTTTTCTGCACCAATTATAGCCATTTGGTTCCTTTGAAATACAAGTGCTGGGAGAAAAGCTTAGTAAACACTATCAACATTCAAGCTAAGGCCTGCACTGAAGTAATTATGCTCAAAAAAGAGGATAGGATGTTTGAGTCTTCTGATTGACTCATTTTATATAATCTAAAAATATAATGAAGTGCAACAATTTTATTTTTCAAATATCATGAGATTTGAAGGAGATCACATGGTAAATACAGCTCCTACCCATCTCATGGTATAAACCTTGCATGGAGATGAGAGCCTTTTCTATTTCTGAGAAGTGATAGGAGTTTCTGATGGGGAACAAGTATGGATTTGTGCATAAAACAAGACAATTGAACCAGATAAGGGCAGTGCAGGATCTCCATCCTGATAGGAAAGTGGTGCACCTTGGAGAAACCAGAGCTGAGACCCTATAAGAAATGAGAATCAGTGTCAGAGACACCAACTAAAAGGCACTCACATGTAAAATGGTGGACCAGGCCTATAATTACAGAACACTCATTACAGAGACAAGATGAAAGTCATCCTTAGTTATCCAGCATGTTCTGGGCCAGCCTGGGCCATGTGAAACCCTGTCTCAAAAAAGCAAGCCAGAAATTGTACTCAAAGATAATTATAGGGCAGTGATGATGATACTGGAGGTGTTATTTATTTGGATGTGTGCACTATAGAAATTCCATTATTCATTCCATCATTTTTTTGTCTAAAACAACACGATGCTTGGAAATTCCCTATAACTCAATACTGGTAAATTATGAGTGCTTGGATTGAAACAAGACTGTATTGATATGGGTGAGGTGAAGTGAGCGGTCCATGAGGATTTCATTCACTATAGTGCTTACCTTTGTGAATTTAAATTATTCATTAGCAAATATATAATTCATAATGTTTTTTAAATGATGGAAAACTATATAAAACATCATTTCTGGAGGGGACTATTTATTATTGCTCTGTCTTTTGACAGACTCTATTAATTAAATATACAACAAGCATTTTGGAATCCAAAGCATTGTTGCTGGGTTTCAGGGCTTTTGCTCCCTGAAAATATAAAGTTTCTTTCAAGGCATTTGATTTTCTAATATAAATTTTTAGATATAATTAAAATAATATCTATTTAAATTATGATAGACAAAGAAGCAGTAATATGTGTAGGCTAATCAGCAATATTAGAAAATATGAGTTCATTGTTCCCTTGGTAGTTACTGATCAGAAAACATCATAAATTACTGATATTTAAAAGCTATGCTTACATGGGGTATGGAGTCAATTTCATCAGACTTTATCACAATGAAGATAATTATGAATTGGAGAGCAAGCATATGTGAATATTTCATGATTTCAGATATGAATTCAGGCTAAGTTTAAATATAAGCTATTTACATATGCAGTCTAGTGCCTTTATCTTTTTCAGGATATAAACAAGATCTCTATACCTATAGGTGGTGGTTGAGTATTAGACATTAGCAGATGTCATTTTATGGCCCGCTACACATTTATATTGATTACATTCTGCATGCTAACCTAGTGTCCAACATCACTTTCTTCTGTTTGTCATCCTTTTCTCAGCACCAACACCAATGCTCCTTTGTTTTGGTTCCTCTTTTAAAGAAACAATTGATGGTTACAGCATCAACCAAACCAAACCAAACAAAACAAAAACAAAAGGAAAACTCCCAAGATTTAGCTATTAAATCTCACTGCATCATAATGCATTCTGTTAGAATTATTGACGTGTGCTTTCCATACCATGTACAGACACTCGTGTCAAGAAATCACCATGAAAAATGCTCAAGAGGTGTCTGTATGTACAGTCACATGAGAGAGAGAAGGTACCTAACCGTGATGCTGATCACTGCACCTCGATATCCTAGTTATCTGGAGGCTGAGGGGCTCAGTAGGAGGATCCTTGGAGGCCAACTGTGTGAGAGCTACATGGCAACACAGAGATTAGAGTCTCATTGATTCTCTTGCTCTCTCATTCACCCTCTCTCCTTCCTCCCACTCCCCCACACGTACACATAAAGTCTCAAATACATACATGTTCATGTACTTAATAAGGTATGCATGAAATCTAATAACTTAAGATCACCAAAGGAGGTTTTCTTCCTTTCTTCATTTTCTTCTGGACAAATTGAGAAACTGTGATGCAGTAAAGAGGACCTAGTAAATGAAAAGTACAAAAGAAACGCACAGAAAATTGAAAGTCAATGTTTGTTTATCCTACAGTTATACTTAGGACAAACTTGAGCGTATCAAAGATATTTTGGCTAACAGTGATGTAAAAGCAGTGGTCATCAGTGTCAAAGTCATGTGAACATTGCGGCAGAAAAGCCTGAATATTCTTCTTTTGCTCCTTTCACTATTATGAGGCTTTTTGTTTTATTATTTCTGATTTATTTTGCATATAACTATATTTAAAATATCTAATGGGTGTATGAGAAAGCAAAGATCCAAGCATCCTGTAAAAGCCACTTCATACTCAGAGGTATAAGATGAAAGGCAACTTTATCAAAATATAGTTACAGACAAACCTCAGCACTCTTAGGGTGATGATGTATTTACTAAATTGCTTTCTGAGGAAATTTATCCTCTTAGTAATTGTGATCTGGAACACCTGACAGCTGTCAACAACGTATGAGTGTGAGTGTGTTGGTTTCCTCAGTTGCTACCTTTTCATAGATTATTGATGAGCACATGCACATCCTCCAGCTCGGTGTTCTAAGGTTGTCAGGAAAACCTCAGTTTGCTTCCCTAACACAAAGTCAACTGCACCATTTGGAAGACATTTGCATATGACTTAGTTGATAGCTTTGACAGCTACAAGAGTATGCCCTTAGCAGGTTGTGAGGGCTTTACAGGAGATTTCTTTTTATCCTTAATCTCATCATGTCCACAAAGGTTCAGAGTGAGGGAAACCTGGATGCTTCTGTTTGCACCTGTCTTGAGACTGGGGAAGTACACATGACAAGGTTGTCAACTTGTCAGATTTATGAGTTCAGAAGAAATTTCAACAAGAATCAAGCTGAAAAAATGTCACATTCCACAAAAAGAAAAGCCACCCTGTGACCATATTTACAAAAAGAAACAGTTTTGTATTCTTGCCAAAATATAATTACATGCACAGTTGCACAGGCAAATCCATGGGAATATTTTTACGAGAGTAATTTACAGTAAACAAGTGCAATTAGAAACAGGAAGGGCTTTGCTTCTGTTCAATTTGTGGCCAATACAACTACCAGTGGCATTGTTGAGGATTCAGAGAAAGAAAGATTTGACCAGATCACTCACAACCAATCAGCGTGAGCATGGCACCAACATTATTCAGTCCCATCTATTTATTCATATACTTGAATCTCTTGGTAGCTTCTATTTGTATTTCTTCATCTATATTTTTACACGTGGTGTTGTGATAGTATCTATGGTTTACTATCGATTTGTGTGGTTGTGCACATGAGTGTATGTGGATGTCTATGCGTGTGCATATGTGGAGGCCCGAAGCTGATGCTGGGATTCTTCCTCTACCTCTCTCCACCTTAGTTTTTGAGATAACATCTTTAATTGTTCTCTAGGTCACTGATGCAATTAAACTGGCTGCCTATTAGGTCCCCAGAATCCTCCTGTCTCAGTCTCACCAACTTAACAGTTTTAGATATATACCACCATGGCAGGCTCTTTATGTGAATGCTGGGCTTTCCTATTCAAGTCCTCTTGATTTGCCAGCAAGCACTTTATGGGCTGAGATACCTCCCCACCACCATGATAGTTTTTTTGTTGCTTCCTTGATGAGACAAATGATTGCCATGTAGCTCTACTTGACTGTGGACTTGCTATGTAGACAAGACTGGCCTGAAACTCACTGAGCTTCACCTGCCTCTGTCTCTCTAGTACAGGGATTGATGGTTTGAGCCACCGTGCCTGGCTGATAATTTTACCTTAGTGCAGAGATCACCTTCATAAGGAGATAACAAAGGCAGATGATGTACTAACACAGCATAAACTGACAATGTTTATAAACAGCCTCTGTGTGTCTCAATCTGTATGGCTGTATGGACTTCATCTCAAGCAGGGTTTCTAATGGTTCACTCTAGAAAATGTGCTATCTCTGAGCAACCATTGGCTCTGAGTAACTACTGCCTCTGAGCAACCATTGGCTCCGAGCAAGTACTGCCTCTGAGCAACCATTGGCTCTCAGCAAGTACATTGGCTCTGAGCAAGTACTGCCTCTGAGCAACCATTGGCTCCGAGCAACCATTGGCTCTGAGCAAGTACATTGGCTCTGAGCAACCATCGGCTCTGAGCAACTACTGCCTCTGAGCAACCATTGGCTCCGAGCAAGTACTGCCTCTGAGCAACCATTGGCTCTGAGCAACCATTGGCTCTGAGCAAGTACACTGGCTCTGAGCAAGTACTGCCTCTGAGCAACCATTGGCTCCGAGTAATCATTGGCTCTGAGCAAGTACTGCCTCTGAGCAGCCATTGGCTCCGAGCAACCATTGGCTCCGAGCAACCATTGCCTCTGAGCAGCCATTGGCTCTGAGCAGCCATTGGCTCCGAGCAGCCATTGGCTCCGAGCAACCACTGGCTCCCTCTCTTGTACAGTGTTTTCTAGGTGGAGAATCTAGAAAGCCTTCACTCGTTGAAATCACTTTTCTCTCATTTATTTTCCTGGGCAATGAGTAAACAGCATTGTTATCCAGTGGTCTTCATTGATTATTTAGTGGTCCTTATCGTTATGTATTTCCCCTGAAGAATATTGGCAGTGAGAGGAAAATGTATGTTTAAACGCCTCCAACAAAGAAGCTTTTCAAAGAGGATGTGGGATGACTTCACAGACAGTGCACTCGCAGCCATCTCTGACAACTAAAAACTGATGCCTGGACCTCACACGATAGAATTGCATGATGTGATCCATACAAGTTGTCATGTCATGGTATACACCCTAAATCTACTCTCCTCCGTACACTAAGTAAGCAAACATTCAACCAAATTAAGTAGAAAAAAGAAAAAACAAAAACAAAAACAAATGGAAAGACTATAGGTCCTATTAAACATTTCGATAATTTTAAAATTAGAGAATACAAATTATATATGTATATATGTGTAATAATATATATGTATGCACATATAACTTACATATATCTGTTTTGATTTTGTAGATTTACTTGGGACAAAACTCTGATGTTTTAAGTTGGTTGTTCAAACAAAGGGGAGTTACTTCAAATGACAACATAGAAAGTGAGCTTAACCTCTTATTATGACTGTGACCCTTAATTATGCCATGGAATAGGAGCCTTATAGCTCCCTGCACCAATATTCTAAGCTTCTACTGCCTTGGAGTCAGACAAATGAAGGACATTAAGTTAAAATGTGTTTGTGGAATGGGCCTTAGTTTAAAAGAGCAAAAACTGAGTTTCATGCCATATGGACTGTTATTACCATCTCCCCAGTGCTAAAACAAAAGAAAATAGGCGAGATGAGTCTCCTGTGTGGAATATAAGCTATTAGTCATGTTCTGCCCTTTCAGAGGACTCTGAGCTAAATAAGAATGTATCACATAGGCAGCTATGTATGCATATGGGAAGAAATGCACTAACTGTAAAAATGATACTTAGATTGAAAAGGTACAAAAGGTAGAAGTATATAGTTTAAATTTAATTATAAAAATATTTTATATTTTTCCTGAGAATAAATAAACAAAAATCTTCTGGAAACAATTTAATCTCCCAGTGATTGGCACTCAATGAGTGAGATTTCAAAATATTGGAAACTTAAGAAATTCACAAAATTTTCTTGTTAAGCTCAACAGATAAATTTGCATAGATATTCGTCCCCAATAATAAACAAGGAATCAAGCTCAAAAATACCCTTTGTGAATATTGCCAAATGAATTTTGTGCCAGATGGAGTTAAATACACAAGAAATGAAGGCATTAGTCAGAAGTACTGAAATAGAAAGAAATTGAGCACCACTCCTTTGGAATAAAAGATGATACATGTAACAATAATTGAAAAAAAATAGAGGCCGTGAATTGGAAAGAGAACATGGATGCGTATATGGGAGAGGTAGGAAGGAGGACATGGAAAGTTTAAATTATATAATTATGCTATAGACTCAAAAATAAAAGAAATAATAAAAATAAGACTATCACTTGAAGACCTTGGGGTAGGACAGTGGAAAGGCACTGCATGATTAAGACACCTGTGTTTGTTAAGAGACATGGATTGAAAGTAGCCTTTCACACTCTCACAAAGACTAGGGGGCGCAGGTTCTGTCTAACTCAGCCATTTCATTTCATTTCCTAACCTAGGTTCTTGGGGGGAAAAGCCCTGGTTTCTGAAATTAACAATGGATGGAGAAGGTTTAAATATTAGAGGATAAAGAGCCACAATGGCAAGTTGTGTAATGTTGGTGCTGTGTAACAGAAATGTCATTCCTTAGGTCTTCTGGACTGATAAATCTTTAATGTTTACTCAGACTGAAAAGAAAGTTAGGAGCATCTTGATGCCTGTTCATAATAAAAGTGTAATATTTTCTCTCTCTCTCTCTCTCTCTCTCTCTATATATATATATATATATATATATATATATATATATATATATATACAGATAATATATATTATAGATATTATTAATCAGAACTAATGATAAGAGTAGGATTTCTTTTTCTGGGTAGCAAAATCTAAAAGAAAAATTATCCTTTATGGGAAGGCTTGTGTACAAGGCTGAGAAGTTATGAGTAAATGCAACTTATAGTAATTGACAAATCAAACAATGTATTCTTCTGAGTAGGAATTGCTTAAAGAGAGAAATGGCACAGTACGTTCTTGAAGCCTAGAAGTGGGAAATACATAAGGTAGACACATTTATAAAATCTGGTTCTTATTTTTGGAATGCTAACACATCAATTAACTTTGATGTGAGTATGCTGCATATGCATATGGCGGCAGAAATGCTCAGCATCTTTAGATGTGTGCGTGTATTTTTAGCTACATATGTGCTGTCAAAGGAGCTAGAGGTACCACATTTATATGCACAAATGCCACCTGCTTCTTAGTCTTCCACATTTTGTCTTTCTTCCTACTGTCTTATCTAAGAGACAGACAAGCTGTTCGGATTCCCATCATTGATAGAATTTACTTTTAAATTTAGCTGTACATTGTCCAAATACTCCTCAAATTTCCTAATAAAAATACCCTTAGTTTTGTGTCTATGTTTCCTTTCTTTGTGATTTAAAATCCTTGTAATGTATATATTATTTGTTCACTAAGTTACATAAAAGCCCATTGTTGCCACACTCCAATGTTCTGAATTTGCTTAGAGGAGCATGTGTCTGACAAATGTAGGAGTTATTTATCCTTATGATTTATATATTTAACATTTTGTACTACGAGTATTTATTTGCACATGTTAGCTATTGACTTTGTAACTTCTAAGTAAAATGAGAAATTATTACCCCCTTTAAGCTCCCTCTACAGAGAAGTTAACGTTAGGTATTTTTCCAGCCAACCTATTAGAATTTGGGATAAATTTCTATTGTATGTTTTCACAGCTGTAATGTCTATCATAGTATGACATCATTCCTCCTTATATTTACTTCCTCCCACCACTCTAGCTCAATTATTCCATGCTTAGAGGTATGCCTGTTTTCCTTCCCCTAAATAAAAAGCCCATAAGGAGTTTTGAAAGCTCTTGCTGGATAGTCTAACCATTCATGAGCTTCATCAGGACAGCATGTTCTTGTGAACATCTTTCTACCATTTGTTTCAGTCTAGGGTGCTTAATCTCTAAGGTGACACGCAGGCTTATCATGGAACTTCACAGAGTATGATCCTCAGGGCCAGGATGCTCCTCAAGCTGAATTCAATATCTTCTTGCCTGGATGTGCAATTAAGTACTTAGGATTATACACATAGGAAAACACTACATATTTATCCTCAGGCATCAGCAGTGGCTTAGGGATTTTCATATCTGTGGGTATTTAACTTTGTGAGTTCTTCTAGGCTTTTGACCACAGCACACATTATAACCCCAAAATCTGTTGTGTAATAAATTCCTGGAAATACATTTCCTGTGGTCACCGTGTATAAGGGCATGAGCCAGATTCCATTCATGATAGGTCCTTGCACAAGAAGGAAGAGGAGGAAGGGGAGAGGGAGGAGGAGGAGGAGGAGGAGGAGGAGGAGGAGGAGGAGGAGGAGGAAGAAGAAGAAGAAGAAGAAGAAGAAGAAGAAGAAGAAGAAGAAGA
>OU015751.1:17760817-17787864 GCA_907169655.1 Acomys percivali | reverse complement strand
GAAGAAGAAGAAGAAGAAGAAGAAGAAGAAGAAGAAGAAGAAGAAGAAGAAGAAGAAGAAGAAGAAAAGAAGAAGAAACTTTGATTACTGCCTCTGTGGTGGAAATGTGGGCTTCTGCAAATGGAAGCATCTTGGTAATTCTCTAATGTTTCCCTAACTGCCTAGATCTGTGGGAATGTCAGATTATATAGGACGGGTGTTGCTAATGAAGACACTAACTAGCTTTGGCAGAAATAAATGTAAGAACCAAATTTAATGGTGGACTTTCCTTTGGTTTTAGAATTTCTTATAACCCTATGGCTATATAAGCTGGTGGCTAATCACACTGTCACTGTGTATGCATACCAAAGACAGAAATCTTCCTTTATGTGATTTCTTATGGAGTTTTCTGCCTGTCTAAAAGAGTGCTTCCAACTGTGTGAAGATATCATATGGATTTATACAGAAAGGAAGACATTGTTAAAACGTGTGAGCCCCCTTTAGTTATGCTGCCAAAACCAGAATAGTTTTTATCTTTGCTTTTATTTACTGATTTATTTATTGAAAAGATTTGTATGGAGATAAGAGTAGAGGGACTTTTCATGTGAGATACAAGGTTCTGATTTTGTAAAAGGCAGAATTAAAGTCACAACAGAAGTCTGAAAACTGAGCATGTTAAAGAGCTGAGAGAACCCAGAAAGGAGCAGCCATAGAGAAGGAAGGGAAACAAGACAAAACTAAGGCCCTAGCCAAGGACAATACAGGCAGTAAAATTTAAACCCCTACCCAGATCTAGCCCATGGACAGGACAGCCTCCACACTTGAGTGGAGAGAGGGATTTGACTTTCTCATGTACTCTGGTGCCTCACATTGACATCCCCTGGAGGGGGAGACCTAGTGGCACTCAGAGGAAGGACAGCAGGTCACTGAGAAGAGACTTGATACCCTATGAGCATATACAGGGGAGGTAATCCCTCTCAGGAACAGTCATAGGGGAGGGGAATAAGGGGAAAATGGGAGGGAGGGAAGAATGGGAGGATACAAGGGATGGGATAACCATTGAGATGTAACAAGAATAAATTAATTAAAAAAAGAAAAAGAAAAAAAAGTGACTGAAAGGGACATGGCAGAATTTGTGGATGCTTTGTTATAATTAACTTTAGGATAATGAAACATAAGGAGACCTGAAGACTTGTGGGTGTTTTGGGCTTGGTGATCCCAGAAATTAGAAGCTATGATTCTTTGCACAAGGCTACCTAGATGTTAGGATTCACTGGGCTTTACAGCTGTGTGAAAGCAACTCACTCACCTGTGGTTTCTGCTGAACTACAAGCTTCACTGTTAGCAGCTACATGCCATCTTCTTGCTGTTCTTTTAAACACATCGTTGGGGCAAAATCTCCTGAAAATAAATAGCTAGTTCAGAATATCTGTAAAGAAAACATGTCTATTAGAAACCACTATTTTTGCAGCAACCGAAGAAAAATGTTTGATTCAATAAAATTGTCTCATCATTCTGCCTCCTAGGGCCACTGCCTAATAGATCCTTTCCTTGGGGCAAGGCACCGGGTCACTCTGTTCCACCTTTATTGTTCTTTGCAGGTTGTGTTTGTCCAGCTTTTGAATATAAAAGTTAGCCACAGAGGAAAGTCATTTATACTGGCTGGAGCCACAAGAGAAATTATAGTCTCTCACTGCTATCCTATTACATTTCCATCTCTTTGTGTACAAGTTTTCTAATGTCCTTTTAATCACTCAGCAATTTTGAAGGACCCAGTTGGAATCAAACTTGACAAAATATATGCACTGCAAGAAATCACTCATGTCAATATACACTATCTGCCTGACATGTTTAATTAATTAATTAATTAACTTCATTTAATCAAGCCTCATACTGTTTTCCTATCAGCCATATCCTCAATTCCAGAAACCCCAACTTTGTAATTTATTACAATTGCTGCGTGTAGTTGAAGGATGTTGAACATGAGTGCCAACTTCACATAGATCCGCAAGTCATGTTGCTTCTATTGTGTATTTTTCAGTGTATATTTTTATCACAGATAACTTTAATTCCTGACCTAAACTCGAATGTGTGAGTCTGCCCTAAGTTATGTCTTTGTTTTGGTTATTTTTCTAATTAATTGTTATCGTGTGTGTGTGTGTGTGTGTGTGTGTGTGTGTGTGTGTGTGTGTGTGTGTGTTCCAGTGCATGGTACAGTTTGATACTGGATATATGCATTTTATGCAATTATGAGTTATAGTTCCTGCATATCGTTTACTCCTGCCTTGCATAAGGAAGGGAAACTATTCTGAGGACAGTAGAGATGAGCACACCAGTGAAATCATCTGAGTTGTCATTATGTGTCACTCACTGTACCACTAAACAGTTATTTCCACCTACTATGAGGAAAATGGTGTTAATTATGTTTTTAAAAATATTTTACTTAGTTTTTATTTTATTAGTGTAGATGTTTTGCCGTATGTATGTATGTATTTATGTATGTATGTATGTATGTATGTATGCATGCATGTGCATGCATGCATGTGTGCCACCCTCATGCCTGGGGCAATCAGAGACCAGATGAAGGCATCAGATTCCCTGGGACTAGATTTATAAACTGTCCCAAGCCTCATTTTTGGGGCTGAAGCTCAACCCTGTGTCCTCTAGAAGAGCAGGTAGTGCTCTCTAAACAATCCCTCTAGTCTCAAGAGGCAAATTTTGCTTTAAGGGTTAGATTAAATGGCGTTCACTGCTACCAATATGCTTTTAACTATTAGAGACACAACAGGTATATTTCTATTGACTGTCTTTTCTTTTCAAAACCTTTATTACTTCCCTGTATAAAATGTTAAGAAATGACTTCTAGATAGGGTTAATTATTCTTGTGTGGAAAAAATAAGTTAGCAGGTTGCACCTAGACCTGTCAGCTTTCTTCCTTTGATCCCTGATTTCTTGCTGACTAGTAGGCTATTGATATAATAAAATATAGACACATAAGGCATGCTAGGATCTTTGCCTCTTCACAGCTATTTTTTTTTAACAAAGAGAGATGAAATTATTGGTAGAAATCAAGTGCACATCTATCAGACAAATGCCTCACCTTCATATTTAATTCTCTACCTCTGTTCCTAAACTCAAAGATACCTCTTGGCATCATTCATGAACTCCAATGACCCTTTATTTCCTATACCTTCTTGTCAATGTCCATACAGTTCTCTCAAAAGCAGAGGTAGTAAACTTAACCAATACAATTGCTATGTTGTTACAAGAAGTGACTGCTGTTGTCTGTTGTCTGTTTTTGGATCTGGTATGGGATGCCTGGTGTGGGATGCCTGGTGTGGAATGCCTAGTGCAGATTGCTTATTGCAGCTCTTTTCAGAATATTAGACGGGATAGATGTGGTAAGTGCCACAGTTTGAGCTCAGTTAGGGCTTATAGAAAATTAACATGATAATTACATTGAGTAAATATTGCAATAGGTTTAATTAAGTCTTCCCCATATTTTCAGTTTGATTAGTTGTCCATATATGTGCATGCATATGTATATGTATATGTATATATAATAGTGTTTTGGGCTTGTTTAGAAATTTGGTCATCAAAGACAGAATTAGGATGACTCATATTCCAGTAGTGTAGGACTTCTGAGAGAGAGAGAGAGAGAGAGAGAGAGAGAGAGAGAGAGAGAGAGAGAGAGAGAGAGAGAGAGAAACAGAGAGAAACAGAGAGAAATAGAGACAGACCAAAAAAGAGACAGAGACAGACAGACAGAGAGAGATTCAGACATGCAAGCACTCTGAAAGAATGACACAGAAGTCTGATACTTCACAAAACAAGCCAATGACTGCCAAGAAGCCACAGAGTCCAGCAGGGGGCAGATTCTTCTATAGGATCCCCAGGGAATCACAACTGCTAGGTTGTGTTATTCCAATCCTAATTTCTGAAGATTCCCAATATCTATAAAGTTGAGTCCCCTTACACAATGGCTCTCCATCTTTATTCAAACTGATCATCTCCCAACTAATTTTTAGGTGTTCATGTAAATAGTAATCTGGCCACTGAGTTCCTTCATGGCTTCTTTAAGTCTGACAAGTTTACACCCTGGAGAAATATTTCTTAACCTCCCTAATGCTGTGATCCTTTAAACACCTCTTGTTTGGTGATCCCCCAGTAATTTTGCTACTGTTATGAATAGTAATATAAATATCTGCTCTGCAAAGTACCTGATAAGCATACAATCCCTAAAGGGGTCACAACATACAGGCTGAGAACCTCTGTCCTAGAACTTTCAGGAATATGGACTCTCTATGAGAAATGCTCTTCTGCTCCCTTTTCATATGCTAAATACCTTGATTTTGACAATTGCATAGTTTTTAGCTCTTTCTGCTAAACACTTGCTGAGCACCCAAACAGTTCATTTGAATCTTTATCCCTAGATCAGCTATTGGTATAATCAACACAACTACTGATATCATGTCTATTACCCACCTAGGTTTAGGTACTAAAAAGTCTGAGACCCAAGATATTGAGGACTCCGTAACAAATGCTGTCATCAAACTGGTGCTGAGAAATTTAGATTTCTCACTGAGCAGCACTGAGAAGCTGGGGAAATTACCAGCCTCAAAGTTCTCAAGTTTATTTACTTGAATTAAGATGTGTCTTACAGGTCTGTTAAATTACGGGGCATAATTCACACACATCACTGATACTAGAGCGTTGGGACAATTTCATTCTTATTGCCATCTTAATACATCTCAATGCCATAGTTATGCTTCATATTTAAATGAAAAAATTTGAATAAGAATTTTCTGGATAATCGCCATGCTTTAGAGTGAATAATTATGTTGTTGACACAAAATTTATTTGTGTGTAAGGAGCAGACAATTTTTTTTTCAATAATAGGATTCTGAGGATTGTGGTTAGCAGCATGTAACACAGTGGAGATTATATATATTCCATGCTGCTTTTCAGAGAGGAAGATCAAGCCAGAAATAAATTTGCAGTCACACTCTGCTATTACTATGGTTTGCACCTCTGTACACGTATGTGTTTTTGTGAGGGTGTGTCAATCTGCCTCTGACTGGAAAAGATGGCATGTCGAAATTGGGAAGTTCAGGTTAAATATAACAAGAGATAATTTACAGTGGTGTGAACAAGATCTGGGGCAGCCATTGTGACACAATACAGGAATAGAGGCTACCACTACTTCATTTGAATGGGAAGAGAAAGCAAATGGAGTAAAATCTGCGCTCTGGGGCTCCACAGAAATGACATTCTGACCACAAGAGCTGTGGTTCGGCAAGACTTGTCAAGAATAACTCTGAGCTCCCACCATCTGTGACCTCAGTTCCCTTACAGGGTCCAAACCTGGGAAGATGCTGACTGACAAGGAGTCTAACTTAGGGTTCACTTGTGTGGGGACTAGCCTTGTCTAGCGGGCATTTCTCCATTTGCTTTCTGATCTCTTCACTACCATCCCTTTTTCTTCTCCCTGTACCTATTTCTTGACAGTGACAGCCTTTGTTACCTGTCTGCCTAATGTTCAGCTGGACTTTCCCAGAGACACCACATGGGGAGAGTGGAATACTGCTGAGCCATTGCTTGTCCTATGGCGGCAACTGATAGGAACGGAATTCACATCTGAAGTATGCTTCTTTGTCTTTACACATTGGCACTCTTGTGTTTGACAGTCATTGACTTCACTGGAGCAGTGAAAGCACTTGAAAGACCCAATAGCCATTTATATACTACTTGGAATTATATGGGTTTCATATAAAACTTGGAATAAATATGAGTAATGAAATGTTCTGCCTTGAAAGCATTGATGAGAAGATCAAAACTTGCGATAGACTACAAAGAAATAATTTGATTTATAAAATAATTACCTTTAATTATATACATTTAATTATTACATAAAACAATACATGTATTTAATCATTGTATAAGACATTAATTATAATACCTCAAATATTTTATGTATATAATAATATACTTTATAGATATATGATGATGATATATATATTTTATGTTAGGTTTATTAAATGAGCATGGGGGAGAAGGAAAGGGAAGCAGTATAACCCAAAGAGAGAGAGAGAGAGAGAGAGAGAGAGAGAGAGAGAGAGAGGAAGAAGAAGAAGAAGAAGAAGAAGAAGAAGAAGAAGAAGAAGAAGAAGAAGAAGAAGAAGAAAAAGAGATTGAGTAATGATATATTTTTAATAAGAACTTTTGTAGAATATCTGAAGTTATAACTCAACAAAACTAAATCTCAATAAAACAGGAACAATTTGTTTTTTTGTTTTGTTTTTGTTTTCCAGACAGGGTTTCTCTGTGTAGTCTTGGCTGTCCAGAACTTACTTTGTAGACCAGGCTGGCCTTGAATTCACAGAGATCCTCCTCTTTCTGCCTCCCTGAGTGCTGGTGAGAGGATCTGACATTATCTGAGTGGCCATGACAAAAGTCACATAGCCTCAGGGCCCATGACTCCTTGACAAGTAATGTAGGGTCTGCAGGAATTGGTCTGGAGTCTTCTCTCAGTGACTTTCAGACTCTTACCCTGGTGTTGTAGGCATGAAGCACTGTGCCTGGCAAGAACAAATGTTTTAAAGCAGACATTTCTTTAAAGAAGATAAAAGTTGAACATAGGAAATCATATTTAACCTCATTAGTGAGTGTGGAAATTCTAACTAAAGCATGATTATATAATACTACATATCCACCAGCCTGGACAAAGTTGTAGTGATAAGTATTGATAAGGGCATAGGGCAACTGGAATGCCTATATATTTCTGGAGAAAATGTCAAATGATATAGCCACTTAGGAAATCACTTTGATATTTACTATTATTTTAATGTACAGTTACCATATGAACCAGGAACTTCAGTCCTAGATATGAAGTCATACAGAAGCACAAAGAGTATGGGTCTATTATAAATATTTACTCTTTATTTGTTATAAGCACCAAATATAGTCAACAAGGCTAATTGCAGTTAAATAAATGATAAGCAGATACTGAAAAGTAAATGACGTTATATCCAAATCATAGAGCATTTCTGAAAATAGTACAGAATGTATTACTGAGTCCCAGAAGTAGAATAAATGCTCTAAATATCTGTAGAGAAAAATGATAGACTCTAAAAACACCTGCTGTATAATTGCATTCACACAAAACTCTAAAATAAATCAGTCTAAGTTATTGGGACACAAAGATGGATTGTGGTTGCTCAAGTATATTTCTAGGAAAGAAATTCCTGGGAAGGGCTGAAGAGAAACTTTAGGAAGGGATGGGAATATTCTTTCTGGATATTTGTATATGTGTATATTTGAATTAATTTCATTTTACTGTATAGGGATCATGTGTCAATAATTTTTATTTTTAAAATTTAAAAATATGGTAGCCTCTTTAACAGGATCAGAAAGTTTTCTATACCTTCAGAGACTCCAAAAGATCCCTACATAAACTCCTATGTGACAAAGGGACTTCTGATAATGGCAACACTTTACTGGGTTCTAGGGTCCTTAACAATGTCTGAGATGCTCCATTTATTTGACATAATTTTAAACATAAATAACACACACATACACACATACATGTCTTAATATTTACCTCACAGCTGAGACTTTCCTAGGATGTGTCAAGAGTACAGTCTTAGGAAAGTGTTGGAATAGGTGACATCATTTAACATTTGGCAATAGTTGTGAGTTTTTAAAGTTTCAAGCCAAAAATTCAAGCTTGAAAGAAATTAAAAAAACACATAAGGAAAGATTGATAAATACTGTATGAGAGATAATGAATAATGTGATGTATAAAAGACCTTTGGGGACAAGTCAACTTGAGCACACAGGACACAGCTCCAAGGTCAAGCTCCTGGAGAACCTGTGTTTAATCTAACAACATAAGCTACATAGCTGTCCCAGAGCCACTTGTGGGCTGCTGTTGTTTTCTGTCCTGGAAATGTTTTCTGACAGTTTCCTTTTCCAATTCTTTTCCTTCCAATAATGAACTGTTTTTAGCATTTACATTTCTTTTTAATGTTTTTCCACATCATAATTCCTCCTCCTTTTTAGCATCAATAAAAACAATGTACAACACAGCCTATATTAATAACAAAGTTCATGATTATCTCATAACTTCTCTCTCCCTCTTGCCTCCCTATGTGTCGATGTATGTATGTGTGTCTGTGTGTGTGTGCAGGCACATATGTGTGTGTGTGTGTGTGTGTGTGTGTGTGTGTATGCGTACTGCTCCAGAGGTCACAGTACAGCTGGTAAGAGACTGGTATCTCCTTGATCATGTGGGTTCTGAGGATCAAACTCAAGTTGCCATGCTTAGTCTGAAGCACCATTACTTGCTGAGCCATCTTAACATCGTAATCTTCTGTTTTTGAGATGAGATCTTGGTATGTAACCCAGGCCGGCCTTGAACTTATAATCATCTGGTTCAGTAAGCATGATTAAAGGCAAGCATGTACTATCATATTCATACTTCATTTGTAAGGGACATGTGTGTGTGTGTGTGTATATAAAAAAAAAACATTCACCTTGTTTAGCCATGCTTTCGATCACTAAGAGCCTGGTACTCACACAAACTTTTAGACCATGTGACAGCAAGTCCCAGGAAAGCGCCTGTCTTTGCTTCTCCCCTCCATACTACTGCCCCACCCCCAAGGTTCTGAGACTACAAGCATCCCACCATGCTTAGCTTTTTATTTGGGATCTCAGAGTTAAACTTAGGTCTTTTTTATGCTTATGCAACAAGAGTTTGACAGACTAAGCATCTCTCTAGCCCTACCCTGTACAGTATTTGCTGTTGTTTCTGGGTAATGTCTTATTGCTCTTGTTCACAGGCAATGAAAGCAAATCAAAAATCAACTTTTTGCCATAAATCTATCTCCTGTATCTCAAAGAGACTTGGATTGTCTTATAAATCGATGACAGCTCTCGTGTGCTCCTGATTATGTAACACAGAGTTCACCCTTCCAATACTGAAAGTGTATTGAAAGCCATGTAAATCGGTGACCAGTCAATTTAGCACCTTTCCAGGCATAATGTCATATTTGGCAGAAAATACACATAATGGCCAGTACCACCTTCCAGAGCAAAGTAGAAAAGTTAAATAATTCAACCAAGTACATCTTTATAATGACCAGTTAACAGAGCCTACTTTTCCAATTTAATATTGCTTTTATTTACATTAGATATTTTAATACAAGAATGGCCCCTTGATATGATGATTTCTGTTAGTTTCTGATTATATAGTTCTTCAAAAGCCAGAGACAGTTTAATGAAGAAAGTTATCTCCTTCTTATAAAAAAAAATGATTCAACACATTTCTATTTTAAACTAGAGAGATGCATACACCACAACCTCATTTCCATACTACAGATACTTAAAATATTTTCCCTCTTTAACTCTAGTCTATAACTGCACTCTATTCTGTATAGTAGAGAATTCTAGTACTTTATCAGGAATGAAAATATGTTTCTACCAAGAGAAACTATTTGTTTAGTCACTTACTTCTCATAGGAAGCACGAAAATTTCCACATTATTTTAACTCTGAAACTTTAAGAATTGTTTTCATTTTTTTAAGTGAGGATATTCCTAAGGTAGCACTTTGAGTGGTTCAAATTCCTTTACTCCGTGTTAGACTTTTTATATAATTAAGGAGTCAAGTAAAGGAGTCACAGATGCTGTGATTTCAGTCATCAATGCAAAAGCCTCAACTGTGTGTATGTATTCTAGCTTTGTATGTTTTCCAGTTATTTTTTGGGAAAGTGGAAAATGTGAAGAAGATGGTGATCATCACCTATTACATAATTCCAGTAACATACCAAAGTGGCACCTCCAAGGCTACCACCTAATGAAGACCCACAACATAAGAAATTTATGTTGTATTTAAATATTCATGGTACAACATAGTTACCCCTAGCATCCATTTCACTTTAAATACCTCACAGTCTTCCATAAATATTTTAAGTAACATTTAAAGATCTCACTCTACAGCCTAGACTGGCTCAGAACATATTACAAGCATGTCTTAGACCCTCGGCCTGAAGGTCTTAGCCTATAACCTGACTCATTCCTCCAGCTGTCTTTGAGACAGAGTTAAAGAAGCTGCTTGTGTTGTGATGTGACCGTTCTCACTGTTTGGTATGTGGCTCCTCAGTGGTCTTTATCATCTACACTGTGCAGGGCTAAATTATATGCTATGAAAATGTCTGCCACCCACGAAAGAATATAAAAACAAAGTCACACTTGTCCTTTGTTCCTGGAGGTTTGTCAGACTCCTGAAGGAGATGCCTGAGGGGTTAGTCCGAGGCTCTTCAAGGTAATTGATCCAAGACTCACTGGGGGGCTTGTGTGAGGATGAAAGCTGAGGGCAACTCTCTGAAGAGTCCCCTCAGGCCTCCAGAACCTAATACTTCTCAAGACCCCTGTGTCTTATCACATTAATTCTGTATCTTTCAGTTAATGAGATTATTTGCATTTGATGTTACTATTGAGAGGAATTTGCTATTTCCTATAGTTCTATAAGTTGTGCCATTAACACACTTTTCCACATCAGTATTGGGTACTCCACGATTTACTGTTTTAGACATAATGTAATCCTTTTTCAATTCTACAACAGCATTCATTCTCTTATACATGTTTAGTGATGACTGAGACTTTTATATTTTTTTAAATGAGTATTTACTTTATTGCATTTATTTATTGTTATTAGATGATATTCTTTAAAAAGTATTGAAAGAATTTCGCTTGTTACTCCAGTATATATTTCAACAAGTACACTATGTGAGAATTTGATCCTCCTTTATAAGCAATATACGAACCTCATAGTCTTCAAGATTCTTCACTTATTATTTTGTGCCATTTTTATCATCCAGCTTATTTGCTATATACCATAGACACATAATAAATAATTATCACTTTAAATAGTTTCTATTTAGATTAATTAATATGAATTAAAAACCAGAGTTTACATTACCTTCATTAGATCTTTTCCATAAATGTTATTTATTATGAATGGCTATGAGTTTCTTTTGTATGCATTCTTCTTGTTGAGGATTTATTTTTTTACTATTTCCTGCAGTACACAAAGGCTGATGATGAATTCTTTCAGTTTGGTTTAATATATACTATTTCTCATTGTTGAAGAATAATTTTATCACATATAGCCTTCACCTCTATTGGGACATTTCTTCTAATACAAATATTTCACTAAAAATTCATTGTTATTGTTTCTTCTGAAAATTAATTTAACTACTAAGTTTATTTTTAAGGAATTTTATTAGTCCTTTGAGATTTTTATACAGTGTATTTTGATTGGATTCACCTATACTTCTCAGATCTATGCACTGGATTTTATGTTCTCTTATAACTTTTATTGATTCATTTTCTAAACCCATCAAGTACATGCTGTACTGTTCATACGCTCAGGGATGTATGGCCTTCAATGTACGGAGCTCAGCACACCAGGAATCTACCCTTAAAGAAAACTGCCTTCTTCTTCGTCTGAGTTATCAGCTGTCAACATATCCTTAGCTTGGAGTATGCTCATCTACACTCTGCAAGCCACAACTCTGTCTGTGTCTGTCCTAAGCTTACGCAGGCCTTGTGCATGATGTCTGAATTGCAGTGAGCTCATATGCATAACTTCATTTGTATTTTTCCTTTTGAGAACTGTTTAATTCATTGTTCTATTTTCTAACTGGGATTTTGGTTGCTTGCTGTTAGTTTATTAACCCTTAGTGAAATGCGAACTGAAAATGACTTTTCCCGTTCAGTTGATTCTTCGCTTTAATGGTGGTGTCCTTTGTAATACAGAAGGTTTTTGGAGTCATGAGGTCCAGTTTTTAATTGTTGGTCTTACTGACTGTTCTGTTGGGGTCCTTAAGAAGGTCCTGTTCTATGCACATGACTCTGTCCCCTATGTTCTTCTCTTCCAAATTCAGGGTATCATATCTTATTTTGACGTCTTTGACCTATGAGTAGAGACTTATTCACAGTTAGAGGTAGGAATCTAGTTTCATTCATCTACGTGTACGTATCTAGTTTGACTAGCACCATCTGTTGTAGATGGTGTCTTTTCTTTAACGTGTATTGTTGAACTCTTGGTCGGCATCAGATGGCTTTAGAAGTGTGGCCCTATATGTGGGTCCTCAAATTATTCCATGGAAAAATGGCTTTGTTTCTAGGTCAGTACCATTACTCTGTGCTCATTTAAGAGTTAATAAAAACCACATTCTACCTACCAAATCCTCTAACAATGTACATTATGACTTAAAACTGACATTTTTAAAAGAAATTGTCTTTTTTAAAGTAAGTAGTTTCAAGTTCCAGTCCTTTTGGGTGTTTACTGAAGGCTTAAAACAGAGCAACAATATTGTGTCATTCTCTTCTCTGTTTCTCTCTGTGTGTATGTCTCCCTCTCCTTCCCTCTGCTTCTCCTTGTTTCTGTCTCTCTGTGTGTCTGTGTCCTGTTTTTCTTGCTTTTTGGTTTTTAAAGACAGGGTTTGTCTGTGATAGCCTTGGCTGTTCTGGACTTGCCTTGTAGCCCACACTTGGCCTTGACCTCACAGAGATCCATCTGCCTCTGCCTCTGCCTCTGGAGTGCTGGGATTAAAGGTGTGCACCACCACTACCCAGCCTCTCTCTCTCTCTCTTTCTCTCTCTCTCTCTCTCTCTCTCTCTCTCTCTCTCTCTCTCTCTCTCTCTGTGTGTCTGTCTCCTGTTTGTTTTAAGAAATGTTCTTGATATAAAACACTGCCTTTCTTTAAACTTGACATCATTCTGACCCCTCCTGGGTGGTGGGATTTCAAGTAATTATCACAGAATCTTGCAATGACAACTGTTTTTAATTCCATTTAGTTGACTCCAAAAATTAAGTAACACATACATGTACATGCTGTTTTGTATTACTTTATCTCTAAAAGCTACCTATTTACTGTTAATTATTTTCTACATATTAATAATAACAACCTTATAAATATTAAAATGTTTTACATTTAGTTTTTATAAAACATGAAAGTGCATTTTCTTGACAAATATTTCTTTCTTTTTTTTCTTTTTGAGATAGTATATTACACTGTATCCCATGTTTGCCTAAAAATTGTTTTGTAGCTCAGGATGGATTCCTGTGCCTTAGCCTTTTCAGTGTTAGATCATACACATGTACTGGGATGCTTGGGGGCGGCTTACAAAGTTTTAGTTACTGTTGGGATAAGACAGATTTACCACATAGATGAATGCCTCTTTAAGGACAGGTATGATATGTAAACTGTCAGGTGTATGGCTAGTTGACCCTTTCAGGAGTTCCCAAGTCTCCAGCACACCGATGGCCTTGCTGGCTGGAATTCCATGCTTGTTAGCAGCTTCTAACCTGTTGCATCCCATCACTTTGTGCTATTGGTGAACAGTCTTACTACAAACATTTGATGAAAAATGTTTTTACATCCCAAAAGATGGCATGTGTATTAAAGAAGAAAAGTCAACACACAATATGAGTGTCTGAGGAGACTCTGAGGAGTGTTTTACAAACACATGGCACACACTTTTCTGCTTCGTCTGCTGTTGCTTCGGAGGCCACTAGAACACAATATATTGTTACCTAGTCTTTGATATACTAACCGTGTAATTGTTGAGCCTTGTGTTATAAAAACAATGTAAATGGTTTAAATCATCACTGCACCAATGTATTGATTCATTTATTATGTCACAATGCTTTTATATAAACTTCTTATAAAGTGCAGATAAAAGACTTGGCCCTCTAATATTCCATTGCTCTTTATATCACATAACTCGGGGTGCCAAGTATTAAGCACTGAAATAAGCCTATATGCTCAGTGTGTTTTGTGTTCCAATATCTTAAAAATATGTATGGATTTTGAAGGCTGTCCATTTCTTACCACTATTTTTTCTTATTTAGGGATCACAAGTGTTTTATGACGAAAGTAGAAAGATTAGATTTTTCTGCCTTCCTGTTTCTTGATGATATTCTGGGTTGACTGGAGAATTAACATAGTCAGAAGAGTTGAGAAATTGTTCACTTATTTCCATTTTGTCAGAGACACAGCCAGGCATGGTGGCGCACGCCTTTGATCCCAGCACTTGGGAGGCAGAGGCAGGTGAATTATTGTGAGTTTGAGGACAGCCTGGTCTACAAAACAAGTCCAGGAGAGCCATGGCTACACAGAGAAACCTTGACTCAGGGGGAAAAAAAAGAAAGAAAATATTTTGTCAGAAACAGCAGCATAGAGATAGCATCTGATAATGCCTCAAATCTATCTTCCCTTACTTCTGCTTTTGTAAGATATAATAGTTTTTCAAGACTTTCTCCTACGCTTTCAGCTAACTACAATTTGTTTCTGTGTTTTCAATAAAACAATTGATCATATATGGATTGACATTTAAATATACTTTATTGTATCAAAAACAACACTACACAGGGAAAAATAAATAACTTGTCATTTTTTGCTAATTTTGAAACAGGAAAATTAATTGAAAATATTATTGTTTCTAAGGCTGCTTATTGAGAAGAAAGCACGTTACAGTGCATGCATTATTTAAGGTAGTAGTATATGTTATTTACATTCCCAGTTTTCTTTCAGAGTATTAATTTTTAGTTTACAAAAGAATTGTCATAACTGTCTTGTCAAAAAATACATTTTAACCAATGTACTTAGTCATGTATATCCTTTCCAAAGGAAGGGTGACATAAATGACATTTTAAACCAAAACAATTTTATAATATATTTGATGCAATTTCTTTTATTTGAGAAAAATACATACTTGAAAAATGATTATTGATTTTACATTGCACATTTATTCATTTATTCCAAGGCCTGTGTGATGTGCGGCTTCTCCTTGGAATTCAGTCTGCATATGCATTGCAGAAAGACCATATGGAGATTAATTTGTGATTTTTGCCAAGTTCCTTCAAAATCTAAATTTCACAGTAGTTGGAGCCAGAAAGGAGTTCTGCATTTAAAAATCTAAATGTGAAATGATATCATTCCTTTAATCATTTAAAAATATTTACTGCTAGTTTTTTTTTTTTTTTTCCATCCTGGAGATGAATGCAAGACAGAATCCATTCTATCAAAGCGCCAGCTGGCAGAGTCCTGAAGTGCAAAGACTGGCTGGTAGGAATTGAGCCGCTGAGGGAGGAACATTGCATTCATGCGACTATAGAATACTGTAGGAGTGAGGAAAAGGTTAGAGAGTATCAGATAAAGACAATGCGAAATGCACAGAAGCAAGAAAGAATGGAACTTTGTCAGAAAGCTGGAAGCTGTGAGACTGAAGGTGATCCATAATGAGAGTTAACAGCGAGAAATGAAGGCGGGGAAACAATACTTTTCAGTTTCACTCAGACATTAGATTCACAAAAATCTGGACAAAGCTCTCATAACCAGCGAGGATACTTACTGTGATTTATTAAGAAAGTATAAATGTAAGCCCATGCACAGACACCAGTTCTTATACGGTCACTCATGGTACATTGCAGTGCTTACATTCCTGCTTTATATGCATTGTGAGGCAGGGATGACTTTAGTGGGATCTGATAATGGACAGGGGTCTACATGTTGCCATCATGCACCCACATTACAGAGGCACAAGCATAGACAGAACTTTACCAAGGTCACTGTGTCCTTGGTGCTAACCCATCATTTTCATGATGCCTAATCACTGACTATATTGTAGGTAACTTCTTTTTTTTTTTAATTAATTTATTCTTGTTACATCTCAATGGTTATCCCATCCGTTGTATCCTCCCATTCTTCCTTCCCTCCCATTTTCCCCTTATTCCCCTCCCCTATGACTGTTCCTGAGGGGGATCTCTGTTCGGATTAATCAATCACCCCTTAGTGTGGGCAAAGAACATGATTTGCCCTTTATAATAGAACACATGAAGGATGTACAGAGCTGTTTTCTTCTTTCTTCCTCTGAAAGCCCAAGAGCAGGGTATAACTTTAATGAGGTTAATGAAGGGTGGGACAAAGGACAATAATCACAGAGCAGATACAGTCAATGAGACTGAGCATGACATTTTCAAGCTATTTCAGCCGGTGTTTGTTTTTCCCGGGTGTTTCAGGCATCGTTAGGGCTTAGTTTTTGACAATATTTATTCTGTCACTCAAAAAGAGAAGTCTCTTGACTTCATAAATATCATAAAACTTATTCCACATTCCACTGTTAGTCTCCCTAGATTGATTGGCATTGGGAAGAGTGGTTTTTCTTAGGGTGTGGAAGCTCCAGGGGGAGAAATTACCAATCTGCTGTGCTCTATTGATAGATGCCTCTGCTTGTATACAGAGTTCAAGAAGGCCATTTCTTCTCATCTCAATTTAAATGTGGGCTCACCCTTGACTAGCTTGACAGTAAAATGAAGCAGAATAAACACAGTGCCAGCTAATATACTAGGCTTCAATACCTTAACCTTATCATCTCTTCAAATGATATGTCCGATTACCTTAAAGCTACCCTTCTGTAGAGATTCCTAAACCCAGGCAGAGTAATAAGACATAAGGAGAAAAAGGAAAACATGGGCCAGCTTTCAGCTTTGTAGGTGGGAATCCTAATATTGCTACGAGGCAGAACAGTAATTGAACAATGCTACAAACCCAACTGTTTCTCTCCCAAATTCTGTTGTAGAAACCCTCACCTTTGTTGTAATTATGTTTAAATACACAACCATTGCAGAGGCGTTGCTCTTCCTCTTTCTGGGTGTCCAGCCTGTGGGTGAGAGCAAGGGGTTCAGCCTGACGGGGTGATTGGAATGCTGGTCACAGACTCCTTTATTCAGGAAGAGACAGCAGGCTATATGGGTTTAGGCAGCCAATAAATTTACTTTATGTCATCTCCAAGCTGGCCAGTGGATGCTCATCTGGAGGAAGCTGTCCCAGGCCCTGAGCCCCAAAGGCATTTTGTCAGGAATGACCACACAGGGGTAATGTAAAGCTGAACTAGGCCATGGGAATATACACATAATTCAATAATTGTAGAACGCGTATAACAAGAGAATGACACTCCAGGAAGGCATCTTCATAGGGAAAGCCAATGTAAGTAAAGTCAAGATGCCATACACAAGCCAAGAAGGGAGGGTGCCTAAGAGCCAAAAGCACCATCAATGGCACCAGAACTTCCATCCTATTGAATGAATATTTAAAGAGTTATTCAAGAAGACCATAAATAGCATTCAAAGTTAAGTACCAGATGAGGGTCTTAGTATATTTTCAGCATTCTCCTTGGCCTGTTGGCATAAATTATTTCTTTATGAAACAAGCTTGTTCTGGAAAGAAACTTATAACCTACGAACTGATAAGAATATGTCCAAATTTTTCTTTATGATCCAATCTCTGGATTCTATGGTCTGCAAAGGAAAGGAATTATGTAAAACCAAGACTGAGTGGAAATCTGTGTGCATGTGTGCGTGTGCGTGCATGTGTGTGTGTGTGTGTGTGTGTGTGTGAGTATGTGTATTTGTGTGTGTATGTGTGTCTGTAATATTAGAGATGAAATGGATGAATGAATAACTTTATGAATTGAACTAAAGAAAGGAAGGTTCCTGTAGACCATATGCTTTCCTTTCATTGACTTCAGGTTTATCCCTATTGTGGAGTTAACTGTACTGAAAACCCCAAATTCACATTAACTCCCAATGTGGCTGTATATGGACTGAGATGTTTTATGGGTCTAGAGGATGATTACATTTAGTTTAGGTCTTGAGTGGAGAAACAATATAGGTAGGATGGCTCCCTTTTAAGGGAAAGGGATACCAAAGATCTTTTTGTTTGAACACAGAATAACTATGGGATAACACAGCAAATAAAGGTTTAAAAAAAACTGTACAAAATGACAGTTGTCTATTATTTTGTTATTCACCTGTCAAAACTAATTCTGTGGTATATTGTTCATGCAGATGACTTATACTGATACTTGAGATATATTAATTACTTAAATTGTTCTTTTGAAGTTTCCCCAATAATTGCTGAAAGTACAGATAATTTCTTTGTACATCCTTCAACCCCCCCCCCACTGCTCTGGACTCTTTTGGTTAAAGCAATATTAGAGGTAATCTTATTGATATTGTTTATGGGTTCTTAGAAATTTAGAGGCTAATTGAATCAGATGTCCATGACCTTAAGGTACATTAATTACTACAGGCCTAGTTTTTAATTGTTGTTTTTTATTGTGTATGCCCATTCCATTTTTAGTTAAGAAGTATAGATTAAGTGAAAACAATTCTTAAGTACATAAATGAAAGAGGTCTAGCCTTCTTTTATTGCCCTATGAGCTACTTACATGTGCAGAAAAACTATTCACCCCAAGGCCCATATCACTATGTCCTTATTGAATGTAGTGGAAGAATAATAATTATAATAATAAATGTAATTTTTAATATCTGAATACCAATATCTTGATCATCTCTTAATACTTATCCTCTCTTATTATAATGACCATTACTTTACATACAAGAAAACTGGAGAAATATATTTATTTTCATGATTATAATAAACACAAATACACTATAAGATTTGGACTTATGCTAGAAAAAACTCTGGCTTTCTGAGAGGACCAAGACCAAAATCCACACCAGAAACTACCCAATCTTTATCTTTGGAAGATTTTCATTTAGAGGAGATGTTATTTGCAATAATTTCAGCTTTTAAAATTTTCTTTAAAAAGTATCAAATGCTTATACCAGTAAACTTGTTTTTTAGGGGAGTTGCACTTTTTAGTAATAAGGCCAAGACTGACTTGTAAACAAAATTCTATAGCCAATCAACAGATTCTGTCCTGAACAGTTTTCTCCTGGGGGAAAGTGCTACAAACTGCCTTGACTTCATTTTATCACTTGTTGCATCACTATCTTAATCTTATTAATGAAAATATTTTTGATATCCCTGTTTCTAGTATACTTATAATCCAACCCTCTTAGCCCAAAGGATATGATATTTATAGCAAAATACAAATATAAGAGAACACATATTTCTCAGAGAAAGTAAATTAAACTAAGATATTATTCACTTTGATAAATAAGATCAAAGTGTGTGAGTTAAGGAGATAAAATCAGGAATATTTCAATAATTAAAATATTGAGTTATTGCTCATCAAGAGAAAGAATGTAAATATTAAAAGTTGAACCAGAATCATCACATTTGTTGGTAATGCTTTCTGGTCAAATTTGTCTGTGTTTGAGAATTCTAATAAAGAGTTTCTATTCCAATATCAAGTATTATCTGGAGTTTTATATACAGTAATATGGATGCGTATTCTCCTTTACCTGTGCAAGAAATGGAAGGTGATTCAAGTAAGAAAGAGCAAGGGGCTGGGCATGGTGGCGCACGCCTTTGATCCCAGCACTCAGGAGGTAGATACAGGTGGATCACAGTGGGGTTGAGGCCAGGACAGCCAAGGCAGAAAAACCCTGTCTTGAAACCACTTCCCTCTAAAAAAAGGAAACAGTAAGGTATTTAAAATGATTAAACACAGGAAACATAACAGGACTGAAGAGAACTTCACTATTTAGATAAAAATGGAAAACAATGATCAATTAGCTACATCTTTCAAAGTAAAATGCTTAAAACAAAGCAAAACTTACACAGAGATTAACAATAATGAATATGTAAGTAGACCAGGATGAATCCAGGAGACAGAATAGAATCAAGGAGGAAAAAGAGGGGTGAGGGGTGGAAGACTGAGTATCTTTAATTTAATTTAATTTAATTTAATTTAATTTTAATTTAATTAAATTTGCCTATAACAAGTCACTGTCTCATCCAAAGGCAGTTCAAGCAAAGGTGGCTGATTTAATAAGAGTGTGGCTAAACTTCTTTATTATGGCATATCTTACAATTTATGAAACTGTGTGGTATAAGAATTTTTTCCTAAGAAATAGTTAGAGAGCAACAATTGTCTGTCTTAGTAGACAATTATTATTTCTTAATAGTAATAGAATTATTTTCTATCTTAATTTGTTGCCATTGGCTTAAGATATTGATGATTCCATATGTTTTTGGTAGACCTTGATGACCAGGATTAAAGTCACTAACAGTTACCAAAATAATATTTTGGTCTTGGTTTAGATTTTTAAGAAATTATTGCTGTCCTAAATTCTGTAGCTTCACAAGTTGATCTGATGTAAACATTTAAGCCAAACCCTAAGAAACATCCTTTAAGAATTTGGACATGTAATATAAAGGATGTACAATTTACACTAGCTGAAATATTACCAATCCTCAACATGAGTTAGTCTAGTATTACATATGGGTATCAGAGTAATACAAGTAGGTCTTCTCTTGAGCCTGGGATCTGATTAAATATAGGTGTTTGGCTCTGATAACAGAGTGAGCCTTCAGTCACATCACAAAGTGACTGATTATTCCTATAACGTTGATGCAACTATTGTATCATTGGACAGGTCTTGCCAGGATGATCATTGATTTAGTTCATATGGTTCAAAGTTGGGTTCAAACTGATGGCTTTTTCCTTTCCAGCACTGAGAAAGCTAGGCAATAGAGAGCGAAGCTTCAAAGTACTGGGGGACGGGGGTAGGGAGGGAGGATCGGACAGACAAGGAGACAGAGAGACAGAGAGAAACAGAGAGAGAGAGACAGAGAGACAGAGAGACAGAGAGAGAGACAGAGAGAGAGACAGAGAGAGAGACAGAGAGAGAGACAGAGAGAGAGACAGAGAGAGAGAGGCAGAGAGAGAGACAGAGAGACAGAGAGAGAGAGGAACCACACAGAATATATATCATATCCTCATAAACTACAGTAGGAGTGGTTATTTTTTGGAAATAATAAATAGATATAAATTTTTAAAATACTTTTCTATTTATGTATTAAGATAATAATTGAAATAATTCAGTGCTTATTTAGAAATATATATGCAGTAAACATTCATTGATTAACATCATGTTATTTCTCATTGTCCGTTTTTGTTTGTTTGGTTTTTTTTTTTTAAATAAATATGGTGGTGAAGAGATATTCCCAGCACCCACATAGTGACTTACAACTGTCTATAATCCTAGTTCCAGCCTCTGCAAGCAGCAGGCATGCATGTGGTGGGCAGACATACAAGCAGGAAAAATATACACAAAATCAAATAAAAACAAAATGAAAAAAATAAAAAGAAGTTAGTGTTAGGCACAGCGTGTGTCTGGGAGGGCATGCAGCATTATAATAAACTTGTTTGTGTAAGTGGACATCAGAACTGTGATTACTAGAACTCCACTTACAAAGGAAGTGACACGTGGTAACCTTGAATGACAGGAAGAAAAACGTCGCTCCTGTTTGAAATTGGTATTGAATGTGGAATGTGGAAAAGCAAGTAAAAGACTTTTTTTTCCCTTTGTCACACTAATTGGTGCACTCTCAGCAGTCCCTAAATTTCAAATTAAACAAATACTTTCTGCACGCTCACTGTAGCAGCAAATTACATAATGCATTATAAGTTATACTTAAAAAGATCGTTTTCTTTTGAATGTGTGAGCCAGGGCCCGGAGGCAATCAGCATCCCACTGTTTCCTCTTTGCAGAAGGACTCTATTCAGGAAAACATGTGGGTCTCAGAGCCATCTAACGCCACAACCGCCTGCTATCAACAACTTCACATTTTTGTCATTTGCTGGACTTTTTAACATTTTGAAATGGCCATCATGTAATCTTCACATAAATCTGTCAGTAGTCTATGGTCTGTCTCCCTGAGGTTTCTGTTCAGATTATATGGTTGTACATCGCTCATCCTAGCCAGTTGGAGAGATAGAGTTGCATTTGCAGAAATAGTAGGAGATTTAAGGTGAGCAATCATAACACTAAACAATATCTAACCCAATTAGAATTTTGCAGAGGAAATCTGATCTTCCAATCAAGGCTTTATTCATGGCAGATAGTATTTCAAAGTTCCATGTAATGAGTTTCTTCAGATAAATTATTGAAGAGTAAAATGAATTCATTTTGATCAAATATGAATTGTCTATGATCACAGGGCAAATCAATCAGCTTTAAAAATGTATGTTCTGCTCAAAGTAATATATTTTCATTAATATTTTTATTTATGAGAAGCAGAAGGGAGTATGGTACATGTTGCTATTTTAACAAAAGGACAAAACCTGATCGTAGGGAAGTTGTTACACTCAGATATTTTCAGAGGCTAGAGCTCTAAGCCAGAGGCCAAATTCCAGAAGTTACTTTCCAGGGGAGCAGTAGGTCAAAGTTGGAAATAAGGTAACAAACAGAGGAAAAAGTAAGATGCCCACATGTATGGGAACATAATAGAGACTGAGAAGGTTAGACCACATAAAGGTAAGAGATACTCGGTTCAACTTTTATCTCTCCAGCTTTGGTTAAATTTTACAAGCGATATTTTACAATAGAACACTATTACCCATTGGCTTTCCCCTGTAAGAGCCTGGAGGTCAGTGGGGACTTGAAAAGGAACTAGGTGTTGAATGAATCAAAGTTTGAGACAGAGAGCTGGCTGACAGAAGACCAGTAGCCATGGCCTGATGGTTTTGTCTTAAGTTGAAAGAAAATACGGTCACTAGGATGATTCTTGTTATGCAGGTTTCCAGTCTAGGCTGAGTCCTGCTGCTGTGGTAACAGTGAAATGATCAGTGTGTTTGTGAACTCCTCTGAGATAATATGAATAAATTAATAAAATATATTATAAAAAAAAGTAGGCACAGAAAGACAAAGAAAAGAGACATTTAATAATTATTATTTGGCAGTGTTTAGTTACTGAATCCTTCACAAGTGATAGAATAACGCGTCTGATACACAGGACGTGGAATTATTATTGAATCTCTCCACTTCAAGCTAAAAGAGAAGCTGACACTTTTTTAAAGTAATGAATATATTAAAATTTAGATATATGCCGTGGGTTTTCTATTCGTATGGAAGTCCTGGATTACAGCTTTTGATTCTTCACAGATTTGGAGACATGATAAAACCATTATTGTGCCCTCCCTTAAGAATTACGTCACCTAGGACTGCGAATCGCTTAGCCAGGAGATCACCTTTCAGGAAAGGTTACTCACCTGAATAAACAGTGAGGAGATGAAATGAATAATTATCTCCTTAATGAGATAATGCACTTCCATATCCCAGGAGGCTCTTCCCTCCCTCCAGGCAATTGCTTATAGATTCTCACAGCTAACGTTGCCCATTTTTTTGCTTAGTTCTAACTCAAGAGCCTTTTCTTTTCCTCCTTTTTCTATCTTTTCTCTATGTAAAGGCTAAAATTCTAAAGCTGCTAACCTAGCCATTCTGTATTATCTGACTCTTGCAAGAAAGGACCCTGCCTTCCCCAGCAAGGCCTGAGAACTTCTGTCTCTTTGTTGCCTAGATGCACCTTAAAAACCCAACAAACATAGCAATTCTCCAGCACACTGTTAGGGACCAGCAGTGGGAATGGAATTTATGCATATTTGTTTAATGTTTTTAAGCACATGTCACAATCAGTCCTTCTCTATTGGTAGGGACTACCTTCTAATTGAGACTTCCTCAAATCTAGATATTTGCCTTTTACTCCTCTTTTTTTGTTTTTTGTTTTTTGTTGTTTGTTTTATTTGTTTGTTTGTTTTTTTTCCTTTACTCCTCTTTTATGCTGGTAATGAGCATTGGTTCTTAAGCATGCGCTTTACCTGCTATGGTGCTTGAGGAGAGTCTTCATCCACTTGGAAACCTATCTTGGAAAAGTTTTATACTTGGCCACATGAGAAGATTTAAAAATCCTATCCTCATAAATAAAACCAGTTATTTCTCAAGGAAGCAGAAAAAAAAATACATCATTAAAACATAAACAAAGAAATTGATTTTAAAAAAATCAATAGTAATTAATATTTGAAGTATACACATATTAAAGATGAATATAGATCTCAAGTCAATAATGTTACCTTCTGCATTAATGTGTTAAAAGAGAAAAGGATATCTGTTTCAAGTAAGCAGAGCAAAGGTAAGAATAAGATTTGGAGTATAAATTATTACAAATGTAAATATACTAGAAAAATATTCTCAATTTTTTTACTCAAAATTTTCTAAAATTCTACTTCTAAAATTGAGAATTTGTGAAAGACATAACTACCAACATCAGGAAACAGATCCTGGTGCAATATTATAAAAACTGCATGCCAAAAAAATTACATAATTTAGATTTTTAAAATCCTACAAAGATAAGAACCACTGAAGCTTACTCAAAAAGGAAGAACAATATTGGGAAGATTTTTTTTTCAAGCTGAAGACATTTACTAGTCAGAAACAAGGCTTCCACAAAGAAAAATTCATGACCAGATGCTGTCTTTGGTATATTGTACTAAATATTGAAAAATAATTTATTTCTAAAAATTAGAAGAGATTAAACATTTTAAATTAATTATCTGGAGCCAGAACTACCATGAAATAAAAACCAAAGACATTGCAAGGACCAAGTTCAACCTATAAACCAAGTACTAAAATATATTTCATGCCATTAACTACAGAAAGATACATGGTAAATTTTGTCTCTTTCATATTATAACTACACACATTAGAAATAGAAATGATACTTACATTTCTGATAAGTAGCAACAATATAAGAAAGTGAAGTGAGGAAGAGACGATGGTAATTGTAATTAGAAGGAATTAGTATTCTGCCTCCAACCATAAACAAGACAAGGGTGTATGTTTGCACCAGTAACCTGCTCACCGGTAACTAAAGGTTCTAGCTACAGCAATTAGGCAAGATAAAAAACAAATAAATAATTAAATAACCTTAGGGATACAGACTGAATTGGAAGAAGTAACATGAGATCAATTTGTCTGTAGAAAAAAAAGAAAGTCACTATTAAACAGTAGACCACAATACTTCAGCAGAGCAAGGTTCAGATCAATATAAAAAAGTGGAGGTCCAGGTGTGATGGCAAATTTACTCCTATTTCAGCACTGGGAAGGTAAGACAAGAGGATCAGAAGTTAAAGGGCCATCAGTCTTACATAAAAAGCTGAAGGCCAAGCTAGACTTAAAGTGTAACCTCTGCTTAAAAAAAAAAAAAAAGAAAGAAAGAAAAATATATTTCTCAGCAAATTGACACAGAAAAAGATTTAAGAGTTAAGCACTTTAGTTTTACTTTGTTACTAATGGAGTCAATCTCCATTTACCAAATGTTTCACACATATAATTTTGCCACTTTATAAACAGCCAGCATAGATGTGACACTCATTTTAGTGAGATATAATTTTGGATATGGAGTCACTTTTTTAAATCAACACTTTTCATAATGATAGTAAGCACAGAACTTAGGAATTCATTGAAAGATAAAGGGTGTACTGTCAACCAGAAGGAAGTGAAACCAATGGAACTTCAAGTTTTTAATCAGTATGCATGTAGAAATTTGAAATATTGAACATCTATACATTTGAGATAAACATTTCATAATGAGGTACTGAAAGAATCCGCATGAAAATTACTATGCAGGTTCCTCAAAAATCTAAAACCGTAACTACCAGGTGACCAACCTAGATAACCTCTTTATATTTACTCAAAAAGCTCCAAGTCAAAATACCGAAGATGTATTTTTGTGTCAGTGTCCACTGCAGTATCATTCAAAATAGATAAATTATAGAATCCACCCAAGTGTCTAAAAACAAAGGCCTGAGTGGAAGAGGATGCACTTAGTCCTGATGAGCGTGCATGTGCTGGGCTGGGTTGGTAAGAGGGGCCTGCCTTTCTCTAAGGAGAAGGGGAGGGGTTAAGAGGGCAGAGGGTGGGTGTGTAGGAACAGGGAGGAGAGGAGGAGCATGCATTCAGGACCAGATACAGAGTGAAGAAAAAAACTGAAACCAAAAAAGAATTATAGGAACATTTTCACAGTTATCTTTAATGTGAGAGCGAGAAAAGACTCTATTCTCAGCACTTCTTTAATATGTGGTTTGCCTCATTTAATGGTAACTACTCTGAAATCATGCCTTCCCATTGCACTCAGATATCCTCTGCTCCGAATCTTGTATCCACAGGTCCTAATTTCATCATAAAAAAGCTATTTAATATTTAAAATTATAGACACACATAAATATATATGCAAACATGTATATGCACACACACACACACAGTTCTAATCCCAGCATCCTTCTCCTTCTCAAATCCTCACCTTGACAATATGTGTTATAGAGAAGGGGCTATGATTTAGGGTCTTTTTCAATTGTTTGTTTGTTGAGACAAAGTTTCTCTCTGTAGCTTTGGCTATCCTGGACTCGCTTTGCAGACCAGGGTGGCCAGGAACTCACAGAGATCCACCTGCCTCTGCCTCCCAAGTGCTGGGATTAAAGGCATGTGCCACCACACCTGATGACAGGTCTTTCAAGTACCTGTTTATAATTGAGTGTCTGGTGTTCATGCAGTGGTTTTGATAAACCAGCTTGCAATTTAAAAAGAATCCACTTTTAATGATAGTTCTTATATTATATTGTAGAAACTGATTGCTTGGACCTGCGTACTTTATCTTTTAGATATTTTTTCTTTGTGAGCTGCAGCTATATTCAGAATTCCTATAAAAATATCCAAATTCTTTTAATGAACTGCTAACATTTCCTTTATGACATCCTTTTTATGTAAAAATTAACCTAGTTAAACTGCAAACAAATACAGGAATCTTTAAGAAATTGTAGTATATCTCAGGCATGTATCTCTATCAAGATTATTGCCTAGCATGTACAGCGTACATTGTTGTCCTTGGTTCATTTCCCAGTAGAGAAGAGAGAATCATTGTGAAGAGAAAGGAGAGAAAGGGGGAATGTGGACGAGAAGCAGAGGGAAGAGAAAGGGAAAGAGGAGGGATGAGAGAGGGAAGAGGGAAAAGAGGAGAGAGAGATGGGAGAGGGGAGAGGGAGGGAGGGAAGGAGAGAGATGGTAGAGGGGAGGGGTAGGAGGGAGAGAGTGAGGAAGAGAGAGAAGTGATGAGAGAGAGACAGAGAGAAAGACAGAGACAGAGAGAGAGAGAGAGACAGTGAGAGAGGGAGGGAGAGAGGGAGAGAGAGAGGGAGAGACAGACAGAGAGAGAGAGAGAGAGAGAGAGAGAGAGAGAGAGAGAGAGAGAGA
>OU015751.1:17743135-17760807 GCA_907169655.1 Acomys percivali | reverse complement strand
GAGAGAGAGAGAGAGAGAGAGAGAGAGAGAGAGAGAGAGAGAGAGAGGAAAGAGAGGTGTCCCATAGTATAAATGGCTTATATCTTCAATGTATCATAAAGGTCCCTGTACTAAAATCTTGGTCATCAGCCTCCTTGGTGGAGATGGAGCTAAGGCTAAGTGAGTTCCAGTGAAAGAAGTTGGGAAATGCCCTCAAGTAAGAGGATACAGGCTTTTCCTCTCTCACTTCTTTTGATTTCCAGCCTCTGCGAGATGAAACAGTTCTTTCTTTCTTTCTTTCTTTCT
This sequence comes from Acomys percivali, assembly GCA_907169655.1. NCBI lineage: Eukaryota > Metazoa > Chordata > Mammalia > Rodentia > Muridae > Acomys > Acomys percivali. The sequence continues at coordinate 17,760,522 of OU015751.1, read as the reverse complement.
TTCTTTCTTTCTTTCTTTCTTCCTTTCTTCCTTTCTTCCTTTCTTCCTTTCTTCCTTTCTCTTCCTTTCTCTTCCTTTCTCTTCCTTTCTCTTCCTTCCTTCCTTCCTTCCTTCCTTCCTTCCTTCCTTCCTTCCTTCCTTCCTTCCTTCCCTGACATGCTCTTTAACCACTAAGTCAGTCCAGCCACATGATCCAAACCAGTGGAGCCAAGCAGGAAGAAACTGAAACCTACTCGACTGCAGTCTGGAATAAGGCCAGGCTCTTTGGAGTTGATTATCACAGGTATTAACATTTCGTCACAACGGTGAAAAGCTAACATGTGCAATAGCAGTATGACTAGGGAAATGCAAATGCAAATGAGAACTACAATGAAATGTTAGTTCTTCCCTATGAGCTAGGAGGGTATGGAAGAGACATGGGACACAGTACAACAAGAATGTTGGGAACTGTTGATGAGAACACCCAGTGGTACAGCCATTAGGGATGCCACACGAAGGCTGCTTGAAAGTGAAAACTAGAATCCTCACATTGCTTTTCTGGATGCATATTTTTAAAAAAAGCGAAATCAATAACTCATAGGAAAAGTCTGTGCTTCCGTGCTTAGTGCAGAATTATTCATAACAAGTAAGACATGAAAAACAAATAGTTTTTTGATGGTGAGCGAGGACACACTAAGGATACTTCCACTATGTTCTAAAAGCATGGCCACTCACAGCAGTATGTCTGCACCTGGAGGGCATTAAGCTAATTCATATATGCTATTTTCTTTACATATAAAGAAAATTACTGTGTGATAAATTTTCTTTACATATAAAGAAAAAATACTGTGTGATCTCATCTATACATAGAATCGTAAGTGGAAGGCAGATAGGTAAGAGGAGTGTAGACCACTTGTTACAGATTGGATCAGGAAGATGTAAGTCAACAGAGAAGAATTATCTGACATTATGAAGGAGGAGTGGAGAAATACCATATCATATGTATTTTATAATATAAATACTTTTAAAAATGGAAAAAGTGTGGAATTGTTAATTTGCGTCATTAGCATTGTCATTTTACCATACATATGCACTGAAGTGTAGTGCTGTGCACCTGAAATACACACATTACAGATTTTCCAGGTATCACTGTTTCTTCCCCTGAAAGAGCACTTGAATTTTTTCGAAATACAAGTTTACACAAACTGTTCACATATCTTCTTCAGCCTTTTGAAGGAAATGATGGAAAGACATGCTTTGAAGTTATACCATGCTTTTAAGACACCCCTTAAAATTTATTGTATATACACTGTCTATGAAGCTGTGCAAATGACTTTCTAGTTGTGTTCAGAGTGGTATGTCTCCTAACTAAATATAAATATATTATCTAGCTCATAGTTGAAGAGAGTAAAAATAGATAGCTCAGTTCTTCAAAAAGAAAATAGGAGTAGGGATTACATGGTTGAAAAAAAGTTATGTATCTGTATACTCGTGAACGCTTCACAAATTTCCATAAGGTGTGAATGATGCAATATTACATTAAAGTTTCAATATTTTAAACAGTACATGAGGCAGAAAACTTAAATGTGCTATAAAACGGTTGCTATGGATTGGCAACTAATCCAGGCAATGGGAAAATTTATCCATTGCTTAGTCGTAATTTTATTGTATTTATTTTTAACATTTTTACTTCTTCAGCATCTTGTACACTGACACAATGTTCATTAATCAAATCCATACCCTAGAATCAACTACCCCCAGGTCTCGCCTCCCTATCTCACTCCCAGCTTCATGTGCCCTCTTTATTTTTTCATCATGTTTTGACTGATTTTTCAGGGCCAGATAGCAAGAACACAAAATGAAAGGGTGAGGTGTTTTTCTTAATGGCATGGCTGCCCTTGATGTCAATCAGTGTGGGAAAAAATATGAGGGAAAGAAACTAAGAGCTTCTGAAAGTAGGCTTCTAAGTGTCCTTAAAATACAAAGCTCTCCTCTATCAGATGGAATTTATTTAGGTTTCCAAGTCCTGTAATAGCTCTGCTGGACTAGAATGTGAGAAAGCAAGACGTGGAAATAAGATCGGCTCTCTGATGTGGTGTAGGCACATGCAGAGGCACTTAGTTCTTGTATCTGTGTGAACGTACATGTGTGTGTGTGTGTGTGTGTGTGTGTGTGTGCACGCGTGCGTGTGCGCGCTCACATTTATCCTAGATTATTTTGTAAGTCTTCTTGTATATTCTGTACTCTGCTGAAAGCTTTTCCATAGGACGGTGTGTCACACTACTGCTCAGGTAACTAGGGTTGAAGTTCACACACCTCATACACACACACACACACACACACACACACACACACACACGAGCTCTTCCTTACACAGTCATGGGCAGTTTGACAATATACATTAGTTCCTAGTGAGGGTGCTTTTTACCATTAACGTGGCCATCAAAGAACTCATGAATCACAGGCCTTTCTATTGAAAATCTGTTATAGATGGGGAGGCCATGAATGGAGGTTAAATCACAGAAGTGTTGGTAGGTTTTTGGCAAGCTAGTTCATATTGGAGAATGAAGGGAATACATTTTCAATAAACATCAAGGCAAGTGCCATGTCTGTATGCATTAGTATGGATTGAAGCATTGTAGGAGATATGGCTCAAACTGTGTAAATCAAAATTAGAATGCTACAGATTGAACAAAGTATTAGGAATAGTTCACATTTTTAGGGGAAAACTTTCCCTGTCTTTTTCTAGTTCTCATAGCAGACAATAGAAAGATCCTTTTGGATACTCCACCCTCAGGGGCTTAAGCACCAAAATTGTGAAACTGGAACCCCCAGAATGCTACGTAATTTACTTCATAAACAATAAAGGGAAATGATGTGATATTTGGTCTTTAGATCATTACAAAGTATATTTTTGTTCACATTTAATGAGCCAATTTGTAGCTCAAAGATTTTATTATTGATATTTTTATCTATTAAATCTTCTTAATAGTCCTAAGCAACTTCGTTAAGACTAACCACAGTGTGCATTTTAATTGCTCAGCTCTTTCTTAGCTTGGATAATATTTTTTCAGTCTATCTATTTACTCATTTGTTTGTTTTTTCAGTGAAGAGACAAATTAGGAGAGTAAGGAGAATTCTATTAATTCAAAGCATAGTTGTAAAGGCTTGAGTGGATTTCATAATATAGCAGAACTCTCAAAATATGTTAATGAAGAATGTATTTCACAAAAGCATAATTGAAATAAACTCATGGTCTACAGGGGAAAGATATCTATTTGAAGAGTAAAAAAGGTGTTTAAGGAAATGGAATGAATGAGGTTCCATTCTGGTCTAAGGTTGAATCATTTGGAATCTGGTTAAAGTATATTCTCTGATAGCACCCTTGTTTCAGCTTCAAAGCTCTTTACAACAGAGGCTAAGTCCATTGCCTTGAGTAGTTGGAAGAAAAAAGAGGTGGAAGGGAAAGAGGCTCACTTTAGAGAGAAGTAGAAAAGGGCAGGTGTGCCTCCGTATTTTCTGCAGCCTCTTAATTCCCTTCATGTTTGTTGGATTCTAGGTGTCATTAGACAGCAGTGAAATTGTTGTAAGTGGAATGTTCTTCAATTATACTTTACATGATTCAAGGGACTTTTATATTTGTTTTCCACTGTGAGCTACTGATGTGTGTGTGGGTGTGTATGTGTGTGTGTGTGTGTGTGAATGTATATGCATGTATAATACATACATAAAAATATATAAATATGTACATATATCATATATAAATAATACATATGATTTATCAGGGTACAGAAGGAAAATATCAGTAGTGAATATTATCTTGGACAGGATAAAAGCAAGATTTTTCTAACTCTATTTGAGGGGACTAGGCATTTTTGTTATAATATCTGGTAGAGTTTGTTGACATACTATAAAACTGCAAAAATAATTGAACCAGACCCCATGGAAAATGTATCAGTCGCAAAATAAAACAAAAGAAAGTAAAACAAACAAATAATAAAACTAAGCAAAACTAAACAACTATGAACATAAGGCTCAGTGAACTAGCTCACTAGTAAAGGAACTTTCTCCCAAGCTTGATGAGCTCCCTGGAGCCCATATTGTGGAAGCAGAGAACTATCAAGTGGTCTCCTGACCTCCACATATACCCTGTGACACACACATGTCCCAACCCTACTTACACAACATAAAGGAATGTAACATAAAACAACCTATAAAAATACTTAATTGGACAGAACAGTCTCCACACTTGAGTGGAGAGTAGGATATGACTTTCTCATGTACTCTGGTGCCTCACATTTGACTATGTCCCCTAGAGGGGGAGACCTAGTGGCACTCAGAGGAAGGACAGCAGGTCACAGAAGAGACTTGATACCCTATGAGCATATACAGGGGGAGGTAATCCCTCTCAGGAACAGTCACAGGGGAGGGGAATAAGGGGAAAATGGGAGGGAGGGGAGAATGGGAGGATACAAGGGATGGGATAACCATAGAGATATAACAAGAATAAATTAATAAAAATAAAAAGAAACAAGTACACATGAGTCACTTAATATCTGTAATGTCAATTAAGTAGGATAATGTAAGGAATTGTTTCATTATTTTCACTAAGTTTTAAATAAATTCATAAGAATAATAGAGTGATGTGAAATAATAGTGAAAGGTCCTTATCTCTGGTGACTACAGATATAAGCCACTCTTCAATAAGAATTAGAATAAGATGGAGCAGCAATGGACAGCTCTCAAACCTCATAGGCTTGCAGCAGAGTTCCCTTCTCACAGGCAAGTCAGGAGAGGGTTGCTTCCCTCTGTCGCTGGGGTAACAGGCATGCATACCTTTGCCTTGAACACTGCTTCTCAGCCTATGTATTGTGACTCCCACACAGGTCTTAACTGACAGCCTGCACATCAGATATCTACATTACGATTTGTAACAGTTGCAAAATTATAGTTACAAAGTGCCAACAAAAGAACATTATTGTTGGCGGTCACCACAACATAAGGATATGTATTAAAGTTTTGCAGCATTAGGAAGGTTGAGAACCACTAGAAGATGTCTCCTTGAGAGTTCCTACAGAGTAATAGGAGGAGTGGAGCATCATATGTTGGTATTTTGTTATGTCAACCTGAAAATAAGGAATTAGAAAAATTGTTAACAAAGATCAACTCTGATATATTTTAAGCCGCCTGACTAAAATGTAATATAAATGTAAGGATAAATCCTAAAGAGAGGGCTTTAAATCCTTGATGAAATAATTGTCTATATTAATGGAGAGGGTATACATCCAGAAAATGCTCCACCACACAACAGGGACATATGCTCAACCATGTTCATAGAGGTCTTATTCATAATAGCCAGAACATGGAAACAGCCTAAGTGCCCCTCAGTAGAAGAATGGATAAAGAAACTGTGGTACATTTACACTATGAAATACTACTCAGCTTTTAAAATCAAGGAATTCCCAAAATTTGTGGACAAATGGATTGAACTAGAAATGATCATAATGAGTGAGTTCACCCAGAAGTAGAAAGAGTCAAATGGTATATACTCACTTATATCTAGACACTAGCCCAAGGGGCATGTCCCATGAAAGTCTTCACTTACCAGGAAACTGGGACAGAGGGGAGGACATCCTATTGGGACTTTAGGTGAGAGAAGCATGGGAGAATGGGGAAATAGAAGGACCCAGAGGGTCCTAGAAACCTACAAGAAGAACATTATAACAGGCAGATCTGGACCCAGGGGTCCTGATCAAACTATGGTACCAGCCAAAGACAATGCAGGCAGTAAACTTCAAACCCCTACCCAGATCTAGCCAATGGACAGGACATTCTCCATAGTTGAGTAGAGAGTGGGGTCTGGCTTTCACACGAACTCTGATGCCCCATATTTTACCTTGTCCCCTGGATGGGGAGACCTGGTGGCACTTAGAGGAAGGATAGCAGGCTACCAAGAAGAGACTTGATACCCTATGAGCATATACAGGGGGAGGGGTTCCCCCTCAGTCACAGTCATAGGGGAGGGGAGTAAGGGGAAAATGGGAGGGAGGGAGGAATGGGAGGATACAAGGGATAGGGTAACAATTGAGATGTAATATGAATAAATTAATAAAATATTAAAAAAAGAATTCTTGTAACTGAGTAAGCATAATATACAAATATACATTCAACATTGGGGCATCTATTAGTAAAATAAATGACCTTAAAACGTCAGATGAAGTATTTGTCTTTAAACTTTTGATAAAATCAAATTCTAATATTTTACTATTACCAGATAAACGTCTTTAGGAGAAATTATAATTCAATGCCATATTTAATGACTAAACATCTGATGTACATTCACATTTACTTATCTGTTTCCTTGGTTCTAGATTGTCAGTGCTGTGGACTTGAGCTGACACACTACAGCGTACTAGAGTCTGACTGATAGCAATAGTTCTCTCTCTTTCTCTCTCTTTTTTCCTACTTTGGGTTTTGCAATGTACTGGGTAGAAAAACACTAAAGCAATATCTGTGACAGGACAGAAAATGAATGAGCATCGTGGGTCCATTAGACGAAGATGTCTTTAAACTTCTGTCTCAGGAACTTGATAACCAACATGGAGAAAATCAGAAGGTGCTAAGTGAGATTATAGATGAGGCTTAGGGGTAGGTCAGAGCCAATTGAGGTCACATATTCAAACAATAAATAAATGAAGGCAAAATACATCCTTGCCTTCTACTATGGAGATAAAAATACCTGTGTAAATAAATCCTTTTTAATACCAGAAGCAAAATCAGTGGTCAGTGCTAAAGGAGAGCAGAAGTCCATCACACAAGATCTAATATAGTTGACATAAGTATATAAACACATTTGCTTGAAAGGAACTACATCCCTGATTCTCACATTCAGTTTGAAAAACTAGACATTCAGATGGAAACTGAAATTAACCCAAGTACTTTTATAAGAGGTGCAGTACACACTTACTAGCCACACAGATTATAAAATATGTAGATTCCATTTACTTAGCAGTGTAGATCAATACACATGCTATTACAATGTCTGACATTCAATTTTTGTTAGAGATCAATTGGAAATAGTTTAATATGTTTATTGGGCTGCTGAAGACTCTTCAGTGACAGTTATAACTATATAATACCTATTATTACTATTGTGTTATTATTGTTGTCTATTTTGACATAAGACTTTGATGAGAAGCCCATAAAGCACTGATCTATGACTATAGCAGACTATCATGAGGAGTCATTTTATTGTTAGTTTTTTGTTTTGTTTTGATTTAACCAGTAGTATTTGGCTTTACCTAGGTCTCTGAGATATCTGGTTTCTGTTTCTTGGTGTTAGGTATGGGTTCCATCTCATGGAATGGGCCTTAAGTCAATCCATCTTTACTTACTTCCCCAAGTTTGTGCCACCATTGCACTAGCATATTTTGCAGATAGGAGAGCATTGCAAAACAAAGGGCTTGTAGCTTGGTTGGTGTTTAGGTTTCTCTGTTGTTAGCCTTCAGAATACCTTCCCATGCCTAAGATAGTAGAAGATGAAGGTGAAGTTGAAGGTGAAGGTTCTATGCAGCCACAAGATAGACAATTCAGTGTTCATTGAGTTGTGTGGGTGTTGTCTTCAACAATGGGTGTTTGATGTCTTTTTATAGAGAGCAACTTATTATCTTGGCAAAAGTCTGGTTGTCTGAGGATTTCCCTTGGCCCATTTGGACAACAACTCAATTGGATGTAACTCAGTCCCAGTACTGGAAGCCACATTTGTTGGGGTGCCATCTCCCTCATTGTTTGCAGAGGTCATTAGGATCACTTTCATATTTTTCAGGCAGTTTCCACTGTTCTAGGTTTCCATTCTACCATTCAAATGCCTCTTACTTCTTCCTGTCTCTCCCCACATTCCGTCGTTGACACCATCTCCCCTCTCCCTCCCACTTGATCTTCCCTTTCCCATCAGTCCCCCCAGTCCCCAGTCCACTCATCATATCTGATCTATCCCCACTCCTCAATCAGAGGAGACTCATGTGTCCCCTCTTGTCCTCACCTGTCTGGGACCATAGGTTATAGCTTGGCTATCATTTATTTAACAGCTAATATCCATCTATAAGTTCATACATACCATATTCGTCTTTCTATGTCTGTATTACCATACTCAGGATGAGTTTTTTTTTTTTCTAATTCCATCCATTTGCCTGCAAATTTTATTATTTCATTTTATTTAACTGCTGATTAACACTCCATTGTATAAATTTAACATTTCTTTATTCATTCTTCTGTTGAGGGGTATCTAGGATGGAGGACACCAGGAGAACCAGGGCCTCTAAATCAACTGAATGAAGCTCATACCAATTTACAGAGGATTAAACAACAACTGGGTCCACATGGATCTTTAACAAGTGCTTTGTATATATAATATGACTTTCAGTTTGACACTTTCATGAGCCTCCTGAGTGGGTGAACATCTGTATCTCTGATTCCTGTGCCTTCTCTTGGGGACCTTTTCCTCCTTTGATTTGCCTTGTCCAACTTTGATGGCATGCTTTTAGTTTGTTCTTACTTTATTTTATTTTGTTGTGCTTTGTGGTCATAGCCTAGAAGCCTTTTCTTTTCTAATGAGGGACAGAAAAAGAGTAGATATGGATTGGAAGGAAGAACTGGGAGTAGAAGGAAGAGAAACTATAATCAGGATATGTTGTATGGGAAAAGAATCTATTTTTAATATAAGAAGAAAATAAACAATTCTCTACCTTTTATTTTTTCTTCCTTTTGTGTTTATCATGACCCTTGCTACTTAACAGTTTATTTTTTCATGAATTAATTCATTAAAGAGTCCCCTATAAATTAGGCACGGTGGCATACACCTGTAATTCCAGCACTCAGGGATTTAGGAGCCAGAGGCAGGAGGATTTCTGTGAGTTTGAGGCCAGTCTAGTTTACAAACCAAGTCCAGAATAGCCAGGGCTACAAAGAAAAACCCTATCTCAGAAAAAACAAAAACAAAAACAAAACAAGCACCCCCTATATAAAAATCAGTTAGAGTATAGTTAAATAAAACAGAAAACTATTATGATAGTCTCTGCCTTGTTTTCTCTGGAAGCTATGAATGTGTTAAGAACATTTTCCCCTGTGAAAATAAATAGCATTAAACAATACTTCTGGGTACAGAGCTACTTTAGATGGACATGCAGTGTTGCACAGTGTTCAAATATTAGTTATAGAGTAGAGTATTGATATGCAATGCTACTGGGACATTAACTTTCCCCAGCTAGCTCAGACACTGGTGGTTTGGATATAAAATGGAAGAAGGCCTTTTTCTTCCCCATGTAAGCTTTCAGTCCAATCTTCTGTGGTTGGTAGAGTATGGGAAACGTGCATCATTCTGGTGTCTGGATAGATAACTGTTGGTCTGTGACTCTTTCACACACTCCGCTCCTTGCTCTATGCAGTGCTCTGGATCTATGTCAATATCCAATATTGTATCTTGGGTCCTCCTTGGTCCACATATCTATAACGAGTCAACAGGATGACTACTAAAGTTCTATAATCCATATGCTTCAAAATATTCTCAAACACTAATTGGTTAGACTTAATAACCAATAATCATGTCATGACACAGAGGCGTCATACAATAGAATGTAATGCTCAAGAAAATGTTTTAGTCATTTATTTGTAATTTGAAAGTATTATACAGGTATATACTGGATTTGGGTCATTTTCAACACCTGCCTATCATCCATTCATTCCTCTTTCTCTTCCAATGAAACCTTGTTCTTCTCAACAGTTCCTTTTCGACTTTGCTGTCATTTAATATTTTCATTCTTAAAATTGTCATATATGTGTATATATATATGTATATATGCACACACATTAAAATATGGGCCTTGTTTGCCTTCTCATTTTCATCCTCCAACTTCTTTCATATCTATCTTAACAAAGATCTCCATCTTAATATCATTTTTTTTTATTTGTTGGCTGCTTTTTGATCAACTAAGAAGTTCAGTTAGAGCTACCAATATGTGCGTGTGTGTGGAGCCAGCTACTAGAGAATAGAAACTCTATCAATGGTTATATTCTCAATAAAGAATAATTTTTCCTTTCCCAAAACTATCCAGTGTAGGGCCTGAAGATCATCTACCTCATCTATACTGATATTTTAGTTGGCTTGATCTTATGTAGGGCTTATGCAGCTAACTATGTGAGTTCATGAATGAAATTGCCATGGCATGTCCAGAAGACAGCATTACATAGCACTCTTCCCCATCACTCAGCTTTTACACTTTCCCTAACTAATTTCCCCAAAACTACAGTAGTAAGAATATTAAAACTTGTGTCATTTCTTTTGATAATTGAATTTAATTATGACTATCTGTGTGGACATGAATAAAGGTTATTTACCGCAGCAGAGGCAACTTACCAGGATATATACCACTGAAGAAAATTAATCCCCCAGTTCCCCTGAACTACTTCCAACAATCCCTCAGTGATGGGAGGGCCCTGAAGAACTTCCCACATGTTCGATAAGCTGGTGACGAGCCAGTTTTCTGTTGTCCCTGTGCTGGCAACTGCAGCTGAAGTGATCACGTGAGAGCAGTGGCCTTGTGGTGTCTGTAAGACAGTTTTGTAGCAGTCTTCCAAAATTCTAGATTCCTTCGTTCTTTTTGCCTTCTTTTCTAAGATGAGCCGTGGAGGATTGACACGGATGTCCTCTTTATGTCTGAGCTTTTCATAGCCATCCAATCTCCACACTGTGGTAGGTTTAATCTATGTTGTAACTTCTGCCCACTGCAAAAAGGTAGCTTCCTTTACTTTGACCAAAGTGACTTTGTGAAGCAGTCTACAGGACATTAAATGATAACATTATATTGACCTATTATTTTGGGGAACTAGTTTTAGATGCATCTTAGGCCATATTATTTTAACCAATTAATTCAATTATCCTGGGTAAACTAATAGAATTTATTTTTAAACCTTTTCCAAGTGATTCTGAATCGTAACAGGCAAAATGAACAGGACAGACTACAAAAAGAATTATAATTTGTGGAGGAAAGAGCAATGAAGGAACTCTAGCCTACCAAGACCTAATTTAAATAGTGAGAAACTGATGTCAAATCAAAAGACCAGAGTGATAAAAAAAGAACTGGCAACCAGGAAATAGAACGCATTAAATATCAGCTTATTACGTGATAAAGTGTGTATCATGAAAGGAGGGAATTTATCTTATGTAGTTTTGAGACAATCTGTTAACCACTGTGGGTGGTGATGCACTCAGTGTCTTTAAAGAAATACCAAAGTCTCCCAAGTAAATAGCAATGAAATATTTTTGGCTAGAATTTTATTCCTAGAAATATTAAAATTGTGTATGTAAAATGAAAATCAGAATCTATAGATTAGATAGAGAATAGACATTGATTTGGGGGATGTAGTGATCATTCTGTAGGTAAGGTCCTTGATACAAATGCATTAGAACCTTAAGTCAAGCCCTCCAGAACTTATATAATAAAGCTGCCCCGTGTTTGTAATCCAAGTGCTAAAGAGTCAGAGGGAGATCATCTCACTCGCCAGTCAGTTTGGCTGACTCAGTGGGTTCTAGGCAAAAAAAAAAAAAATCCTGTGTTAGCATACTCATGGAATGAGAATCAATGTGGTTCTCTGACCTCCGTGCACATCTATGTACCTGTTCCCCAGAGCACATGTAGAGATGCACACACAAGTACAGATATGCACATGAACTATTTATTGTTTTTATGATATACATTTGTTCCCTATAGAATGTCAGTCTTGAAAACAGTAAGTGTAATAATTACATTGTTTCATTAATTTTTAATGGAGCGAAAGCAGCTAATGGTTAATTCTTTTACTCATAGAATTAGCAAGAGAACATATTGGCAGGATCTCTGCCCCTTGCCATCAGTGAAGTACAGTTAGAGGAAACAGAAAAGGACATATGGCCTAGGCTGGAATGTGTTCAGACGGGTTAATTTAAACCTGGTGAGTAGAGTGTGGATCAACACCATGGGTTGGTTCTGTTAAGAATTTCTAAGGATGTGCCGGAAGTTTACAACTGTTCCTATGACAATGAATTAAAAATTGAGAAGATCAAAATGCATAGAGATAGTAAACATAGTTGGCTTTATAACAGCAAAATCTGAATAACCTACATTTCCAAGCCGGGGGGCGGGGGGAGACCAAGTCATGGTGAAGAAGGCACTTAATATAATTGTATGCAGCTATTAAAGATATTTATTGCAACTAGGCAATGTTGTGGGAGTACATTGGGGAAAGGCTGATTATTTGAAGATATTAAGAGGAAAAGCAGGACTAAAAACATATCTAATAAGATTTCAATTATTTAAATATTACTTTAAAGGGGGGAAACTTGCAGGCTCTTCACAGATCTTTGACAGCATTTGTGGCTTTATTTCAGACAGAATTTTTTTTTTTAGCATTTATGCTTGTCCATTAATGAACAGAAGAAAAACATTATAAGCAAAACATTATTTGTAGCCCACAGCTTTTCTACATTGGTTATGAATGCATCTCTAAAGCTAAAGCTGTAATGTAGTTTTCAGAATACCACATCTAGTTGTTATAAACATGTTTTATTATTCAGTTGTAGATACCAGAGGGCTGATTTTCACAGAAGATACAAGAGAGTACCAAAATACCACGCATAGATAGTTATCATGTAGAGGATATGCCTCTGCAATCAGGAGTACCAATTAGTGTCAATTATCCCCCATCTTAGCTGTCAGAGAGCATCCTTATGAGAACAGAAGCAGACTATCATTGCTCCATACATCCTGACATCAGGCTATTTCATTATTATATGAGTCTGAATCATGTCATGCATTGAGCATAAGAATATTAAACGAGGGATGTACAAATTAAGACTTATGATGAATCACAGTGTTACCTGAAATTTCTTTTACTGCTAACTTTTCAGTTTGTGACATTGAAAAGCACACGTGAGATTATATTCTTCGGCACCTGTCAAGGCTTAGAAATGAGCCAAAACTAATGGAACCTGCAGGTTAGTATTTTTAGATCTTTAGTCTTTGAAGAAAATTAATGTGAAATGCATTCCAACTGTTTCTTGGCTCTCCATTGTGCATTCTCTGTTTAACTGCTTCGGCTGAAGAAGGGGAACAAAATCATTTTAGATGCAAAGATATTGTCCCTCTCAAGCTTGCTTTTTTTTTTCTGGCATTTTGGGAAAATGGAAACAATTGCAGTACTTTATTTTGAATTACGATGAAGCTATTTCTCTACTACTTATTTAATTTTTTTTCCTGAGACATCTTTTTCTTTTCTTCCATTATTAAAGATAGATGCACCAGATAGATGCATCAATGTTTCCAGCTACGTGCTGTCTCCAGTGCCAGGTGACATTCTTTGTCTGTGGGCACATCACTGACCATGCTTACTAAACATTCTCCTTGTTTGTACTGTGTCCAGAAATGCGTATGCCTCTTCTTTCCTAACATTCTCCCCGCCTCTCTTTATTGGATTCTACCCTCCGTTGAATGTTTTCTTCCTTATCCTACAGTCTTCTAATGAGAATCAGAGTCTCCAAACTAAAACAAAGAGTCAATTTCATGCCAATCATTGGTAATGACAACTCAGCCTGAGTCAGGACCACAAGGCCAGTGCGTCCTAACAGGACCCAAGCCCTAACTTTCCTTTATTACACAAAGAGAATATAAATATTGGAGAGTAAAGGTGAGAAACTCTTGTCACTGTCACAGCACACATAAAGAGGCCTCCTGAATGAGTCAGATTTTGTCATTCAAGGCTTTCTCTGTGCTACTTCTTAACCTCCCTGCAGAGTACTCAAAGCAAGGTTACAGCTGTAAAAGCCTACAGCTTTCTAATGTGTAAACAAGTAGGTGTCTATGCAGTTTGCTCTTTATTTCTCTATTAAATGGGAACAATTGTTTCTCATTGCTTCCTATATCACATGGAGATACTGCCTTTCTTGGTACTTTCAACTTACGTCTTTTATTCCATGAATATATTTGTCTTTTATTTATAACATTTTTTTTTTTTGCTCTGTCTTGTGTATTGCATCACTAACAGGGTTTCATTATTTTAACACTTTATATACACTTATGATATCTGGTCAAATTACAGTCTTAACAACTATAATCAAATTTCTTAATTTCCTTGTGTTTGCATCATCATAAAAATATTAAAATATCAAGCAATATGTTCCATTGTTATGAGAATATATATTGGCACTTAAATGCATCAAGTCTGGCACAACCAGCCAGTTCCAGTTTTTTTTTTCTCAGACAGAAATTCTATTTGTGTGCACGCACTCAGTGCCCCCTCCCCAATTTTCTTCCTTAAGAACTTTCTCTTCTCCCATCTTCTTCCCTCCACCGGTAGTCTGTATGACATCTATGCAAAGGCAAGGGAGAGTCCTCACTACACAGAAATCCCTGCATCTGCATCACACAGCTTTTCTGTATCTCTTTCTAGCTACTGTCCTATTAGCTTTTCTTCAAAAAATATTTAGAATATAAAATATTATCCCCTGGGTATCTTATAATACTTTATTCTCTGGGTTCAAATATAATTAGTGAAATTAAAGTTTCTATATAAACTAACTTGAAAATCACTTTAACATACTAGTTTATCGATATTTGCTTGGAAAAAAAAAGAAAAGGCTTGAATATTTTTCTTTGGTTTCTATAGTATATGGGGTGAACTTCCTGTTTCTTTGAATAAATAATATCAGATATTTAAAATTTAGAACAACAAATTCTGAACCAGTGTCTTTTTTTTTTTTTTCTCTGAATGTGTCTCTAAGAAGATCAGTTAACTCTGTCATCAACTCTAAACTGACAACTTCCATTCTGGTCAATATTTGAATATGACTTCTAATATTCAGCTCCATGGCAGGAATCTCAAGCTTAATGTAAGGGAAGCCAAATAAATGATACATCACTATTCTCTCTCCCTGTCCTGATTCGTGTAAGTGATATGCTCACTGTCTTATCACACCATCTGGAAAGTTAAGCTATCCTACAGATCCCTACCCCAATCAACAGCTATGTTCCACATGTACAGATGGTCCCAACTCCTAGATCTTCAACATTGCTGACCAGCTTCCTCATACCTACTGCATTCAGTGTTCCCCTACCACTCAAACCGTTGTATTTTATATTAGTTTCTCCACATCGTGACAAATCTCCAGGATAAATAAGGGAATATTTAAATGTGTTGACTACATGTAAGACACATAACAAAATTTGAATCAGTATTATTATACTTTACCACATGAGAACTTGATCTTCATCTTCTAAACCCATGAACCAAAATGATCTTTTCTGCTGTTCTCCTAAGGAAAATAGACTTGCATTTGTAGAATCTCTCAATAGTTCAGCTTGTACCTCTCCATCTGTCAGAAGTCCTGTTGTTATGCGTGATCTTTTCCAAATGGGAAGATGCTTTACTGATGTAGGAAGTAGATTCCTAAGGCATGGGAAGGAAGCAAAATGTGCAAGACACTGTAAGTTCATAAAAATTGCAAGATTCACAAGCCAACTCTGCCGAGTGGTATAGCACTCACAATTTCACCAGCTGAGCTAAGGGGTTCCAGAGTGGGCTCTCTTGAGTTATCCACTGGGATTTAGTTTTCTGGAATGCATCTGTTTTTGTTTTTTCTATGTTCCAGTAGCTCTTCACCAGTGCTCTATAAGTAATCTCAGCTAAATTCAGTGCTTTGTCAAGCTATATTTTGATGGAATGAATATGAATGTTCATGTCCTCCTAAGAAAAGCCACCTAACACAATAATAATATTATGATGAAATGCTAAAGACCATGAAAGAATCATACTAATAAAGCCTTTGAGTTACCACACTTTTATCTTTGTTGTATCTGTTATGTATGTTTTGTGGTTATGCTAAGTAGAAAATATTCTCAGTAGTATTGTTTCTCTGCTTTGCCAATTCAAGAAAAACAATTTCCTCACATATTTCTTATAGGGGTCTCACTGAAAATTTCCATTAATGTAAACCTCTCAAAGCCTTCTCTATTTTAAAGTTAAACTACTCTTGTATGGGTATGAGTCTGCTATCAGTATTGCACTATCAATCCTATATTTGACAAGCTTCATATGGACACTGGGGAGGAGTTTAAATATTTGGGTTTCTAACTAACGTCTACGATAAAAACATATTGGCTTCATGTACAGAACTCATGATAAATCAAATTAATATTGTAAAAAATAAATATCAACTTCATAAAAATACTCATCATATAGCATGAGTTTAAGAAAAGATCAAAGGGCATATTTGACACAACGCAAACACTACTTAACTCTGTTATCAGTAAGCAAATATTTAATGACTATAGTTGATAAAAGATAATTTTGAAACTGTACCAAAATTTAGCAGGACACACACACACACACACACACACAAAAAAAAAAAAACCCAAAATGAAACAAAACAATAGCAACAGCAAATCAATCACATGCATTTAATCTCTCACGAAGGAGGTACATGTAACTATAGAGAAAATTTAAAAAGCAATAGAAATAACATGTATGGATTTCTGTAACATCAGGTTTCAGGGTATTTAGGAAAATCGTTCTCAGGAAGGAGAAACCACCTGCATCACTGCATTACTGAATCTTGCCTACAGACAAATGGAAAATGAAATAGACATGGAAAAACATACTTGTGTGATCTGAAAAAGTCTCCTTTGCGATTTCCTTTGATTGTACAATATTGCCGATAGCAATGACAAAATTTATTTCATTTTAGCATTAATATGCATAAATGAACTGACTGTGGATGTGATATCAGAATAAACAGAACCACTTTGATGGCATTCAAATGTAGTCCTTAGGTAAACACAAGACAATTAGTGTAAAGCAAAATGTCTCAGAAGTGGATCCATCAAGAACTGGCATCATATTTGTGTAATCATTTTTCTTAAATCTGCAGTGAAATTCATTAGTTGCATAACTCAAAGATAATAAATCCTGACAGAATTTACTCTTTGACAGTCAAAATATTCTTCTTCTGGGTTCAGTCATATTCCAGAATTCATGCATTTAATGTATCTGCTTCTACTGAAATGTCAATTATTAATTAGAAATTATCTTGGCTGCTACAAATTATCTTTGAGTGACACTAATTATTTCTCAGGCTTCAAGAGATTTCTGCTATACTTGATCACATAAATTTGCACATTCCATTTGATTTTTTAAAAGAACACATGGCAATCTTCTACTGCCTTTTTTCATAATTAACATTAAACATTTGATTTTTCATAACTGTCAAAATGAAAACCATTTTAAGAATAAATGAATGGGAATAATAAAGAACAATAAAGAAAAAAGTAAAACATAACACACACACACACACACACACACACACACACACACACACACACACA
>OU015751.1:17710456-17734509 GCA_907169655.1 Acomys percivali | reverse complement strand
TTTTATTTTATTTTATTTTATTTTATTTTATTTTATTTTATTTTATTTTATTTTATCAAAGCCTATCTCAAAGCACAGAGCTCTTTTGCATAAAGTTCATTTAGAAACTGGGAAGCAATGACCAGATTATTTGCATTTGATTTCATCTTCTTTTTTAAAATATATAAATTTTGTGAAATATGTTCTAACTAAAGTGTACTATGGGCCTGAAGAGATGGCTTGGTGGGTAAAAGTCCTAGCTGTATGAACTTGAGGCTTCAAGTTTGAATCCATAAGACCTACATAAAAGACATATGTGGATGCAAATGTTTATAATCCTAGTGTAAAGGAGAAAAGACGGGTCAATTCACAAGATTTTCTCTCTAGGCAGCTTAGCCTAAATGCCTAGCTTCAGTTTAGTGAGAGACTGTCACTAGGAAATAACACAGAAAGAAAAAAACAGAATACTTCCCTCTACATAAACTATGTAGAGGCCCATACCTACCAACAAAGACATAGCTCCTGCCACACATGGAAAACAGTCATAAACAAAAGTAACTGTGCAACCAGATTGCACACACAGAGACCACATGCACACACACATACACACACACACACACAAGCACACACACCTACATACATACACACATACACACTGAATACACTCACTTTACAATGGTTGGCTTATACATTTCTATGTCACTAATGAAATTTCACTAATGAAATTGTCATGGAAACGCTGAGTGATGCTAGTAGAATCTAGCACCCTTTTGTATGGAAAACAATCCATGGCCAGTTGACTACAAAACAGTGAAAGATGTGGGGAGTTAGATCAGGTATGGATAAAGCAGGTGTTAAGATCCAATTAGAAGTTGCTAAATATGAATATTTTAAGTATCAGAGTTTGTTAAAATCTTAAGGTCTAACAGAGTACTGACCAGACGAAGTGGTCTGAGTAACTTAGGCATGGGTTCCTTCTTAAAGATGGAGGTGATATGATAAAGAGGACCGCTGACACTGCAAAAGCCAGGAATGGGCAATACAACTAAATTCACATAACAGAGAAAAGTCCAGTAACCTAAAGCTATTATAAAAGAAGAGTTATAATAATAGATATTGGTCTGGTCTATGGAAAAGAGCAATGAAAGATAAGTCACTAACTTAACAACCAATCGTATAGTAACCAATAGAAGGATTAATATATAAAAGAGTGAAACCTCTAGTTGGGGTGTGTGTGTGTGTGTGTATGTGTGTGTGTGTGTGTGTGTGTGTGTGTGCATGAACATTCAAAATAGTATCTGGTATTTGATATAAAATAAACTCCTAGTATAAATTATTGTTTAACAATATAAGAAGAGACTGGAGCAATGACTCAACAGTTAAGGCTGCTTGACTTTCCAGTGTGCCAGGGTTTAGTCCCAGCACCTTATAACTGCCTGCAACTCTAGCTCCACAGGATATGATTTATCTTCTGGGCACTTTTGGTATATCAGAAACAGGAAACAAGACATGCAGGCACTCATAGAAATGAATATATCTTTTTATTTTTTGAAGCAGAAGGGGCAAAATCTCACTTGATCTTTATTTTCAGTATGACTACACATCATGAAAAAGGGAATTGTTCCCTCTATCCAACAAGACTGGATGCATACACATTTAGCACAATGAGAAGCAACTTGTAAGTCTATATTTAAAATACAAATGAAAGGAAATTTAAAATCTTGACACTGGAACCACTAGTGGATTACATAGTGGAATGTCGAAGCGCTGAATCGTCTTAATACAACAGTAATATAGCAACAGGAAGAAATCTGAAGCATTTTTTAATAACTGACATCAACTTCTTAAAACCATCTAGGCCTTCTTAGACCCTGAAATATTTTCTTAGGTTCTTGCAACTTAAGCTTCTGTATCCTTAGGCTTTATGTGAGCTTTATATCTTCCTTTCTGTCTAGTTATTTGCCATGAGACACAGGTGAGACTTCTGGGAACAGTCACTGTCCTTTAGCTAAAGGAATAGTAAAAAGTTACATTTGAAACCTGTTTCTTTATTTTTTTTTTAATCTGGTAACAAGATAGACTGTCTAGCCCTAGTGGTAGTAGCTCTAGCAGAGTTAAGGCCAGATTTTATACATAAAGAGGACTAAGAGGCATCTGAAGCCTGTTTATCTTTTAGCATGAGATCTGTGGGCAAGGAAACCTGTTTGCCTTTTTTATTTTTATTTTTTATTAATTTATTCAGATTACATATCAATTGTTGTCCCCTTGCTTGTCTCCTCCCATTCCTCCCTCCCTCCCTCCCTCTTTCACCCTATTCCCCTCCCCTAGGTCTGTGACAGAAGGGGACCTCCTCCCCCACCATATGGTCACAGCCTATCAAGTCTCATCTTGGTAGCCTTCCTATTCTTTCTCTTAGTGCTACCAGGCCTCCTCACCAAGAGGAAGTAGTCAAATATTGGGCACCAGAGTTTATGTCCGAGTCAGTCCCCACTCTCCACACACTATGGATAGCATCCTGTCCCTTGGCTAGATCTGAGTAGAGGTTCAATATTTACTGCATTCATTGTTCTTCATTGGTATAGTAGTTTGAGCAGACTCACTTGGTCCAGATCTGCCCGTCTTGGTGTTCTTCTTGTAGGTTCCCAGGACCTTCTGGATCCTTCTATTTCTCCATTCTCCTGTACTTCTCTTACCTAGAGTCCCAATAGGATGTCTCTGCATCTATCCCAATCTCCTGGTAAGTGCAGACTTTCAGGGGACATCCCTTTTGGGCTAGAGTCCAATAATAAGTGAGTATATACCATGTGAGTCTTTCTGAGTCAGGGTTAACTCACTCAGTATGATCATTTCTAGTTCCATCCATTTGCCCACACATTTCAGGATTCTTGTCTTTAATAGCTGAGTAGTGTTCCATAGTGTAAATATGCCACAGTTTCTTTATCCATTCTTCACCTGAGGGACATTTAAGTTGTTTCCAGGTTCTGGCTATTACAGATAAGGTTGCTATGAACATGGTTGAGCATATGTCCTTGCTGTGTGGTAGAGCACCTTCTGGGCATATTCCAAGAAGTAGAATAGCTGGGTCTTGAGCTAGTCCTATTCCTAGTATTTGGAGAAAACACAAATTGATTTCCAAAGTGGTTGTACAACTTTGCACTCCCACCAGCAATGAAGGAGTGTTTCCATTTTTCTACATCCTCACCAGCATGTGCTGTCACTTGAGTTTTTGATTTTAGCCATTCTGATGCATGTAAGATGGAATCTCATAGTCATTTTGTTTGCATTTCCCTGATGACTAAGGATGTTGAGCATATCTTTAATTGTTTCTCAGCCATTTGATATTCCTCTGTTGAGAGTTATGTTTAATTCTGAGCCCCATTTCTTAACTGTGTTATTTGGTTTGGTGTTGTTTAATTTCTTGAGCTCTTTATATATTTTGGATATTAGACCTTTGTCAGATGTAGGGTTGGTGAAAAACTTTTCCCAGAATGTAGGCTGTTGCTTTGTTCTGTTGAAAGTGTCTTCTGCCTTACAGAAGCTTCTCTGTTGGCTCTGTTTCTTAACAATTAGACTTTATTATACAATCCTACTATCCTATACACGAGGGAGAAAGGATTAAAGGGAAACAAGAGCAAACCTTCCAGTATCTGTTCCACAGATGGAACCCCAGGTGTCTCTGGCCTATAAACTGGTCAGGCCTGTGAGCTGGTCCTTTCCCTGATCCACATGCGATTCTCTTCCAAAAAACTGTAGCCTCCTTGTCCTCCAGCATCTCTCAGGTGTATAATGGCCATCCAGGTCAGGATCCCTCCCCCCATCGATGTTTAACTAAAAACACAATAGCGCAGCCAGAGTCCCCAGGTTGCTTCCTAAATTCCAGGCCCAAGATGGCTCCGCCCAGTCTATCTCAAGGTCAACTCAGTATTGTATCCTTAGTATTTCCAAGAGACAAAGCCCACCAAGATTGTTTTCACCTGGGACAAAGCCTGTAAAAGGACAAAGCCCACCAAGACTGCTTTCACCTGGGACAAAGCCTACATATCCTTCCACACTTCTCAGCCTCATGAGGTCTCATTTAATAATTGTTGACCTTACTGCCTGGGCTGTTGGATTTATGTTCAGGAAGTTGTCTCTTGTGCCAATGAGTCCCAGGCTTTTCCCTACTTTTTCTTCTAACAGATTTAGTGTCTCTGGTTTTATGTTGAGGTCTTTAATCCACTTGGACTTGAGTTTTGTGCATGGTGATAAATATGGCTCTACTTGCATTTTCCTACATGTAGACATCCATTTAGACCAGCACCATTTGTTGAAGAGGCTATCCTTTTTCCATTGAATAGATTGGGCTTCTTTGTCAAAAAACAAGTGTCCAAATGTGTTGTGTGGATTTATTTCTGGGTCTTTGATTTGATTCCATTGATCAACCAGCCTACTGACATGCCAATACCATGCTGTTTTAATTAGTGTTGCTTTTGTTTTTCCATCTGAAGTTGAGAATTGAACTCTCAATGTCTTTAAAAAGTTGTATAGGTATTTTGATAGAGATTTCATGTATCTGCAAATTGCTTTTGGTAAGATGGCCATTTTTACTATACTAATTCTCTTGATGCATGAACAAGGGAGATCTTTCCATCTTCTGATGTTGTCTTCAATCTCCTTCAGAAACAAGTCTTTCACTTGCTTCGTTAGAGTTACTCCTAGATATTTATATTTCTTGTGGCTATCATGAAGGGTGTAGTTTCCCTAATTTCTTCCTCTGCATGATTGCCATTTGTATATAGGAAGGCTATTAACCTTTTTGAGTTAATTTTGTATCCAGTGTTTTTGATGGAGGTATTTATCAGTTGTAGGATTTCTCTGGTAGAATTTTGGGCATCACTTATATACATTATCATATCATCTGCAAATAGGGAAATTTTAACTTCCTCTTTTCCCATTTTGATCCCCTTGATCTCCTTTTGTTGTCTTATTGCTCTAACTAGAACATTAAGAACTATATTGAAGAGACATGGAGAAAGTAGGCAGCCTTGTCTGGTCCCTGATTTTAGAGGAATTTCCTTGAGTGTCTCTCCATTTAATTTGATGTTGGCTATGGCTTACTGTATAAAGCCTTTATTATTTTTAGGAATGTGCCTATTCCTGGTTTTCTTCTGTTTTGTACCTTTATCATTGTTTTCATTTTCATCTTTAGATATTAAACTGTTTTATTGATTTCTTTCAATTGATTGTTTGTATTTTCCTGGATTTCTTCCAGTTTGGTTGTGTCTTACTGCATTTCTTTACAGATTTTATTCATTTTCTCCATTATCATCTTTATTACTAAGGATTTGAGGTCATTTTCTTGAATTTTAATTGTGTTTGAGTTCTCCAGGTTGCTCCCTTTGGGATAGATGGGATCTGGAGATGCCATATTGTTTTTGGGTTTGTTGTTTATGTTTTTACACTGGCCCTTAGTCATCTTGCTCTCTCTGATGTTGGGAAGTAGCTTCTGGTGTCCTTCACCCGTCATTGAGAGC
The DNA here is from genome assembly GCA_907169655.1 of Acomys percivali. Taxonomy (NCBI): domain Eukaryota; kingdom Metazoa; phylum Chordata; class Mammalia; order Rodentia; family Muridae; genus Acomys; species Acomys percivali. The sequence goes on along the minus strand of OU015751.1, from coordinate 17,729,017 downwards.
ATTTTGTTGGTGATTGATTATAGGTCAAGGGCCTTTGCCTGTGGTGATCAGGGAACTCTTCCCTGGGATAGGCAGGTGACCTGGTTTTGGCTCCTGGAGAATTTGCTCCACACCCTGGTCTCCCCAATGGATCAGCCAACGTAGGTGCTGGTGCCCTGCCACTGCAGTATCGGTTTTTAGGTAGTGTATGTAGAGCTGGTTATCCTGTCTTTGGCTGGGCTTTTAATAACCAGCCCTCGGATCCCTGGGGCTTTGGGTCCTAGTCTCAGATCACCCCAGAGTGCCTGAAACCCAGCTGGCTTCTAGTAGTTGTTTAGATTTCTGCCTGTTCCAACCAGGTAGTGGGGCCTATTTTCAACCTGCCATGGAGAGAGAAGCTACTGCCTTCTGATTGTTGTAGGTTGGCTAGATTTCTTCCCTATCCCTCCAGCCTGCCCAGCCTTTCCTGAGAGCTTGTGAGTCCCTGCTAGGCTGTGCAGCCTGGCTAGGCTGTGTCCATTGTGACCAATTGTGCCAGGACAGTCCTCTGGATCCAGCAGCTAGGCTCCTGCCTGTTCCCTCTCAGACAGTGCCACTGTGGCTGGACAACATATCCATATCCATCTGGTCCCCCATGTGGCACCTGGGCTTCCTGTGGACTGGTGTGGAGCAGGTGGGGGTGGGGGTCTAAAGACAGATCCACCTGTTTCTCCAAGATTTCCCTAGGCCAGGAGCTTGGGTTGGGAGGGTGGAGCATCTGAGGACAGACCCACCCACTTCCTGGAGATTTCCATAGGCCAGGAGCTCTTATGTTTCACTACTGAGATTTCAGTTCCATGTACTGAGTTCATGCTGCCAAGCAAGGCCACAGCTTGCAGCTCACAAGCAGGGTCCAGTTCAGGCTCTGGGGGACTGGGCTGCATTCTTCCCTGGGCTGCTGCTCCACACTATGCATATCTCTCTCACCCAGTGATTTCTAGCTCACTCAGTCTGTGGCTTCCAGTAATGTCTGTGGTCCCCTCCCTGCAGATTAGACATGGCATGGGCATATCTTTGTCGCCGCCATCATGGAATCTCCCTGTTTGTTTTAGTAAAGAACATGGGATGTACTAGAAGATGGATGCACAGTTGGTCCTGTTGTCCTCAGCATAGGGGCAGGACACTGGGAAGGAGGCCTCTGATGCTTTCGTCCAGAGGAAAATAGCCTAAGTCACTGCCCCTAGTTTTGGATTTCCAGCTGTGATGAAGGTGCACTGCAGAAGAGATGGAGGGGTGCAAAAACTGTGGAGCCAGGCCAGGGAGAATGCATTTCCCCACAGCTTCTCTTTACTTCTGACTGAAAGCTTGGATATATATATATATATATATATATATATATATATATATATATATATTTATATGAAAAAATTCACACAGGCTCACTTGCACACTCAGACATTTGCCCTCTCACATTCACACACCCTCGCACATCAAAGCATACACTCACTCTCACACACTAACCATAATACATGCCTATACTCATACACGGAGTCTTCAACACATCTCTGCCAGGGAGTGGAATGTTCTAGCTACCCTATGGCACAACCCACATGTCTCTGAAGAAGACACATTTTGCACTTTTGAGTGTTTGACATAGTAAATCTCTTTACACATAGGTCCCTACATCTTGTATGGATGACATATGTATGTGTGAGCTTTCAAGATAAAGAAACTTTAACTTCTCAAGTCTTGAATATCTTGGTGACACTGGTTCCTTCTTTTAAGTATATTTCTATTGGTAAATTAGCCACTGAATTATTGATGACAGATACTCATGGCTCATATCTCCCAACAGGCTCTCAGCAGCTCAGCCCCCTTCCATCAGTGTTTCCTTACCTGCTTCCTGATGGATACAGAGGTGTTCCCAAAGTCCACTTTCGCTTTAATGATGTGAGAGATGTGCTCAAGCTCATGAATTATTGTAGCAAGCCAACCGGGGAAAAAAAAGCAATGCAATCTTACCATCGTCCAAAAGCACTGGGAAATTTATATTGCCACTTGACACTAACTAGGGTCACCTTGGAGGAGGAAATTCAATTGAGGAGTTGCCCAGATAAGATTGATCTATGGGCATATCTGTGGGGGAATTTACGTGATTGCTAAATAGCTATAGGAGGGCCCAACCCTCTGTTGCCAGGACCATCCCTAAGTGGTTAGACCTGAGATATATACAAAAAGAAGAGGAGTGAGGGATGGGGATGGGGAGTTGTCCTATGTCAGTTCGTACCTGAATTATTGTCTTGAACTCCCTAATGAAGGACTGCGGCTCATAAGCTGATGGAAACCGTTTCCTTCACAAAGCTGGTATGGGTCATTGTGCTTTATAACAGCAAGAGAAACAAACTGTGTTATCAAGATAAGCCACGCATACTCATATCTAGTGTTGAATTTTTCAAAAGCAATACAGAAGCAAGAGCACCGACAAAGAACAGCAGTCTTTCTTACTGGCACATTAGGGCCTAGATTATTCACTGAGTGAATTTTAGAATAGAGAATAAAATGAACGTGACCTAGCTAACTGGATTAAAACATTGATCGTTGGCTGGCAGGAACAAAACCAGTGTGCTCAAAGCAAAATATATTAATTCTGATTTATTTTGGAGGGATGGAAAAATGTACATTCTAGTTTGGTTTTACTCTTATTGCCTGGATGAAATATCCTGGCTAAAAAAAAAAAAAAAAAAAAAAAAGCTACACAAGGAATAAATGGGAAGAATTCCTTTCAGCCTGCTGTTCCAGGTCACACTCCATCATCGTCTTGAGGAAGTCAAGGCAGGAACTTAGGGCATTATGTCCACACTCAAAAATAGAGAGAGAACAAATGTACGAATCTTTATTTGCTTGCCAGCAAGCGCACCTCTGTTCCTCCAGTCTTACACTTCTCAGTCCCCCCCCCCCCATCAGGATGATGTAGGTCTTCCTACATGAGTTAACAATCATAACTGTCTCCACCACTCATACAGTCAGACCCAAAGGCCAGTCTAAAGGATTCCCCTATTAAAATCTACCTATGGCTGATTCTATGTTGTATCAAGCAGGCAGTTAAAAGTCACTGAAACAAAGTGTAACATTTAGGGTCTTTGCCTTTCTGTTTTCTTTCCTGAATTTCATGATCCACAGGGAAATATCTCTGAGAATTTCCTTAGAAATTACTCCACTTGGACATATGTTCATTGTAGAAAAAAATCACATGAATTAAAAATAAACATGCCTTGTTGGTTTAGCTGAATTATATCCAGGGATAAGTTGCACAGAGCAGAGGGGGAGACAATCATCTCTTGACACATTAAAAAAGAGGCAGAGGCCTATTCTTAGCATAAGCTGCAGAACAATGCGTGTATCTTTTATGAACATTTACTCAAAAAGAGACTTCTGATGTGACTCTAGGCTTGGCTCAGACGTAACATCACAGCACTCGGGAGGCTGGGCAGGGTGGTTGGTGGAAGTATGGAGCCAGCCTGATCTACATGGTGAGCCTGAGGCCAGTCTGTTCTACAGAGTAAGTTCAAGGCCAGCCTGGGGTAGAGTGAAATGCTGTTGCCAAACACACCTACCATATACAATAAAAGACTATAGTTTTCACTTTGCCTGGACTATACTGTAAAATGAAGTCTGAGAGGCCTTTTACTGTTTCAGCAAAGGGGCTCAGGGTAAGGAGATGCTAGGGTAGCAACAGGTGACAGTTGACACTGCGGTGTGAAATATGACAGCACATTATTTGTATTCACTTAAGAATAAATCTTGCTAAATGCAATAGAAAAAATTGAACCAATGTGTGTATCTAGATATATTTTTGCTTTTCTCATCTAACAAAGAACTGAAAAATATTTGGTTCCAGGTTAATTGTTGGTTTGAAAGTGTGGCTGGTTACTGTCAACATTTCTGTTCATTAATTTTCAGGATGTGGTCTATGCTTTTCATATTGTTACCTCATGGTTATGTAATAGGCACTTTATGGCCAATATCTCCTCTGCTTCGGGCAGGAATAAGTGACTGGATTTTTAGCTTAAGTACTGCCTCCCACTGATTTCCACTTTCAAATTAAAAAAAAATATATATCAAAAACCATGTAGCTGCCAACATTTTTTCTACCTTTTAGGAAACTGCTAGAATTACTTATGAAGTTATGCTGAAGGATTTAAAAAAAAAAAAAAAGCAATCCAGAAAGAATAAGAGGGAAAAAAATCAAAGAAAAAGCAGAGGAGAGGAAGAAAGAAGGGAAGGGATCAGTTTGCAGGACGCATACTAAAAGCAAGCATGGCTGTATTGAGGGTGGGGTGCACTGCTTCAGCCTAATAGTTATTCATTGCAACGAACTTTGGGGAAAAGTTAACTTTCCAAACTGACTCCAAGGCCAGTTTTTTTTTGTTCTTTTGCAAAAAAGTATATCTCATATACATAATATATAAAATACATTCTATTAAAAAACGTATGTACCTTATAGAGTGAAACACTTGCAAAACTGAGCTATTAAAATACACTTTTCAAATCCCTGTGAATATATTTCATGGAATTTCTTAAAAAGTAAATAGTTAAATTCGCATCTCAAAAAAAAAAAAAGTTATGCTGAAGGATGTTATAAAGTAAAAGGAATGTAATGATTCTAGAATTATCAAAGTGTTATCACATATTGGCAAACTTGTAAGATATAAAATTTACAGTTTTTAAACTGAGATAAGGAAGGCTATTATGAACATGCATCAGAAAACTTAGCCTGGAAGTATGAGAAATACATGAAACAAAGAAAGGCTTCAAAGTAGAGGCTGACGAGGATGAGGGATATCTTTGTACTTTCAAGGGCCTCTGAGATATGGGGAGAAGTGTAGGTGGTTTAACTGCTTAGTCCAAACATTCAGATTTGCTTATTTAAATGGCGCAGTGATAAAAGGTTGTCATGTTTGCAGTTTAGGGGCTTGTTCTCTATTATGGGTGGAACGTTGCATTCTTTCTCTGCACTATTTCTTAGCACTATTTTATGTAGCAACAAGTAACATAAGTGCTAATTTTTCTTTGAGTATTAAATGGGTCATTAGTATATTATCTGGGATGTAGTTTTTTATGTTCTTCAATTGTCATATCTTGAATATAATTATCAAAGTAAATGTATAAGATACATTGGACTCACATCTATATCGTATTTCTTAGACATTGCCCTGTTAGTAAAGAGTTGATTTTGCAGAACAGTGGTGTCCTGGCTTTGATAACTAAGAGATGCATTGTTTTGAGGCAACCTACTCTGTTAAAAGGACATTTGTTTATAATTTTCACAAATATTGCCAAATTTATGTTTACAGATATGATTCTGGCATCCCACCTCGCAGACTTGAAATGTGGAAGGCTCTATATTGACGTGATTTAATATTTTTCATAAATTCCCAGTTTTACATACACCCCTAATTGGTTTTGTTTGGCTTTTCTGAATAAATTAATGCACACACTTAATGCCCGTTTTCTTTTCTGGTTAGTTTTAACTGTCAACTTGTTGCAACCTAGAATCATCTGAGAAGAGTGCTATTGGGAACTGTCTAGATCTTATTGGCTTATAGACATGTCTGTGGGGGATTGTCCTGATTATTAGCTAAAGTAACAAGACCGAGATGTGTAGGTAGCACCATTCCCTATGCAAAGGGTCCTGAACTGTATTAGTAAGGAGAAAGCTGTCTGTGATCAAAGACCCAAGAGTTTCTCTCTCTGTGTTCTTTACTGTGGGTTGATTGACAGATGCTTCAATTTCCTCTTTGACTTTCCTGCAGTGATGCACTGTGACCCACAATTGTGAGCCCGATAAACCCTCTCTTCCTCTCAGTTGCTTTCTGTCAGGCTTTATCATAGCCACAGAAATGAAATTAGGGCATTTTCCTCAGCTTTTCTGTTTCTACAGTTTATTTATTTTTATTCATTTTTGTTTCACATATATATTTATATTGCTATACATACATACAATAAAATACCTACAGCAAGAAGGACCACAATACAATCAGGAATTATATAAATGTTACATCCATACTGTTTTGCCTATACGTATGGCAACCTTGGAGAAAACATCTTTCCTATCTTGGTGAGTCTACAACTCTGAATGTAAATCAATATCTATCATATCTCATCCCTAGCAACCTAAAAACTCCTATCTAGACCTAAAACATCTTAACCCCTAAACAACTAAGCTTAATTGTTTATTTTTAATCATGATGTTGGAAAATGTTCTTCACAGATCTATGAGCGCTTTTCTTCTAAAGGTGATACCTTGTCTTTTGCTCCTTAATAATTTCACATTATTGTGAGTCGTGAAGTCTAATGTTTTGAGCATATCGACCAAACACCTAGCCATCCAACACCATGTATTTTTTGTTTTGTTTTGGTTTTTTTTAGTTTTTTGAGACAGGGTTTCTCTGTGTAGCCTTGGCTGTCCTGGACTCCCTTTGTAGACCAGGCTGGCTTCGAACTCACAGTGATCCGCCTGCCTCTGCCTCCCGAGTGCTGGGATTAAAGGCGTGCGCCACCACCACCCGGCTCAACACCATGTTTTAACTGCTGTTTTTATGTGTAATCTTCTTCAGACTTTCAAGCTTGCATACTCTATTATATAAAACTAATAATTTATCTCCCATTTGACATGTTTTCACCTTGTATTATTTTCTGCCTTTTAACTGTCTTGGCTAGCACTTTCAGAGCAATATAATCTTCATGCAGATTTTTTTTTAATTTTTGAGATTATAATTTAATCCTTTCCCTTTCCTCTCCCCAAAACCGCCCTTACAACCCCTCCCCACTCTCCTTCTAATTCATGGCCTCATTTTTGGTGTTTTTCTTTTTTACTGATTGTTATTACATGAATGTATCTACAAGTGTAATCATATGGCTTCCAAAATATTAACTGTATAATCCATAAAACCTGTGTGTTTGCTCTCAGTGTTGTTTGTAACTAGAGAACCAATTGGTGTGTTCTTCCTTGGGAAGGCCATCTCTTTGTTTTTAGCTTCCCGTGGTTACCTATAGATTTTGTCTAGGGCTGAGGACTCATGAGCCTTTTCTCCCATTCATTTGGTATGATCACTGGAGTCATCCTTGTTCAGCTCATAATTGTGCTGTCATGTTGGTGAAACTTTATGAGTGTAGCCTCTGAAATTTATAGGACACACAGGAAAGTCCCTGAACCTCTGGCTCTTACAATCTTTCCTCCCTACTTCCGTAGTATTCCAGGGAGTTTTGTAGATGTATCCCTTGAGACTGGACGTTTTGATTAGTGGTGCTTTTCTGTAGTTGTCTCCATTTCAACAAAGGGAAGTATCCTTGATGAGGAACAAAAAATTATATGTATCTGTGTGTATAAGGACAAGCATCTATGCGTCGTTGTTAGGATTTATTCTGGTTTAGTAAATTAGTGATTGTAAAATGTTCTCCAATAACCGTGACCTCACTAGCACTAATAGTTACCTAGGTTCCTAGTACCAGGCATGGTTTCCTTCTTGTTGAGCAAGTCTTAAGTTCAATCAGAGAGCTGTTGGTTACTACCAAGGTATGTAGTCCTCTTGTACTATTGATATAGGAAGGAAAGCTCCTTAGCCTTTAATCACCACTACAACATGTCACATGGTGCATGTATAAAAGCTGTGTGCATGTCTGTATGTATATAGTGTCCATTTTCCCTATGAGACAAACACACACATGTCTGTTTACTCTGGTTAGAGAACAGAAGACTTATCAAAGTCATGAGCACTTCAGAATTTACTATGGAAAGCCAATGTGTCCATTGAGGCTACTCATGGGAGTATAGGGAAGAGTTACTTTCAGGAGCAGAGAAAACTCACTTATGGCTGAATTGCTGAAAGCCTCACCAAGCAAACATAGGGGACAAGAACTCATAACAGTTGGAACCCCAGAGCTCTTTGCAGGACTTGAAGGCAGCTCCAAACATCAGTATCTCCTCTAGGCAGCTGTGCTTGTCAGTCTCTTCCCCAGCTGCTGTTTTCTGCTTCTGTAATCTTGGACAGGGTCCTTCATAAATCTTATAGGTTTCAATGTTTACAGATATGTGACATTTGTTTACTTCCTGAGTCTCAAGTGACTCCTCTCTTCTCCTTGGAGGTAGTAGACTGTTTCGATTCAGAGGAAATTGCTATTCAAAACTGTGTTTTAAAATATATTTTAGTTTTGCTTCAACATCTTCAAACATGTCTAAAGTGCATCTTGGACATATTCACTTCCAACTCCCTAAAAATATATTTTTGAGCGAAACATAATAAAACCATGAGTTCAATTTAGAATCTGTTCCTATGGTCATACTCGAACAGACTCAATATTTTCAAAGTATCCAATTGTGACTAGCTGTGTTTGGGTGCGAAAAGAGATCTGTTATCTGTCCTAAATTTTACCCTGAAGACTCCTCATGAGTCAGGCCTCAGAGCATTTTCAGCTAGACAGCTCTTTATGCACTTAGACAGTCAATGGTGAAGATGGAGACATCCCAACAAATGGCTCCTGCTGTCAGATTCACAAGTCCCTTCTCTTTCAGCAATCAAGTCTTTCTGGTCTACCTCACAGCCATGCCAGCTTTCCCCCGCCCCCACCAGCTCTGTCCTCTCAGTCATAATTGTAATCCTCTATCGAAGGATTTTAGTAAATCTGATTTTTCCACTAACAGGAATTACTTGTTCATTAAGGTAATTTTATTTATTAAATGTATTTTACTTTTAGAAAAGGTACCCCATTACATTTTTTAGCCTTTGTCAGTGTCAACTCAGTGTATTTGGATGAAATATCAATTTCTCCTTCCTGGTTTTGTTCTCAGAGAAAGTTAGGTTTCTCTTTTCATTTAATTACCTTGCCAAGCTTTATCAAGGAATCTCCCTATTAGTAATTAGCAGTGAGTCTGAATTTCTTAACTTTCTCTGAACTGTAGATATATTCACTATTGACTTGTTTCCTTGAACTTATGGCATCCATGGAAATGTGATTTTTTTTCTATGTTCCACTAACTGTAATAATTTGACTGCAAACATTTCCCCATTTATCACCATTAAAATCCTATAAGGGGCTTGGGGTGGTGTTCTTTCTTTGGAAGGGTGTGGAGGTTTTTCATCATGTGAATTTCATTTTTAAAAAGGAGCCTTTTTTATATTTTATGTAGACACCTGTGGTGTTAACCCTACATTAACAAAGTCTCAATTTCTTTAGGCTTCTAATTCCCTCAAAACTAATTGAACTGTAGCTCTCTAAATAAGAATATCTGATCTCCTGTCATTCTAGAACATCTATGCTGAAAAGTCTCATGACCTGTGCATGCATAGCCTATCTCTTCCTCTCGGGCTGATATGGGCCTACATATAGGGGTCATGGGCTTTCAGTCACATGTGCTGTCTTCTTCATTTCATTCAGTGATGTAGAAAGGCTGTGTTAGTGGCCATTACATGTGACAATAGTTGTTTTCCATGGCTAATAGAGAACAGGCCCTCCCTGGACCCTGTGAGCTGATTCTTTGCTGGCACCCTGTATATTGAGGTTCTAATGTGCAAGGTGATTTGTGGACAAATGAATTGAACTAGAAATTATCATAATGAGTGAGTTAACCCAGAAGCAGAAAGAATCAAATGGTATATACTTATATCTGCATACTAGCCCAAGGGGCATGTCCCACGAAAGCCTTCACTTATCAGGAAACTGGGAAAGAGGGGAGGACAGCCTATTGGGACTCTAGATGAGAGAAGCATGGGAGAATAGCAAAGTAGAAGGATCCAGATGGTCCTAGAAACCTACAAGTAGAACATTATGATAGGCAGATTTGGGCCCAGGGGTCCCGCTCAAACTAAGGCACCAGCCAAGGACAGTACAGGTGGTAAACTTTAAACCCCTACCCAGATCTAGCCAATGGGCAGAACATTCTCCATAGTTGAGTGGAGAGTGAGGTATGACTTTCACACGAACTCTGGTGCCTCATATTTGACCATGTTCCCTGGAGGGGGAGACCTGGTGGCACTCACAGGAAGGATAACAGGTTACCAAGAAGAGACTTGATACCCTATGAGCATATACAGGGGGAGGAAATCCTCCTCAGGAACAGTCATAGGGGAGGGGAATAAGAGGAAAATGGGAAGGAGGTAAGAATGGGAGGATACAAGGGATGGGATAACCATTGAGATGTAACAAGAATAAATTAATAAAACATTTTTAAGAAAGAGTTTTTAAATTCCATTTTCTGTTGCTGTGATAAAATACTCAAACAAAGCATCTTAAGAGAAAGGTTTTGTTTGTTTGTTTGTTTACAGTTCCAGGTTCATGGTTAATTCCTGTGGGGAAGTTAAAAGGGCAGGGACGTGAAGCAGCCAGGTACAGCAGATCCACAGGCAAGAATAGAGAGCGGTGATCTAAGGCATAGCAATGCCCAGCCTTCTCTCATCAGTTCATTTTGTCCAGGGCTAAGCCCATAGAAAGGGGTAGGTCATGTTCAGAGTAAGCTGTTCAAACTCATTTAACCAAATTAAGACCAGACCTACGGTCATATCCACAGGCCAACTTACTCTAGACAATTTCCCATTAAGAATCCCTTTCCAGGGATTGTGTCAAGTAGACAATCAAAATGTACTGTAACAATGTATCATTTATGAATAATTTATAATTATGAAATGCATAATACCCTCTATGTGCGTAGAAATATGTATTGTAATATATATCATATATTTTACTGTGTGACATATGTAACTTATGATATATGTCATATAAGTATTACATAAATGAACATAGGGAAAGTTCTGTAGGTGTAGAACGTTTTCAAATCTACCTTGTTTAGGAATCTTTAATCCTTATAACTCCTTCCAACCCAACTACCCTAGATAAGAGAGAAAAGAGGTGAATGGGAACAGGAGAGGTAAATGTTTATAGACTCTCTTCCTTGGAGTGATTCCACTTTTTGTAGTCAGGATTTCAGCAGACTGGTTAGACAGCAAACCAGCAGTTCAGCAAGAGTGACTGCAACCGCAGCAGCTGTAAAGCAGATCAGCAGGAATCTGGAATCTCAAAGATTTCTCTGGAGTGTATCTCTCTAGGAATGTCTCGAAGCCAACCGATAGGAAGTGATACCAAAACCAGAAAAAGTCTGTACTAGGATATTTATCAGTTGTCAAACGCACGCCCCCGCAAGAGGCATGTCCTCTTCAAATGGACAAACATCATTTGTTCTCTCACAAGCTTGTGTCACATCCCACACTTAGGATCAAAGCAAAAACATGTTTACATCCACTACAAAGGTCTTTATCTTTTTAATACTGAGGGCTTTTTAACCCCTAAACTTGAGTTGTCCCTTTAAGAAATTATACTGTCTTGTATTTTTCTTAGGAGTTCTGTAGAATCTAATTTTAAAGTCATTTGCTGTTGGACACAGACACCTTTTGCTTTGCTTTCATACATACTATTGTCCTTTGCATGTTGACATTATGAACTACTAATTCATTAAATTAATTTGCGGACATTTCCTTTTTCAAGACCCCTATAAATCTGAAAATAGATTTTTTTTTCACATAATACACTCTATGATAGTCGCTGCTACCCCAACTCCTCCTTGATCCTTCTTTGTCGCCCCACTCACCCAAACCTCATTAGAAAACAGGCATTGAAGAAGATCAAAACAAAGAAACCTAAGTTAAACAAAACAAACCTATAAACAGAAAAGCAAAGTGCAAAAGAGAAACATATATAGACACAGAGATGTGTACATTGACACACATAGAAATCCCTCCCCTACAAAACACCAAACGAAAAACCATAATGCATAAGCGAAAGGCCTGTAGGGTTAAAAATAAATAAAGTACAGAAATAAAATGGACAAAACATATCGAGACAAAAAAAAAATGAGTTTGTAAATGCCATTGAATTTGTTTCCTTTTGCTTATCTGTTCCTGGACATGGTGCCTACCTTAAAGAGTGGTGCGTCTACTAAGAGAAACTCAGTTGAAGAAAACTAACATTTCATTTTTGAATGATAATCAGGGGCAGATAACTTCTGGGTTAGGGGTGTAAGCTAGTGCCCATCTCTCCTCTCAGTGCTGCGACCACATCTGGCTCAGACCCCTGCAGGCCCTGTGCATTTGGCCTCAGTCTCAATGAGTTGATATGTGCATCAGTCCTACTGTGTTAAAAGGCCTTGTTTCCTTGGTGTTCTTCATCCCAGCTGTTTCTTCTAATGTTTCTGCCTTCTCTCCTGCTTGGTTCCCTGAGCCCAGAGGGGAGAGATTTAATAGAGACAGAGCATTTAAGACTGAGTGCTCCAAGTTCTCTTACTCCCTGGGTCGTGTCCAGCTGTGGGTTTCTGTATTTATTTCCACCTACTTCATGAGGCATATTCTTTGACGATGCCTGAGCAAGACCATGAATTTGAGTATTACCAGAATGTAATTTAGAATGAAAAAAGTTTCAAATAGATATCATATTTTATGTTTTTCAAGTGCAGCTTCTGTTTTGTCATTGCATAGATTGACTACTATTCTAAAAGACAGTGGTATGTCTTCACTCAGTACTATCTTTATCAAAGTTATTTTTAATCTCTCGTTAAATTGTTATTAGTTTTTAAGTGTATGTAGCCTGTCTGCATAGGAAATTTTTTTTAAAGTTCACAAATAATTTGACATCTTTTGATTGAGTTGTGACTTATGTCCCCTGACTTTGGACCCAGGGTACTGTGTGAGTGCTTTGAACTAGGGTGAGGGCAGAAGTCCAGCTCACTGGCACCACTTTTAAAAGGAATGGCATCTCTAACCTAGAGTGAAGTCAGGATAATCAGTCTCCAAGGGAGGTGCCTACGGATGCACAGAGAATGAGTTGCACACAGGTGATTCACGGCCTTCCAGCTCTCCCTGAGACAATAAACCAGGACTGTCACCTTTATGTGAGTGAAATTATTATCAATCTTCTAGACCAGGCCAGACAGGAGATAGATTCTCTTGAGTGAGGCTTAGTGGGGTACATTTCCCAACAGGTCCCTCCCTGTTTTCCTGGCACATTATTTTGATAATAAAATAGTTATTATTTAAGCCGTCAAGTTGTAAAATTGCCTGTTACCCAGTTCTAGCCAATCACAATGGAAATACCTGTTTTTACTTTATTATTTTTATTGTTTTTATAGAGCTTGCCTTAGTCTCTATTTATATTTTTCTAATATTTGTCTGATGTCTATTTTTACTGAAATTTTTGGTTAATTCAATTTGTGTTTTATCTATGTTAGTTTTGAATTATGTTTTTATAATATGATTTAGTAGATTTCTTTTTGTATAGAAACCATATACCATGTGAGATCATTTTCTTGCTGTCTAGAAACAAACTTAGGGGTTATTTTAGGTAATTCCTTTGCTGTGGTTTAAAATGATCCCAGGAAGTGTGAGTAGCTTTATGTACAGTGCCTCAGGGCACTATCTCGCTATTCTTCCATGACTGCTTTGAGATAATAATTTTGTGGTGGGGATGGTGTTGTTGTTATTGAGTGATAGTGCTAAGTCACAATCTGCACCAGACACTTGACCTGTCTGTTTCAGGCATTGCGTTTCAGTGATAAAAGATGCCTTCATTGTGTCTCATGAACTAAGTCATCCTTGAATAAACCCTGATCTAGGAATTCACACCCAGATACCTGAAGGGCAAAACATTGAGAAAAGAGGGTTTAGGTAGGAAAAAATATAATGTTGAGGATATGAAAGGAAATATTTTTTTCTCAAAATATGATACCAAGGTAAACAATAATATTTCTATACTTTTTGAAGATGGACATGAGTTGCATTCATGTGTGTTTGGTGAGGGGGCAGGGAGAGGAGCATGAGTGCACACAAAGGTTTACTAGGTTGCTCACAAACCTTTGGCTATCAGAGGTGACCTAGAGCATTTCCCTCTTCCTCTATCAAACTTCACCTTATTCATTGAACATGGCACTTACAATTTCAGCAAGAAAAGATGCCCAGTGACTCCTCTGCCTGGGACCAGCCTGTCTGTCTCTACAGTTTTAAGTTAGATCCACATACCAGGCTTTTAGGAGCTATAAAGGACCCAACTCTGGTCCTCATGCTTGTACAAGAAGCACTTTACCCACTTGTAATATCTCCCCAGCCCAGAAAGTGAATTTTTACTATTTTTATCAGCAAGATTGAACGAAAAAATATTTGACACAGTTAAACATGTTTATTTTCATTCTTAATATGTTCTTCAGTGTCAGTGTAGCTGCATATTTAGACCCTGTTTTAACATATTACTTTAAAATATGCTTAAGTAGTTTTAAAATCATTTCAGAATGGTCCTTACACTGGTTTAAAGATGATTTATTTTAATTGTGTTAAGACTGACTTTGGCAACTATAATTTTAAATTTATTTCAATAAGGTAATTGTATATGCTCTCTTATTGTTTTGTACTCTAATGGTTGATCCATTCTTTAGCCTAGATCTTTGAGGACAAATTAAAAACTAACCTTATCTGTGAGTAACAATCAGGGCCTTGAGATGAGGAGTAGATTCAATCATCTACCTTTCATTCTATCCTCCCTCTATATTTCTATATCCCCCTTTCTTTCTTTTCAGCTCCTATCTCCTTACCTACAAAAGAAAGATAAAGGAAAAGAGATAACGTATCTGAGTCAAACCTAGTTTCCTCTCTGTGAAAGACCAATAATACTTATAACCAATTCCCAATGAAAATAAGCATCTGTAGCCCAAAAGAGTAAACAGAAACCTATCCAACCCCCCTTAGAGAAAATGGGACATCATTCTTTTAAGGTTTCTTCAGGCTGAATTAGGGTGAATAATTCCTTTGAAGGGCCCCCACAAAAACTGGGGAAAATGGTTAGGTAAGCCAGGGATAGCATGTGTGGTCCATTTTTTAAAAACTGTGAAATTCCAGAGTTAATAGTAGTCTTGTGTGGGACAGTCTGAACTGCTGGACCATTTGGGATCAGAAGCTAGGTCCAATAGATAGATACGATTCTATAGATATATGAGGTAAAATAGTTAACTAAGGTCTTCAAAAACCTCAGAAACATACAGAATGTGGCATTTAAAAATGTTTTTATTATTCTAAAGATTCTTTGACAACAAGACAAGTTAACTCCTGGCAACACCCAGTTTGCATCAAAGAAGAAGATGAGCATCAAAGTACCTCCTTATGGAGTTTACTTCAAATGTGGCAAAAACCCACTGGGCATAATGTCCTTGTTTCTACCACAGACAGAATTCTGCCTAAAAATGTGCAAGTTTAGATGCAGGCAGAGTTGATGGCTGAACTCTGCCAAGCCCGGGTAAGTAAGTCCTCAATAGTTCCTGCTTTGCAAATATGTTTGTCAGATATATTGAGCCAGAAGGCTGAAGATGATGCTCCAATGTTATAGAGAGTGTTGGGTGACTGTTCAGGCAGTAAACTATCTCAGTCATTTTTTTATTTTCGAAGCTGCTAACCTGCACTCCAGTTCACTCAGGTATTTAAGTTTTATCTCTTCTCAAGTCTCTGATGGGTTTGAAGACCAGATAGTTTAGTCTCTCAATTAAGCTTAGTAGGTTAGGAGTTAAGATGTTTTTAGATCAAGATAGATGTTTTAAGTTAATAGAGATGAAATATGATAGATACTAATCTCCATACAGAAATGAAGACCCAACAAGAAAGGAAAGATGTTTACTTCAAGTTTGGCAAATACATATAGCCAAATCACTATAAATGTAACATTTATATAATTCCTGATTGTCTTATCGTTCTTCTTGCTGTATGTAGCTTATTTTACTCATGTAATAATGTAAATGTATATGTTAAAAAGAAACATAAAAAATACCAAAAATACAAGAAATCAATTATTAAAAAAAGAATACTATTGGTTCAAAAGGCTTGAGCCAACAGGCAGCTGGTCACAGTAAATGGATCTGCTTTTCCTTCGGAGGATGACCATGAGCAATATTGTTTAAAATAGATTATATGATAATTTGCACATTAAAGTTTAAGAGGAATTTTATCTATCAAAGCTGTATAGTGTTGGTTTCCTATCAGGATAGAGACTGCAGCCACCCCACTGCCATCTGCTTCCTAAATACATTGCTACTGGAATATAGCCACACACATATTTGTTTGTATATTTTTCATGGTTGTTTTCATGCTGCGCCTGAAGAGTTGAGAAACTCACAAAGTCTAAAATATGAAGTAAGTGATAACCAGCAGATAGAAATTTGCCCAATTCAGATTCACATACTTGTAAACAGCGGGCCAGAAGATGAGTTTGCTGTGGTGGTATATTAAGAGGTAATATGTATTCATAATTCAGGCATCATGTATATATATTCTGCAGGTTGGGATCATAGGATATTTAAATGCATGTGGACATATGACCCAGAAGAAAAGTCCTGAAACCAAATATCTTTTATTTGATGGTGGTGTCCCTTGCATGTGACCTTGTAATATTAAGATAGTGAAATTTCATATCCAGTTTCAATTGTTGTAAGACCAATATTAAATTCAATGATACACTTGTAAAATATCTAATTAAAATTTTAGTGGGTGTTAACCTTAGTATACAATTATGCCATCCATCCTGACCTTTTAAATACAAATGTCATGCCCCGGGTTGTAGTACATGACAAATGAAAAGTAATGTCTTCCATGTCTCTTATGTATTTTGGCATTAGACCATTATGCTGGTTTCAAAAGGTCATCTTATAATTTTTAAAATATGACATTTGTTTTGTCTTTATGATATCAGTTTAAATAAATATTTATTATGCCTGTCTATCAAGAGAAATATTAAGATATAGCTTATGAGCTAATAAAAATAGGAGATATATTTGTAGAAAAGAAACTTCATTGGTTTGGGGAAGAAATGATATAGTAAATATAAATATAAAGTTCCTGTAAAAACATTGTCCTAAGATAAATTGTGAAAATCTCTGCAGTTAGGATGACCTTTATACACATCAATAAAAATAACACAGCCAAAATTATATGCCATATTTAAAAAATGTAAACATTTTCAATATTTTTATTTGACAGTGTTTTGACAATTTACAGACAAAAGCCTACTTTTCTTATTTAAAAACCTCATTTATTGTTACCCTTTTATACGTAGATTTAAAAAAAAACATTACAACATTTTTTATTTAACAACATGTGTTAAATCTGGGGTTTTGAGCAGATTTTGTACAGAGCTGTTTCATGCACTTCCAAGCATTTGGGACATCAAAATAAGGGACGAGGCATTTCTCCTGTCAACAATACAACATTCAAAATAATATTCAAATGATAACTTCCAAGTAAATATTTCTAAAAGGTAGGGAAAAAACTAAAAATGAACTAGTCTAATATATAAATATATATATATATATATATATATATTCTCTTTTTGGTGAGGTTAGGTTTGACTTTAAGTTAATATATGCAATTTATATATTTTCTGGATACTTGCAGACAATGAGACAAAGTGAAGAATGTGAGAATTCCTGTTTGTTGTATTATTTTATGACTTTTAATCCGTCTTCCAAGTAGGAGAGCACTGTCATGGCCTAAAATTAGGCTACTTTGGTGATACTCAGATAAGCAGACAATAAAACTGAGCCATTAAGAATAAGACACCAAGGGAGAGTCTACTTGTCCAGTGTGATAATCAAAAATCTAAGACTTTAGATCTCAAGTGTGTATATCATTGGATTCTGCAAAAGGAAAAAGGCATAACAAATAAGATAATTTCCCAATCAACAATATACATTATCATTGTAATCAATCTACTATAAATAAAACTGGAAAAGAGGCAGAAACCCCCCTCATTCTTATCTTACTTCCGTGTGGTTTATTCAAAGATAGAGAGGTACACAAGGCATAGAAGCCCTACGAAGAGTATTATCCGTGAACTAATACTCAACCAATCAACAGCCATCTGCAGTGAAGGTAAAGATTATGGCAGGCCAACTGCAACATGAATGTTGCAGAATGTGTGAAGTCTGTGGATAATGTCTAATATGTAAGAAAGCCCCTCTAGACACTAATGCAGTTATTTGGAAAGCAACAATTTCAGCTGCAAGAACTCCAGGTGTATGCTTCTCCAGCATTGGCCTGCTGACACTAGAGCTTTCCCGTCTTGCATATATACAAATTCTAGTTCTCCCTTTGTCAATCTGGGACTGGTTATCACAGAGTCCACTGACATTCTATTGTACACGCGGCTGCTTAGTGTTGGTTGCCAAGGCCCTGATGAGTCATGAGGGTATCACTATATGTTTGGGAAACTGGACTGAATGTAAATTATAGTTTCAGTAGAGATGATGCCTCTCAGCCTCACATGGTGTTTCACGGTGTAGATACTCTACAAATATTACACTACCATTTGCATTTTAATAAGCTAATGACTTGATCTGATACAAATAGGTTCATCTTTAACATAGTCTTAAAACTCTTACCATGTAAACAGGTAATACAAGTTAAAATGTATAATTTAAAATGTTTTATATTATATTTCATGTAGGTTTCAATGGTATCTGAAATTTCTTTTGGATAATCTCTAAAAATTTACCTCTTATATAGCCTCATTCCAAGCATTACCTTTTCTACC
>OU015751.1:17695119-17705456 GCA_907169655.1 Acomys percivali | reverse complement strand
AAAAAGAGGCCATTTAAAAAACGGGGAGAGTTTGAGTTGGGTTTGGTGAGTTGGAAGTCATTTGAGAGGCAGTTCAGTTGGTGACAGTTCAGTTATGGAATTCAGAGGCAGTTTTACCAGGTCAGTTGTACAGAAACAGGAGAGAGAGAAAGAGACAGAAAGAGGGGGGGGGAGGGAGGGAGAGAGAGAACAAGTAGAAAGAGATGAAGACAGAACCAACCAGAGTATGAGAAAGAGTTAGATTAGAACATATTGCTGAAGTTCATATAAGACCAAGCAGAGCAATTCAGTCTGAATCCAAGAGAAGCTGGCTTGAATCAGTCAGCATGGAGAGGAGTTTTGAGCTAGAGATCTGAGTTGAACTAGCCAGCCAGAGTTCAGAAAGAATTAGATAGGTGAGCTAATTTAACAGTAAGCCTCTAAGATGGCAATTACATCAGGCAAATAAAAGTTTCTTTTACACTGTGGCTTTTGATATAATTGCTTAAACTTTAACATCACTGTCATCATTTATATATAATGACATTATATCAAAATTTATGTTGACTGGCCACACAATGTGGCATCCAAACTAAGTAATTTTTAAAGGTAAAAGAGAAAAACTCCACCTAAGCAACCAGGATTGCTCTGTAAAAACCAGGACAGATAGCTATGACAGCTAAACTTATGTGATATGAGCTGACAAACAAGAGCCTTACATTTATAAATTTTCAATAAAATGATTACTACATGCCTATTTGGATTTTTGGGGGGGGGTGTCAGGTAGGAATACAAATACCACTGTGACAGAAAAGTATTAAAAACAAAGCAGCCTTCATCCATCATTAGCCTCCCCATGTTTATTTTCTCACAGTTTGAGACACAAGGTTTTTCTCCTCTGTCTTGTCTTCTTTCCAAAGTTTTGTTCTTTGTTGCAGACCCTACGCAGGGCTTAATTCTAAGCCACTTTATCAAGTTACCATTCTTTTTTCTTTTTGGAGACAGGGTCTCTGTGTAGCCTTAGCCATCCTGAACTCACTTTGTAGACCAGGTTGGCCTCGAATTCACAATGATCCACCTGCCTCTGCCTCTGGAGTTCTGGGATTAAAGGCATATGCCACCACACCTGGCTCAAGTTACAATTTTTTTCTGAGCCATATCATGTATATATGACAAATAAGCACATCAATAAATCTGTTTATCCAACAATGTATTGAAATATGTCTAATCTCAGCACTTAAGAAGCAGAGGAAGATGTATTTCTATGAGTTCAAAGCTAGCCATGGTCTATATAGTACATTCTAGAGCAGCTAGGGTTACACAATAAGATCTTGACTCCAAATATTAAAAACTAATAAAATAAATAGTATAGTCTGGTCAAAGATGAGATATGTTTATAATGGCGTGCTTAGATCATAAACATGTGGAGCTACAGGATCCATTTGATAAAAGAAAAAAAAGCCTGTATCATGCATCAATATAAACAGAGTATAGCTTGTACTTCAATGTGTCAATTAATTATAGCCCAATCTTGTTTTTCAGGATTAAATACTGTATTTTGGTCATTTCTTTCTCATTTTCCCTTAAGTTTTACCTTTAAAGAGAATTTCTTTTATATATATACATTCTCAAGGAGATAGTAAATGTGATACATCCTTCACATTTTATAGTCCAGGAGAAGTTTTGTGTCCAGTCTAAGTTAAACAGGCGCAGGCCAGGCAATTCTTTCACAGAGGTCATCAAAAAATACATTCAAGTGGCTTGAACTTATTTCAGCAACATGTATCTTCTTGACCCTGTAATCAATACTTCTTCTCTCCTATGAGGCTAATCATAAATATGATAGCTTTCTTATTTTCCCATTATGATGACTTCTTAGGGTAAAATCAGTGACCATGGAGCTGAAATAGACATTGTTGTTTTCAAAAAATTGTGTCAAAGGCAAGAAAGTGATTCATGAAGACTGGATGACCCCTGTCAAGTCTGTTTTCATTTGTCTGTTTGGCGTGGCATCTAGACTCAGTTTTGAGATTGTAGGCAGAGGTCTGTCAAAATCCCTCTTTGCATCTAATTAAGCACATATCTCAATTGCTATGTTTAAGGAGTTGACACACTTTGGATCATATCGTGTGACTATTAATCAACCCAGGATCAGGTATCAGACTAGTAGAGACAGATATATATGTCTTGGGGCCTGGAAATTTTTCATATAAACTAATTTACAGGGAGTTCAAGATGCTAGTAAAAAAAATCTTCCCACTTGTCGTGCTGAAGGCTCCTGGTGTAAGCTTTTGTGTAGTCCTGCTTGGCATTCCCTCTTAAGACATTTAAGACACAGAGAATTCTATGTCTCCTCTGTCCATTCTCAGTGGATTGTGCATCTGAACAGTCTTGTGGAACAGCAGTTAAAAGGCTTGAAATACAATTTGTATGAGGACCGAAGTTTGAATCCCCAGAAACCCACATAAATGTTAGCTAGACATGACCTCCACCTGAAACTGTGGCCTCTAAAGGTAAAGCCAGTATCTCCTTCGAGCCAGCTAGTTAGCCAAGAAGCCATATTGGGTGATTTCTGGGTAGAACTGAAAATCTGCAAGAATACTTAAGGTTGATTTCCTGTATTGACACCTCTCCACTACACAAACTGACACACATGCCAAGCCAACACATGTACCCCCCCACACACATGCAAAACATAAATGCACATCCCCCACATAAATGGAAAAGAAAGATAATTTTTAAACGTTATTTAAAAATGTGCTCTGTGTGTAGATACTTGCATTTTCTTTCTGTACTTCAATTCTTTTTTTTTTTTTTTTTTTTGGCATACCCATAATGATTAACGTTAAGTTATTAAACTCTACAGATTTAAATGATGTATATGCAAACTAGTCCCATACTAAAGTAATAGGGAGACCAACTACTTTCCCTGCACTTGTGGGACAAAAGCCACCTATTTGCTTCAGAACCTGTGTTTGGCAAAGGCCTATTTCAGCACTGGTCTGTTTCAGTATTGATTGAAAGAATGTCCTTATAGCTCTGGTGTTAGAGGTGACCCCTGGGGGTGGGAGCGCATAGTTTGGGATCTCTCACAGTAGAGAAATAGACCAGATCTGATGTTGCTGAAGGGGCAGGTTACTGGGAGAGTCTTTGGTGCTACTGTCTCCCTTCTGAATGGTCACTTTCTTCAGATCCCCAGGCAACTGATTTGCATTCCTGGAGAGCAGTAGCCCACATTTTAAACCAAGGGGTATTTTGCACATTGCCACACAAGTCCTGAGGTTACATAATTGCTTAAGCAAGGCAAAATTTCTCTCCAGTCTCTTTGGAGTCTGCAACACAACACTCCAGAATCTTTCAAATTTAAAATCTGTTTTTATTCTCAGAGAGTCTTTTCCTGTAGATACTTTATTCTTTTCCTCTTCTCTTACTTCTTTGAATCTCTAAACACCACCTATGTTGGCTATAACTGTGCCATGGATTCTAAAGCAAATAATTGGAATTATAAATTCTAGACTATAAACCATGTAAATAAGATGGGACTGTTTCCTGCTACATGCTGGTCTTCCCAGATACTACTGACCCCTACAAACTCTAAATCTGTTGTCCTCTACAGAGCTGCCATCATGTAGCTTATGAAATCTCTATTAACACGCTTAGTATGGTTATCTAAGCCTTCTTAATACAGGATAGGTACATCTGATACTTCTGGCATAGCGTATTCCTCTTGCAAGAAACAATGGCTTCCTATGTTTCTCAGTCCTCATCAGATGTCAAGTCCTAGAGAACTTGAGATCCCCTTGGCAACCTGGGGAGCCAGTTTGTGATTAATGGAGAGCAGCAATTCTCTACAAGCTACGTCAATGGCGTTGCCACTGTCATCAGTGAAGGAAGCTCATTAGGATGTTGATACTTTTCATTCCTTCGCTAGGATGTCCTGATAAAGTAAGGACCCAAGAGTACCCTAATCAGCCAATATTCATGTGTGTTACTAGTGTGCAGACTGGAGAACTCTGAGAATCTTATCTTGATATCTCTAAATTATAAATCAGTGTCATACACTCCTTCTTACCTAGTAAGGTCACAACCAGACTTTACAAGGCCAGGCCTCATCCCATTTGGACTGTCAGAGTTCACTGACAATAACCAGAACTTACATTTTATTTTCCAAAGGGCTCGAAGAAGACACTCACTAGACTTTTGTCTTTTCGACACATCCCAGGTAGGCAGGGTAATTAGGATACTGAGTGAATTTTTGAAAGAACGCCTTTTTAAATCAAACGTAACAAGTCCCCAAATAGGCCTTTATCTCTTATTGTAAGGTTACTTCACTGGCTCGTCTTACCCTGCCTTTGCAAAAAAATTAAAAAAAAAATGCTTTTCACCTTTATTAGTTTGGAAAATATTTCAAATTGTGGAGAGTGGGGACTGACTCTGATATGAACTCTGGTGCTCCATATTTGACCACTTCCTCTTCGTGGGGAGGCCTGGTGGCACTTAGAGAAGGGATAAGCAGGCTACCAAAATGAGACTTGATGGCCTGTGACCTTATGGTGGGGGAGGAGGTCCCCTTTGGTCACAGACCTAGACGAGGGGGAACAGGGTGAAAGCTGGAGAGAGGGAGGAACAGGAGGATGCAAGTGAGGGGAAAACAATTGAGATGTAATCTGAATAAACTAATTAGATATTTAAAAAAAGAAGTAAAAATTCTTTATCTTTATGGAAAAAGTCTTATTTTAAATAAATCTTTCTGCTAAAAATAACATCAACTCACGTAAAGACAAAAGTCCTCTTTTGCAGTGCTGTTGATTCACCCATTCCTCAGCATCATTTCAAATTATTTCAATAAAATTTTCTTCCCATACACTACCCATTATCATTTATCCTTTCCACTTCATACACGTTTTTATGTTAAGATACAATTTACAAGCAATGCACTTCTCCTTCTTCATAATGTAGAGTTTGATGCCTGTGACAAATGTATGCCTTCATGTACATGTCATCAGCATCAAGATATAGGACATTTTTATTCCAGCACAAAATTCCCTTGTTTCCAGTTGAAGTTAGTCTAAGCCTTGTAAATCCTGATGTCATTTGTTTTCCATCTCAATAATTTTATATTTTTAGGAATGTCGTTCACATTAAGTCACACAATGGATTTTTCCTGTACTAGAAGGTATTAAAGTTTTTAAAATGTTAATATTTATTGGTTGCTTTTGAAAAATATTGCTTTCAATTTGTCTGAAGTTAAACATACTTTAATCAATATGATCAAGGGCCATTTTTTCATGAGAGTAAAATTTAGAAGCTTTGCTTATGTAGCTCAGTTTACCCCAGAAAACAACCACTGAAAGAAAAAAAAACATACCTCAAAATCACTTTAACAAACAAAACATCTTGAAAATATCTTGAGGATTTGTGGCAATCTCAAAAAATAGGCTGGCACTTTGACTTATTATTAATCCTTGTTTTAACCACAAAAAATTACAGTGTTGAACTGTCCTCTTGGGAATTAGCATTCCGTGGGGAGGAGGTGACTACTTACATATCAAATGTGCAAATGTGTCTTTCCCTCCTCTCCCCCAGGAACTGAGTTTATTCAAAATCTAAAGCAATAGCTGCATCTGGTACCTAAAGGTCATTACAGAATTTACAGGGGGGAGCAAGGAATTCTAAACTTAAAGTATATTCCTCATGGCATTGATAGTGACTAATTTAACAAAATGGAGCTATCAGCAAGATGCTATAAAGACAGGAAAAGAGGCTAAGTAGATAACCAAGCTAAACCAACCAACCAACCAACCAACCAACCAACCAACCAACCAACCAACCAACTGAAAACAATCTGCTAATAGCGTGGGGGAAAACCAACATAAGAAACTCTGAAGAACTCCTGGATATTTGCCATTAGACTAAAGAAATGAGGAACTGTACATACATTCTTTGTATGGTTAGTTAATTTATCACAAGACTCTAGGTTATAGATGTATATCCCCTTGTATAACAATGTTGATTATAAGGTCTCAGAAAAGAAAAAAGGTAGGGTTAAATTGGAATCAGATGTCTAAATATGAACTGGTGAGCTAAAATAACTTGTGATTGATTGATGTATACATATAGATAGCCAGCCTCGTAGTAAATTGGTCGGAAATAGACAGATATACATATAGAAGAACAAAGTGTGTGACTAAGTGACAAGAACCTAACACTCACATAGTTTTAAAGTTCTGTCTGTAAGAAGGCACTGATTCCTGTGCCAAAATCAATGCAATCTCTGTGCTTAGTTCATCGATTGTAGCACATTCGACATTGAAGATTTTTACCATTGTATTGGTGTTAAGACATTTTTAAGAAAAGTTAGGCAGAAGATATATGTCACCTCTGTCATAGTCATACACATCTACACACTTAAATACGCACATAATATAAAGTGAAATAGTGACACTCTACAAATAACACATCATCATGTAAAACCTGATCAGTGTAAAATTGTAAGAGAGCTTGGGATTCAGAGTATTTACTCAGTGTAGTTCCTACATGTTACATCTTAAGTTATCCTCTGCTATTTGACCCATTTTACATACTATTGGCTTAAAGTAGCATTTTTGTGCTTTTTAAAATGACTTCCTACATTCTTACTTTTGAAAGTTATACAGAGCATAAAATGAATAAAATTACTATAAAAGGCTTCTTGGGCACACCAATAAACCACAAACACCTGATTCCCTCCTATTCTGAAGCAGGTCTGACTTTCAATGCCTGCCGTTCATTCCACCTGCTGCCTACACATTTACAGCACGCCTAGCGATTCTCCTACTCTTCTTGTAAATATTAGACATCACAGTCAATTAGCTTCTTACTAAATAAAATGGAAAATAGTTATCTGTAACCACCGTAAGTTAGCTGACCACTAGACACATGTAGCCTTCTCTTCTCCCATAAACCAAATCTAGATTGATTATAAGTTTAATTACATTAATTGAATAATAGAAATCACTAGTTACTATAAAATATTGCACAAGAGCTGAGCTGTCTATTTTACTATTGTGGTTTTAAATGTTCTGATTTGGTTAGTTTGGGGGGCTTAATCATGGCCCTATACTTGAAAAGGATAGGGAATGTTACCTTCTGTTTTTCACTTATTCATTGGTAAATACCAGTTGTCTTTATCTAACCGTAGTATGTTAAAATTCCATGTTTATTCTATTACATCAGCTTAGCTGAAGGAATCTTCTGTATTCCAACCATAATCATTTTTACTATCCTGACATCACTTATCACTGTGGAAATTTCTTTCTGTTATCTGTTGCCTTCAGTCACGGATTTTATGGAGTCTGTCTAACTCACTCTTGACTTAAGCTTAGCGGAAGATTCCAACTGCTTGATCCTGGTTTAGACAGTGCACATTTTAGGAACTGCATATGAAATGATGCCAGGATCAAGTGCACAAGGACCTTTCACACATTGGTTTCTGATGCTGTATAACAGCTTGCCTTAGAGGCCTGTGAGTATACGGATATGAGAGTTTTAAAGGTCAAAAGTTGTGATACCTTGTCTGGACTTAATCAGGCGATTCAAGGCTAGTTTCAAGTTCTTGAGAAGATAACTACTTATGTGGAGGCATAAGGAACAGGAGTCACGTTTTATTGTAGTCTCTCAGTTTTCAATTTTTATCTCTTTTGTCAGGTTAAATTTGTAAGGGAAAAATGTAGTTTCTTTACTAAAATCTAGTTGGGTTACCATATATACAGGGAACTGTTGAGAAAGAGTCTATGGATTCTGCACATTTACTCTTATAAAACTGTTCAGCAACCAGAGTTTCATAATTTTTCCTATCCACCACTTCACTCCAGACAGGACTTGTATTACCATAAAGGGATTAATACCCTGAGGCTAAACAGTAGGCAATCAGATGGGATTCAGACTGTGTGGCAAGGACGTTGAATTTTTAAAGCAACTTTTCCAGTTTACAGACACACACACACACACACGTGCACACACACATGCACATACATACACACACACATGCACACACACACGTGCACACACACACACACACACATGCACACACACACATGCACACACACACACACACACACACACACACACACACACACACTTCTTGTGGAAGAAGATACTACCCGTTTCTGAATCTGTCAGTCAGCCCAGCCCTGCTGTCACTTGGCTCTTCCTATTGACTTAACGTGATCTTGATGTAGCTGATCTTTTGCATTCTTGCATTTCCACCTGCTCCTGCTTTCACCACGCACCCTCTCCTTTCACCCTGCCTTTGTTCTTCCACTTTATTATTTTGCATTTGTGACTTGAAAACAGTCTCTAACCCTTTGCTTTAGAATGACCTTTTGTAATATATATTTATTACATATATATACTCAATCTATCTCACTACATTTAGAAAACATTATGTTATAAAAATGTGTTTTTCATAAGTAGCGCATATAAACATAATGGATAAGGGTGTAATAAAATGTTGCCATTATCCAATTCCAAAGTAACGATTTTCACTCTTTTGTATTATTTAAATTTATAGACTCTTTTTCTAAATAGATACCCAAAGATTTTGCAAAAATGAAATTAGCAGTACACTTAAATATACAATATCAGAAAGTCAGAGCTATTTTAATATGGTGAGAAGATAAATAACATAAATATCTCATATGAAATAGAAAACAAATGTTGAAAAGTTGCCATGGCGGCCCTAGCGTGTGTGCTGGGTTGATTGAGAAATGTTCCTGACAGACGCTGATGTGTTGACCATTGCTTCCTGCTTTGTGGAGATTATACACATTGGGAGGTAGAACATTGCAGAGGAAGATATATACAGGAAATGGGATTTGGATTTATAACCTCACCCTTCTTTCTTTTTTATGATTTCTCTGTGCAGATAAAAAATGGAATAAGTTGGATTCTAGCTCCTGCGACCGCTCCACAGCTTCCCTCCATGAAGACTCTGCCATTTTAGAACTTTAAGGTAAATAAGCCCTCTTTCCTCAAGTTGCTTTTGGTCATAATATTTTATTGTAGCAACATGAATATAAGTAATACAGCATAAAAATAATTTAAGTATATATTTAGTGAAATAAAAGTTAGATACAGAATTATATTTAGATAATACAAAGGAATATGTTTTCATGTAGATAGATGGATTACATGTACATAAAGTTTTAGATTCATGCAATATACCAGCAGTATTGAGATATACATCAGGGGTGTGACATTTATGAGTAAGAAGGAAATGTATACACATAAACACACATTCGGATGTGTAGAGTATACACACAACACAACACACACACATATTCTGTATGTCTATTTTGCCACCATAACCAAATAAACTCAGGAACTAAAAAAAAAAAAAAAAAAAAAAAAAAAGTCTCACCTTGATTGATGGTTTCTGGGAGTTCCAGTCCTCAGTCCTTCATTGCAAGGAAGGCTGATATAGCCACTCAGTGAAAGTGGTAAGAGCAAGTAGAGGAGAAAAGCAGTTCAAGGCAGACCAGGATGCAGTAGCAAGCAAGCCCATGAGGAGGAGGTCCAAGGCATCATCTTTAAATGCCTGTCTTCAGTCCCAGCTAGACAGTAGCCTTTAAGCATCCCATAACTTCCTAAAATATCTTCATTGGCTATAATGCAACTGTTCAAAACATGAACCATTGAAAGAATATTAGATTAAATGATAACAATATTCTCATTATGAGACAAGAAACATTGAATTAATTTTCCAATTGTGATTCTAAAATTTAAAAAATGAAAGAAATTTAAAATTCAAACTAGTAGGCAATATTTGTGAATAAAGCACCTTGGTAGGGAAGAACTTTAAATGAAATCATAGGAAATATATAAACTTTTATTTGATTATATAAAAATTAATACTAGTGAGATCACCATACAAAGGCAGATATTGGTATTAGCACGAAATACAAGAAAACAAATTCAAGAAAAAAATCATGTTTTACATTATTAATATTTAGTTTTCTTTCCACTCTGCTGTTCAAATAAGTACTTGTTCACTACAAAAAAATTAACTTAGGTAGTAATTGAAGAAGATTACTTGTGAGAAATACTCAAGCACATTGTCAATGATAGCTCAAGAAATAGGATTCAAATTTTTTTACGTTAGCAAGAATGAAAGAATTGTAAATATTGAGATTCTTGCACATGGCTGATGGCTTCAAACTGCAGCAGTCCTCTTAAATGGAATATTCACAAAATAGAAATGATGCCTCAAAAGGGAAGTGCTTTTAGAAATTGCTTCTAAAAAATAATTGCATGTATGTATTCATGTGCTCATGTGCACATACACACATTTCAGATAGAAAATATTAACAATCTCAACA
>OU015751.1:17660335-17695109 GCA_907169655.1 Acomys percivali | reverse complement strand
GGGGGTCAATCCTCCTCTACCATCTCAAATCAGCCTATCAAGTCTCGTATGTACTACCTGTAACCTCTTCCTTTGTGGCCTGGCATGGATGCCCAGCCAGGGGGAAGTGATCAAAGTTCGGTGGCCAGAGTCCATGTCCATAGTGGTCTCTACTCTCCATATTGTGGGACCTACAAGGAGACTGTGCTACTACATCTGAGCAGAGGATCGAGGTCCACGTCATGCATGGTCCTTGGTTGATGTATCAGTCTTTGTATTGTAGCGTAGTTATCTTGTCTTATGTGGCTAATATCTGATTATAAGTGAGAATATACCGTGCCTGTCTTTCTGGGTCTGGGTTACCTCACTCAGGATGATGATCTTTTCGTGATCCATCCACTTACCTGCAAATTTCAACATATCCTTGTTTTTTGATACCTGAGTAGGATTCCACTGTGTAGATGTACCACAATGCCTTTATCCATTCTTTGGTTGAGGGACATCTAGGTTGTTTCCAGATTCTGGCTTTTACAAATAAAGCAGCTATGAACCTAGTTGAGCAAATGTCCTTGTTGTATGGTGGAGCATCTTTCAGGTATATGCCCAGGAGTAGTATAGCTGGGTCTGGAGGTAGCACTATTCCCAATTTTCTGAGAAAGCACCAGGTTGATTTCCAAAGTGGTTGTACAAGTTTGCACTCCCACCAACAATGGAGGAGTGTTCCCCTTTCTCCACATCTTTGCCAGTAAATCAATCAACCAACCAACCAATCAATCAAATATCTCTCATAAGTTCATGTGTTTGGACACTTGGTACCCAGTTGGTGGCACTGGTAGGGAGGTGGGTGGGGCCTCCAGTGAGGAATTATATCCCCAGGTTTGGGCTGGGAGTGTTGTAGCCCTTTTCTGCTTTCTGTCTTCTCTATTTTGTGTTTGGGTAGATGTGAACTTTCAACTGACCCATTCCCTCTGCAATCCACCTTGGTGACTGTGCTTTATCGCTGTAGCAGAAAGGTAACATGTGAGGGAGAACATGGCACTACAGGTTGATTTTCTTGAGAGAACCAACATTAACTAGTACTTTGGATGTATACCTAGCTAAGTAAGAGTAGCTTCTCTTTGAGATGCAGAGTTGTGCATGTCTGTACCTCCCACATTGCCTTAGATACCTGACCTCTGTCTTCTTAGGCCTCCCACTCCAAGCCATCTCACTGATTATATTTCCTTTGACATCTATGTAGCAACAACATAGAGACAGATCACTGCAAGATCTCAGGTACGTGGTAGTGTGCAACCCACACAGTAGAGTCATAAGCCGGGGAGACCAAGCTAGCCTACTTACAGAAATCTTGAGAAGGAAAAATTAAAGAAGGTCATTTGCTACATCTTTTCAATTAACGTTTTAGTAAATATTCCAAATGGTCATGAAGGTGAGCCCACAGGTCCACTCACAGCCCCTGTACTTCCTTTGATGACAGGAGATTGTGGATGTTTATGCAATGCCATATCTTACCTCCTCTTAGAGCCCTGTTAACCGTATAACTTTGTTGCTTTAATGACGTTGTCTGGCTTGCAAGTAGATGGGAGGTGAACTCATAAGGTTGGTATGAGAGTGAAGAAGAGTGAATAAATGTAATGCCATGCTTGACCCATGTAGGGTTAGTGACCTGGGGCTCATACCTGTTCCTCAGTTTTCCATGACAGGGTTCTTTCATTGTCTTGCACAGCACTGTGGTAGATAACATAATTCACATGCTGAAGGTATTATGGATGCGACTAGATTCTCAGTTCATACTGATGAACAAATAGACTACGGTATGACACTCCCATGTCTCAAAGACAATGCTATAGAAACAGCCGATTTCGAAATCCTACCCATACAAACTTCCTTTTAAATCACTCAAATATTTATAAAATATCAGATACCCAAAGAGAGACTGGCCTATATGAGCCAGGAGAATAAAGTAGGACATCTACATTATGCTAATTCTGACAAAAAAAAATTTTACTGAATTTATACTTAATAAAAACTACTACATTCTCAAATTTATCCTTATAATCACAGATAAGTGTAGTTCTTACACTTCATCCAAGAAGCTTTTCTTTAGAGCTAATGAAGACCATCACAGAAAATCACAACTGGACACAATGTGTAGACCTGGGGAGATCATGGGGAAGCAGCCTCTGTGAACATATCTCCATCACAGTTCCTGCATCTCTGGATCAGGGAACATTGCTTAAGATGGGCAAAAAGATTGTAGGATCCAGAATACCTAAAGGTCTGTGGAATTATGCTGTGAGAGAGCTCTATGCAACTCTAGTGCAGGGCCTATTTCTTCTCTAGGGCCTCTGCTTGCTCCTCACCATGAAAACAAAAACGAAAACAAACAGAAAGGTTGTATCCTACTACTTGCTTTTTCCATGATTCCCTGCCACACCAGAGACCCAGAACATAGGTCCAATGGACTATTTATTGAAACACAAGAAGCTATTATCAGAAATAATCATTTCCTTTTTGTGACTTAAGTACTCTTTACTAAATTTCACACCCAAAATTTGTCAACTTTTCATCCAGATTTTTATCTCCAAAGTTGGTTATAATGTGCACAACACAGAAAGACATATTCAGTGAGTCACATATCCACCTCTTATGTGTTATGTTTGCCCATTATTTCCACAGAGATATCAGGGTTTCATTTAAGCTTTGGAAATTAAATCTGACTGCCAAGTATTCACCTCTACCCTATCATTATGAACCAGATCCATGAAATAGATAATAATTCCAAAAATAAGCTCCACTATGTTTAGCATGTGTAATCTTTATAAATAAAAACTTTGTATTGACAATACTATCGAAAACGTATAACGAGATTTGCGAGTAGAGATATTTTGTTGGATTGCACCTACTCAAATAGCACAATCATAAACATGTAATGAAACCTTGCTGCGTTAGACAGAATAATGTAAAGGACTCATCGACCTAAAGTGATGATATAATACCCATCTTTAGGAGGAGAAAAAGCCTCTGATATACAAAGCAAAAATACATTCAACAATAAAAAGTGATACAAGTAGTTATTCTCACTTATAGATACAATAAATGATTAGTTGAAGTTTGTGTCAAGAGCATTAAAGTGGATAATATAAATCTTATTTGCAAATAATTTCAATTAACTATTTTCATGATAATAATAATAAATTAAGATCAGTAGCTAGTTGTTTAATCATAGACAACTGAAACTGACTGTCTACCTGGATAGTGCATGTGTTACGATTTGAAGGAGAGCTGTCCTTGTAACCAAGACTGTCTCCCTGGCTTATACACCATTTTCATAGAAGTCAATATTGGTCCATTTGTGGAGAAAAACATGAAGTCCTATGAAAAGTGAATTTTGCTGGAATAATATCATTAAACCGTGCCTAAAACATTGTATTATATTTTTTAATTGTATAGGAGAATAAATGTAAGAGATAAAAAATAAAGAAAATGTTATAAAGAGCCATTATATCTGTTCAGAGGTTGACTAAAACTATGGCAGTACTGCATAGTCTTAGATAGTCAAGCACAGCAGGATGGATAGGAATAAAACCACCCACTAAATTATGATATCCTTGAGAACTTAATCTTACATCTGTCTGAAGTGCCAGAGTAGCCATTTGGGAAATGCACAGCCTATCTTTTACTTATTCCCTTCCATCTGCCCTTTCTTTGCCCCCTCCTACCTCTTTACCTCTAACTTAATATCTTGCTCCACATCTAGAGTAGAGGTTATAGCCATAACCAGTCACACCCAGATTCATTTTTCTTTATATTATGATTTTTAAAACACCGAAAACCTGTTCCCCTGTATATAATGCTGCAGGTCACAAGGACAAGACACCTGCACCATCCAAATTGGCTTTCTGCCTGAATGCATTCTCTCACAGCTAAATGGAATCAAGAATTGAGATCCAGCCAAACGAACAGTTCAGTTCAAGTTCTGTGCTCGCGGACAGGTGGTTCTAAAGTTAGAGCTTCCACCGAGTAGAGAGCGGAGTGCTCATTCTTGTCCTGTGTAATTTTTAGGAAATAACACCAATGTGACCAAGGTCACATTTACCTGAAACATCAAAAGAAGTACAGAGATGGATTTTTCTCAGTTTTCAGCATGTCACAGTGTGGGATTTGCCCCAGCGGGTTACTTTGCACTCATGGTGCTAATGGATTTCAGGTAGACTAAGACTCTCTGACTAAGACGCTTCAGGAGGTTGTACTGTATTACTCATGTGGTTTCATTCTATGGGTCAGTGACTGATAAACAAAAATTTTAGACAACTTTTTTTTTTAGTTTAAAAATAATTTATTTGATATTTACTCACTTTTCATAATAAAATAATCTCAGTTATCAGCAAATGTCTTTCAAACATAAAGTTAATGTCAAATGATTCATACCATTCATTGATTAGTGATGGAAGAAAATTGCAGGCCATCATGTGTTGCATAACAATGAAAAAATCTTTTTTTTTTAATTTTATTTTTAATTAATTTATTCTTGTTACATCTCTATGGTTATCCCATCCCTTGTATCCTCCCATTCTCCCCTCCCTCCCATTTTCCCCTTATAAATCTTTAATGTGCCTTTAAATGTTTCTTTTAAATAAGCAAAACTAACTACTACAAAAATAATTCATAAAGTATAAGCAGTTATCTGCCACTTGCCGATAAATACATATCCTGAAAATGATTATTTATTTCTGTGGCACATTAAAATCAATATGTCATGCCCATCCATCCTATGTGCAGGGTCACATTCTATGTTTGTACAAGGGAAAAGAAGGTGTTCTTCTTAATTGAAAGAATATTCTTACAAATTAACACACAACTAGCTCAGATACCAAAGTACTTTAAGGTCCATCAATAGCCCTATCCATAAACCCATTCCAAAGCAAACAATCCTGCTCAATGCATCAAACTAGCAACATATTCCTTGTTAGTGCAGGTTATACCATAGAATACTACTGTATATGTCTTTCAAGAAGAGAATAAAATATTGGTGCATTATCTCAGAAGGGCTAGTAATAGTCAGTCAAAAATCAAACCCTAATTAAATTGCAATGATAGAAATAGCATGGAATTATAGAAATTGGCCATGAGCATCTTTATTAGTACCTTTGTGACATTCCTATGGACAGAAGAACCCCCAAATGGTAAATCTATCTGTCCTACCTAGCATGAAGTTGTGTGTCTATTAGATGTGAAATGTGTGTCAGTTTCCCCAGATGTAGCAGAGAAAATTGACATGTCCTTGTTCAGAAAGCAGAAATAAATATTTGCTTCGACTATGGCAACCTCTTTAGAGGCCACAATCCCCACACCTAGTTTATTTTGTGCTGCAACATAGGTTTTGTTCTGTTCTTTTTTTTGTAAAAAATAAAACTCATCTTCCAGGTTGTCTTCTAAATGGCTTTTCAAATTCATTTAAGTGACACTCCTACTTCTATTACTCCTGCCCTGGTATGATGGTCTGCTTGTGGTTTATTTATTGCATTATATAGATAGAGCCTACCTAAAAGTAAAATTATCAAAAGAAACAAGATTCATTGCTTCCTATTTAAGTTCTCCTTCCCTATACAGACTATAATCCCTCTGGGCTGCAGTTTGATATCATGCATGAATGATTTTTTTTTGGAAACAAAGTTCTCCATTCTCACTGGAGTTGGTTGTGTGGAGTAATCTATAATTGAAGCGAAGGACTAACTGGCTGTCTACCATGTGGCATACTACCCAAGGAAGACCAATGTCTGTCTCAGTCGCTATTTAAGTTGCTTAAAAGCCATGATGTTTAGTCTTTCGAACACGCTCAAACCACCTAAGTGCTGCTGTAAACACAAACTGTACTCATTGACGGCCAGGAAAATGATATAGTTTTATTTTTATCAATCATAGTACATTTTTAGTAACTTGAGTATAATCTCTACTAAATACCCATATTTATACAATTGGAAGAAGAATCTTTTCTTCCCTTCTGTATGATTTCCAAATTGAAATTCACGTAACATACTTAGTCACGATTAAGAATGCAACTGCCTTTTACGGTATTTATGGTCTTTAAAGACAATTTTGTGCAAACTCTCTGAACTGAGGTCATGCTCTAGCATATATGAGTAACTGTAAAACTCAGCAGCAAAATTCAACATTTTAAAACATGGGCAATAAAGTTCTAAATATATCTCTCCAAAAAAAAAAAAAAAAGACAGACAAATGACAAAGACGTATACTAAAAAAAAATTGTCATACTCACTTCCCACTGGGGAAATGCGCATTCATATAAAAGTGCTATAGCTTCATCCCAGTCAGAACGGACATTGTCAGAAGAGCCAAGCAAGTGTTGGTGAAGATGAGAGGTCAGCAAAGTCTCTGTGCATTATTTAGGCAGAACTTCAATTAGTGCAGCCATTGTGGAACACAGTGCGGAGATCCATCAAAGCCAAAAAACAGAGCAAATATATGGTAGGACAACCTCAGTGTTGAGTATATATCCAATGACCATGGGATTAGAGTATTGAAGAAACATCCCCACTCCCATGTTCAGTGTGCTTCACTTAACTATATATGAGAAATGGTAAGATCCTGAGTAGCTCTCTTTATTATCTGTGAGAATAAAACTCATCATCATCCATGCCTCCTTTTAAATGGCTTTCGACACTACCAAATTAATGTGGTGTCAAAAAAAAATGACACATATATGCACCATGGAGAGAAATCCTGTCACTTGTGACAGCATGGATGGAAGTGCCAAGTGCACTAGTCTCAGAGAGTAGTACTGTGGAATGTAAAGCCACCACTGCCATGGAAGGCAAGGGTACCTGGCTGTTACCAGCGAAGAGAGCAGAAAGCAGAGTGGGGAAGACCGGAACCAGGAGGAAGTTCAGAGCCAGAGTTATCTCTGCAAGGCTACTGCGGAATAAGATGACTCTAGAGAATGAATCCATGGATAAAAGGAGTGGAGTAGTCCAACAGTGAGGAAACAGTGTCTGAGGGGATAGAGAAGTTTACCCTGGTCTGGGCATCATCTAACATACATATATAATAGAAAAATAACACAGTCTCCCTAGATATGCTTAAATATTTGATATGTTTTTGATATTTTAACATAACTGCATCATTCCCCCTACCTTTCTTTTCTTGCCTCTGAACCCTTCACCTTTCTCTTTCATGCTCATGAGTGGCCTTACTTCTTTATGTGTGTGTGTGTGTGTGTGTGTGTGTGTGTGTGTGAGCAAGTGTGTACACATGTGTTTGTACACATATAAATACAGCCTGCTGAATATATATAATGTTACTTGTATGTATATCTTTTCAGGTCTAACTACACTACATATATATATATATATATTAATATGTAACAATTAAAAAGAATAGAGGCCATGAATTTGAAAGTATGCAAGATGCAGGAGAAGTACACATAGGAGAGTTTGGAAAGAGGAAATATGTAATTACAATATCAAGAAATAAAAAATATTTTAAATTAAATAACTAGAGTTAGATTTAGTTATGTCAAAACCTTCCTTTATTGCAACTAATTTTAAAAGATCATATTTTATACAGAAGCACAGTCCTTCACCTGACAAGTCTCTGAGAAACTGGTCATAATAAGCAATCCCAGGCACCCATTTGATATAAATATTACAAAAGAAAATCCACAGGTATTTCTGAAGGAAAGTTATAGCCTTTTAAGAAACATGTATATAAGAACTTATAGAAACAAGTTTACTTGTATAAAAACTTTTAAAAATTGCAATCAGATTTTGGCAGGGTCTGAAGCCAAACTTAGATGATTTACTTGTGGAAATGAACTAGTTTTAACCTGGAATCTGCAGATCTGGGACTCTGTTTTTGAGTGGATATTGGTCTATGAATTTGTCAGGTCAAATATGTTTAATCTGCCCACTAACATGTCAACAATCATAAATTTGGACTATTGTTGAGTATTTCCACATTGCATGCCATCCTTCCCCATAGTAGTTTTGCTTGAGTTGATATGAATTTTAAAGGGAGTGAGATGATGTAGGTAAACTCAGTCAGGCAAGCAACAGTAACAATCAATTAATGATTCTTTTTAGAGTACTAGAGCTCCTAGGTAGAATGAATACAATATCAGCAAAACAATACTATCGTTTCATCCAAACAATATAAAGCTAATTCCATCGAACATTGTAGAAATTCAGATGTGACTGATCATACCATGGTCATATGATGGTATGGCCATACTGTAGGAATTCCATACATGTTTTTTCATGTATCCCAAGGTGAACTATGCTTGTTTTTAAAAGAAATCACATTTAAAGAGACAGCCTTTCACATTCTTTCTTACAAGTGGTGTAACACCATAGCTGGCAAAGTGTTATTAACTACAGATTTTGAATTTATTTTTTTCATGTTCAATAACTGATGCTTTTAGGTATTGATTGATAAGTTATTCATATCCCAGCTTTCTCAAGTATAAAATGGCACAATATTGTATACTCAATGGGCTTTTTTCACATATAATTTAAATATATATATCATGTATATGTAGACATATATATGCAATATTGAATATATTTAATATATATAAGTCTATTACTCTTATCTTAAATTAGATACAGTATCATTATAAATTTTCTCAAGTTATACATTATAGTTCATCAAAGATTTTCTCTACTAAAATTTTGGAGGATTAATTGGCAGCATTTGTTTTTTGAAATTCTGACTTCTGATTTTTAAATTTATATTCTTCATTTTATATACAAGTTGGAAAAGTAAGTGTTTTATTACTATCACTTTTTAAATTCCCTATATTATAAGGGATAATAAGAGACATAACAACTTCCAAATAAATATAGGTCTTTTAGAAAACCACAAGAGGCTTATATTTATACATGGGGGAAATCACTCATCCGAGCATGTTAAACTTGATTTATAGACAACTATGATTCTATTTAAGAGCCAGAGAAGATGAGATTAGGAGTCACTGTTTCAAAAGGTCAAAAGTCAGAAAGCAAAGAACAAAACTGAAGTGTCCGAATTCATACTCAAGAAGCCATAAGCCCACTAAGCCCACAGCAGGTTCCCAAGTCTTCCTAACTCCCTGGGTTGGGAGGAATTAATGTTCCCACTGGAGTGTATCTGACATGATACACTTTATCTTTTTACTCCTTGGCTCTCTCACTCTGTTCATCAGTTGTGTCCTCAAGGTCCTGTGTTTTTCTTTGAAATCTCCATGTAAAACTCAATGATCTCAATGGCTCTCCCTTGTGCGCAGTAGAATTGTTCAGACTTAGTCTGACTAGTACAGTTATCCCCAGGCTCCAAATTTTTGCTATATGTTGGATACATGTAGCAGTGAACAAAGAAAAGGGGGAAATAAATGGTACTTGGCTGATTATTTTCTTGCATTATAAGCAGTAGACCTGAGTATGTGTGTTAGGAGTTGATGGTTTTATTTTCTGTACTAGTAACTTACTTTAAAAAGTGCTGAATGAAATGTGGCCTCCACTAATTTATTTCAAGATATAGAAATGAGGAATTGATGATAATCTCATAGCTCAGTGTTTCCACTCTTCTGCCTTGCACATAGGAATGCCCAAAAACTGTTCATCATTTGTGGTGGACAACCATGGTAGATTTAATTTTTGTTATGCCTACAATAAAAGCACGTTAGTGGTATATTATTTAAATTTTAATTTTCACTGAATAATCTCCATTTTCTATGAACTTGTATTACAAAACATTCGCTTCCTGATCTTACAAGACTTCAACCCTTGTTCTTTCAAGCTATTATTTGTCTTATTTTTCCTTTCCCAAGCCAGCGTCATAAGATCTGAGTGTTAAGACAATAGATACATTTTCTGTAATATTTGGGAGAAAGAATAAACAAGTGAAGTTTTCCTTATAGTAAAGTCAAATATACACATGTTGGAAATTTCTATAATAGTCAGTGATATTCTTACACACTGTTGGCTAGAAACTCCTTGAAAGCCCATATGTATGTTTGTGTATATGTTATGTAAAAATGTGGGAATCTCAGAAGTGGTTCTGATTTTTAAATTATATTCTTGCCAAGAGTTGGGTCTCAAAGGAAGGAAAGTATTGTTTTATTACAATGCAGAAGGGTAATATGTACATAACAAAGCATTCTAATAAATAGGAAAAACTCTTAATATGCAAAACATACAATATTAATGTTCACCAGAGGACCTTGAAATATCCGAGTTGGGCATTAAATAATGAAAAGGGTTGCATGTGTGGAGAGGATGGAAAACATTCAGGAAGAGCTATTTTGTTTCATGAAAAACATAGGGAAGAGAATTTCAGAGGCTCCATTCACCAATGTTGTAACTTCTGTCTTTTAGCATTGACTAAAAACAAACTAGCCCTGAGGAGAGTTTGTTCTTTGTTTGTTTGTTTGTTTGTTTTTCATCTATTACTAATCCTCACTTTAACCTGATTACACAATTACTAGAGTGCATTTAATTATCCCATGATAGGTAAGAAAGCAGATAACCAAAGACGAAAAGTAAATTCACAGGTACTGATCATATAGCCAATAAATGGCCAGGGAAACATAAGTCATATCCACTAACTACTGAG
The DNA here is from genome assembly GCA_907169655.1 of Acomys percivali. Classification (NCBI taxonomy): domain Eukaryota; kingdom Metazoa; phylum Chordata; class Mammalia; order Rodentia; family Muridae; genus Acomys; species Acomys percivali. The sequence goes on along the minus strand of OU015751.1, from coordinate 17,684,519 downwards.
AATCCTGTGTAATGAGGGACAGATGATAAATGAGGAAATTGAAGAAATAAAAATCCCACACACACAAAAAGAAATAAGTAGATGCTTTAATTACTTTCTTCTCAATGTGACAAATGGTTGACCACAAACAGTTTAAGGTGGAGTTTGCTTCAGGAAATCCAGTCCATTAGGGTGAGCAAGACCCAGTAGCAATGGAGAACAGCAGGGAGGTGGGAGATGGAGATGGATGTCGGAGGCTCACATTACACTAGTAGTCAGGAACTTATGAGCAAACAGGTTATAAAACTTCAAACCTGTCTCTAGTGACCTACTTCCTCTTGGAACTTAAAGGTTCCACAACTTTCCCAAACAGTGACACCAATGGGGCCTCAGTGTTCAACATATTAACCTATGGGAGCTAATTCTCTTTCAAGCCTGAGAAACAGCCACAGAAATAAAAAGCCTTTCATTGCTCATTTAAATTTAAGTGGCTCCCTAATTAGAGCATATCTTCAATGACTTCTTGCTCTGCTGCGTGTCCATGAGAAGATAATTTACAGCTACTTTTAAGAGAGTAAAATTATCATTGAAGAGCCCATTTTAAGGCCTTTTCACATGACTTCAAGGGCTCGTTAACAGTGGGCATTTCCTGCCAGCCGTTGTCTTCTTTATCATGCAAAGGTTTCGTAGTCTACTCTTATTAAAATGCCAATTAAAGTTCTGATAAAAGCTGAAATGAAGAAACACTGCAAGTTATGTTAAAAAAAAAAAGATATTAACACCTTTCACTTGTGATTATGGGCCATGTTCTTATTAAGTAATAGAAATCTATGTGTTCTTTGTAGCAAATGAAATGAATCGGAGACAAGTTGCTGACATTTCAAGGAGGATATCACTAGAACACTGAATCGGAATGCACGTTGATTCAGTGAGCAATTATTGGGGATCCTGCTTAGCTTTGGACCTTAATCATGAGAATCAAATGCACGGTTGTCATAGACAAGGCTTGAGTAGAATGGAAGAAACTTGCATTGTTAGTGAATCTGTAGAATATGTGCACAGTAAAAATGGTAGAAGGCATTCTGTCTAAGCAAGGAATTAATTGATGAATGCCTAAACACAAATACTTTGAAACCAACCTGCTCAAAATTGCATTTGTTTATAAAAGGACTCGGAATTGAATTAACACATATTAAGTATCTCCATCTCCCTTAGAATAAGCAAACAAGATGATGTCAGAAGTTTTTCAGTAGCAGACAACTACAATTCAAGTGCTTTTGTTGGGGGGGAGTTGTTGGCTTCTCTGGTATGGAATAGGAAGCCTCCTTTACATAAAATAAATTTTATTGGACTATAGTTGTAAATCACTTCTAGCTTTTGTTATGCTAAATGGCATATGAGTTAATTATGATGTGAAATAATAAGATTTATAGGTTAAAACATGTTTCAGGTATAGAAAACTAATATTACCTTTTGATTAGATAAATACATGCATATATCTATATATAGTTAATACATTTTCATTGGGAAAATTAATATAATGAATGATGATGACAGTGCTAATGATGATATAAGAAAATTACACACATATACACTGTTTATGGCTAGACACTAGATTAAGTTGTGAACTCTGTATGCCTCATAAACATTTGATTAGATAGTGTCAGTTATGAGCCCATATTCAAACCCTGCTCTTTATGCACATACCTATGGGTAGTGGTGGCATGAGGTCTCATTTATAGCCCCATATGCAAATGAGTTACTGCATATACTGTAGAAACTGGAATTCTGATCAGAAGTCCTATGCCTCAGATATGTTTTTTAAATTAGCTGATAATACTGACATTCTATGCTTCCTCAGAAAGAAATATTAAAAAGAAATTATACACATACAGTTACTTGCATGTTTTCAGTACTAATGAAGTGACAGTGTGCTTTTGTCTTATTATTTCTTTTCACCAGGTTTTAAGCATATGACAGTATATTGTATGACTTACAGTTCAGTTACTTATTAATCATCATTTTATTTATATATAAATTGTTTTACTACAATTATTTTTAAATCACAAAATGCACCATCTAAATTTACTATTGATATTAAATCATAAATTTGCCATATATATATATATATATATATATATATATTGAAGTTGACATTGAAGAAATCATTACATATTTAAGAAAATTCAATATCAGGACTCTAAAAATTTATATAATTGCTCCTCAAAAGCTATGAGCTACAATCTTTTTAATTGTTTTAAAATTTCATACATGAGTATTGTATTTACACAAATTTTATCTCTCCCCTACTCCCTGTCTTCCTAAGGCCCCCAATCCCTCTCAAAGTCCTGACTAATTCTTCTTCTTTAATTATTTTTACTACATTTATATACACACATATACACATGTGTGTATATGTGAGTCTATTGCGTCTAGGTGTGTGGCCTTTTAACATTTCACTCATCCATGTTAGCTTGTCAATACTGTTGTCAGTGTGTTAGTTTTGTATAGACTATCAAATTGTTCTTATTTTACAGGTTCCAACGTCCCTGTCATATACAGTACTACCTATATATTCCTGTCCTCTGTATCTTACAGTCTTTCTGCTCTCTAGTCAATGAAGTCCCCTGAGCATTAGGTGTAGAAGTTGCATTGTAGATATACCAATTGTGGCTGTGTGCACAACCACAAAATTCTCTGAATTTTGACCCCTTGTAGATTTCCGTGATAGATTTCATCTGCTGCAAAAAGAACATTCTCTTTGACGAGAGCTAATTAATATAGTTTTTGCATAGATGATAAATTGTACAGTTAGAAATTATACAAGCTACTTTTTAAAAAAGCACCTTCTTCACAAATTTCTTATAAAGTTAATTATTTTTCTGTTTGTTTTGTTTTGTTTTTCAAGACAGGGTTTCTTTGAATAGCCTTGGCTGTCCTGGACTTCCTTTGGAGACCAGGCTGGCCTGAAACTCACAAAGTTCTGATGCCTGCCTCTGCCTCCCTGAGTGATGAGATTGCAGGAGTGAAGCTATTTATTTAGAAAAATCTGGTTATCCTAAAGGCAGTAGTGGTCTGCACAGTCTTGAGCATCACGTGAGCATTTACCCAGTCCTCACACTGCACTGCAGGATCTGCCGCTTCTCCTTCCTCGCTGTTCTTTTCCTTCCTCATCCTCCTCTTGTAGGCTGGTGAATTTTCTTTGAGCCTGTTAGCAATTCTTTTCTTTCACATGCCAGTCCTGGTATGCAATATCCTTTCTGTATTTCACCTTTTTCTTAGATCTTTAATTTCTTTTGTTCATATTATTTGCTTAGATGGTGGTTTACCTCTGCTGGACATTCAGACATATTTGACACAATTTTTAATATCCTGCAATGATACACTGGTGTTTCTGCTTCCGGTCTTTGGGCCACATACCAAGCAAAATTAGGAAGCAGATGGTGGTCTATAAAGGGCAGTAAGATTATTTTAACTTCCTCATACTCTTTGGAAAGTATGTAATTTTCCTTCTCCCTTTCTCTCTCCCTATCACAACAAGCTTTGTCTCCTTTTTCCATGTCTTTAAGCTTTCACTCTTCCTTGTTTGTCCCTCCAACGTTTCTTCAAAAATTTGTCAAAACGGTTGAAAGAATCTTGCTGTTTCTCCTCGAGGGTCTGAATGAAGAAAGCATGTGAGGACATTTTTCTCTTAGCATTTTTTTGTGGGGGATCTCCTTTACTCATTGTGACAGAGGTGTCAACCTACTGTGAGCTTTTCCGTGGGGACCCTCAAAGCCATTGTCTTCTTAGTACCCCAGGAAGTGCTCTGCCCCATCCTGTTAGGCTTCTCTTAGAGAGTTAAGATTTTTATCTCTAAGAACAAGCAGTTCATTTTCTGTCACACTTTGGGTACTCTAAAATACCTTCTGAAGAGATTAGTGGATGACTGAAGAAAGAGCCTGGATTTAAGTGTGACTTAATGCCACATTTTTTAAAGTTGTTTTTAATTTTTAACCTCAGAAAGAGTAAACAAAACGTGATTCCTCTCTTCTAGAAACTTAATAGAATAAGTAAACTTTAAATCATAAAATGGTATAGCATTTTTAATGTTATTGCTATCATGTAATAATTAAGTAATATGACACTTTTGGATTTTTAAAAAGTTTTTCATTCTGATACATTCTGAGGAAATGTTTTTCCTAGATACCACATATGTCTATAAGGAACAGGAAATATAAAACTTCTGAAATTTCACACTGCAAAAAATTATAGAAAATTTTATTTGCCCCAAATAAAAGTTGCATGAATTTTTGCTTTCATATTTTAATCCTAGAATGTAACTTTAGATTAAATCATAATTGAAGTTTTAAAATGTGTTCTGATTGTCCTATGTTTTTTTCAAAAAGTAATTTAATCAATACATCCTGTAAAATTTAAAAAGAAAAATAATTTTTAAATGACTGTCATTTAAACTGTTATCTGTAAAGCACATAGCTTTTAGAACATTTTGCAGATGATAAAGTGCTACATAGTCAGAACCTGAAGTATCATTTTAGGAAAGTGTGATGAAATGTGAATTTTAGTCTCAAGTTTCCTTTCATTACCTTTAGTAAATAGCTCTGCTAAGGCTTCAAGATGCTAACTAGCTACTTTGAAGCATCACATTTTAAATTAAAAGTCTTGCAGCATTCTAGAGTCATCCTAGAATTGATACAAGCTTTTTATTTTTTAAGTTTAGCACAATAAGAAAAAGCATAAAAAAGATTTAAGGAATTTTAGGTCAAACTTAAATGTCACCACATCTCCTATTTGTCAGGAACATGAAAGACGGAAATGTTGGGATTGTATTTAACTTAAAAATGAAAGTAGCAATGCTTTCCACTTTCCTGTTCTTTCACCAACCTTCCCTCTCGTGTGTGAGGGTGTAACGGGATGTAAGACTGGGGTAGGGCCATGGGTCACCTATTCTAGTCTGCCTCCAATAGCTTATACCTTTTTTCATGTATCCATTCAAATGCAGGCTTATGTCCTGTCTACTTCCTCACACGATTCATTTCACCTTCTAAAAACTCTTCTACCTAGAAATTCTTATTTTACTCCCCATTTGTTCCCTAAAAGTGTCGTATGTCCTAGATTAAGTTAAAGAAGATGTCTAGTTTCTTCTAGACAGCATAATGCCAGATGGTAGATCCACACTCAGGTTTTTAGCGACCATTATATAAACATAAACCATGGCTTATTGCTGAATCTGCATGCATTTCTATATTACGGACATAGAAATCTCCTAAGACAACATACTGACGTTTGAAATGCTGGAAAATATATTCTCCAAAATTAACTCTCTCTCTCTCTCTCTCTGTCCATTTTGCTGTCTTCCAAACTCATGATGCAAAGCAAATGTCAGTGGAAAAAAAGAATCTTAATATTAAGAAGCAAAGGCATTCAGATTGTCTGGGAAAGCCTGGCTGTGGGAACAGCATATAAACCTTGGGCTTCCAAAGAGAAAGTGTGAAACTCATGTGGAGGTTCCAGGCCTGGAGCAGTAGAGCTGCTGCTTTTCCTTTGAGTCAGAGGCCACCTCTTACCATGGAGGTGAAAAGCAGGAAGCCGAGATTGCTTATAATTTATTGTGATAGCTCTCTGGAGAAGGAGAAGTGAGGTAACAGGATGGTGCAAAAGAAAACACTTAGGATGTTAACTCTCAGGGTTAGTCTCCACTGCCAGCTGGGCTGGATTTAGATCGCCGTGGGAACACACTTCTGGGGGTGTTTTCAGAAACATTTAGCTGAAGAGGGATGACTCACCATGGATGTGGGTGCTACCCACTCACCCTTAGGTTCTAGTCTTGGGTTGAATCAAAGGGTGGAAGTAGGTGGAACACCAGAATTTTGATCGTGACTGTGGTCAGAGTGTCACTAATTGCCTCACAGTGTTGCTTCTGGGACTTTCTTTTCCACCCTAGAAGAGCTGTTGTCTCACACAGTGACCCGAAGTGAACCCTTCTCAATCCCTGGTGCTCCGTCCTCAGTACTGGTTGAGCACCAGCTGTGGACAGCAGCTCTATGTGCTCTTCAAACATACAGGGTGGAGACACAAACACCATGTGAAAGTAAGCACCCCATATGCCCTGAAGTGCGGAAGATACTACATGTATTGGAATGAGACCCTTTATAAGCAATCCTCATTAGCTGTCAAGTCACATTTCTCGTGCTTCTTGTTTGATTGGTTGAATCGGGGTCTCATTGAGCTCCGGCAGGCTTTACCCCTCAGTTTGTGATGAGAGCAGCACTTAGATCATGTGCCTACCATCCCTCTCTTCCAAATTTGGGACTTGGGGTCAGCATTGACACAGTCATTCTCTATCACCTTTTTTTTTTCTGATACGGCTGACGCACCCTCAGATTAATTTGGACCAAGGCATTCTAATGAGGTTTTGTGGTAGAAATTATTTTAAGTTTTAATTCATTTGATTGTTATCACTTTATCATAATTAGCTTGCAAACAATAAAAGCATCAGACACCTGCTCATCCTGAAATCTGTAGATATTGGTGAAATATACAGCTAAAATATTACATTAGTAAGAAGCTACACAAATGATGAAATTTTCTGAGGGTTCTACATTTTCACTATCAATGACACGTTCATGTACTTTCCAGTCACATGAGAGAAAAATAATTATGATAAAGTTGAAGATAGGAGAGAAGTTCACTTTGTATCCTCTTTCATGATTCATATATACTTTTGTTTCCCTTCTGTCCTTGCAAATCACTTAACACAGCACTTTCTTGGTCTTATTTGTAAACAATTAGATTTCTACAAGACATACAGCTGTTTACACATAAGCACATGTACTGTATAGGTTTGAAACTACATATGCAGGAGAATATGCAGGTTTTAATTTGGGTCACCTTGATTACGATTTTATTTTCTAAGTCTAGCCACCACTTTTTTTTTTTCAAATTCATGACTTCATTTTACTTCATAGTTGAGTAATGTTCCATTATGTATATTATATATATTTAAATTTTAGGTAGCATAAAATTTAAAATGAACCATTAAAACTAAAGGCAGAATTCAGGATCTCTCCTTCAGCATTGATTTTTATTGTCATAATTATGACTGGCAGGAAATAAATTTAGGGTAAAAAATATAATAAGACTTTAGGTATGATGGTACAAGCCTGTAATGCTAGTACTTGGGTCTTAGAGGAATATCAGGAGTTCTGAACTACTTTATAGTGAGTTCTACAGCTTGTACTACAGGATACACTGTCTTATAAAAATCCAATTAATATTACTCTATAGTACGCATTCTCTGTAGGCTGCTAAGTCACTAAAAGTGTTTTTCTGAAGATATTTGACTATCTTTTTTTGTTCGAGTGCTTTAGCCATGAGTAGTGAAATTCATGGAGAATCTCTACGACACATATCTATGATTATCACTACCTTCAAAGACGACATGACTTTTCCTCTGTTTCCAACACAATTTAGATATTCATTCTGCTTTTTCTGATGATTTCTATTCACTCCTGTGGCCTGAGATAGATGCAATATTGTGGTTTACTTTGTAAGCATAGCGTGTCTTTCCATTTTAGCTATCAGAACTAGCTCCATAAGCGCAGCATGTGTCACTGAGGGAGTCTGGAACAGGGAGGAGAAGAGTTTAAACTACAGAAGGACTCACACATGAATCTGCGGTGGTTCTGGAATACACACTGAACTTATTGGATGGAACATGGAGTCAGGGTGTACTTCCACTCTTAGCATTCCCTCACTGTCAGCCCCATATTTTCCTAAACTATCTCTCTGAATAATTCTTTCTTCTAAATATTTCTAAAGTAAAAAGTTATCACTGGTTATGTTCAACTAGATTCACGGACTGTCAGGAGATAATATTGTCTTCACTAGGTTTAATTACTCATTTTAAAAATGCTAATCACAGTATAAAATCATCTTTTCCAGAGTTTTAAAAAGACTCCAGATACTGGGGACTCTGCCACAGAATCCAATTCCAGGGGCTTGGGATATGTGCAGATATTGTTAGATCCAATCCTCATGTGGTTAAAGTGTCAGATGAAATAATTTTCGGGTCATATTTGAGTATTGTTAAATCCATGGCATCCTCAAGAAGACATGAATAGATTTTACATTAAATATTGGCCAGTGCCCTTGAAGTACATGTTTTTGCCAGAGGCTGTGTGTTTTCTACTTTGAACCATCTCACAGACAAGTCAGGAGAACAGTTGTCTCCATCCTTCTGCTGGTGGTGGCAACCCTGTTGCAGCAAACACAAGGCATTCTTGTCCACACTCATCAATGAAATGATACTCATCAGGAGCAAGTTTAATGAAAACCTGTTTGTTTTTAGCTATTTCTCTTATATGTGATGTTGAGAAGTCATTTATAAGAGTATAGATTTGAAAAGGAAGAATAATATATTGTGGATATTTCTTTTTTTATTTCGAGGTACTTATAGCTAGAAATATTAAAAAACAAAGCTATCTCTTTTCCATAATTTGTAATTAAGTTTGGAAAATAATTGGATTCTCAAATCAAATAAAGCATACCTTTGGAGTGAGATTTAAGCCTATGGTAAACCTATTATGTTTATTTATTAACTAATTCATTTAGCATTAATTACCTTGTGCTTAAAATGAATATGTTAACCCATGCAAACTTTTAAATGATTCTAAAGAATAAAAATAACATTTGTAATGCAGATAAGAGTTAAAAAGCAAAGCAAAACAAACAAACAAACAACAACAACAACAAAACAATTACAGTTGTCCTGGAGACATAGCCTAGCAGCGCTTAAGAATACTACCTACTCTCAGAGAGAATATGGGTTTGGTTCTCAGCATCCACATGGCAGCTCACAATCACCTGTGACTCCAATTCAAGGAGATCTGGTGCCTCTTCTAACCTCTGAGCACCGTGTGCACATGGTAAACATTCAAAGACACATGCACAGACAAAAAAGAATACATTTACAAAATAATGAAGAAAGATGTGCTGAAAATAGGTGACAGATTAGTGCTTGACCTTAAAGGAGATTTTTTTTTGTTTTGTTTTGTTTTTTATGCCTACCTCCACCACCACCACCACCAAGGCTTTAGGTACATTGTGGAGGGAACAGACAATAAGAAGGATGTAAAAACCTGATGTCAGGGTGAACTTTACAAGAATGAGAAGTCAGAGAAAATTGTGAAAAGCCACCTTCAAGCGTTTTTTTTTTTTGGATCACGAACTCAGAGCAGCTCTGGGTAGCTGCACCGGGTGTGTGTCACATGGATGGAGGAAGGGGCTAGGTGGCTGTCTTTCCCCTCACTCCTGGAATGTTAGCTGTGGACATATTCAGGAATGGAGAGCACAGATGTCTTCGGCAACATGCCCTCTGATGACCTGATCCGGTTCCTGTAGCTAGATTCTGTCAAATGATCACACAGATGGCTGCGATGGGTCACAGGACAAAGCCAGGTCACCGAGGCTGATCGAGAGGGTCAAGGTGATAAAGAGTGGAGGGAGGTAAGGGAGGGTCCAGGGTAAGGAATAACCAGGATGCGTTACATAGGCATGGTATTGTCAAGTCAAAAACCAAAAGGAGGAAACTGCACTACAAAATGTATCTACTTCCTATATCAGTAGCTTCAGTGGTTTCTCATTGTTACCCAACAGCATTTATGCCTGATGTTTATTTTGTATATTAACCTACCTGTGTGTCCAGCCACTTCTAGCAAAGAGCAGTGTGTTCTCCTCGCCCTGAGCGTTGCTTGTTTTCTCATATTAGGCTCTGCTGCTTTTCTTTCTAATGGTGAGTGGACCTTCTACAGTGCAAGGTTCAATGAACTATTTAATCATGTCAGTTCTGTTTTCCCCCTATATATTATAGTTTCTTCTGCTACACCACACTGACATTGTACTGTTATTTTTGAATTTGTCTCATTCTTGTCTGTGTTTCTCTGTTGTCCGAAAGTTTTGGAAACGTATCAATTTATTTACTCCCTGCATTCCTAATGTCTCACAGATGCTGATAAAAAACATGGAAAATAAATATGCATTTTATATACAAGTAAATAAAATGAAGGTTGTAGGCAATAGGCTAAAATAATAATCAAATTCTATTCTATGATGTGGAAATTGAGCTATCATTTTTAAATATTGCTGCTGGGAGTGAAATTTAATACAGTATTTCTGGAAGCTAAACTGATTGAAACAGTGTCCTCCTTAAGAATATTAACAGGACTCATCTCCACAACATAAATTCAGACACTGGAAACTTTAGAAAAAAAAAGATGAAACTTTTTTATTACCCCAAGAAGAAAAGGAGTAATAAAGTCCAAAGAAACTTTCACCAATACCAGCAAAGTTATGAGTGAATATATACACCCAAACATCATATTTTAATAAAACATATTACTGAGAAGGCTATTAAAATGTTCTCAAAGTTTAAAGTATTTCAACGAGAAAGTTAATAAATCACGTAGTATGATAGTTTTAGACATGGCAAATTTATGCATATCTACACAGGTATATATTTATGTCACATTAATGTGACAGATACTGAAGAAAAAATATATCAAAACGTGAACAGCACTATTTACAAATGAGGTGTTTTACATCTAATTTTTTTTGTGCACATATGTGTAGGTGTGAATGTGTGTGTCTGCCTGTGCTGTAGAGCACATGTGGAGGTCAGGAGACAGCTAATTGGGGTCAATTACCTTCTTCCATCGTGTAAGTTCAGAAAAATCTAACTCTGAACACCAGGATTGTTACCTAATGCCTTTACCTGCTGATCCATTGCAGCAACCTGAGCCTGATTTTGTAATGCTTTCAGATTTTATTTTCTGCTTATGATCCAACAAATATGACTCATTTGCAATGATCTTAAATAAATCACCCATATTTTTAATTTCATATTTCTGACTTGTTTATATGAATTTGTACAATACATTAGTGACAAGAAGATTCATATATGTTACACATTCTGGTTACACATACACACACACATACACACACACACACACACACACAGAGAGAGAGAGAGAGAGAGAGAGAGAGAGAGAGAGAGAGAGAGAGAGAGAGAGAGAGAGAGGAGTTTTATATTACTTAAAATCTTTCAAGCAAACATAGTCGTGATTGCTAAATGCCAAGTCATAGAATCTCAGTATTCCACCCACTAACTCATATCTTATCTTGGAAAATGTCGATAAAACTGGGGTTGGAAACCAACTAGGCATAAAGTATGTAAGGTGTGGGAGAAGCTAAAGATAACTCTGTCCTATGAAGAAGTCTCAAAAACAGAAAAAGTCTCTGCAAGTTTCTTATTTTTAAATTACTTTTTCTAGAGAAAATTTTGCATATTTATTTTTTCATCAAGAGCATGTTTACTGAGTGGATCCTGTAGAGGGTGGATTTTGGTCTGTAAAAATATTTTTTCATTAGATATTTTTAGAAATGTCCATCTAATTTTATTAATAAATAAAATTATATATGGATATACAGATAAATACTTCATTAGCTCCATAATGCATCTTAGAAAGATGGATGTTGTTAAGACCTCTTAGGTCTTAACATACCCATCATGATCAGGATGGCTTCCTCGTGGAGATTCAGAATTGGTTCAACATAGATAAATGTAATGTACCCCATAAAAATACTGAAAGACAAAAAACATGGTCAATGTTTGGATGCAGAAAAGGTATTTCACAAAAAGCTAACATCCTTTCATGATAGAAGTTCTAGAGGGACTAAGGACACAGGGATGTATCACCACATAATAAAACATAGTTATAGCAAGCCCATAGTCAATTTCAACCTATCACACAGAAATCCAAAGCACTTCCACTAAGCTCAGAAAAAAAAGATAAGATTGGTTACACTCTTTCTAAACCTATTAAGCATAATATGTGAAATCTTAGCTAAAGCAAATGGAGATCAAGAGGAGCCAAGTAAAAATGAAGAACTCAACGTGTCTTTATTTGCAGGGGATAAAATTTTATACACAAGTTACCCTAAAAACCTCTCCAGGAAACTTACATACCTGATAAACTCTTCCAGCACAGTAGCAGGACACAAAACTAACACACACACACACACACACACACACACACACACACATACACACACACACACACACACACACACAAAACATGTGTTTTCTAAATGAGAACCAGACTAAGAAGATATCAGGGGGAATACCATTAACAATATCCTCAAAACAATTAAAATATCATGCGGAAACTCTAGTCAGCAAGTGAAGGATTTGTATAATTAAAAAGCCAAGACATTGAAGAAAGAAATTGAAAAAGATATCAAAAAAAATCTCCTATGCTCATGGATCAGTAATAAATCAAAGAAAATGTATATCTAAAACAGTGATCTACAGATGCAACGTAAACCCCATCAAAATCCAACACAATTTTTCATAGAACACATACACACACACATACACACACACACACACACACACACACACACACACACTAGCTAAAACAATCCTGAGTAATAAAGAGGCTGCTGGAAGTATCACCATATCTAATATAAAATTGTACTACACAGCTATAGTAATAAAAATAGCTTGGAGTTTATAGCAACGAAATATATAGAAATAAGAATAATTAATTGAACATAGTAAAAAAATAATGAAAGACTCATAGTAAAATTGAAAAGATAGAAAAAGATATTAGAAACACACAAATAATACTATATTGCTTCTATATGGAGACTTTTTCATCTAAGAGAAACAATAAAAATGATGAAGTTTGTCTGAGTACCTGTAGAACAGGCAACTCATACATAAATGGATATGATATTTTATGTAATGAAGAAGTGAAATTCTTCTAAAATTATTTGCCTGGACACCTATGTGACCAAAGGAGAAAAAAGAAGGAGAGAGAATGGAAGCGAAGGAAGGGAAGAGAATGAAAAGTTGAAAGAAAAAGAGAGGAAGGGAGGAATGGATGGATGAATGGAAGGAAGGGGGAAAGGAAGGTCAGGAGAGAGGGAGCAATTAATTGAACAGAGATTTTGCATTTCTTACAAAAGTTAACTCAAAATGTCATAAGGCATAAAAGTAAAATGCAAAGTTTGTAACTTCTAGAAGATGATAGAGCAGAAATTAGCATCCCCTTGACTATGCAAATGAGCTCTTAGACACAAATAAAAATATGGCCTTACTAAATTTTCTGAGAAAAAATATATTAAGACAAAACAGCCTAAAAATTGGGAGATAGAAATGCCAAAGATACTTCTGATAATTGGCTATTATTCAAATATATAACATAAATACTGGAAGTAATATTTGGAAAAGACTTCAATAGTGGACTATCGTCTACATATACAGAAAATAGTAAAACTACAATAACCCAACTTAAAAAATAGACAAAGGACATTAACAGGTATGTCAAAAAAGAAAATGTGTAAGTGGTCAGTATCCATATGAAAAGGTACCCCAACTATGTGGCCAAGGGGGAAATGCAAATTAAAACAACAACCTCAAATCTGGGACCCTGTGACACAGAACACTGGAGAGCATGTGGAACTTGGCTGGTAGAAATACAAAGCAGCGCAGGCATCTTAGATCAATACAGTTTAACAGATTCTTACGAAATCATCCACATGCTTTCCAAGACACAGCAACCAACCATGGGCATAGAAATCTAAACAAAGGCCTTGAAAAATACACTGTTGCAAAAACCTACACAAAACTGTTCACAGTTGCTTTATTCACATCAAATTTTTGAGGCAACCTAGATATTCTTCAATAGCCATCTTAGTTAGGGTTTCTATTGATGTGATAAAACACCATGACAAAAGAAAATGTAGGGAGGGGGAGAGTTTATTTATTTAGCTTTTACTTCAACATCGAGGTTCATGATTCAAGGGATTCAGGGAAGGAACTCAAGGCAGGAACCTCAAAGCAGGGACTAGAATGGAGACCATGGGGAAGTTACGCTTACAGAATTTCTCCCCACGCTTAATACCCTTGCCCGAAGGCCCATTTATAGAGGAATTTTCTCAAGATTAAGATTCCTCTTCCCAGACAGTTTTACTTGTTTCATGTTGATGCAAATACTAGTCAGCACAGCAGGGAAATAAATGAGTGACATGGCTTCCAGAAACCAGAAGATGGCTGGTCCAAAGTGAATTACTCAGTGTCAAAATGGAACCAGTCAACAAGGAATAATAAGCTTTTATAAACATATAAGCTGATAGTAACACATAAAAGAAGTCATTTAAATAGGTCCAGTTGTTGCTGACTGACTCTACCCAGTCCCACATCTGCTTGCAGGTTAAGGTGCCTAAGAATACAAGGGGTGTATCCCTCCCTCCCCTCCTCTCCTATTTACCCTCCCTCCTCTCCCCTCCTTCCCTCCATCCCCGCTCCCTCTCTGCCTCCCTCTCTTCTTGTGCCAGGATTTCTCATTTCAGATTCTAGGTCAGATAGCAAGTGGAAGTGAATTCAGGAGCCTTTGTCCCTGCGAACTTTTGGAATAGAGTAAAATTTATAGGGAGTGGTGCTGACCTCAACTATAGGAAATATTATTCAGAAATTAAGTGAAATTAAATAAAAGATGTTACATATGCAGTCGTCTGTGAGGTATATATTTAATAAATTGGGGTTATCGTTATGATGTGAACGAAACAATGCGCTTTAGTCTTCTAAAGCACTAACTTATTAATTATATAGTGGAAAACCTTTGGAAATCCATCCCAGTATTACTGATAATTCTACAAAGTTCTGTATGACAATTTACTAGAATCTCATATTAAGTAGGTAATTTAGCACCATAGGAAAATCATTCCAGTTATGCTTTGGAAGTGCTTTTGTATATAAAACCAAGACTCACTTGTTGAACATATTGTAGGCACCATTCCTAAATCATAAAAGAAGGGGGAAAAGTTCTTTCAAGTATGCTGCAGTTTAGCAGGGAACTATGTCTTAATGGTTACATTTATAATGTCTGAGAAAAGTTGAATATAGTGCTTTAAATTCCCCGCTCCCTAATTCTTTCAATATTCTTAACAGCCCATTTATTCTACTGTATCATGAGAGTTCCATTAAACCAATACATTAAATTATCTCCCTGAAATGTTTAAGGCACTTTTAAAGTAAAAGCTGACTTCAACTTTTTTGAGAGCAATTGTAGCTGATATTGAAAGTCAGAATAGAGCCTGTAATGGAATCCTTCACACAGCACAAATGTCTCCTGTAACCTCTATAATTAACAGTTTAATTGTAACTTGTGCATCAAAGGATATTCATCCTAGTACTCAGCTTATGAATAAAGCATGGAGCTCATACCACACAATGACGTATTGAGACTTGTAGAACAAACTACATGTTCACTTAACGTTGAAAATTTTATGAATATTAGCAATAATTTATACAATCTGATATCTGGAAGAATAATGTAAGTTAATTAATGTAATATCCGTAGTTACTCATGAAATACAGGCTACTATGCATATACAGATCACGTTGAAGAGGAAACAAAGAACAATGAATTAATCTATTCAAATCAACAAAGCAATCAAGTGCTAGAACAAATAAATGATTGGAAGCAATCTGATTCTAGACTTGGGCATTCTATGTTGTATGTTTTTAACTATAAAATTTGTCAAAAATGACAAACTTTTATTATTTACATGAGTACCATAGGTCACATTGCTAACTTATTAGATAATGATATTTACTGTCATTAGAGAGGTTTCAAAGGTATACTAGTTTAAAAATGTCATTAGCCAGTCTTTAGTATCCTAAATACAGTAGACCATTTTTCATTGCAATAGCAAAAATACCTAAGCTTTGGTAAGTTGTGAGACAAAGAGGAGCATGCACAGCTTGGCTTTGGAGGCTGAAAGTACAAACACCCTTGTCCTGGGTCAGGGGAGCCATCCTCTGCCTATATCACATCAGAGCAGGTGGCATCAGAACAGAGCATCAGCAAGGAAATCTCACATGACCATGCAGGAAGACATGGAGCATGGACAGAGCATTCTTGCTTTTTCATAATAACTCACTGTTATGGGAAATAATAAACTCAATGGGCCTATATTAATGTCTTCCCAGAATGGTTCTTCCTGTGGCTATTAATCTACCAATTCTATACCATCTTTCTTTCTTTCTTTCTTTCTTTCTTTCTTTCTTTCTTTCCTTCCTTCCTTCCTTCCTTCCTTCCTTCCTTTCCTTCTTTGTAATTGATTCACATTACATCCCCATTGTGACCCCCCAATAGTATCCTCCTGTTCCTACCCTCACTCCTTTCCCCCTGTTTCCCTCCCCTAGTCCTCAGAAAGGAGGAACCTTCCTCCACAACCATCTGAGCCCAGACTATAGGACTGCCTGCATCTTCTTCTTCTGTGGCTAGGAAAGGCTGCCCCCACCAAAGGGAAGTGGTCAAATAGTGGGCACCAGTGTCCATGTCAGAGGGAGCCCCTCCTCCCCTTACTAGGGGATCCACACGGAGAATGAGATGTCCATAGGCTACATCTGAATCTAGGTTCTCTCCATGTATTGTCCTTGGTTAATAATACCCCCTTTTAAAGGTTCCACCTTAGCCGGGCATGAGGCCCATACCTGTAATCCCAACTTTCTGGGAGGCAGAGACAAGAGGATCTCTGTGAGTTCAAGTCCAGCCTGGTCTATAAAGTAAGTCCAGGACAGCAAAGCTACACAGAGAAAGCCTGTCTTAAATAGCCAAAAAACAAAACAAAACCAAAAAGAAAAAGAAAACAAAACCAAAAACAAAAGAAAAAAGAAAAGAAAAGAAAAATGAAAAGAAAAAGAAAGAAGAGAGGTTCCACCACTCCACACTATTATCATACTGAAGACCAAGTTTCCAAATTATCATCTGCTTGGCATACACTCAAGAGATAGCCAAATCATTGCACTATGTGCCTACAATGTATGCAGTAAAGTTTAATGTGATTAAACAACCACAAGAAAACCTAGTGTGTTAACAGTAACAAAATGGAGGGGAAAATAGGATTTAAAAAGTGGCAAAGTG
This sequence comes from Acomys percivali, assembly GCA_907169655.1. Classification (NCBI taxonomy): domain Eukaryota; kingdom Metazoa; phylum Chordata; class Mammalia; order Rodentia; family Muridae; genus Acomys; species Acomys percivali. The sequence continues at coordinate 17,667,546 of OU015751.1, read as the reverse complement.
AAAATGAAGAAAGATGGCTACATCAATGTAAATAAATATCCTGACACTTTATTGAAAATGTTATCAAACTGAGAACCTAGGCTGATGTCAAAGTGCCGACTTTTTTCTTAAGTGCTGACTTTTAAATGAGCTATGGCACTTTTCAGGCAGTAGACACGCTAAAGAATAATGTAAAAATATTTTGATGATATTTTTCATGTGGTAAAAATATGATTGTTCTTTGGAGAAAAAGTTCAAATATTTCTAGCTTACAAACTTAATGGAGGAATGATTGTGTAGGTCTCCTGAGATGAATTCATAATCTGGTATTAACATTCTACATAAATCCATATGATTAAGAGATAGAAGATAATCTATACAGATAAACAATATCAGGCTCTTGCATAACATTCATTCACAAGTCCTGAAAGTTTCAAGATATCCCAGTTTTAATGGCCATATATAAAGAAAACCACAGATATATTTGAGGAGTGGCTTCTTTTGAAGTTTATTAATGCCACTGCAATGATGCTTGACTGTACTGCTTAAATAATTCATCCCTAGTGCTTTGTTTCCTTGTGTGTATTAAATCACAATCCTTAGAACTAAGAAACACTTTCAGGGTCCATCTAATCTAGTTTCTTCTAAATGCTGACCAACAACACTTTTAGACACCAGCACTGAAGTTGTTGCATTCGTTTGTAGATATCAGAGCTCCTCAAAAAAAAAAAAATTACAGATCCATGGAAGAGCACACTGGTTGTTTATCTTACTTACTGGTCAGCCATGAAAGCATGTACACACATATCACAGAATGAGTAGGTTGCAGTTACGTATTTAGAAATATATATGCATGAGTGTGTGTGTGTGTGTGTGTGTGTGTGTGTGTGCAAATACATGCGTGAGTAAAACAACAATTATTTGAAAAAGAGGCCATTAATTTTAAGGAGAGCCAGGACAGGTATGTGGGAGGTATAGGAGGGAAAAAAGAGAAGGGGGGAAATTATATAATTATATTATATGCTCAAAAAATTAAAAAGTAAAAGCAACCCATCTAAAAAATATCACAAAGGCTTTAAAGATATACATGTTAGTAACTGCTAGGTTGATTCATATACAAAATTGATAATTATGTATCATATAATATGTACATATAATACATATAATATATTGCACTATGAATAAATACATAATTATATATTGACACAGCTATCGTTAAACCATAGATATGATACCAATTAATTTACATACATATAACAGTTTTAAAAAATTTAAAAACTAGATTATAAAACTATTTGGAAGTAAAAAAATCTGTTCAATTTTTTTAAACATCTGGTTAATTTCTTATAGTAGAATAACTTAAATAAAAATTGATTTGACAATTATTTATGGAACATAGGCTATGTTTAAAATTATTATTCAATTTTGTACAAATATATTAAAATTATAATAAACCAGTTTCATAATATTATAATGAATAATTTTAGCTATTGAAATAATTTTGTGGCTACAGTTTAACTATATTATTTAAAAATTGTTTCTAGTGTTCTCTTATTTAAAAAATATAGTCTGCAGACATAAGTGAGCATATACCATTTGAGTCTTTCTGTTTCTGGGCTAACTCATTCATTATGATCATTTCTATGTAAATCCATTTGTCCACAAATTTTTGGAATTCCTTGTTTTTAATAGCTGAGTAGTATTCCATAGTGCATATGTACCACAGTTTCTTTATCCATTCTTCTACTGAGGGACACTTAGGCTGTTTCCATGTTCTGGCTATTATGAATAAGGCTGCTATGAACATGGTTGAGCAAATTTTCTTGTTGTGTGCTGGAGCATCTTCTGGGTACAATCCAAGGAGTGGAATAGCTGGGTCTTGAGGAAGCCCTATTCCCAGTTTTCTGAGATAGCACCAGATAGAGTTCCAAATTGGCTGTACTAGTTTGCATTCCCACCAGCAATGAAGGAGTGTTCCTCTCTCCCCACATCCTCGCCAGCATGTGGGCACTCAGAGGAAGGATAGCTGGTTACCAAGAAGAGACTTGATACCCTATGAGCATATACAGGGGGAGGAAATCCCCCTCAGGAACAGTCATAGGGGAGGGGAATAAGGGGAAAATGGGAGGGAGGGAAGAATGGGAGGATACAAGGGATGGGATAACCATTAAGATGTAACAAGAATAAATTAATAAAATAATTAAAAATATATAGTCATAAAAATGATAACATATGGGAAGGTGTGGAAGATGTGATGGAATTGGGAGAAAGGAGGCAGAACCTTAATCAGAATATATTGTGTGAAAATATTTTTCCAATAACAATAATTTTAAAAAGAAAGTTTAAAACCCAGTAGTGGTGCTGCATGCCTTTTATTCCAGCTCTCTGGGAGGCAGAGGCAGGTGGATCTCAGTGAGTTCAAGGCCAGCCTAGTTTACAAAGTGAGTCTAGGACAGCCAAGGCTACACAGAGAAACCCTATCTTGAAAAACCAATAAATAAATAAATAGTTTAAAGATCAAATAATTATATATAGATACTTTAATGGAGAACAATGTATTTATCAACCAAGTAGAGAAGTTAGGATGTTTCATTAGAGTGATTTAATTATCATATAGGTAGATTGAAGATACTCATTTGATGATATTTAGTGTCCCATTATGATGAAACTGCTGGGGAGGGGACAGAACAAAAGAATCATGTCATGCCTTAACATAAAAGAAGATGTATGAAAATTAATCCTGTAGCCAAACAGTATATATTTAAAAAAAACAAATAATTTCTCTCAAATCAGGAACAACACAATGATATTTTGCATTTTAGTCTTATTTGATATAATCTTGCATTCTTAGTAAGATAAATATGTCAAGAAAAAGAAAATACAATTAATACAAATAGGGATAGAGAACAATAATGCACTACAAACCAATATGAAAGAAATGCTCACTTTCAACAAATAGTGTTGTGAAAAATGTATATTGGCATTTAGAACAATTACACTAAATCCCTATCTCTCACCCATACAGAAATCAGTTCAAAAGAAATCAAAGGCTACATTGAGAAGCTGAGCTTTGAAATGAGTAGAGTCAAATAGAAAAATATTCTAACTCATCAATATTGATAGTTCTGAAAAAATAAACAAACAAACAACAACAACCCTCCAATTACTTGGGTAATAACAGCAGGAATTGAAAATTAGGTTTGCAGGAAGTCAAAAAGTTTCTGTACAACAATAACAAAAGACATTATCTGAATGAAGAGATAGCCTACATAATGCAAAACATATGCTGGCCCCTTGTCAGATATTGTAGGACCAGGAGTAAACAGTGGGACTGTGCATGACAAGGAAGGAAGGAAAGGAAGGAAGGAAGGAAGGAAGGAAGGAAGGAAGGAAGGAAGGAAGAAAGAAAGTCAATCAAACACCAAGGGAACAATTAATTCAATCAAGAAATAGACTAATAAGGCCAATAAATATACTGTAAAATATTTAGCTTATTTGGACCTTAACTAATCAAAACCATTTTGATATTCTGTTTATCCCACTCAGAGTGACTATGACTAAAAAGACAAACATTTATAAATGCTAACAAAAATAAGGAAGAAGGTGAACATTTACACACTTGGAAAGTAGTAAAGAGAGTCCCCAAATAACTTAAAATAGAAGTGTCATACTAACCAGAAGACATACATGTTAGGTACATACCTGAAAGAAATCAAGTCAACATACCATTGAGACACCTCTTGTCCATGTTTATCAGGATGCCGTTAAAAAATGGCCAAGTTACAGGGTCAGCCTTGTTGTCCCTTAAGAGATGACTGGGTAAGAAAAGTCACGCTGTTAAACAAAAGACTGATTCAGAAAGCTGGGTAGTGCATATTTCTCTCTCTCTCTCTCTCTCTCTCTCTCTCTCTCTCTCTCTCTCTCTCTCTCTCTCTCTCTCTTTTGTTCCTAAGGGGATTTATTTAAATTTTTACTTTTTGTAATTTATTCACATTACCTCCTGATTGTAAACCCCTTCCCCATCTCCTACCATTCCTGCCCTCTCTCCCTCATGTCCCCATCCCCTGCCCTTAGTCATCTCTAGTGGGGAGCCCTTCACCCCTACCAACTGACCCCTCATCAGGATTGCCTGCATCCTCTTCCTCTGTGGTCTGGCAAGGGCTCCCCACCAGGGGGAAGTGATCAAAGATCTGGCACCAGAGTCCATATCAAAGATAGCCCTGATCCTCCCACAGGGGACCCAGATGGACAGTGAGATGCCCTTGGCTACTTGTGAACAGGAGGTGTAGGTTCTCTCTATGGTTGGTGCATCAGTTTCTGCCGGCTCCCTGGGACCAGATTTGTTGGCTCCTTGTGGAGTTCCTATCCCTTCCTGATCCTTCTATTCCCCCACTCTTCCACAAGAATCCCTGTGCTCTGCCCACAGTTTGGGTGTAAGACTTAGCATCTGCTTTGATCCCTTGCTGGGTAGAGTCTTTCTAAGTCCCTCTATGGCAGTCTACTGCCCTGTTTCCCCTCTTCAACCACGTCCAGTGTCTATTCTATTTGCCCCTCTGAATGCTTATTTTCTTTGTATTCAAATTCTACTTTGGAAGATGACCTGAAGAAAAATGAGGGAGGGTAAAGGTGTGAAGGAGAGAGAAACATGTTTTTTTTCTTTTTAATTAGATCACAAGTGTGAGATGTGAAAAAGACTTGTGACAGAGCAGGTGATGTTTATCTCCTTAGAAGTCGAACCACCCTGTGGGGGAGATTGATTGTTAAACAGCTCAAAAACATCCTTGAACAAATTCTGAGAGGAGATATGATTGTGAGCCAAAAACAGGAGGTGGGGCCTTTGTAGACTTGGGATAGTTTTGGCTGTTTGTCACTCCACTTCGAGATGCTCCTAGAGAGATCTATGGAGGGAAGGCTGCAGGGCTCTGGGCACAAGCTGAGGCTCCAGGTTCCAGCAGAAGAAATCCAGCTGGTTACACCAGGAGAATTGTTCCTCAGAACTGATATCCTTACGGTTTCATTATTGGATTCTTTAATCTTCTTTTCCCATTGTTTAGGTTAGTCAGGTTATAAGTGAGGTACTCTCAGTTAATAAGTTCGTAATGAAATATAATTGCTAAGAAAATTGAATCTACAAAGATGAGTAGTGGAAAGAAAATAAATATGAAAAAACACTCCATATATACACATATAAAAATGTCATAATGATATCCCATATTTTGAATATTTATTAGTGACCCCAAAATTTTTTATTACTTGGCTTTGGTTATTAGGGATTGAACCTGAGGCCTTGTGCACTCCAGGCAATTGCTGGATCTGAAATTTAACTTTATTTGTGTTACTTTTTTCTTGCTTTATAGTTGGAAAATGTTTCATGAATGATAGTGTACTCACTTTATTATTTTAAAGGTTTCAAAGCCTTACCCTTTTTTAAAAGAATCCTTTACTTACTCATTTCTTCACAGAGGAAATCAATGTGTTTTTTATTTTAATTAATGAATGATCGACATGATTGCCCAGAATGTTAAGGAAGAGCCAGAGATGGGTATGGAGCCTTTGGGGTTGGTTAAAAGGTAGAAACTATATCCTTTCTCTGCCTTATATTCTGAGGAGTAAAGTCTTTTTCCTAATAAAATAAATAAAAATGTCTCAACTGTTATATTATTGCCAAATTTTTTTTTGGAAAAATAAAATTTTAATGTCATGCTTATTTTCTGGCTATAGTACACCAATGAGAAAAGTATTTTAAAATTAATTTAGAGATTTATTTTAGAACATTAAAAAAAAAAGGATCATTTTGTAAAAACTTTAAACTGTTTCACAATGGGAATTATATTCTGAGGTAAACTGATTTTTCTGGTATGTGGTTGAATCCAGTGGGACAGGGTTGTGGTATCTGAGCACCGAGTGGGAAGCAGATGTTTTCATTCATTCTGTTCCCTTCCACAGTCCCGCATGCCTGTGTCAGGCTTTCTCTTCCTTCTCAGTTAGAAGTTCAAACTCAGGGTTAATTTCCCAAAAAGAATTCTAAGGACGAGGCTGACCATAAGGAAAATGTTCAGCAGAAACAAGCCAAAACTTCATTTGATTATTGACTGGGGAGCGCCTCAGATGCTTTCAGTATTATCTGATGCAAAACAGTGGCTCTCAGTGAAGTGAATTCCATGTTGATTATTTTTGTGACTAGACTGCAGTTTTGTACTGTATTTCATACAGCTGAAATATCAGCATTGGCGATAAAATACTTCAGAACTCTAGTCATCATCAATTTTTTTCAAAAAGTCCTAAAAACAAGAAGGAACAAAATAAACAACCAATAACCCATGTGATCATAATCATATAAGGCAGAAACTATGGGGGAAGTACTAAATGCACAAGATACTTAAATATTTCAAAGTTGTGTGGCTGTACTTTTTTCTTTATTTGGAACAATCACACACTTCTTTTCTTGTTTGTTTGTACAACCAAACTTTCATAGCGTATGATTTTATAATATATCCATTCACTTATGCATTTGCAAAAATTACCAAAAAAACAAGTTAAAAATCCACATAAGCAGTCACATCAGCAGTATGAAATAAATAAAGAGAATGAAATCTTTATGCCCAAACTCTCCTTAGGGCCAACAGCAAAACGAATGTATAAATTCAAAGTTCAGAATATACAGGCATATCAAATAACTGTAGTCCGTGGACTTCCTTAAATACCGCTTAGTGCTGAGACTCACACCTTTAATCCTGGTGCTCAGGAGGGAGAGTCAAGGGGCTGGATCTCTGTGAGTGGGGGACTAGCTTCTTCTACATAATGAGTTTCAGGCCAGCCAGAACTACGCGGTGAGACCCGGTCCCAAGAACTAAAATCTTCAACAGTGTGATGTGGAATGGCGTAAGAAGCTTACGGAGGCTCTCATTCTTTCAGGGTGGGCACATATGAAGACATAGACAAGGAAACTCCTTGTGGCTTATGTGATTACAAACTGTTTGTGTTGGAGCTTAATGGAAATGCATAAAGAAAACAAACACTGGATGGAAATTCTAACTTTAGCCTCTTAAAGGAGTCCTGGAGACATGGCTCCGCCAGAGATTAAGAGCCCTTCTGGAGGGGTTGAGAGTTCAGCTCCCAGCACCCACCTCGGTGACTCAGACATGGTGGGATATCCAAAGCCCTCATCTTACAGCTGTGGACAATCACACACACACACACACACACACACACACACACACACACACACACAC
>OU015751.1:17648117-17660325 GCA_907169655.1 Acomys percivali | reverse complement strand
ACACACACACACACACACACACACACACACACACACACACACACACAAAAGCCTTAAAACAAGAATCCATGAAACCCCCAGAGAAAAGTTGAAATAGTTTGCCTTTTTTTTTTTTTCTGTCTTACTACTTTCTTTATGAAAAACTTGTACAAGCTGGTCAATGATGTTCTCCATCCATTTTTGACATTAGTTACATTTTAGAGTGCAGTCAAGTTCTGCATATTGGGATGAATGTTACTTATGTAGAAGGTACCCTCCACGTGTAACATGTTTCCTTAGTGTGTGCAACTCTTAATTGAACATCTGCTGTCTTGATATTGCTAATTTATGTTTGCTGGAATTGACTGGTGCTAAGCACTTAACATGCCCGGATTACATCACTACAGGATCTTTGGAGATGTCCTTCTGGGGGCAACATGTCAAATTTTAGCAGAATAAGATTTATCATTATGATTTTAGAGATATTTCAAGGGGAAACTGGAACTTAGGAGGGACATAAACTTAATATAATTAAATCTATTGTGTAAATATTCAAGGCAAAAACAATAACCCACGTTTTCCTGTGTACATGAACATGAAGCTTCACTCTAGGATATTTAAAGATTTAGTGCCAGTAACATTCAATGTATATAATATTAATAACTAACTTTTTATATCACCATCACACAATAGGCTAGTACATGTTATTAATGAATTAGGGAAAGATTGTAGAACAAACGCTTCAGGACTTCTGAAACTTCAAACTTATTCCACTCACATTAAAGACAAAGAAACAAAATTATTAAAATTAGTTTGCTGTCACAAAATATGTTACAGAAGTTAGGAAAGAATTAAATCTCAAAACTACATATTCTAATTACAAAGCCAGTGTTCCTTTCCTTTGTTTCAAAGGCTCCTAACAAGCATAATATACATAGTACTAATTTTTAAAAATATAATTAAAGATATTTAATCTTAGATGATTAAAAAATGAAGATTTTAGTCAGGCATGGTGATACATGCCTTTAGTACCAGCACTCAAGTACCCAGGGAAGCAGAAAGAGGCAGATAACTGAGTTAGTTTGAGGCCAGCCTACAAAATGGGTCCAGGCAGCCAGGGCTACACAGAGAAACCCTGTCTTCAAAAACAAAAATGAAAACAAAAACAAAAACACCAATATTTTATATATCATAGCTTTTCTTGTAAAATGTGATAACATAGCCAGTATTGTTCCCCACAAATTTAATACTTGTAAATAGGCAGACTAATATATAGATATATTATGTAATATATTATATAATAATTTACATTATTTACATATTATATTATATAAATATATTCATATTGTTTGCTACAGTTTTTATTTTAGGTAGTATATCATACATAATTTTACATTATAAAAGTATACAATTTAAATATAAATATTCATTAAAATATGTATTTAGTTTATATATTATATATAGTATAATATATATTTAACATATTAAAGGTTTTATACTATAGATACCTCTGCACAGGTATTTCCAATTCTTAACCAATCTTTTATAAGCCTTAAGCTTTCACAAATCATACACATTTTAAATTAAAGTAACCACAGGTCAATCTTGGGCTTTTCAGTTCGACAATGAACACTCATCAGTTTAAAAAAATACCTATTAATGCTTACATAAAATACTATCTCAATAGAGAAATAGGCTATACAGCCTCTTATAGACTCTTTAGGTTTCTTATCTCTCTTTTTGATGGTTTTAGAGAAGATTTTTTAATGCTTTCCAACACAATGATATTTTTTCTTATTTTTCAGTCTATATGTCTTATCAAACTTGAATTCAAAAAACAAAAATCTCTCCAGATTATGGCTATATATTTACCACATCCCCAAAGCTAGTGTGAATTGCCCTCTTGAGAAAATTAACAGTCACCTAGGGCACCAGCCTATATGGTAATACCTGTGAGGGTTTCTTTACATGACATTAGCCTCTGGGCACGCCTCTGAGGATTTACGTTGACTAAGCTCCTTTAGATGAGAAGACTCACCTTAACATGTGGGTGCCATCATTCTTGGGACTTGGATGCTGACTTGAGATAAAAGAAAAAAGGGAGTTGGAAGCGAGTGTCCATTGCTGTTTACTGCTTAACTGTAGATGCAATGTGAACAGTGGCCTCAAGCTCCTGCAACCATGGTTTTGTTACCACGGCGAAACTATGAGCCAGATAGTACATTCAGTCTATACCCAAAACACACTTTTCTTCCCACCCTTCAGTTATGTCTGTCAGGGTGCTTTGTCAGAACAGAAGTGTAAGGAACATACTTTTGAATTAAAAAAAAAAAGGAAGAAAGAAAGAAAGAAAGAAAGAAAGAAAGAAAGAAAGAAAGAAAAAGAAAAAGCAGGCTGTGACTGCTCCTAGGTATGGTGGAGGAAAAGGTTTACTGTGCATATCCAGAGGCAGAGACATCTGGAAATTTAGATCTAACATGACCCTGAGCCAGACCATGTGAGGGAGAGGATTGGGGAGCCAGGGGATGAGGAAAAAGGTTTTAAAAGACCAGCATAGCCAAAATGGCTCAGTTACATAGGGCAGAGCTTCAGCAGAAGCCTGTGGGGAGTTCAGGCTCAGGGTAAAAGTATGCTGGCCATCCAGTGTAGTAGGTAGGGACTGAGGAAAGCTGTGAGGAGCTGGTGGCAGGGTCTGCTTTGATATATTAAATAGCCATTTTTCCCAAGTTTGAGACCTAGCCATTTTAATATCCATTTTTCACTTAAAATATTGAAAAAGTTTTCTAATATACTCGATAGTTTTTTCAATTGTCTATTGAATGTCTTTAGAATAGGGCAGTTTGCAAACATCTGAGAATTCAATTACACACAACTCTATTCTGGGGTCTTAGGCAATGTGTATAATACATTTTAGTTTTTGTTTGTTTGTGTGTTTTGTTGTTGTTGTTGTTGTTGTAGTTTTTCGACACAGGGTCTCTATGTATTAGCCTTGGCTGTCCTGGGACAGGCTGGCCTCAAACTCACAGTGATCCGCCTGCCTCTGCTTCCCGAGTGTGAGTGTCCAGATTAAAGGTGCGTGCTGCCACGGCCGGCTCACTTTAAAATATTATGTTTTACTTATTTTAGTGTGTGTGTGTGTGTGTGTGTGTGTGTGTGTGTGTGTGTGTGTTTGTGTGTAGGGGGTTTACTCATGCCACTGAGTGTGTGTGCAGAAGTTAGAAGATAGCTTTCTTTTCTGTCACCTTGTAGACTCTGAGGATGGGCCTTGGATCCTCAGTATTAGTGGGAAAAAAATCTTTAGCCACTGAGCCATCTCAGTGATCGCATTCTAAGATCTTAAAAAAAAATCCAAGTGCCATGCATAAATACTATAGGAAAGGAAGCAGAGCTCAGGGGCTGGAGAATTTTAGGATGTGGGGTAGGGTGAATGTTGCCCAGAGGGATCTGGACCCTATAACTGGTATTGGTGATGAGAGAGACTGGTCACCAGCATCCACTTTTATATGTTAAATACACACCTCAGTTAGCCATTTGTCCTAGGTTTCTTTGAGACCTAACACACTCCTACTATATATGAATGTACTGATATAGAAAGATGGGGGGGGTTGTTTAGAAAGTTAGAGGGAGAGAGACAGAGAAAGTCAGTCACAGTCACCACAAAGGTTGATAAGCCAAAAATGTGAGAGTGACAGAATTGACCAGAGAAAAAAATACAGAGAGATAGGATGTATTTAAAAACTTTGGTTTTAAAAATGCATCCCCCCCCCAAATAAATTCTCAGAGAATGGAACTTCCTTCACAACACTTGAAGGGAGTTGCTTGGTCTTGCCCTGGATGCCAGTTGTATGAGGTCCACACCTAGACAGAGAAGTGGCCAACTTAGTGTCTTCTTAGAGTACCGGCCATTCAAGGTGATGTAGTCACAAGAAGTTAGTTGTGCTCAAAAATACAGATTTAGTCATGCTGAGTCATTAACATTAGGCTCTAACTCCTCAGGGTTCAAGAGTTAAAGGCTGGCTGTTTCTCCTTTTACCTAGACTTACTATCTGTGGTAGAATTTAACCTAAAAGGCAACGGTCAATTATCCAATATTTGAGGAAAGATTTTTTTCCAATGAAAATCATATCTTTCTCCACTGTTAAAAAAATCTGTAATTCCTATTAATACTGGGTTATCTACCAAGCAAGTATAAAACGTCTAAAACAGATACAAGAGCTGTTGTTAAGACATTAAAAATTGGCAAGCTTGGGTCTCAGGACCTCTTGGGACGAAATATTGGTATCTTGTTGAGGTCGAACAGTAGGTATCCGAGGTCAGAAGTGAAGAGAGGCTACCTTGTGAGAAGAGAGGATTAAACTGGCAGTCTGGGTCCCAGGAACACCAAGAGTGGGGATCCCTGGAGCTACACAGAAATCATTTGCTGGAGGTTGAGGCTGTACACTGTCCAGGTGAGACCCTGAGAGAGGTGACCCAAAGGAAGCTCCCAGGAATAAATAAGACCTGCTAGGATCTGGTGAGAGCAAGGAAATAATGGCTTTCCAGCTCAGCTGCAGCAGAGGTAATGCGTTAGACCAAGAACTTTCAGGGGAAATAATAAGACAGACACCCTTCAGGATGAACATAGTCTCCTGTCTCTGAACCTGTGCCCACAGTGCCCCAAACTCTGATTTCCAGGCTTATCACGAGCATGGATTTGTCCTAACAGACAATGCCTGTAAGCATCAACAGAAAGTTTTAAATGTCTTTTATAAGCACTTTTTTAAAAATTGCCTTTCTGCTGATCTAGGTGTTAAATTTTTGTGTGAGATGACCCCGAGGTGTTAGACATGTGATGTGTGCCATTCCCACAGGTTTTTATTATTAATTAGTATTAAAATGTCGAGAGAGAGAGAGAGAGAGAGAGAGAGAGGCAGAATAACAACCATCTTGTTTTTGAGTGGGGCATGATGCGGTCTTCTACTTCAGGGTTTTCTGAGGACATTTTTTTTTTACATTGTACTGCCAGGAATAGGAAGGGAACTTGTGTTTGAAGGCAGAGGTGAACATCAATGGTGCAGAGTGTCTGGATCCGAGGCGCCCAGAACTGTAGCAGGAACTTCAAATAGTTGTTTGAGCTTGCTCTGGAAACTGCCCTTTGTACAATGAAGACAGCACCTAGGCTACTTGATCTGGCTACGTGAGAAAAGGATTGAAAATGGCAAAACTGGCGTGGATTTTACAGTCAGACAAAGCACAGTCCAGTAATCCAATGGGGCTACAACGTAACCTTTCACAGCAAGCTCGACTTTCCAGAAGCCATTTGTATGTAATCTTGCAGTTTACAGGCACGAATCCCTTCGTACAAGCCGGGGGTGGTATTTATTCAATCCTAAAATGACATGAATTCTTTCCTTTGATCTCTAGAAGGAAAAGCAGTTTGCAGAAGCTGCCAATTTACAAACCCACCCCTTGGATTGAGAGCGAATCTGCTCTCTCTGTGACTGCCCCAATGCTGGCTTTTAATTATGGGCCTTGAGAAAATACAATTAGCAAAACAGAATTCTCCTCTGTTCATCAGTTCACTGTGTGGTATCATTTTCTGTCACTTCTTTGTTGGCTCCAGGTAAAACTGACAAAACCTGTGGAAATGTCCCCTCTTTGTCTAAGCACAGGGAGGGCTGCCTGTCCCCCTTTGTCACGCATCGTTTCCATAGCAGCCTCTCTGGGAATGAGAAGCGCCTACGTGATCCTCTTTCTGTAGGTAAAAAATGGAAAGAAAACGCTTCGACATTCATTTGCACAGGAGCAGTGATTGCTCAGATCCTCTGTCAAGAAATGCACTAAGTTCGCTTTATGTAGCCGTGTATGGAACCATTTGAACAAGGCTTCGTTGGAGGTGTGCTCTGGCTCAACTCTCCTTCACTACCGATGCCACAAACTTGGGAGGATGGTTCCCTCTTAGTCTCCAAAAATGCAGAAATTCCCACCCATCTTCACGCATGGCACGCATCCTTTTATGTTATATCCTTCCCTTTCTAAATTACAGCTATGAAGGAAAAAAAAAACAAAACCATCGTATCTGGAGTAATTTGTTGATTATTGCCAGGGATAGTGGTAATCACCGTTTATTTTGGCACTTGGCCAATCAAAGCCGGCGGAGTAAGAGTTGAAGTTGTCCCTTGGTTATACCATGAGTTTGAAGTCAGGCTTGGCTATGTGAGATAATGTCTCAAAAAAGAACACATGATAAATACAGGGTCGCCCAGGGAAAGAATCTCAGAGAGGGACATTAAATTAATGGCCAAAATGGTCGTCACCCCTGCAAATCCCCTGTGAACCAAGAACCCATAGTTCATTTGATTTCACATGTGTGACCCTATGGAATGAGATTTTGAAATCTAAGGTAACCCAGACCAAAACAGTTCTGCTAAGAGGCCAATGTCTACTGAGGCCAAAGCGCATTTCATAATTTGTCCTAAATTCCTGGAGCACCAGGTAGTCCATAAGGTATAAAGAAGCTTTCTGTGAGATTTAGCGTAATACGGAAGTGCCCTGTCCTGTCTAGGTCTCTTTAAGTCCTTACTTGAAACCCATAGTCTGCATAACCTCTACACCTAAGCAGAAGAGTTACAGGAGAGAGAAGGGGAGAGCCCAGAGCCAGAGTGGAACCCTTAGTGAGGACCGCAGCTCAGAGATCTGTTAACCAACGTCAATTACTTTCTACCCTTTGAACAGCTGAACCTGCAGCCTTCTCTCCCACCTCACGCTACAGAGGTCTGCAGTAATATCTGTTTACTAACTCTAGGTTCTGGGGGTGAGCGAATAAGGTTGGGCTCAGGTGGCTGGTTCATAGCACCTCTCAGGCTACTTCCTCAGTATTAGTGTCCATAGGTCTATGGATGGCAAAGGAAGAAGATGGGGGAGGAAGGGAGGTTGAGAGTGGGAATAACGGAAGAGTCTTTCACTGGAGCAGTTCTTGTAGGCAACTATCATTGTCTCTTTCTTCCCAGTGACCATCCTTCTGTTTCTCAGAACTAGATCACGGATTGGATTCAGTAATTGTATTATCTCAAACGGTCACTCTTCACCATCAACTTGGGTGGATTTAAAAATCACTTGTGCTTTTAAGTCATACTAACAGACAGGTCTTTAATCCATTATCTAAAATTTAAAAAAAATTACGGATTAAAAAGTTTGGGGAAGATTTTCTTACTTTTGACAAAACTGAAACTGGTCCAGGCATTCATCTCCACTGTCCCACTGAGATAGTATGACCTTAGAGTTTTAGATTCATTTGTCAGTGCCTAGTCCAAAATTATTCTTCTTTTAATTGAGCTTTATAAACAGACTCCTTTGTGTTTCCTTGGCAAATCCTAACCTCTAGAGCAGTGGTCTCGACCTGTGGTTACCTAAGAACACTGCAAAAAATAGTTATTTAACTACAATTAATAATACTAGCAAAATTACAATTATTAAGTACAACAAAAATAATTTTATGATTGAGGGGTCACCATAATATGAGGAACTGCATTAAAGAATCACAGTATTAAGAAGGTTGAGACACACTGTTCTAGGGCATCAGCAAAAGACGAGGAGGCACCTCTAAGGCAATCCTTCTAGAGATCAGTTTGTAAATATGGAGTCTCCGTTTTAAAGTACCATCTCAAATGTAAATACCCACACCACAGTAACTTGGAGTTTGTAGTAAAGAGGGTTCACTTTATGTCATTCTGCTGTTCCTTGAGAGGTGGAAGTTGTTGGCTAGTTGGCCTCTCAAAATTAAAACAGTAATTCTTCGGTAGAAAGCAGAATAGTAAGATTAGCGAAGCTAACGGAACTCTTTACAAGAGTGAGGGTACTCGTAAAACATACAAGACTTGGGAAGCCCATGAAATTTACAAGATCCCAAGAACCTTCTACTTGCGTTATAAGCTGTACATCGCTCCTGGGGGAAAGGGGGGCTTGGTGGAACTCAGAGCAAGGTGTTGAAGGACTTAAAATAATGTATATTTTGGGGTCCTAACCCATTCTGGGATGGGCTTCTTGGTTACAAAGCCTGTTAGTCATTCATGGTCCTGCAAATAACCCCTCCTTCATGTACTCTGAGTAAGTCCAATACACTGAATTGGTTTGCCAACCTTGAATTGGTGAAAATCCTTTCTTTGGTCTGTTATCAGAATTCTCCTTGGAATAAGTAGGCATTTTTTTCACATCTCCCCAGGAAAAGTTACAATACAACATAGTCCATATCTTCCCTTTATAATATATCTAGACATTCCTTTAGTGATATGACAATAGAGATGCTCATGTGTGTGTGTGTGTGTGTGTGTGTGTGTGTGTGTGTTCATCAATACTTTTCTCTTTAGAATTCTATTATTCTAAAAGTCAGCATGTATTTATTTACTGTTCACTTGAGTCATGAATTTTAAGTTGTTATATTGGATAAGACAATTTACTCTTGTTCACACCTAAATGTTAATTTAAGAGGACAGTATGAGCTTATTATTATACACTTATCATATTCTTGTTATTATTACAAAAAAATTTAAGCAGCTGAAATAAATATTAAATTATTTCTTCCCAAAGTGAAAGTGAGTTTAACAGATTTTATAGATTTAGAAAGTACTGCTCATAAATGTCATTTTGAAAATGTCTCATATAACTCAAAGAAGTGGTAAAGGATGTTTTTAGTCATTTAAGTAATTGAGAAAAATGCCACATCTGAAACCAAATGTGTCATCTTATAAAGATGGTGTGAAATTCTTAATGTTTTCAATTTTATGGAGTCAGGAATTTCAATTTTAAACAAAAGATAATGCAATATATTTTGTATGAAAATAAGTGATGTTCATTAATAAGCATTCACATCACATAAAGAATTCCAAAGGAATGGTCATATAGAAGGAGGATTTATGGCCTTTCCATTGTACTTGCCAAGTATTTTGTGCACTGGAGAAACACATTTAGCTCCACCAGTGATAGACTTAATTTAGTAGATGCAGTCTGTACCAATCCATGATATTTTGGAAGTTTTTTTCTATATGAAATGATGTCATGATGTATTGAAAGATAGTTCAAGTCACATATCATTTACTATCAAATATTTTCCTATAATACTCAAGTACCATGGAGTGATATCCATGATCTCTTGTTTATTAAAATCATTTTAACTCTTGTATTTGAAACGTACTGACTTTGAACCAAAATTTTTATCAATTATATCTTTTTTTTTTTTATAAATCTCTCCCTTCTACTTCATCATTTCATCTGTTCCCCTAGAATACATTTGTTATATTTACACACTTTGAAAAGTAGTGTATCCCTTAAGGATAAAATGAATACAAAAATACTGCCATACTCAGAAATACATATTATAAATATACACAATGTTTATATATTTAGTAGCATTGCCTATCTTGATCTTATATAACACTTAGTGGAATGCTCATTTTGTGCCTTATTATTTACGCATTAGCTCTATATTATATCATATATTATATGAACTATGTGTGTACATCAAATTTAGAAAAGGAATTAAAAAGCAAGAGAGGGCTAAATAGTCATTAATAAAATATGAATCTCTTATGAGGAGCCATTGCTTCCAAAGGCTATTGTGATGGTTTCTAAAGTGTGTTTTGTTTGTTTTATAGAACTGATTGCTTCAAATAAATTTTAGTTAAAAGGTAGTTCTATAAGTAATCCTAAAAATAACATAGGCTTTCTCCATCTCCTACTCCTTGCTTTTGTACTGCTATGGCTGAACTGTAAACACTAGTCCTTAGTAGCATAGTAAAGAGGCTCCAAACACCTTGTATCTGAATCCATGGCCTCCATGCTAGCTCTCTTACTATTCTACTCTGTTGCCTGGAGAAATCACCCTCTACTGTATACAGTTGTTCCTAATTTTATAATAAGGGTTTGGGCTTGTCACTTCCAAGCAGCACTCTCATTCTCAAGGGAAAGGTATATTCTGAGAGGTGGTATAGTGTGACCTAAATATGACTTATCTTGGTACAAGCTCACAGATTTCTTCTTATTTTCCATCACCGCATAACCATGGGGAACTCCTCCTTTTCAGTTGGACAATGGGAATTCCATATAAAATACAGTATTTTGGATACTCGATTTCACTGAGTCAGGGACCCGATTTCAGTAATGGCCATCAAGGGACACACTGATTGATTACATAACATTCTTCCAGTGAGCACTCAGTCGTTGTCCCCAAATACAGACAAACATAGGTTAAAGACGAGGCACTTTCAGTCTTCCCCCCCCCCCCCTTTTTTCTACAACCTGTAAGAACTAAGGCCCGCTCTGACATTTAGGCCTGCTATCTCCTCAGAGCCTCTTGATGCTGCTTTCTGCCGGCTGCCTCTGGTATGAGTCTTCCCTCTAATAAGTCTCTCATGAAAGGACAGTACCAATCAGTGTCTCTCTTGAGCCTAGACATGGATCTGTTCCCCTTCAGTGGCACACTTCACTGTGGAGTGGTTTATATGACTGTTTGAAGGCAGAGGAAAACTGCAAACAATGCACTTATCAAGCACAGCAGACATCAGGTAGGTAAAGTGAAGAACTGTCTGACATGGGTTGCAGGTGTTGTCTGATGCCATTCCTAGATTTTTTAGATTGCTGGAAATCAGTGGTTTGCGAAGTTTATCTTATAGTAAAAAATTAACAAACAAACCAGCTATTAGGGATAGTAAAAATATCTAAGTCAGCTTTGAATTTAATCTGCCTCAGTCCTCCAAGCACAAAATTCTAATCCATCAATCAGGCCTCTGTGCTTTAAACACCAATGGGAATATTTTTTTTACTGTATAGTTTTTATATATCTTTTTTCATTCTTTTTTATTAATTTATTCATATTACATCTCGATTGTTAGCCCTTCCCCTGTTTCCTCCCATTCTTCCCTCCCTCCCACTTCCCCCCTTCTCCCCTCCCCTATGTCTGTGATTGAGGGAGACCTCCTCCCCCTATATATGCTCTTAGAATATTGAGTCTCTTCTTGGTAACTTGCTATTCCTCCTCTGAGTGCCACCAATGGGAATATTTAAAAGGAACTTCAGTTCATAAACTGTGTAATCTACCAATCGCCTTCAATCTGAAATCATATAATCATCTCTAAATTATTACAAGAAGATTTTAATTTGTAGTATGAATCCCATTCCTCAAGAATTCATTTAAATCCAGAGACAATAGCAGGACAATGGAAGCTGTCCAAAGAAGCTTCTCTATCAGGTCAAAAGGGAAATGGTTAATCATCATCACAGTGAGAGCTGCAACACTTTTCCAGTTGGGTGGGAGCCACCAAATAAACTGATCTTGCTCAGCTGTGGACAGTGCTGACTCAGGTCCTAATACAGCTAGCGACTATCCGTGCCCATGCAAGCTATGATTTAGATCCAGGACAACCATTAAATAGCTCTGAAAGTGATGACTGGCAGCCATTTCAAGAGGCCACTAATAACTCATTTCTTGAGGAGCTGGCAAAGCAAAATTTTATGTCTTTTACTTTCGGCACCTATTGAAACTCAGTTTTGAATTGACATAAAATTAACCAAATCTTTGATTTTATTTTCAAATGACCAAAGATTATCCTAGTGCTTTTCTTTCCCAAATCAGAATCAAGTGTGTGTGCGTTGGGGGGTGGGGGGGGGAAGCATTTCCATGTTCATTGCAAACTCTCCAATATTCTAATAAAAGGCTGTCTCTGCTTGCCTTCTGCATGCCAGGGTTGGGGGAGTATGAAATGTATCTTGACAGTTTAATTGAAATAGCTGTTGAGCAAGAAGGAAAACACCTGTAGCAAAGGGAAATAGCATCAACAAAAACCGTAGTCAGATTTCTCAAAGCAAAGAACATCAGAACGTGTTACAGTACAGCAATGGCTTGATGGGCAAAGTGGGATAAGCGTCGTCGGAATTGAGACAAGAACCACTGCCGACCTCCTTTTCTTTCCTGCGCTCTTGGGCAGCTCTCTCAGATTTCCTGGTCTCCAATGGCTTCCTTTGCTGGGTTTTTTTTAAAGGTGTTATGAGAGGAACTGGAGAAGTAGGTCAGTGTTAAGAACACTCACTGCTTTTTCAGAGGCCTGGTGTGCCGTTCTCAGTGTCCTAGTCAGGCAGCTCACAAGGGTCCCCAACTTTACCTCCAAAGTATCTGAAATGCTCTGGGTTCCGCTGGTACCTACACAGCATGTACACACACACACACACACACACACACACACACACACACACACACACA
>OU015751.1:17629614-17648107 GCA_907169655.1 Acomys percivali | reverse complement strand
CACACACACACACACACACACACACACACACACACACACACACACACGCACATACGCACACATACACATGTATATAAATAAAAAATTAGCAAAGTGTTATAAACATAAAGAAAATAGAGTAGAAAGCATTATGTCACCAGAGGTACTCGTCACTAAATATTCAATTGGCTTTGAAAGATGTATAGAAATTAGAACATTAGAAATAAGAATCTGTCACCTAGAGTCCCAATAGGATGTCTTCACATCTATCCCAATTTCCTGGTAAGTGAAGACTTTCATGGGACATGCCCCTTGGGCTAGTGTCCAATTATAAGTGAGTATAGGTGAGAGAAGTATGGGAGAATGGGGAAATAGAAGGGTCCAGAGGGTCCTAGAAACCTACAAGAAGAACATTATGATGGACAGATCTGAGCCCAGGAGTTCTGCTCAAACTACGGCACCAACCAAGGACAATACATGCAGTAAACATCGAACCCCTTCCCAGATCTAGCTAATAAACAGGACATTCTCCACAGTCGAGTGGAGGGTGGGAACTGACTTTCAGACGAACTTTAGTGCCCCATATCTGACCACATCCCCTTGATGGGGAGGCCTGGTAGCACTCAGAGGAAGGATAGCAGGCTACCAGGAAGAGACTTGATACTCTATTATCACATAGAGGGAGAGGAGGTCCCTGTCAGTCACAGACATAGGGGAGGGGAATAGGGTGAAAGCAGGAGGGAGGGAGGAATGGGAGGATACAAGGGACGGGATAACAAGTGAGATATAATATGAATAAAGTAATCTTTTAAAAATTTTTTAAAAAGAAAGAAATAAGAATCTGAATTTCTGTTTGTTTCCCTTAGCTGGCTTGGCACATTGTTGTAGCTGAGTGGCTTTCTCAACCTAATAACGCAGTACTAATGTATGAACTTCTTAAAAATAAAAATAAATTAAAAACTAAATAAAAGAATTCAGAAATGAAAATCCAATAAGAAAATAGGTATTTAGTTGGAACAAGAAGGTGAAAATATGAACAGGAGTACAGCTTATCATGAATTGGTTGTCTGGTTCTAATTGTCTCCTTAATTATTATCTATTAAAAATCCTGTCAAGAATCTAAAGAAGAGAGAGTGTATGAGTGTGGCCTTTCTGTTTGTCCTTCTGTCAAAGCTTAGCTGGGTTTATGGAGGCTGATACTTTTATTTATCCTGATTTCTTTTACATACTGAAAAATCTTTATATTCTTTTTTTGGTAATGTGTTCATCCATGTGGAGGATGGAGGACAACTTGTGGGAGTCAGTTTTCTCCTTCTTGTGTCCTGGGTATCTAATTCAGGTCCCAAGGCTTTGGGCCAAGTATCTGTACAAACTCATCTGTCTCATCAAAACTCTTTCATCACAACATGAATGTACACACTGCTGATAATAGTCAGATACACAAGACACTTGAAAGCTGATGTTTATTATCTTTGTTCTAGAGCTGTCAATTTTAACTCTATCTTCTCTGGGTCATAGAATTCTCTCAGATATAGAAATCTTATGTTTTACCATCAAATACAAATAATCAAACAGGAAGATTCTCATAAACTATGAAATTAATTTAGAAAATATTCTGTAATTTTATGACATAATAAAAGTAAAAGAGAAAGTAGCAAAAGCAACCAAAACCTAGAATTTTTTTTTTATGTTAAGCAGCTTGGCCTAGAAACCATTTAGAAAATGACTTCAGATGGAGAAAGAGTTGCTATAATGAATTAGAACATTAACATTAGGAGTCCTGGGTTCATAGCTGAAATGTTATTATGCTTGCCATTTGCAAAACTTGCTTAGGGCTTCATTTTTGAGGCAAATGAAAAAAGGATTTAACACCATTGCCTCCAAAGACAGTAATGGAATCCATCCATCTACTGTGCCATGCTGAACTCAGAGATTTACGCTTTAAAGATTATACTTCCAACTCCAAAGGCAAGCTGTGAGCCTGCCCTGGGGGTAAAAAGCAGAGCAGATAGAAACTGAGTGCACTAACTCTTTGATTATTTTAAAATAATTTCACCAAAAAGGAGAAGCATTAATTTTTTTTTTATTCGTTGCACTCATTGGTAGAGCAGAGTTCCTCTCTCTCACTCTCTCTTCTTCCCTACTGAAGGAGACACACAAGGATGCAATTCTTCTCATTGTTTGTCTTTGTAAAGTAACATCACTTTGGAGGCCGGAGAGATGGCCCCGTGGTGGTTAGGAACACTTGTTGACTTGCTGAGCAGCCACTTTCAGTTTCCAGCACCCCTGTCTGTGAACTCGCAATTGTCTCTAACTCCAGTCCCATAGGATCATGCCCTCTTTTGGACTCCACAGATTCTTGCACACATATACACACACACACACACACACACACACACACACACTCACACACACACTCACACACTCACTAAATAAAAGAACTCTTTAAAGGTATGAATCAGCCTGCACAAAACTCAAGGAACCTTTAGATTTGGGGTAAATACATTTATTCAATGTTTTAATTATACAAATACGTGTCATGGATGTTGAAATATAAATATTCCAAACATTAAAACTATATGTTTTTCATCAAATTTGTTATGGCTGAATGAGATGTAAAAAGTAGACGACTTCAGATGAATGAAAATATTTAGTAAAGAGCAATGGAAAAATCACAGAAGCTATAACTCTTTAAGAATGTTAATTTGCCTGGCTGGAGAGATGGCTGAGAGGCAGGACGGGAGTTCTGTTTCCAGCATCCAGATGGATAACTCACGGCCACCTGTAACTGCAGAGAATCTTATGTTCTCTTATGGACTTGTTCTCTAATGTTTCTACTCACATCGCACACACACACACACACACACACACACACACACACATACAAACACACACACACACACCACAAACACATACACACACGGAACTTTAAATATTAATTGTCAGTAATGTGCTCAGTGTTAGATTACACTGTGATCAAATCTTTGCTCCTTCATTTCAGGGAATTACCATCATATGTAGTGACTCTAGCGCAGCATCCCCCTTCCTTTGTTCACCTTGGGTCTTGCTCCATAACTTGCTTTGGCCAATAGTTCATGAGGACATATAGCAATACGGTAACAAATTAGAGGCATTGATTGCTATCATGTTTTTATCATCTGCCTTAGCCTTAACATGTGCTACATGATCAGCTTCTCATACATGCAGAGAACTTGATTTCAAAGTTCAGATTTGTGGCCAATCTATAGGATCTGACAGACAAGTCACTTAGAGTATAAACACTGCTACTTATAAACAGAAAATAGGAGGAGATTATCGTCAAACAGAACACATGGGCACACACACATGCACACATATACACACATACAATTTATCACAATTGCACGGGTCTGACTCAGGTTCTCAAACTTGCTCTTCAAATGCTTTGCTCACATAGAAGGTTCCCCAGGCCTAGATTAAAGACATTCCTAGGTCAGTTTGTATGCATACTATGTGAATAACTAAAAGCTCATATAAAAGTTAGCCTTATTTGATGCAATGGAAAAAGTCAAAGCATATGGTCAGACACACAGATCTTAAGAGTTATGTGAAGAAAACCCTATATGATCTTCTCATTATAAACAATGTCTGAGGCACTGATCCCCAGGGCATGGTCTTGAGGGAATATATATCTCTTAGACTCATAAACCTATTAAAATGGCATCTTGCAAAATACTGCCTCTATTTTCCAAATACTTATTCAGTGTTTGTGGAGGCTGCTGGTATAGTTTTAATCTGACTTCAAGGTGATATAAATAAGTTCTGATAATTTCAAATGCAAGGGACAGTCTTTAATTTAAAACATATAATTTAGAAATGAACTTCGTGGCTTTAGAGCCTCCTAAGAACTTCTGACTTTGTCTAAATGGTTTATGAAAATAATAGCTATACATTAACTTCCCGCTACCTGGATGGAGTATGATTACATCCTTCTGCTGGCTGACATATGTTCACCCCAGCTGACAGTGCTGAACAAATGGGCCTGATTAGTACCCAGTGATGCAATAATCACAGACCACACAGAGGTGAAAGGAAGAACATGCACTTTCTCAAGATTTACTTGCAAATGCTGCATTATCTCTTAGAGTTATATTTTCATTTTATAACTCACTGAATGTCATTTTTCTGGGAGACAGTATAGGTATAGAAACTAAATTTGTTAAAAATCAGTGAGACAAAATCTGACTGAATTTTTTTTTTTACTGATTGTAAAAAGTCTTATCACCTACTACAGTTTGAGGTACACAACTGTATTAAAAGTTTGCTTTAGTTTTCCACATTTGTGCAAATAAATACTTTGTAGTGACATAAAATATATAAACATTCATTGTTAATGTCTATGGTTAAAAACTAAATATACTTATTCAGAGATTAATAGGTTTATTACTTTTGAGAAAAATCACTAGATTTAGACTGCGTTCCATACCACAAATCATAAATGGTAAGGAAAATGTGGCTGTCTTTCATTATATGACTATATTTTTTCAAGCATATATCAGACTTTGAGAAATGGCTACTATCATCTTGGTCCTTTTTAAATTTACCCTGCAGTTTAGATAAAGTTATGATCTTTTTATTCATTTTATATATATATACAATCTCAACACCTGAATATGTATTTATACTATACTATTAATGGCTTGTTAAAGTGTAATTTATGTGGCACATTTTTCACTTAAAAATATAGAACAATTTTTTTTACTGTCCATAGCTTATAACCAATACCATAGTCCATTTTAGAACTCACTGTGAAGTCCACACCCACTCATGTAACACACACATTCTCAAGCTCTTGATAACCATGTATTGTTTTTATTTGTATTGATTTGAGGGTCTTCTGTTACCTACCATCCATTTCTACTCAGGTAGGACTCACAGTTCTGCAAAAAGAATGTCTTTCATGGCTGGCAGATCCAGGCCTATGATTGCCCAAGGTCTAAGCGCTAGACCAGTAGCTCTACAGGCTTAAAGCCTGAAACTCAGAGTGGCATGTTGCTCCAGGTTCAAGGCAGTTGGGTAGGAATTTATTCCTCTTGCGCTTCACTGTGAGTGGTCTAGCCCTTGGTTTTTTTTTTTTTTTTTTTTTTTTTTTTTTTAATTCTTGTTTTCCAAGTGCACAGCAGCAACAGAAGCAGAAGCAAGGATGAAGAGAGTGAGAAAGTAAGGATGGAGGAGAGAGACACACAGAGAGAGACAGACAGACACAGAAAGGGAGAGAGAGACAGACAGACAGAGACAGAGAGACAGACAGACAGACAGACAGACAGACAGACAGACAGACAGAGACAGAGACAGAGAAAGAGACAGAGTCTATAGTCTAGTTACACCTCCGAAAAACATGGCTCAGGTACTGGAACCCTTAGCTTCATAAACAACTTCATGTTGTAGTTCTTGAGAATTGAGAGAGTAGGGGACTCAGGGTACTTGACAACAGAATGGAAAATAGGAGAAAATCAGCCTACATATGCTTTATAAGTACCTCTTGTCTACTTTTTACAAATAATGTTAGCTATTTCTTCTACATAATGCAATTATATGACACAGCAGAATATAATAAAGAATATATATGTGTATATATATTCATGGCTTTATTATTTCTATCATTCACATAGTAGTTAAAATATCTTGGGATGTTTCTGTAGCAATGTATTAATGAGTATATAATTTGCCTAAGTATATAATTTGCCTAAGTAACATATGTGGCATTTGAAAGGAATGTGGTAATCACTAGTGCCACTTTGCAGACATGCATGTCTGTATCTGGGCAGTTTTTATATTAGTTATTACATTAAGAAATATGAATCTCACAAGCACAGAGTAAAGCTTTGGCTACCTACATGTAAATGGTTTGTACAAATGTATTTCCCTTGTCAGTAGGAAAGATTCATATAAATGCTGTGACTTTGGCTGTGTAATCATTCTTGTTGCTGTAAAAAATAACAGTAAGGTAATTATTAGAGTTTTCATAATTCTTTCATATCTAGGATATCAACAGAGCCTCAAAACACCAAACAATATGAAATAAAACAACCTGATCAATTTATGGGCCAGTGAAATGCAGAGCTTCTTTTTAGAACACAGCACACAAATTGCTGATAAACACAAAAGCAAAGTGAGTTCTGCTCCAGTAGCCATCAGAGAGATGCAGATTAAAGCTATATTGAAAGTTCCTCTCACGCCAGTCAAATAGTGTTCATTAAGAAAATATAAATATACTGGCCATGGTGTCACATGCCTCCCAGTACTCTGGCAGGCAGAGGGTGGCTGATCTCTGTGAGTTCAAGGTCAGCCTGGTTTACAAAGTGAGTTCAGGACAGCCAAGGCTACACAGAGAGACCCTGTCTCAGAAAATAAAATGAATGAAATAAAAAATATAAATAAATGTCCAGCACGTAGGATAAACTGGAACCTGTATCCTCTGATGGGATGGAGACAGGAACAGCCACGGTGGAAATCAACAGGGAGGTTGCAGGGGAGAGGGAGTCATATTCCTATATGTTGAAGCAATGGCCCTTGCTCATCTAAGTAACCTGCACCTGTGCTCATGCAGGCAACACCCACGGAATGCAGGGAGCCGTAAACAAACGCAAGACAGGAGAGTAGGAGACAAAGGAAGAAGAAAAAGAAACATTTCAGGGGAGCAATGTGATGAAAGTACATTATATATGTATGGAATTGTTTAAAAAATTTTTAAATAGAATTTTAAGAGAATGGTTAAAAAGGAAAATGATTATCCTGATGTATGGTTTCCTGGCATATTGCTTTGAAGGTTCCAGTTTGAGTGGTGATAATAATGCTAGATTGGTGTTAAGATGAAGCATTTCTTTTGTATCAGAAATCTAAGGTAAATATTTTTTCTCCTAGGTTTTCTTTATTAGCATTAGGTGTAAAAGTTCATAACAAATAATCACAAGTAATATAAATACTTAAAAAAATATAAAGGTCTAATTCGCTCAAAATTCTTCAGTTTTTACAAAACTAACAGGGTGGAGCAGGGAAGGGAGCAGGAAAGCAGCCTCAGGGGTGGGCGGGCCAAGAGGCAGGCTGGGATTGTCTCCACCTGACACTGGCTCCCTGATGCAGTGTTGGTGCGTGGAGTCAAACAAAGTAATATAAATCTCACACAATACTTGCAAATGACAACAGAGTGCTTGTTTTGGATAGGTGACCTTGTCTACATCCATTTTCAGGCTATTAGGAGACAGGAAGCAACAGGGAGGTAAAAGTCCCACTTTGAGGGACTGACCCATCTGTGTATGATAGAAATATTGCAAAGACGATCAGTTGAAATTTAGGAGTATGTCTTATCCTTTGGAGAAATTTTGTATATATATACACACACACACACACACATATATATATATACACATATATGTATATATACACACATATATGTATATATACATTTCTCTATGTATATGTATATAATGTGTATGTATATATATACATATATATAATTCACTATATTTAAGCTGTGCTGTATTTTTCTATTTTCTTTTAGAATTTGCTACATGCTAAGCATAATGCTAAATATCTCATATACATTCTTTATCTCCACGATAACTTCACAACTAGTCAAATTTGTTCTATTTTGTGACTTTTGGAAAACAGCATCACAGGTGTTAGTGTAAGTTTATATACCAGGTAGCAAATGTTTAATAGGTAGGTGAACTATTATAAGTCCATAATCTGTACTCATTATCACCACTGAGTTCTCCTCTGTCCTGTGCCTTTGCCGCTCTTATTGCTAAAGCCTGTGTGCATGTGTGTCAGGAAAGTGAATTGACTTAAGAATCAAACTGGGAAAGCCAACTTTTCTTAATTTGATATTTGCTTTATATTTTTAATTTAAATATGTTTTTAAAAATTTATCCACTGTACACCCCAATTGTAGCCCCCTCCCCTATCTCCCCCCTCCCTCCCCACCCACTCCCATACCCTAGTCCTCTGTGAAGGGCAGCCCTTCTCCCTTACCGACTGACCCCAGCCTGTCAAGTCTCATCAGGACTGCATCGTTTGGCTTAGCCAAGCCAACACAAAGGCCACCTGTAAGACCATCTGGATGGCATCCATATTTCTCATCATACATGTCACCTAGGAGCCGCCACCTGCCCAACGACATTCTCAATGTTAAATATTCATTTAACAAATGAGTATGTAGGAGGGAGAATTTGGTGGTAAAATTCTGACAAGCCAATGCCGTTTTCATGACTGGGATTGTTATCTGAAGCTCTCAGCCTAGCCACTCGATGTGCAGAAACATACTTCTGAAAGTCCTTCCAACCTACTGAGAGACTTCAACATTTGAGTGCTTAAATTTACTTACTATTCTATAACATATTTTTCTCTTTGTGAATTTGCTAATGTTACCCATCGTTGTCTGTGTGAAATCTTCACACAGGTTTTATATATTTAAAAAAAATGACTGTAGAAGTTACTATGGCCAGGCATGATGGACGATATCTGTAATCCTATCAGCAGGACTGCTAGGAGTTCCAAACGGATATGGGGAATACAGTGAATTTCAATTCATATAGGGCAAAAGATTGAGGAGTCTATCTCCTAGAACAGAGCAGAAAGTAGCCTAACAGAAATATTTACCCATTTTTTTCCCTTTCACACATATACACATACACAAAATGTCTCTTGCCACATTCCAATGTGTGAGCTCAGGAACTATGAACCTACCTGTGCCATATATATATATATTACTTATATTACTCTCACTGATAGTGTCAGGCTTCTTCTTCTTCTTCTTTTTTTTTTTTTTTTTTTTGGTTTTTCAAGACAGAGGTCCTCTATGTTAGCTTTGCTGCTCTGGACTCAATTTGTAGACCAGGCTGGCCTCGAACACACAGCAATCCACCTACCTCTGCCTCCGAGTGCTGGGATTAAAGCTGTGCACCACCATGCCCGGCAGTACCAGGCCTCTAAACAGTGGCAGCAGAAGTGAGTACACCTACTTTCCCCCAGCTTTTTCAACCAGTAAAGATGATCTACAATTTACAGAATAACACTTTATTCTGAAGTACACAATGTGGTGTTGTGTTTGTTCACTTTTAGTGAAATGATTGCCATAATCAGTCTAAGGAAGTTTGGGCAGCACAAAATGGATCTTGAAGAGTGTTTTTTTTTTAAATGACACAAAACTGAAAGTATAGGGAAGGTTGGGTAAGTTGGTGAAGAGTTGGCGGAGACATGTGTGATGTAAATACATCTGTAAACCTGAGAACTAATAAACGAACTAATAAAAATTAAATATATAATAAATCACTGACAATTAATGCTTATCATGATGTGCATTAAGGCTACCAGTGATTATAATGTAAAAGTTGGTACTTTTTCAACAATAAACCCCTTTTCTCATCTTCCCTAGCCTTTGGTAGTCATCATTCATTACATTCTCTGTTATAATACATGTGCTTATTTTGAATATAAATAAGATTATGTAGGATTTGTCTTTTCCCTCCTTATTTCTCACACCTTAATGTCTTCAGCATCCGTAACGTTGAAAGTGGCAGCCAGGTGTGATGGCATACGCCTTTAACTCAGCACTCAGGAGGCAAAGGCAGGCAGATCTCTGAGAGTTTGAGCTCAGCTTCGGTCTGCAAAGTGGGTTCCAGTACATCCAGGATCATCATGCAAAAAAACCAGAACAAAACAAAACAGAACAACTCTGTCTCAAATATAAAGGGCAGGCATTCTTTCTGTCTCATGGCTAGCTATATTCCATTGGGAGTCATTCCTATACGTACTAGGGTTTTTTCCTTACCCAGGCTACTGGGAATCATGTTGCAATGGGCCTATGCTCAATAAAGATATCTTCTCAGTACACTGATACCATTTCCCCTGGACATAAGGCCTGCATTGGATTAAGTAAGCTCTGTGGAAGTTCTGTTTGGGGTATTTTGAGGCTTGTTACATACTGTTTGCCTTCAAGACCAATTTTTTTTTTCTGGCCAAATATTCTTTGACATGTGGTCTTCGACTGGAGAGTGATCAGTTCCCAGGCAAGATCACACTCTTAGAGAAAACCACCTTTCCCAGAAGCTGAAAATTGTCAATAATGTATATTCATCTACATTGCTAACAGTGAATAAGGTTTGTTTATTTATTTATTTATTTTTACTGCAAACTTAACAACAATGGCCATCCTAAGTATATAAGAATCTCCCAGTGGCTCTATTTTCACTGATGATTAATAACAATTAGCATCTTTTAATATGCCTCATAGCCATTGGGATGCGTTTTTTAAAATAGGGATATTTTTTGCCCATTTTTTTAAACATGGTTAAAAAATGCTGTCATTATCAAATATGCATTTCCTCTGCAAAGACAAATCCGTTGCCTCACACTTCCCACTAGGTTCCATAGCATTCATCTCCGTTACTGAATTTTCAAGTATTGCTTTATATACCACCCTGTGTCGCTACTACAAGTTTTTAAAAGCAGGACCATTAACTCCTCAGCTTAGCATTCTTTCCTTTTTTTTTTTTTTTTTTTTAAGTGAGGGCTTGTTATTTATCTTTGTGCCTCGCTTTCACACACCTAGCACAATTAAGGTCCTCAGTGATTATAAATTGATTCAGATGATTCAATTCTTCACCAGGTGGGGAAGTCTTACATTGTTTTACAAAGTCACAGCCAGGCCACGCATATCCCAGGCTTCCACGTGATAAGCAAGTGAACAGTGTCCAGAGTGAGTGCTCCATCAGTCTACGTTTGTTTGAGCATGTCTCATTTCCATTTTTTCACTTTCCTCATTCCCCGGTGTTTACTTTCCAGATATATGAGACGTTACATTCTTGAATGGGATTGAATGTTCACACTGTGAATACTTGAACAGGCACCTTAAAGGGTAAAATAAATCTTCTAAGCACACAAAGGAAAGATAGCATTTCTCTCTAGCCATCGCTGCTTTGCTTCTAGAATGTCACTAACTACCCAACTCTCTTCCAACACTTACAACGTTCAGCTGGTAGTTAATTTATAACTTTGGTGTTTTGTTGTAAGCAAATTTGACCCATTTGAAGACATTTTAACAGGCTTACTTTTCATCATTGCTTTTTCATAGGGATATTAGACTTGAAGACTTCTCTTCCTCTCTTAAATATCCATAAATACAAATAATTTGCCTAAGTATGTCAAATGTTTTGCTTTTTTCATGCTGTGTTGGAAAATGATGTAGAAATGAAATTGTATAGCAGTGGTTCTCAACCTTCCTAATGACATGACCCTTAAATACAATTCTTCATGTTGTGATACTCCCAAGCATAAAAATATTTTCCTTGCTATTTCATAACTGTAATTTTGCTACTGCTATGAATTATATTCTAAATTTCTGATATGCAGGATATAGGATATGCAACCCTTATAAAGGGTTATTTGAACCCCCAAAGGAGTCATGCCTCACAGGCTGAAAAACACTGATAATATATAAACATTCTAGGAGTATATCTGCCTCACCAACCAATGGCTCCCATTTTGTTCACTTTTCAACTAATTTTTAAAAATTTGAATATGCCTTTTGCTTCCATAAGTTTTCATTTTCAGGCATTCAAACTGTTTTTGCAGATTTTGCCATCAGTGAATTTACACAGAATGTCCCCTCGACCCAATTTCTCTAAAAATATAGGACACAAGGAGGCACACTAAAACTGTATAGAACTTGAGAATAATTTCAAGACATAAAATTCCCAA
Source organism: Acomys percivali (assembly GCA_907169655.1). NCBI lineage: Eukaryota > Metazoa > Chordata > Mammalia > Rodentia > Muridae > Acomys > Acomys percivali. The sequence continues at coordinate 17,636,389 of OU015751.1, read as the reverse complement.
AGTCAAGTGTCTGAAGTGAAAATAAAATAATAATAGTTAAATAACAGAGAAAAAGAAGACAAGTTATGACATGGGCATACAGTTGCCAATGTTATACTTTAGGTGAAGAGAGATTGATACGGATGAAAGGAGACTTTTGGTAACTAATTATAAAAGGAGACAAAAATCAGAACCTAAATACACAAAGGCCAATAAAAATTCAAGAGACAAACACCTCCACCCATTATTATATTTTAAAAAAAAACTTCCAAACAAAACAATTTCCATTGAAATATTTTAATTTTCTCTATTTTCAGAAGAAGTCTTGACTTAGAAACTGAAAAGATTCTCCTCCACCCCTCCCAACACACAAAGATTATTAGGAAGTGATTAATACATTTGGAGAGAGAACTAAGAAACAACAGACTTCAAAATTGAACACAAATAAAAGGCACAAAACTCTACCCAGGAAAATAACAAAACAACCATAAAACAGGAGAAAACTGCAAGCCACATTTCAGAGTAAAATAAGTGAAACCAAAATAAGTGTCAGCATTCTCTGTAGCCCCATGTTGAGTAAAAATATTCAATATCGTATTTGCTTCTAACCATTCGCATCATAACAGGTATATGCTCCTTTGAGAATTTCTGCTTTCATCATTTCCTGTGCTTTAGTTGGATCATTTGTTTCTATTATTTACTGTCAATAAAAAGGTTGTTTCAATATTTGTTTCCTTATTGCGATATGGTTAATAACTGCAGCATGAGTCACTGCTAGGTAATATGTCTCTATTCTTTTAGAATCCTATTCTACGTAATGTACTCACTATCAAATTTTGCAATGAAAACAAAGAGATCTTGGGTTTGACCACCAAATTCCTTGAAGTGATTAAAGTGCTCTCTTTTCATCATCTTCCTATGCTGCATCACATTTACTGTAGTCACTAGACACAAGGAGGAGCAAATCCCTCGCCTCTGCTGCTAAACCTTGGTGGAGAATAGTGCTTGAAGTTCACAGAGTTAAGAGACTTTTCTTTGGATTCTTTTCAAAGCTCAAACTTTCCTAAATGTTTGTGCAGAGTTTTCATGGGTCCTCCTTGCCCTCCTTTCTCAGTTCTTGAAAACGGACATTGCCAACACCACCCCCACCACCCCCACAATCTACAGGAGTATATTAAAAAGAAAAAAGCATTCTTATGTCCCAGTAAAAATAGCGAAGAAATAGACAACCGCAGAAACTAACATTACAGTGTTTTCTATTTTCCAAGTCTTCTGGGTTGGGTCAGTTACTTTATTTCCTTCTGCAGTTTCTGAACAAGGAGTTTATGTGGGCAATCTCTCTGAAAGCAACAGAAGTTAATTTACATCTTAGCCAGACACTGGGATGCCAAAGGGAACTGCTACCTAACAACTTGGCTGGGTATCAGGGTTTATAATTGCCCAACATCATCCCATAGTGAGAGCATCCTTCTCTGAAAATCACTCAGATTTGGGCAAGGAATAATAAGCTTATTCTGCCTATATTGTAATGAATAAAATACCACCAAATGTTCATCTAGATTTCTTCTCAAGAGGGGCAACTGCTTTCCATTGATCTGGAGTCCATGGTTTTGATCAATGTTAATATAAGTGTCAGTTATTAACTAATGTGATAGCAACATTCATATTTGGAATAGCCATCTGATTAAAAACCATATTTGGTCATTTTAGCCTATGTTCTTTTGGCCTCATTTCTGTAGTTAGGATGTTAGTGTTCATATTTTAGTGTCCTTCTCTCCAGCTTGGGGCTATAGGAAAGATAAGCCTGTTTGCTGGGGGATGTTTGGGTCATAGCAACATTTTCTAGAAAGGAGTTGTGGGACATTGGTTTCTTCTTTCTCTTCCTCGTTATTGCATACTGGCCACAATATAGACAGTTTTTCTCTGATGAGCTATCCCACAAGGAGGTACCATTATAGACCCACAGCTATGGTAGCAACTGATCATCATCTGAAATCTTTGAAACTGTGATCCTCAGCACCATCAGGTTTTGAATGCATTGATGATCTTACAAAAAAAAAAAAAAGATGCCTACTACGCTTCATGAAACATCAACATCTCCTCCATAGATTACTTTTGTTTTCCACAAATCAGGAAGTGTTGCTGCATTTAGCAGCAGATGAGGACGATAGAAAGCTGAAGCATAGAATAAATACATTAGAAATGGCCGTTTTAAAGAAGACTTGTGTGACTACAATACTAGCCACAAGTGGGAGACCCTTAAAAGACCAAGACTAGAAAACTATTACTAGAAAAAAAAAAAAAAAGAGGCCTTAGCCAAAAGAGTTTTTTCTCAGTTTATGTATCTTTCACCTCTGATAACAAAAAATATCCAAAAACTTTTTAAAAGTATATTTATTAACTTTAGGAAATCTGCATAGGTCCCTAAGTAGGAGATGGATTACTGTTTAAGAGTTTGAGAACACACAGTGAGAAATGCTCAGACTTAAAGAGCTGTTAAATATTGTGTGTGTGTGTGTGTGTGTGTGTGTGTGTGTGTGTGTGTGTGTGTGTGTGTGTAGTCACTATACTACTATTTAAGGAAATATGCTAAGTTTATGAAAATAAGATTTTTACCTGATTTTATGTTAAATGCCAAATAAATAAATAAATAAATAAATAAATAAATAAGTGAGAGGTCAGTGGCTGTGGAGTGCTTGTCATTGTCACCATCATCATTGTTGCTGTTGTTTTATCCTGTCAGGTAGTATTCCTGGATACTCAGCTATGAAACAAAGCCACTTTTAAGCTCTGAACCTGAGCATACTGTGAAGGTTTAGGCAAATATTCACCGTTACATTTCTATTTCAGATCTCTATTTACATACTTCTTTAGATAGTTAAGTATAAAACAGAATAGAAAATATACATAAATGACCATTTCCTGTGATTTTAATACTTTGAACATCCAGACTCCTATATTAGTCTCCTCACATTTTATTGTTCTGCAGAACCATGAGTTCCAAGAACATTTGGGCAACTTTATATAGTTCTGATAATAATGTGCAGTGTGTGTGTGTATGTGTGTGTGTGTGTGTGTGTGTGTGTGCATGTGTTTGTATGTGTGTGTTTGTGGGTGTAGGAATGTATGTGCACATGTCTATATTTGTACACAGGAGGCCAGGAGACTGTGTAGAAGCCCTTGAAAATGGAGGTGCGAGTGGCTTGAGCCTCCAGACTTGGGTACTGGGAACTGAACCCCAGTCCTCTGAGAGAATATTAGTCACTCTGAAGCAGCTAAGTCATCCCTTCCAGCTTTCACTAAGTGATCATCTATGGTAGTAAAAATCCTATATGATATTGAGGGTTAAATCAGCATTCTAATACTTTGATTTGAATCAATAATACTGATAATCATCTTCTATACTTTGAAACATTTGATGAGTCTGTGTACAGAGGAAATATTTCAAATATATAGTAATATGTTTTTATTTCAGTGGTGAAAGGTTTTAATCACTCTCTGAGTGAAGATACATAGTTTATTACTGATAAATTTTAAAAATCGATTTATACATTTTATTGCATATGCATTTTTTAAGATGGAGTTCTTTGGCATCCCTCTAAAATATCTGTATACTCTTTCAATATGTCACTCTGATTAATACCCCAAAGATATTAAAAGGAGCGTGCCTGATCTACAGTTGTTCATGTTTTATTACAAGGACATCTGGTAGCCCATTACTTAGAAGAATCTGCACCCTCCTTATAGACTTCATTCTTTCATTTTGAGTCTTTACTTTATATGATTCTAGGACGTCACTAAAATATATGACTTTACCATGCATGCAAATTTCTCTACTTTCAATTCCCAATTGGTTCATATAGTTTTTGTGTTTTTTTTTCCCTTGAGCTATACTGAGGGGCCATCACACTTTCCACGAGCACAACAGTGCTTCATCTTTTCTAATAAACCTGTTACCTTTCAGCATTTTCACACCTAAAATTTATTTATTTTCATCTCTCAATTGCACATCACTTTAGTGCACATATTCTATAAAAGACTAAGTGTTTGAGTCCAAAAACAGAGGATCAAATAGTTTATGATTTACCAAAAACTAATATTACTCTATAGTACAAAAAATACTGCTTTAACAATCACGCTGGACTTCTAGCAGAGGCATGGAGTCATCTGCCAGTCTTTCATGCTTTGTCCATTTGTAAACATGCAGTGCGCCTAAATTTCAAATATTATCATTAGACCTACAAATACTTTGAAACCTCACAGTTTCCTTGATTATTACATAGCTCGTCCTCTCTCTGTTATTTGCATACAAACACAAAAATATCTATATACATATATATGGGCATGAAAATTTTGCAGTTTTTAAAAATATTTTTATTATGTTTCTTTTTTAACATATAAATTTATATTATTGCACATGAGTAAAATAAACTACACACAGCAGGAAGAATGACGAGACAATCAGGAATGATATAAATGTTACATTCATAGTGATTTGACCATTTGTATTTGGCAAACTTGAAGTAAACATCTTTCTTGCTGGGTCTAAATTTCTGAATGGAGATTAATATCTATCATATCTCATCTCTATTAACTTAAAACATCTATCTTGATCTAAAAACATCTTAACCCCTAACCTACTAAGCTTAATTGAAAGGCTAAACTCTCTGGTCTTCAACCGCATCACAGACTGGAAAAGGGATAAAAATTACATATCTGAGTGCACCTGGAGTGTGGGTTAGTAGCTTCCAAAATAAAAAAAAAAAAAAAATGACTGAGACAGTTTCTGCCTGAACAGTCACCCAACACTCTCTATAATGTTGGAGCATCCTCTTTAGCCTACTGACCCAATATATCTGACAGACATATTTGTAAGGCAGGAACTATTGAAGACTTGCTTACCCTGTCTTGGCATAGTTTGGCTGTCAACATTGCCTGCATTTAAACTTGCCCATTTTTAGGTTGAATTTTGTCTGTGGCAGAAATGAGAACATTTTCCCCAGTGGCTGGTTTGACATATTTGAAGCCAACTCCAAGAACTGGACACTGATGTTGGATCATACCTGGCAGTATTCATTCCTCTCAGCAACCTGTATGCTGACATCCTGTACCCTCCGTGTTCCAGTCCCAGGCTTCTCAGTTGCTGTTACCCATCAGAACAGGACAGCTTCCAGACAATGTTGTAGAAACTTTCTGATCCCAATTGGTCCTTTGTTCAGACTAACCCATACAGGACTCCTATTAAGCCTGAAATTTCACAGTTTATGAAAAATGGACCACAAATGCTATCCCTGACTTACTTAACTATTTCCCCAATTTTGAGGGGCCTTTCAAAGGAATTATTCACCCTAAATCAGCCTGAAGAAACCTTAAGAGAGCAGTGTCCCGTTTCCTGTAAGAGGGGTTGGAAAGGTTTCTTTTTACTCTCTTGGTCTACAGATGCTTATTTTTATTGGGAGTTGTTTATAAGTATTATTGGTCTTTTACAGAGAAAACACATAGAGTTTTTAAGAAATCAAATGTGAGATATATTGTTATTTTGTACTGAAATACTAAGATATTTAGTGACACCTACAAATTGTATTTGCTGACAAGGAATCCAAATTAGCTCTAGTAAAATTAGTAATTTTAGTGTAATTTCTATATTCTGCTTCTGATGTACGATTAGAATTTCAGTATTTTATCCTCTAAGTAACAACAATGATCCTAGTCAAAGGCAGCCTCATTTTAAAGTGATTTTCTTGTTACAGATAACCCTCAAATATGTTCACATTGTCATTTCAAGGCTTATAACACTCAGAAGTTAAGTTTACTCTGGACCAGAAATGACCAACAAGTGTACACTAAATATATTTAAAAGATAAAGTAACTCACTATAAAACTAATGCACATATAATAGGATGATTTTTATGTTTGTGTGTCTAACAATAAATTAGTGAGGAAAATTAATGACATGCAAATTTGGTTACAGAGACTTCTAATTTTCTGAGATACCTTTCTTACCTCATATGGTCAAATCGTCAAGATTCGAAAGGCATGAAGTCATGATAAAGACATGAAGTGATGACCATTTGTCACAGGACTTTGCTCGGTGTTGTATATGAATCTATGTGGTTACCGCACTGTACCAATGTCTGTTGAATCAAAGAGTGATAAACACTAAGCTTTGATGCCTGTGGTCAAACAGAAATCCTGTTTGTCAAGTTGACATCCTTGAGGTCCCTTGAGGTCTGTGGGTATCAGTTCCCTGGCAGTTTCTAGGTTGTTTCTATATCCAATAGGAAAGGGTGATCAGCCTGCTATTTCCCCACACAGTGCTATTTCCCATGGTACTATATGCAGCTTTCATACTTACAGACTTCAGTTTCCTGCCAATCATTGACAATCACCCATCCACCTGTTATTCAAAACTTGGCTTCGTACAGCCTCCTTAAATATTTTGTTTCTTTAAAGCATCATTTCATCTTTCTCTGAATGCTTATATAGTCATATCTCACCTTAATTTTTAAAATTGTGGTTAATAAATTTTTCAATTATGATGACCTCTGATTGCGTTTCCTGCATGGATGCTTCCTCTACGTCAATGCTTCAAGGCTGATCCACATAGGGGAGCAGGGTTAAGTGCTCTCTCTTTTCTTCCTGAGGACCCATGAATTCCTTGAAACCATGTCAGGCAGTTCACATTGCCTTTAAGTTCAGCTCCAGGGAAGCTGAAAACTTCTTTCAGCCTCAAAAGACATCTGTAAGTGCACACACACACACACACACACACACACACACACACACACACACACAC
>OU015751.1:17567935-17620278 GCA_907169655.1 Acomys percivali | reverse complement strand
CTCTCTCTCTCTCTCTCTCTCTCTCTCTCTCTCTCTCTCTCTCTCTCACACACACACACACACACACACACACACACACACATGCACACTTTTATGTTGAATGCCTACTATACTTGGATAAATATAGACCATGATAAGAGGGCTGGAATAGAAGGAACAAATGGGAGAGGGGATAAGAAAGTCGGGTAAGGAAGAAAATAATGGGAGGGCAAACTAAATGAAGAGTCAATTGAGAATTCATATGGAAACTTAATGCAGTAGAAGCTTCTTAAAATATATACATATATAAAAGAAATCTCAGTTGGAATCATCAGGTAACTGGGGAGAGAAACCACAAACTAGACCAAATGATACCTCCACAGTTGGAACGGGTTACAGCTAGCTGAGCTGTCGGCCAAAGGTGTGTAGGGCTGTTGGACCATGCCTCCAGGGAAATCGGCATGGGACTAGCGAGATCGGAATATGTTCAAAGCCGGGAAATCTTAAATTTGAGATTTAAATCTCATCCTGAGAACAGGAGTGGAACAACGCTCCCTTGTTTTCTGTGTCTGCCTTAGGATCATGTGACACAGTCCCCAAGTTTATAGGTAGTCACTCAAGATCATAGTCAGTCAGTCACATGAGCTTGTCTCTTATTATCTTTCCTCCATGCAAATGGAGAATTGTCAGCATCCTAGTCCCAGCCAATTGCACGCATTCATTCTCAAAACCCCTCCCACTGCCCAAGGTTTCTAAGTCCCAGTTTCTCATGACATAAACAAACCAGCACCATCTACTTAACAAAGATCAACTGAGACCTATCATTTATTCTGGGGATGGCAGAGTTCCTTCCTCCTTGAAAAAAATTGCAGCTGGACTTCAGAAATTGACTGTCAGCCAGGCAGCCATAGTGGAAACACCTTCCTCCCAGATGGAGTTTGCCTGGATACTGTGAGGCAGCTGCCCAGTTCTTCAGGGTCACCTGGGATCTTGTGGAGCCCAGAGGTCCCACTGCATGGATTAGCCCCAGAACCTGTGTTCTAGTGGTCACCAGACCAGTCACTGGCTTTGCCCTCACCCTCTGCCATTAATATGGAAGTTTAACAGAAGGTGTGTAACACTGCGGAATCACTGCTGGCTTCGGAAATCCAAGTTTTCACCTTTGTCTGGTACTGGCAGTCTCATTAAAAAGACTGAACTGACGGCAAATTTCTATTGCTTACACCTTTGTAAATCACTGAACTTGGAGAAGTTGAGCTTAACGTCCACCTAGAGCCTTCCCATCTGCAGTCTAAAGTTCCTGGTACTGAGAGGCACTCTGTATACTTCTAAAAAGGAACCCGGCTACAAACTTGAAAATTACATTGGCAACTTGTCTGAAAGATACACCGGTATGACACTGGCATGGTAACCACAGTAGCTGGCTATTATAAACACTATCTAATTGCACTAAAGATCTACTCTATGAGATGGAACCCAAGCTGAGACTGCTTACATGGCCAAGGTCCTGACACTAGATGAGCCATGGACCTAGGGGAAAACCGAGTACTCCTGTTCTGCTAAAGGAATGTAGCGATAAAATGTCTCCTAATGACATTCTTCTGTATTGATAGATAAGTGTCTTGGTCAGCCGTTACCAGAGAAGCTTACGCCTGCAATAGATGGCAACAAATACAGAGATCCACAACTGGGCAATGTGCAGAAAGTGAAAAATCTTGGGACACCCAGTCCTGAATGAGAATCCCTCATGTCAGGATATGGGGAAAGCTGAAAAAGGCAGAAAGATTGTAACAGCCAATGGAGATGGAACAAGTCTTTCTAGACATAACAGGATGATGCACACATGAACTTACACAGACTGTGACATCATGCACAGGGCCTGCATGAGTCTAAACTGTAATGAGTACAAGCACTGAGATGGGGAAACAGACATAGCTCTCCATCCCTAAACCAGAATCTATATCCAATGGACAGCTACTCTTAAATGAAAACTTAGTTTCTCCAATGGAGTCTCACTGGGTATACAAACCACACTTAAGAGCAGGCCCCATGTCAAGCAATAGATGGCCAACACAAAAGACAAAGTCTTGTAATTTTGGAGGACTTTTTACCTCATAATGCCTTTTGTCTTGATTTGTGTTTTTTCCCTTACTGATCCTTTGCTTATATATTATAGTTTCTGATTTTGTTTTTGTGGTGTGTGTGTGTGTATGTGTGTGTGTATGCGAATATGTGGTTCATCATCTGTATGTGTCTCCTGTGCTTTTTCTTTGGCTCCGTTTTTTTCTGTTGGTTTTCTTTTTCATTTCTTTTGTCCTCTTCTGGTTTAATTTTTGCTTGAATTATTAATTTGTAGATGTCTGTATTCTAATAGGAGAAAGAAAGTGTGCATTTGGGGAGGTGGGGTAATGAAAATATCTGGGAGGCATTGGGAAGAAGGAAATCAGAATCAAAATATGCTACATGGAAAAATCTATTCTTAATATGGGAGAATTTTTTAAAGAGGTAAAATTAAGTGTTTAGGGTAGGCCTTATTATAATAAGCCTTCTGTGTTTATAAGAGGACTCTAGAGCATATACATAATGAGAAAGGTAACACCAAGACAGAGAGAGTTAATCCTCCTCCAAGGCCAGGAAGAAGGATGAAATAAGAAACATACACGGATGAGCTTTTTCTTACAGACTTCTACTTTCCCAGACAGAAACAAAAACAAATTTGTATCTTTCAACTATCCACTTTCTACTTTTCTATGGCGTTCCAATCAAGGCAGCTGGGGAGTCTAAGTTATTGCCTCAGAGCTCATTTGTACCCCACAGAGACTTAATAAAACACAGAAACCACTCCTCATCTGCTTCTCACTGGGTGAATTAAAAACATAAGAGCAGAGTCAAAGTGCACAAATTAATGGAAGAGGAAAAATGGGTCTGCATCATTATAAAGTAAGTTTCAAAAATCTAACAAGCCCTGGAGCCAGAGGAAGCAGTGTTCCCTGTAGTGTTCTCCTGACAGCATACCTGAGAGTCACCCTGTGTTCTGCCTGAGGCAGGAAGCCAGGCAAAGCCCCTGCTTGCAGCATCACTTCTTCATAATTTAATAGAAAATACTAGGGAGTAAAGATATAATTTTGTGGCACATAGGTTTTGTGCATATTTGATTTTGGCTCATCTGACTCAGGATCTCAAACTTTGTTCTTACTTTTATAGTAAGTAAATAAATTATTTTCTAGGTTCTAAATGAGAAAGATCAAATGAAACCGTATAAAGTGTTGACTGCGTGTTTGTTATTCTTGCTGTTATTAATGATGCATCTTTGTAAGCACCTGGCATATAATAGACCTGTGATTGTTCTTATAACAGCAATTAGGCAAGATGATAAATGAAGAAAGACCACAATCTGCTGGTTGGTTCTTGTCAACTTGATGTATACCTAGACATACTCCGAAGAGGGAATCTTAATTGAGGAAGAACCTTCAGACGATTGGCCTGTAGACAAGTCTATAGGGCATTTACTTGATTGATTGATTAATTTCGGAAGGCTAAGCTTACTGTGGGCAGTGATACCCCTGAGCAGCTGGTCTTAGATATTACAAGAAAAGAGGCTGAGCAGGCCATGGAGAGCAAGCCAGAAAGCAGCACTCCTCCAGGGCCTGTGCTTTAGTTCCTGACTCCAGGTTCCTGCCTGGGGTTCCTTTCCTGACTTCACTCAGTGATAAGTTATTAAATAGATGATAAGTTATTACCTTCTCAAGTTGCTTTTGGTCATGACGTTTATCACAGCAATAGAACCTAACTGAAGAACACAGATACAGGATATGTATTTAACACGAACTTTAGAATATTTATGGCAATTCTTTTGTCTTATAGAAATGCCTGCTGAAATTCTACGGGGCTGAAATAATATACCAAATGTTACTCTTGCTGTTATGATCAAGAATGTGTCTCAACTAAAGTGCTGTCAAATGTCATTTTACCAAGTCAAGTTGTTATCTTAATGTACACATTTGTTTTAACCTTAGAAAATGTGAAGTGTCCTTTTCACCTACCACAACTTTGTCTAATTCATAAATGATATGAAGTCCAAGTTTGCTGAGTGCAAATCTTTAGCTAAAATTATGTGAAGGTGCTTTATCCCAGTTTGTTAAAGATGTAGCTAAGTCTTTGGGTGCTAGAGTTGCATTTGCCTTGATGGGGAAAATGTGCGTCAAAAATGACCAAATGTAGGACCTCAATCTTTGTGGACTTTAGAAGCTACAATGAAGGAGCCGATGACAATGGCACTGTGGAAAGTTTATTTATTTATTTAATTTTAATCCTAGAAAACTGTGTACATTACCTTTTTCCAAAATCATGTTTTGGCAAAAAAATTTTTAGCAGTTTCATGGTAAAAAAAAAATAGTTAATAAAATATCTACTTACTTAGGTCACAAAAGTGTTTGAGATGGCAGGGTGTTAGTACAAAAATAATCTTGAAATTATAGTTCAAGTAACTGAGAAAGAAAAACTATGGGTTTCTTACGTTTCTGCATTTCTCAGTGTTGGGATGGCAAAGACCACTCCATGCTCATCTACTACATACAGACATGCATTGGTAGCAGGAATCTTCTAGAGTGAGAGGCCAGAAAACCATGGAAGCGAAGGACTGAAGCACTTACTGCAAAGTCCTGAGCAAAGCACACTCAAATCTCCCTGTGTGGTCTCACATGACCCACTTTTCTAACGCAGAGAATAAATGTGTGGTATTAGCTGTGACTTGTGCCTATGTTCCAGACAGACTCAGCAGATATTAATTGCCCAGGTGTTTTATTGGGCCTTGTCAGATGGTCCTTTGCCTAAACCATATCAAAATCACATAATACCAGAAGGGAACAGTGTGCTGGGAAGAATGAGTTACTCTCAAATATAAAACAAGTTATGTTGTATAAAGAACTTTTTACCATTCATGTTCCCGGATCCCAGCCAAGGACCAATCTTATAAGGAGTTTCTAATGATGGGTATTCCGTACTTTATTTCAAAGTCACAAATTGAAATGTTCTAGAGTATTTTTTCAAGTATTTTTGTCTTGTTTTTGTTTTCTGTTTTTGTTTTCTCTTTGTTTGTTTGTTTGTTTGTTTTTTGGTCTAACAAACAGCTTTGGAAGAGAAAGGTGAATGTTTCTTTACAATGAATCTTTTCAAAAGTAGGCTTTTCTCAAGCACCTCAAAGGATTGTGTTTCCCAAGGGATACTCAGAGCTAACATTCAGACTCAGCCTGTGTTCAGTGTCTGTGGGGTCACCAATAGCATCACCAATGCATCTGGGAAGCAGAGAGAGCCCATGTGAACTAGAAGCTCCTGTTCCTGCCTTGCTCTGAGCCATAAAGCTCTTGCCTGTGATATGCAAGCATTAGATCTCCTCCCTGCATTTATGGAACTACGCAGGCACCATTGTGGGCTCATAAGAAGGAAATTCTCAAAACCTTACAAATCTTGAAACCAGGCACATAGTGATTTTTGAGGATGTGTAGAGAAATAGGAGTGCCTTGAGATGAGTTCATGGATCTCACGTGGCTGGAAGCTGGCCACTTTAGGTGACCATCCCAAGCCATCTGCTGTTTAATTATGGCAGTGCAATTAATCACAAATGCCATGCACTGGTAGAAAGAGACAGTGTAGTATTGGAACCAGCTTATAAATTAAACATTTAGGTTAAGCTGGGATAGACAGAGATTGAGTGGCGTCTCCAGTCACTTCTTTAATCTTTTAATCTATTGAGCTTTACTTGAAATCCAAGAATAGGCAAAGGAAGCTTCATTCTACTTACTTTGTTAAGCATGCCCTAAAAACAAAGTTATTATGTATTTGGGTTTTTGCTTTTATAGTTTATTACAACTAAACCACACAATTTTTTTGGTTTAAAAAAATGTCATTTTGGAAAAAAAAAACCACAGCTAGTGTGTAAGATTGAAGACTTTTTGGCATCAGTAGATATTAGTTTATATACCATCCAAATGGCAAGATGTAATGGAGATTGATTTACATTCAGAATTTTAGACGCACCAAGATAGGAAAGATGTTTTCTTCATGGCTGTCAAATACAAAGAGCCAAAACACTAAGAATGTAACATTTATATTAATTCCTTGCTATAGATAGTTTATTGTATTTATGTGTAATAATATAGATGTATATATAAAAAATGTTTTAAAAATGATATATAACAATGCTGTCTGATAGTTGTCAGTACCACATCTAGGCACTTAGCAGTAGAATTTAATTCATTAAAATCAAATAAAATATAAAACATCTTTATTCACACAAGCCACTTTTTCAGTTCATAATAGATGCTTTTTAATAATATCAGAAACTGGCAGATCTTCCCTCTGTGTGTGTGTGTGTGTGTGTGTGTTTGTATATGTGTTGTGTGGTGTGTGTATATGTGGGTGTGCATGTGTGTGTATGTATGTTCTCTCTGTGTGCATGTATTTGTGTGTGTGTGTGTGTGATATGTGGGTGTGCATGTGTATGTATGTATGTTCCCTCTGTGTGCATGTATTTGTGTGTGTATGTTCTTTCTGTGTGCATGTGTGTGTGTGTGTGTGTGTGTGTCTGTGTGTCTGTTTGTGTGTCTGTATATCTATCCATCCATCTGTCTGTCTTTCTGTTTGGGCAGGAACACTAGCCCATGCCAGGGCTTGTGGAGGCCATAGGATGACATTAAGATGTATTTTCAAAAGAGACTTGATACCCTATGAGCATATAAAGGGTGAGGAAGTCCCCTTTAGGCACAGTCATAGGGGAGGTGAGTAAGGGAAAAATGGGAGGGAGGGAAGAATGGGAGATTACAAGGGATGGGATAATCATTGAGATGTAACAAGAATAAATTAAAAAAAATTATTCTCTATCTTATTTATTAAGACAGTGTCTCTAGTTGAGTCCAAAGTTCAACATTTGGGATGCTCTAGCTGGCCAGTGATTATCCAAGATCATTCTGTCTTTGCTTTCCACAATTGGGGTCAAAGGTACACAGCATTGCCTCTGGCTTTGTTACAGAGGTTCTAATCCAAATGTTGGTCCTAATGTGAAACTCCCAATCTAAGTATTAGTCATTTAGATAAGATTCTTTACATCAAGAGCTTTGCAGAGAGTAAGTTCTAGGGTTATTAGAAAGTATCTTCTTATACTCATGATATTTTTGAAGCCCTTCTCTCAGTTGTATGTAATAGATGCTCATTTCCCCCTTTTTCTTTCAGGGAAATATTGGATTTAATAGCCATAGAATAATTTGTCTAACAGTTCTACTGTTCACTGAGGGTGGAGCATTTCTATTTAAGGATGTTAAATTACAGCTTGCCATACATATCATAAAATTATTTTTCCTAGTATTGATTATAGATGTTTAAAAATTCTACATCCTGATTTATAATTTTTTGACAATTTTACATGTGAAACTGTACTTCCATCATTTTTATCCTTACTATCCTCTAACTACTCTTGGGCCCCCCAACCTCTCTCAAATTCATGATATCTATCCTCTCTTTAAAATTTTTAAATGATTTATTTATTTTTATATAGATAAGTGCTTTGTCTGCGTGTACACCTGCATGCCAGAAGAGGGCACCAGATCTCATTATAGATGGTCGTGAGCTACCATGTGGTTGCTGGGAATTGAACTAAGGACCTTCCAGAGAAGGAGACAGAGCTCTTAACCAATGAGTCCTCTCTCTAAATTTTTATTGACACAGATGAACACATGCAATGCCCATATGTGTATGTATAAATAGAACCTGCTGAGTCCATTCAGTTTTACTGATGTCTTAGGACTAGATAACCTTTTAGGGGTGACATAGGGGTGACATTCCTAGGGAAGAGTTGCTCTTCCTTTCTCAATAACCATGACTTGTGTGTAGCTCTTTTCTAGGTCTGGGTCCTTGGGAGATTTTGTCACCTACTTGGGTGTATCTATTAGTGTTACTGTTCTGGTCTTGCTTAGGTGAATATATATATAATTTCATGAGTCTAGTTTTTTTAAATGCTTATTTATTTTTAGAAAATATAATAATCTTTAAGCTTGTTTGGCACACAAAGACATTCATTGCATCAATTTCAAATTCAGTCATGCTTATGCTTTGTATTATAAAATTATTCTTTCTCTGATGGTGTTTAATAAGAAACCCCACAGCCATCACTTCTATAGTATTGAGATGGCATCAATGCTTAAACCAGGTAGTTAATTGGATGTCCTCCAAGTATCATTCCAGCTGTAGCTTCTATGATTTCTACCTATTTCTCCTTATTTTAACACCACAACATTTGACCGGAGCCGAGCATTTGCTAACATGGTTATTGTTTGCCAGTGTTATGTTTAGAATACATGAGAATTCACATGCACACATACTAAAACAAAGAAGGAACATGAATGTAGTGGGTGTAAACCTTTGTTTTCGTTTTGATCCAAAGTGTGGGATTGAAACTGCCTCCTGTGAGGGTGTGTGATGTTTGTCTGCTGGAAACAGACTCCCGAGAGGGTGCATGATCTTTTTCGGCTGGGAACTGCCCCATGTGGGGCATGTGTACTCTTTGTCAGTTGGAAAACATCCTGTACAGACTATGGAAGAGTATAAAATAGCCCCAAAACAAAGAGAGAATGTTTTTCATCATTTCACATCTCTTGGCTTCTTCACATCACTTCACTCCAGACACTCATAGAGAGAAACACTCCAGAGAAGGCTTTGAGGTTGCTACTATGGCTGCCTTTGTGTTTGCTGGATTGCTGGTTTGCTGTTTAGCTTAACTGCTGGGATCCTGACAAGAAAGAGTGAATCACCACAAAGAACTAAAAAGGTCTACGTCCCCTGTCTCTTCTCACTTTCTTTCTCTCCTACCTAGGTTAGATGGGTTGGAAGGGAGGTAGAGGCGTTAAAGAATCCCAATAAAGTGGGTCTAAAAGGATCAAAGCTTACACATGAATAACTGTTGTTCTCTCTTTAGTTACATATAAACTGTCTGACGGTAACATATTTTTGCAGCAATACATTTATGTCTTGACAAAGTTCCTGAGTTAAAGCAAGCCAACATTGAATGACGTGGGCACAGATGGATGTTCAGAGATTTTGGATATTAATTCCCTCATTCTGTTAGAAGTAATTTATCAGTGCCTCTGTTATGTTGAAAGGAGTTATCCACCCGTATGTGCAGCTGAGTAATTAATTATGAAAGACCCTTGGAGATCTTCAAATTGCAATGATTAACAAGGGTCCAGTACAGATGACTATTCCAGAGAAAGGTGAAGCTAAGGGATCTGAGACTGTCTGAGATGAAGCAGCATAAATAAACACCCAGAAGAAAAAAAAAGGCAAAGGAAAGAGTTTAATTGGGTTCTCTAGTGGGATGGGAGACAGACTGGCTTTCAAATTCATCCTTAGCCTCCTGCTTTCCTCTTTGCCAGTTAGCACAAGGTTTTTCATAGAGAACTCAACTTCTCAGGAAGCAAGCATGTTTTAATTAGCAAAGACCACTAACCTAGAATAACAAAGTAAGGAAAGCTGCCAAGAAAAATCACTGCTTTCCACATAAAATTCAAACTTTCTGTTTGTGGTAGTGGATTTTTATTTGGAAAAAAAAACTTTATTTTGGAAATTATAATTGCATCATACTCCCTTGTCTTTCTCCCCTCAAGTCTCTTCCTCATATGACGTCCTTGAACTCTCTCAAATGCATGGTCTCTTGTCCTGTTTGTTGTTACAGAACTGTATCAGAGAAAACTACACCTCCCAAAATACAACAACTGGAGGTTCAGTGGCAAAGTGTTCCTTTGCTTGCTTGCTTGCTTGCTTGCTTGCTTGCTTGAATGTTGGGAGGAGAGGAGCGGAATAAAGATGAGCGAGTACTAGAGTGGAGGAGTTATAATAATCAGGATGTATGTTGGACATGCGTGCAAATGTCAAAGAAAAGCACAGTGGAAGTTAAATAAAAAGAGAGAAAAATGATTAACCTTCAAAAGGAATCGTTGTGTGTGTGTGTGTGTGTGTGTGTGTGTGTGTGTGTGTGTGTGTATGTGTGTGTGCATTTACAGAGCAGATACTACACTGCTTCACCAAGCTTAATAGAGCACAAGTTAGGAATGAAGTGCATTATTGTTTCATTGTTATTTAGAAAAACAGGCAGGGAAAAATGCCAGCCTTGCTTTCCTTCCCTAGGACTCAACAGGCAAGCTTGTCCAACCTGTCTTAGTGCTTACATATTCAATTTGTTCCCTTTCACTGTAGGCTCTGCATAGAATACTTTTCAATTATATTCATGACACTATCTATATATATTTATCTCTTTATAAAACTAATAAACTTCAGTATGTCCCAAGTTGTGTTTTTCATTGCCTGCTCCTTCCTGCAAATATTCCACAAAATTTTCACTGCCATTTTGAATATATGCTTTACTAATAAAAGCATAATTCCACATTTTGTTTTTTCATGAAAATAATAGTGTTAAACACACACACACACACACACACACACACACACACACGTGTCAGTCAGCTTTAAGTTGCTGTAACAAATACTAGAGATTAATCAACCTTATAAAAGAAAGGCCACTGAGAGTTTTAGTTTTCGGTTCATGTTCAATTGTCCCTGTTCTTTTTTGTCTTTGAGGAAGCAACGTACCATAGCCAGTGAAAGAGACACTGGATGCTGCTTACTTCAACACAGCCAGAGAACAAAAAGAGGAAGGAACTTGGAGTCCAGTATACCATGGGGGCACACCCCTAATAGCCAGTCTATCCCACTAGATTCCTAGTTGTAAAGGTTTCACCATATCTATAAGGTATTAAAAAATGGGAATAAAAACTTAGGAACCCTCAGAGGATAATTATGAGACCTATTACATGTTCAAATATGTGCAAAATTCTAAATACACCTATTAGGTTTGTCGATGACTCTAATTACTTGAAATTCACAGTTATACATTTTTAGTTCACTCTCATAGTTTTTCAACTATTTACTTGGAAAATGGAAATGATTCTACACTTTATTTTGTGCCTTTCTTGCCATCAATGCACATACGGCATTAGATCTTATACTATGGCATACATATGCTAATTAAAAT
Source organism: Acomys percivali (assembly GCA_907169655.1). Lineage (NCBI taxonomy): Eukaryota > Metazoa > Chordata > Mammalia > Rodentia > Muridae > Acomys > Acomys percivali. The sequence goes on along the minus strand of OU015751.1, from coordinate 17,609,222 downwards.
GAATTTTATGTTATATTATATATATATATGCAATTTATCCTGTACCCCACAATAGAAGCATGACAGTGTATATGAAGTTATCTTCTAAGATAGTTTAGTCACTTAGCACCTTTATCATACTTATTTCTCTCTATTTTTATGTTTTGTTGTTACTATTTGATATTGAAGCAAATCAAAAGTCTGCATTTACCTTCCTGGAAGTATTTGATAAAATTATAATAATTTATTCATTCTAATTTGCATATTAATATAGATTCTGTTTTGCATTTCCAGTGTCCCTGCACCAAATCTAACCCAGCAAACAAACACAGAGAAAAGTTCTGGGCTTGAGATAATGAACAGATACACAGATGCAAGAAATGCATTTCCTAGTTCTGAGCACTGAGAACACGCAAATATAGGCTTGTGCATGTGTATACATATATATCCATGCACAGAAACTGAAAAGAGGCAGATGGAGAATGTTTAGCAATTAAGAGCACGCATGGATCTCCCAAAGGACTCATGTCCTATGGATCATAAACACCTCCACCTTGAGCTCCGGAGGAATCCAATACCATCTTCTGACCTCTGTGGAAACTGACACACATGTGGCCTATACACGAGAGACAGATAGACAGAGAAAGAGGGGGGAGGGGATAGAGGGAGAGAGAGAGAGACAGAGAGAGAGAGGAGAGACAGGAGAGAGAAAAGAGAAATGAAACTTTAAGAAAAATAGAATCTCCAAAGAGGTTTCTAATCTAGCACACACACACACACACACACACACACACACACACACACACACAAATATGGGCTAGTGAATGTGTACACATACACACACACACACACACAGAGAGAGAGAGAGAGAGAGAGAATGTAAAAGAAGCAGCTCTCCACATATCCCCTATCATACGAATTAGATTTTAAAGGTAACGCTACTATAAATAGCTGTATTTATGTAATTTTATTTTTATAATGTTGTTATGCCATTTGTATAATGACAAGTATCATTAAACATTAAGCAACAAAAAAGAGGAGATGTTAGCATAGTGTAATACTCCAAATGAAAATCTACATCTCTCTACAGAAGGCTTCTGCAATGACAGGTCTCTATAAATATATTCAACTCACTCTGCCTTTGGCATAGCATGAAACAGAAATGCTTAAAATACTTCAAAAATCTGAAATTCAGAATTAATTTCTTTCCATTTAATATTCATATAAAACAGAAATTCAGGGTGTAATTTAAAAGCAAATTGGCTGTTTTTCACACAGTCATTTGTCAAAGCTTAGCTTTTATGGTGTTATCTTTCATTATTTATTTTATTTAGAATAAGAGACATGTGGTCCAACTTCTCTTTTAGGTGGATTTTGAGCCAACACTAATTTGTTGATTCCAGTGTGCTAGCTATGCAGCACACAATGACTGCATTACCAAGCTTTGTGTGGGTTTAGGTTTCGTGCTCTAGACAAAGGTCCAAAGTGCTCTGTGGCATAAGATTTCCCATTATTCTAGAATAACCAAATCAAGTCATGAAGAAGTTATGACATCTCCTAACACAAACTAGCAAAGAGACTCATTCCAGAGGATGTGATTGGAGGGCTGTGACTTCAAGGCAAGCTTAGGGTACCTTGTAAGATCCTATCTCAAAAAGAAAAGAAGAGAAAAAGAACAAGAAGTAGAAAAAAAATTTGTACTCCCAATACTTGGGTTGACTTAATTTAGTAATAAAACAATTCTAAGCCAGTAATCTAGACAGGGCCTAGGAGGGGCTGTGATTCCCTAGTGGCATATGGTGTTGAATATCTCCCAGTATTCTGAGAGTTTCATACAGTGTTTTGGATTATATTCACCATGCTCCTGACCCTGACTCCTTGGAGAGATCTTCTCTTCCCTTACCTACCTCTTTTTCTTCTTGAACATCCTATATTTTTACATTAAAAATACAGTTGTTCTGGTACTATTTGCCGAGAAACCTTTCCATTTTTTTATTACTCTCTCCCATGAAGAAGCAGAACAGAATGATAAGAGACATATTTCAGTTGTGTTCTGCATTCAAATTATTGAAGGGCTTGTTTTGTTGAGGGGAACTTAGTCCTTGGAGTGTATTTCCAAATGGCTGCTTTCCTCTTTCCCATACATGAAACACCAGGTTTTTTTTTTTCCTCTTAACACTTACTTTGAGAACCTACTCCAGTAAGGTTAATAAAGCTTGGGGTGGGGCAAGGGTGTTTAATTCAAGTATATCCACATTTAACATCAGCAATTCATCAATCAAAGTTTGTGTTTCAACTGGCACTGTCCTCGGTGACAGGCTATGCTTCCAAGGCCTTCCAAAGTGCTCATTCTCAGCAATTGCCTGTCTCTCACTTTCAGGGTGGCTGTTTCTCTGTGGCATCAGTTCTCTGTTGGACCTAAAACAATCTGTGTCTTTACAGATTGTTTGGTGTTCTGCACCACAGTATACCAGAGTGATGATTTCTGATCTCATGACACATCAGACCAACAGCCAGAAATCTAACTTACTGTCTTTCCTGACCTGACCACAACTTCTTTGTAACTTCAAGTTATCAACTCGCTGAGCATTTAGGAGTTGGCAGGTTTAAAATGTTAAGCCGAATAATTATTTTCAAAATCCACCATGATAGGTTAATTGAAATTTAAACAAGTCGGTATTAGTTGTTGAAATAGCGTCGTTGCACGACCGTTTACATCTCTTAAAATGGTGGTGACTCACATATCTCTTCCTTGCATGATTTCACTACAGAGCTGGAATGAGTCACTGACACATAAAAATGTCAGTGTGTAATTTGTAGATTGTTCAAGGCCTGCCGAATGTGATGCTGTGGGAAATGGCCTAATGTGCCTGTTCAAACACACTCAGAAACTCATGCAAACTATTTGCTGACCGAGGTCATGGAGGTCTGAGGTAGTCCTTATAAAGCAAATTCTTAGAGGAGCAATGAAAGGGAAAGACCTTGGGACAGCTTGTGTTCAAGAGGAAGAAAGAGATAGCAACCTTGCTTGCTCACAAAGTAACCAAGTACTGTTTCCTGACACTTAGGACACAATGAGTCATGTAGAGATAGCACAAATGAGTCATGTGGACATAGCACTTAGGTATCAATCAGAGCAAGAACTCTGACATCTCTCCAGTTCCCTATCTATGAATTTTTAAATGATAAACTTCATCTAAATATTTAAGCACCCGGCTCCTTGTGCATCTTTGGTGGAATTGTTGGTGGTATTGGATTTTATTTTCAAAGGCCTTGCATGCCTGCCTCTGCTATGAATACCAGCAACTTCACTAGTCGAAATGAAGACTGTTCATTTTACTGATTTTGGCCAGATACGGTCATGAACATTATGTCATTTCTCTCTCAGTTTCTGTGACTATGACTGCAAATCAGTATGTTTCTGACTAAAAAAGAAAAAAAGAAAAACAAATATCAAATCCAAAACCAAACCAACCAATCAACCATCACGACAATAAAGCTTAGCTATTAGTCTATAAGACCATGAGTTGCCTCTTTTCCTAATATCAGTTAGCCTTCTCCTCATAGCATATTATCCATCAACTTCTCTCCTAAAGCACTTTGCTTGGTTTTCACTCTGAGCTTGGATATGTGTTATACTCCTCCCAGAGGCTGTATTTTCTGTATGTAACTTCTTTTCAAATCTTCTATTCAGCTCAGTTGGCACCCTTAGAACAAGATGTTCAATAATGAAAGTTGTTATGCCTTCGCCATCCAAATAAACTCATGCATAACTCCCTCTCACTAATTTTAAGCATGTAAACTTACTGTATATTACTATGTGCTTCTAGTCTTAAGGTAAGTACAAAGGATTACGGTTATAACCAAAATTCATTATGTAAATGTATTAGACTATCAAAGAATAGAAACATGGGAGAAAAATATCTTATCAAATTATGAAACTGGGGAAGCCAGAACTCATAAGAGATGGAAGAAATAAAACCCAAAGAAGAATTGGAAAGTTCAGTGTTTGTTTTGTTGTTAGAGTTAACTGTCAACTTGTCATCACCAAGAATCACCAGGAAGAGAATAGTGACTGATTGAAGTGTTGTCTAGATTAAGTTAGGATGTAAGCCTGTCTGTCGGACATTACCTTGGATTGATTATCCTTTCAGGAATGATGTCACAAAGAACTGCTTTCTCGTCTATCAAGAGCAGAGAAACAGGGCTTGAGTTGAGGGGAGAGAGGACGTGTCCAAACCCTCTGCCAGGGCTCAATCTCTGTAATAAGATTTTTATCCATCCAGTAGTATAGGAGAAAGTCAGAAGAGAGAAGTATTAATGGGGCTGGGAATATCATAGCACATTGTTCTCAGAGAAAAGACCAGAATGATAATCTCTGGCCATCTTTGGAACTGAGCTTTGCATGTCTAGCCTATGTGATACCGTCGATCATCTCTCAGATAGATTAGATAGACAGGTAGATAGATGATAGATAGATAGATAGATAGGTAGATAGATAGATGAAATGGGTAGATAGATAATAAATGGATTGGGTAAGATTATAGGAAGATAAAAGATAGATAATAGATATTAGATGTAGAAATTGATTATAGATTTGTAGATATAGAAGAGATGGATACTTGGCTCATTGATAAGATAGAAATAGATAGACTTCCATAATTACTGAATGGACCTACTCTTGTAACACTTTGAGTCAAAGGCTGTATGCCTGCTGTTCTTTCTGAAGACTCAACCCTCTATAGATGTCACCATTCCCCAGATTTGGTCTTGGACTGTTTGAAAGAGCAATCAAGCATGAGGGTCTTCATCCATCCCTCTCTTTCTGCTCTTGACTGTGAATATGTTGTAACTACCTGTGTCACATCCCCTCCACCTTGACTTCCCTAAAATAGTGAGCTGTACAATTTTGAACCTGAAATTGTGAGGTAAAATAAACACTTAGCCTGTTAAGTTCCTTTTAGTCAGGGTATTTTATCTTAGCAACTGAAATGAAACTGGGACATTTATTATCAGGGACTTTTAATGAGTATGAAATTATTCTGGCAGAAGAGAAATTGCATATTTAAATTCATCCCTTCCTTTCATTATTGCCCATACTCAGAGAAACAGCAGGAAGAGGCTCAGCTACAGACAATAGAGGATTATCTTAAAATTAAATTTTTCATCTTTTCTCCTTTGGAACAACTTCTTCTTTTTTTTTTTTTCTAAGATTATGATCGCTTAATTTGTATAGTTCCTTCCAATAATACAGCCTTTTATATTAACACTTTTTGAAAGTTGCCTTTGGTTACTGACTTCCTTTGAATACCAGTGAGACGGTATTTGTAACAATTTTCTGCACAGTCCTGTTCAACAAAGCCAGTGGGCAAAGGGACATGGCTGAAATGCTGATACAGTAGCTCCTGGTGTTTCTTGAGATGCTGTTTTCTCTTAAACAAAACTCTCCTTAACACACAAAGAGGCTCCTTCCAGATAGGCTGTCACAAAGAACTGCTCTCTCAACTATCAAAGGTGGAGACACAGGCCTTGAGTTGAGGGAAGAGAGAGCTTGTCGCACCCCACCCCGAGCCCTCACCAGGACCCAGTCTCTGTGATTGGAGTAGTATAGGTGAGACTCAGACATGACAAGTGTCACTGGGAATGGGAGGATTATAGGATCAATTCCTGAAAACATTGTTCTCAGAGAAGAGACCAGAATAAAACCTCAAGCCACTTTTGGACCCCAGCTAGGTAGGAGGGGCCTAGGCTAGGAAGGCTGTTCTATACTGTGCCTGCATACTTGACTATAAACTCCTGCAAGAGGCCACAGTTCCCCAGGTGGCATTGCCTGGTGTAAAGGGCATTTTTCTAAGTGGGTGAGCAGACTAGACCCTCAACACCAATGAACTATTTCATCTCCCTAGCTTTTTCCTTACCATTAGCTCTCCTCAGAAAGAATGAGAGTCTTCAGAGCCATTTGCTCCATGGTCAGGTCTTCTCAAAACCAGAAAGACTTAAAAACAAGCCTCTGTCCAAGAAAGTCAATCTCCTGCGCTAAGATCCCATGTTTCGAGAATCTGTCTTTCTATATCCTCCCAGCTTCAGCCAGGTTCAGTGTACATAGAAATCCGAATTTTCCTATCTAATGGTTTTGACACAACCATATATGTATCTCAAGGCATGAGGGAGAGAAAAGGGATGCCTTTTAAGGTCAGTGATGATGAAACTTGCACAGAACAGGCAGAGAGGCTCATGGGTTTTCACACTGAATGATTAACCCTGGATAGAAAAGGGAAAGTGTCTTATGGAGTAGGATTCTGAAATTTGTGTGGCCATATCAACAACTTCCCATGGGGAACTCATTGCTGCCAAAGAAAATTATCTCTTAGACCCTTCATATTGTACCTTGTATCTCAATTTATAATTTATAGACTTTTACATGTTCCTACAAATAGTAGACAAGCTTGTTAGCAATAGTTTTTAATGTCTCTCTCTCTCTCTCTCTCCCTCTCTCTCTCTCTCTCTCTCTCTCTCTCTCTCTCTCTCTCTCTCTCTGTGTGTGTGTGTGTGTGTGTGTGTGTGTGTGTGTGTGTGTACCACGGTGTATGTCTGCTTTCTATGAAGTCCAGAAGAGAGAATCAGACCCACAGGAACTGGAATTATGGAAGATTCTAAGCTGCAGTGTGAGTGTTTGCAATTAAACTTGGTCCCCCAGTAAGAACAAGAAGTACTCATAACCACTGTCCTATCGCCACAGCCTTCTGTTTTCAGTCCTGGCTGAGCCTGGCCACCATCAGGTGTGAGCTCTCATCTACTAACATTTTGACATTAAACATTTGCCTGTATTTTTCTAATTTTAACTGCTTCATTTATGTGTACTTTATGTGTACTTCCATTAAGATGTTTCCATGTTCCATATTAATCGTTGACATTCATGGGCTTTTATTTATGTGCCTAAGGGTTTCTTTCATCATAACTTCATATCTGCATTGCTGAGATGGTATGAGGTTACTGACAATGTTTAAAATTTAGGCTGGGTATAGTTTAGTTTTGCTTTCCAATTATATATTTTTTTCTAATTATATGTAATATGTAAATTTCTTTGTGCTTATTCTCTTCACTCTCCAGTCCTTTCAGCTTCAAACATTATCTTCTCATTTTAATCAAGCTGATTCCTGAATGTCTGATTTGAACTGACATAAAAGTAGAACAATATATGCTTTCTTGAAATTACTCCTAAGCTAGTATTTGAAAAAATACCCTCTGGCTAAAGCTTTCAATACATATTGGCTCAAATCTCTGTCCCCAAGTTCGTCCAGAAGATATATTATACGCAGTTAATATTCAAAATTTAATCGTACAAGTAGTATAATAATCTCAATCTTAGTTTGTACTGTGTGATCTACAGTATTATTTGTGTTGATTATATTAGCCTCTTCTCCTGTAAGGTTAAAATCTCTACATTCTTCTGAAATTTTAATGACTGAGTTTACAGTTATTAGTAATATGCCCATGATGTGATGTGTGTGCGTCTGTGTGTGTGTGTGTGTGTGCACATGTGTGTGTGTATTGCATAAAATTGTCAACTCATATTTTTAAAAAAGCACAGCTCTTCATCAAAGGATTAAGAAATATGTCATCAAATATGAATGACTATGGCCCAGGAACACAGATTAAGAATACCCTCAAATTCCATGTTCCAATGTGTTAATTAAATTTTTAGAGTAACATAGCAAATAAAGTCATACATCAATGTGCTTTTCAGTTGCACAGCAGAAACATCTAGCTGATACCTTAGTAAAGTGGGGAAACACATGCTATGTCTCAGATGTTATCTGATGACATTCTGAGTGTTAGGGTCGATAGAGGGTTGGATTTCTATAGGACATGCACAGAAAACACTGATTGGCCCAAAGGTGGAACCAACAGAACATGACATCTTCCTCAAAGCCTCACTTTCTCATTTCATTACACTATGGGTTAAGTTTCTGCTTCAAGTTTGGAGCAGGCATATTCAAACCATAGTAAATGGGTAGCATCTGGTCATGCTATTACGGTTACTATTGTGATACTGGGGTAGTGTTTATAATCTGACAAGATACTACAGATGGTAAATTTGTATGTGTCACATGTGTCGTCTTCTGAGAACTGCAAAGCTGACAATCAGCAAGCTACTCAATGACTGTATATGAACAAGTTTAGGTTGCAGACTTGCAAGCTGCTGACAAAGACATAGGCATGCAACAACACCAAACACATGCTATTGTTCACTTTATGATGAAAACTTTACATATAATGTAAAAGAAAAGCCCACTCTTTAAAAGTATACCAAGATCTCAGTGATATTGTACATATCAAAAAGAGAAAGAAACAGAGACAATTACTCTTATTGGTGGAGTATTTTGGTAAACTATTAATATAGTTATATATTCAGAATTTTAGGAACAGACCAGAACTAATTGGTTTTTACATTTTAAGACATAGCAAGCTCTGAAAACTATATATCTCATTGTCCATTGTAGATTAGAGAGTAAGGTTCCTGGGTCTATTCTTAGGCTTCAAAAAGATTGTTGAACATTCTGAAGATAGATTCCCACGTGCACCCCTTGGATAATAAAAGCATGTCTGTGTCCTTCAGGCTATGTTTTCAGACCACAGGCCCTTCTGTCTTCCATGGCAACTATTTATTTTTCGGTCAGCCCTTATCAAAAGTAAGTATTCAATACTGGACTTAAAGCCATTTATAATGTTGTGATGTAATAGTAATGATGTTAAGAAGAAAAATAATCATGAGACCACAGAAAGGTAGGTAAAGGAAGCCTTTTTGGACTTGGTTCTCCATAGCTCTTTTTCAAAGTGCCTGTCAGCCTTCCTCCTAGCTCATCTTCATTCCTTTCTGACACCCACCCACCTGTAGATGCACTTTCTACCAGGGACCCCATAGCCACCACACTAGCCCATGATCTTATCAAATAACAGAACATCTACTCAACAAAGACAAGCTCAGATATCAGCACCAAAAAAACACCTCAAACACCCTAACGCCAGACTCCTAGGCCCCAACACAAACATAGGATCGTGAGTAGCCAAGACAATATGCCTGCACCAGAAGCCAGTAGCTATTGCAGTAGGCCCTGCGGAATGCAATATAGCTGAAGCACGAGACAAGGACTTCAAATTATCAATCACGAGTATGTTCATGGACCTTAAAAACTGTATGAATAAATCCCTTAATGAAGCCTGTGAATTTTTAAGTGAACACTGACACTCTATATAGAAAGTTAAGATGTGTAAGACATAATCAAGCATATTTTTACCTTATTTGAACCCATCGCAATCATTGATAAAGCAAAATAGTCATAATATGGAAAGTTCAAAAATGTTCTAGAAACTGGCTCATGGAAATCCCAGAAATTGCTTGACCAGGAGCAAGCAAGAACAAATTCAAGGCTATAACTTCAAACCCGAAAGTCTTGTATTTGTGGCTTTGAACTTCCTCTCTTCAGATGCTAATTGGGTATTAATACTCTATCCAAATAAAATCGAGGAGATTTGCTTTGAAGTGAAGAACTTAAATAGTTACGCAAACTATCCTTGGGCAACATTATTTGGGGCTTATGAAGAGGTCTGTGTTGGAAATAAGGGATTTCTCTGCATATACGGAGAACTAGTGTCAGGAAATAATTCTAAGGTATTTGTGTTACAACTGATAGGTGAATCAAAATGGTACTCAAATAGCGATGAATGTGACACTCACAGCGGATTGCTGGGGAGATGGCCGGCACAGCTTAAGTGCTGCGTATACCCCAGTGGGATTAGTCCTTGCTATAATCTCATTGGAAAGGACCTACACACTTATGCCAAGGAAGAAAAATAAAGACAGTGAGGTTAAGTTTGTGCACAGTAAGCAGCTACAAATTAGTCAGGTAACCAAGCAGGCTCTGCCCTCTGTATCTGGGCTCCTCTGGTTTGCAGTCTCCTTTGAGGCTAATGAATTCGCTGGATTTGTTGTCTAACTCAGAAACAGTGTCTCCACAGGCAGATACTCTGAGTCTAAGAACATCTTTTTAAAAAAAAAAAAAATTAATCTCACAAATTACCCTGTTACCTAGTAAAGAGCTGACAGCAAAAAAAAAAAAAAAAAAAAAAAAAAAAAAAAAAAAAAAAAAAGCAAGAGTTAGGCAATGTTTTGTTTTGTTTTTTTCCATGCCTCCTTAGGTGATAGGATGCGTCCAAAGGGAAAGTGTGGTTCAGTCTATGAGCAGGGCTGTAGGTAGATGCTTGTTAGTCAGTGCCCTGAGCTCTGACCCACTAGGCAGAGTCCAGACTTCGAGGATAGGAAGAAACGTGGTATCAGTTTCAACAGCAAATGCCGAATGCCAGTCAGTACAGCTGTGGAAACAGACCTTGTCACCCACAAAGGCTGGGGCCACCATTCAAAGGCAAACATGCCCAAGTGTTCTCTGGGCAGCCAGACACCAATCTGACAAGAAGCCAGAGACTATTTCTACATATGAGGGAAAACAAGGGGGAGTAAAAGGACCCACATGGTCCAGAACCCACGTGATGTGAAGTGGAGCGGAGGATACCGGGGACCGGAAGTACATTTGAGGCTGCTGCCAGGGGAATGGGGAAAGCAGTGGGGCAAAGACCAACCAAAAGTCAGTAGATATGGAAGTGCTGTTTGCTTTGTATTCAAAATTGAAAAAAAAATCCTAAATAAATGGAAAAAAAACTAAATAAGAGAAGTAAGTGGGCTTCTTTTAAAGGATCGAGAGTCTTGGTTTGCTTGGAGTTCCTGTCGTCAAGAACCCTCTTGTTGTAAGTAGCGCAGGCGTAATAAGCCATTGTGCTTCACACAATTCAAAGGAAACCTTAAATTTCACCTCAGAGTGCTACAGTGGTAAAAATTGAATCCCTACACCATTTAATCCTATGTGAGGATGTGGGAAAAGACCCCCAGGTAGAATAGAAATTCTGTATCTGCACTGAACATATGAAGTTTGGTCTCAGTATATTTGTTTGAGCATTTGAAAGCGCGTAGCTCCGCTTGATGCCGGTTGCTATTGACCTGTGTCTGTGCCCTAGGCTAAGCTGGCCTTCCCTCGCCGCCTGTCCTTCCTCTCTCCTGCTGCTATGTGTGCTCTCTTCTCTCTGCTTTATCTCATCCACTTCCCTCCCAATCGGAATTTCTAGTCAAAACGTCAACCTTGTTCCCTCACCTAACCTTCCTCCTAGTTCTCTTTCCTGTTGTTTCCTTTTTCCTCTCTACTCTTAAACTCAACTAATTATATGGCTGTTAGAGGAAATACAGTATCCGAAGACAATCACCGGAGGAGACTGAAAATCACCAGAGGAGACGGAGCCTCCAGTAAGGGGCTGAGGTGAAGCCAAACTGTGAAACAGCGAGTATGCAGCCTCCTTGTAAACACGCCAGGGCCAGAGGCTTCAGGGGGAAGGCCAAGGGGAGGCTTGGAAAACCCTGTCTTCATGAAAAGCAAACCAAAGCTGCTAACAAGGCCTTCTCAGTATGCTTTCCCTTAAAGAGCTCCATCTCTTATAGCTCACACAGCTACTGGAAAGGCATCTACTGGGAGCCAGCCTCAACTGCAGGTTGGCTTTGGAAGGCTATGGTTCAGCGCATGGTCAGGAGGTCTGGTTCCTTAGTCCCACAATTTATCCCTGAGTAAATACTATTTACCCTGATGTCTCACTCTGTCAGGCAGAAGTGATAGCAGGTTAACTCTGTTGTAGGTCCTGGAATCTTGAGCAGTGCCTTGGCAGCATGCCTTTGTTCTTCAAAGTCCATCTTTACCGATAAGTTCCGCACAGCTGATCGCAGGGCCCTGGTAGGCTCTGCTAAAGATACGATTGGGTGTAATGAGGAGGCGGAAGCAGTTTTTACTCTAATGCTCTTGCCAGAAATGAAAGCGAGATGGCAAACCGAGTCCAGATGCTTACTTAGCTTCTTGCAGACAAAAGACTGGTGTGTATTATTGTTGTTAATTATTATTATTGTTGTTATTGTTTCGTCATCATAATTATTAAAAGAACAAGGTCTCATAAATTCTGTGTTGGTCTTGAATTCCCCATGTAGTGGAGAATGACCTTGAAATTTTGTTCCTCCGGCTTCTACCTCGCCACTGCTGAGATTGTGTGTGCTGCCATTTCCAGCTTTATCTCATCCTCACCGTCACCATTGTCATCATCTTATCATCGTTGCTTTTCTTATCACTATTATTTTAAATTATTTAATTATCATTGTGATGCCTTTCAGTGGTCAAAACATTACTATTTACCATCCACTTTTAGCATTACTACAGAACACATGAGCTAATGATTACAATTCCATGAGACAGTATTGTATGTTCCAGTGGAATTTTAAACACAGGAAAAGAGGGACACTTGGCCAAGTTCACACACAAAGCAAACACTAGAGGCAAGAATCAGGGCATAGCACCTTTGATTAAACATTGGGCTCTACTTATTCTCTATTAAATACTGTTCTATATGGAAATGACATATGCTGTGAGGTGAGGACATGGCAGCCAATATTGAAACTAGTTAGAGTTACCATTCTAGAAGGCAACGTGCTTGATAAGGTCTTTCATCTCTTCACCATTTCTCTTCTAGTTTACAGTTCCAAGAGACATTCTCACTCACTTGTGTACCATCCCTGCACTGTAGTCTGAGTCTCTTTGGGCTTATCCTGATCATTTGAGATGGTAAGACTTGACGTTGAAGAACTGTAGAACAGAGACATAAACTGTCCTTGCTTCTTAGAGAAGTCTCTTCTTTTTTATTTGGAATTTTTACTTGACTGTATTTTCTATAGTTAAGTGGCTGAGCTAGGGGTGGTTTAATCATTAGGAAGTAGTTTTTTGTTGTTGTTGTTTTTGTTTTTGTTTTTGACAAGGGTGCTATTGAAGCCAGGGGGACCGTGAGCAGGGGCAAAGTACTTATCAGAAGTATATGTGCCTGATGCCAATACCTGTAAAGTTAGCTAAGAAAATTCAGAGATTAAAGAGCTGGAAGAGCTGGGTGGGTGCAAGGAGAGATGCTGAGTGGACATGACAGAGAAATAGTGTATATGTGCACAAAATTATGAAGAAATAGAAAATATTTTAAATGGAAGTAAGTGAAAATAATGAGCAGGGAGAAGGTTTTACAGGCTCTTGGAGGGAATGCAGAGGGCACACCACTACAGATTACAAGAAGGAAATTTGATTTTGAGCATGTTTGAAGGCTGTATGGAGGGAGGTAGACGCAAAGACTGGTCCAGATATAGACCTACAAGGTATAATTTGAAGAACCAATAATTCACAGGTGACTGCAAGGTGTCACATATAAAGCAAAAAGCTGGGAGTGGTTAGTTATCAACCTAGGAGGGGCCTCCTTATTGCTGATATGAAGGGGCAGAAGGTGAAAGACAAAGCTGCCAATTTTTCCTCTATTTATTTATTCACTGTACATCCTGATCATAGCCCACTCCCTCTTCTCCCAGTCTCCCCTCACGGTCCTGCCCCCATTCTCCCCTCTCCTTCTCCTCAGAGAAGGAGGAAGTACCCTATAGGTACCAACCTGCACTGGCATATTAAGTGCTGCAGAATAGGCCCATCCTCTCCCACTGAGACCAAACCAGGCAGCCAAATTGGGGGGACAGGACACAAAGTAAGGCATCAGAGTCAGAGGGGCCCCATTCCAGATGCTGAGGGACCCACAGGAAGACCAAAGTACACATATACATATATGCAGGGTACCTAGGACCAGTCCACGTATGCTGATTGGTTGGTAGTTGAGTTTCTGTGGGCTTCCCATGGGCCCGGGTTAGATGACTTTGTAGGGCTGCTAGTGGAATTCTTGACTCCTCCAGATCCCTCAGTTGTTCTCTCACCTCTTCCATAGGACTCCTGAGCTCTGTCTTATGTTTGTCTGTGGGTCTCGGCACCTGTTTCCACCAGCTGCTGAGTGAAGCGTCTCAGAAGACTTATGCTAGGCTCCTGTCTACTAGCATAGCAGAATAACATTAATAGTGTCAGAGATTGGTTTTCTCCCATGCTCTGTCTTTGTCCCTCTACATATTGCAAGCAGGACAAATTTTGGGTCGAAGGTCTTGTGGGTGGGTTGGTGTCCTTATCCCTCCACTAGAAGTTCTGCCTGGCTACAGGAGGTCGACACTTCAGGCTCTATATTCCCCATTGCTAGGAGTCTCAGCTGGGGTGATACCCTGGGGCCTCCCCTATCTCAGGGCTTTGGAACATTCCAGAGATGCCCCAACCTCTGATTTCCATCCTTCTCACCCAGCTCTCCCTACTCCTAATTCCCATCCCTGTTCTCCTCCCCATTCCCTCTCCAACCCAGTTCCCTCCCTCCATCCACCTCCAATGCCTATTTTATTTCCCCTTGTGAATGAGATTCAAGCATCCTCCCTTGGGCCCTTCTTGTTACTTAGCTTCTCTGCGTCAGTGGATTGAAGTAGAATGGTTATCCTGTACTTTATGGCTAACGTCATATACTTATAAGTGAGTGTATACCATGTGTCTCTTTCAGGGTCCGGATGACCTCACTCAGTATAATATTTTCTAGTTTCCTCAGTTTTCCTGAGAACGTCACAATGTCTTTGCTTTTAGTAGCTGAGTAGTATTCCATTGTGTAAATGTTCCACATTTTCTCTATCCATTCTTTGGTTGAGGGACATCTAGGTTATTTCCAGGTTCTGGCTATTATGAATAAAGCTGGACCAGATGGGTTCAGTGAAGTTCTACGAGACTTTCAAAGAATAGCTAACACTAATATTCTAACTATTCCACAAAATAGAAACACTATGAGGCCATAGTCACCATTTTACCTATGTCACACAAAAACCCAACAAAGAAATAGAATTTCAGACCAATTTCCCTTATGCACAATGATGCAAAAATACTCAATAAATATACTCATAAACCGAATTCAAGAACACATCAAAAACATTATCTGGCCAGGCGTGGTGGCACACACCTTTAATCCCAGCACTCAGAAGGCAGAGGCAGGTGGATTGCTCTGAGCTCGAGGCCAGCCTGGTCTACAAAGTGAATCCAGGACAGCAAAAGCTAACACAGAGAAACCCTGTCTCGAAAAAAACAAACAAATAAGAAAAAACAAAGAGCAAAAACAAAAGCATTATCCACAGTGATTAAGGAGGCTGCCATTTTTAACCACCAAAATGTCTCTGAAATACAGTGTTACACAAGCACGGTGAAATCCAGAACAGTAAAAACATTGTTAATTGTACTATTCTAGTGTTCTAATTCACATTTGGCCACTGTGATAAACACATCAAGAGCAACTTTGGGGAGGAAAAGGTTTATGTTGTCTAACACTTCTGGTTCACAATTCACCATCAATGGAAGTGAAGGCAGGAATTCAGGCAGGCATCTGGAGGCAGGACCTGAAGCAGAGACCACGGAGAAATGCTGCTTACTATCTTGCCTCTCCGGTTCCTGCTCCACCAGATCTCTTAGCCAGATCCACCAGCTGAAGGTGGGCAGCACCCATGGTGGGGTGGGATCACCTACATCAATCAATAATCAAAAACCTGCTTCACAGACACAGGCCAATGTGATCAAAGTTACCCCCCCCCCCAACTGAGGCTCACTCAGATAACTCTGGGCTGGGTCAAGTTGACAACTGAAATGAAGTTGACAGCTGAAATGAAGTTGACAGCTGAATTGAAGGAGGAAAATCAATGATTTGTTTTAAATTCTAAATTACACTAAGTTTAAAACTGTACAGTTTGAAACTGTAAAGCTATTTTATGTGATTTATCTGTTCAAGTATTTAGGTATGCCATGCAAATTTAGAGTCAGTAATATTCATCAAGAATTCTGAGACTTATACTGTTTCCTCTTTGGTATAAACTATATTTACTCTTCTAATAAAAGATGTGATAATTAAGTATTTGGTGCTTGAAAAATTTTTAGAACTTTTTGAAAATAAAATATTTAGAGATAAAACCCAGAAAGAAGGATGAACTTTGATATGTAGTTGAACTCTTTGTTAGAGAAACAAGTTAGCTGTTTAAAAATTAAGGTCACATCTTTTACACAAGAGTAAGTGACATGACACAGAATGAATAATGTATGTATTATAAGGCCAAAGAATTTTCTGTTTTACCCCATTAATAATACATAAAACCTGATAATTCTGTTGCTGCATTTGAAAAACAATAAATACAAGACAAAAGAGAGAAACTTAAAATTCTAGGTCACATCAAATCTGCAGAATTGTCATTACCATGAAAACCACTGGGAATCTTTTCATGCCTCTGGGAGATAAGAGAAGATCAAATATCCCTGCAATCCCAATATCACTGTGATTTTTAAGAAAATACAAAATAAAGGTGAAATTACTATTAAATATCTCTATCAGTTATTCAATTAAATGAAGTTTAAAGTGCATGTTTGTAATATTGTAATGAAAGAGAAAATGTTTGTCAATCAGGCAGGAAAAGGAACAATTGTTTAAAGAAAGGATTTGAGTTGTGGCTAAAGCAACAGTGGTGGTATTTAGTTACAAGTTGGTTTTATTATCTTTCCCAACTCCATAAATCAACAACAGCTCTCTTATAAAATAAATTTACCTTTGTTGTCCCAAAACTGTTAGTGACTTGTCAGAACATTACTCTCATTTCTGCTGTCCTACTCTTTGCTCTCAACCTCCCCAGCTTAGGTATTAGATCCTGAGTGATTTTATTTTACATTTTATAAATCAAGGGGCTCATTTGTCAGCAGCCTGACATTTAAATTATTTCTATGCATCTAAGATGTTGTCCCTCTACAGAGAAAATTTCCATTGCCACTGCATATTTATGACAGAGTATTTTAAATATAATAGCAGCTAGATTCATTATAATGTGTGTGCAGAGATGATCTATCAAAATAAAATTATGGATAAATTGGTAGCATAAGAACTTCTTATTATAGTATCCCCTGGAAGCTAATCATGTGAAGTATAAGCCATACCCAGCCAAGTGCATCACTGACTGGTGATTCTGAGTAAACTACTTTCTACATAGTACTCAAGTCCTTGTTCTAAGAATTCAATATTAGGTGAATCAGTATGTACATTATTTTTCCATCTTAAATTAGCTGGAGACTCTGCAGTTTCTTTGTTGTCTTATAGAGATTTTCAAGAAGTGAACAGAGGGTGGGGAGACAGTAGCTGGTTAGTGTGCCTGTAACACTCTATCATGAGGACCTAAATTTGGATCTTCACATCGGCATCACGGAGAACATGGCGGAATGGGTTTATAACCATAGCAGTGGGAAAGCAATACAGACAACCCTGGGGGGTCAGTGTCTAGTCAGTGCAATCAAAAGATGATTTCTGATGTAGGGTTGGTGAAGATCTTTTCCCAGTCTGTAGGCTGTCACTTTGTTCTGTTGACAGTGTCTCCTGCCTTACAGAAACTTCTCAGCCTCATGACGTCCCTTTTATTAATTGTGGACCTTAAGGCGCGAGATGTTGGTATTCTGTTCAGGAAGTTGTCTCCTGTGACAATGTGTTCCAGGCTCTTCCCCGCTTTTTCTTCTAACCAATTTAGTGTCTCTGGTTTTATGTTGAGGTCTTTAATCCACTTGGATTTGAGTTTCGTGCATGGTGACAAATATGGGTCCAATTGTATTTTTCTACATGTAGACATCCAGTTAGACCAGCACCATTTGTTGAATATGCTATCCTTTTCCCGTTGAATAGAATTGGCTTCCATTCAAAAATCAAGTGAGCATATGTGTGCTGATCTACCCAATGGACAGGACATTCTCCACAGTTATGTGGAGAGAAGGAACTGACTCTGACATGAAGTGCGGTGCTCCATATTTGACCACCTCCCCTTGAGGGCACTCAAAGAAAGATTAAGCAGGCTACCAAGATGAGACTTAATAGCCTATGACCATATAGTGGGGGAGGAGGTCTCCCTAGGTCTTAGACCTAGGGGAGGGGAATAGGGTGAAAGCGGGAGGGAGGGAGGAATGGAAGGATACAAGTGATGGGATACCAATTGAGTTGTAATCTAAATAAATTAATAACATTAAAATTTTTTAAATATGATTTCTGGTTTCAGAGGGAGAGAATGTCTCAAAAAACATGGTGGTGAGCAGTAGAGACACCTTTATGGGTCTGAGGATCTCCATGTGTGCCCATACATCCACATACAAACACATATGCACACACACCTAGACCAACAAATATGTAGACACACATCCACAATACACATTCACTGGGAAGCAAAAGAAGAAAATAAATTCACATTAGTGCTTAATTCCTAACTAAAACAGCAGAACATTCTTGGAAAGTATTCACACTAAATAGGGTAAATGTACACAGATAGTTCCTGGTGTCAATGGGTTGTCTTTCTTTGACAAAAAAGAGAGTGGAAGGCTTGCTCACTTAAATATTTAAACCCCCTGCTTTGTTAGGTCCCTTTTGAGGGAGATGTTGATAACCCATACACTATAACTATGAGACACACTCCTTGAAAAATGATTCTCAAGAAAAAATGACTTGCAAAAACTTGCTCAAAATCAAAACTGTGCATTCCAACGTTCTTTTTCATGCCAAATCTTGAAGAGGACAGGATGTGGTTTTTAACTGAGAGAATTTGTAAACAAATGAGAACTTAAATAAGAAAGAATAACACTTTGAATATTCGTTGAAAGGTGTAAGATCACAGGATCTGATTCCCAATGAGAGATAGTATAAACTGTTCCCAGAGAGGCAGTAACAAAAGACTCATAGCCCTCTGAGTAAAAACCAAGTCCAAGTATGGAGGTGTCAGTGCTAAAATCAAATCTGTGGAAAGGGATGATATGAGTTTTGACAAAAATTGTTCTTGATTTTTTCCTTCCTTTGATGTCATCAACACACTATTGTGGTCTCCTAATATTAAAAAAAGTAACACTCTTTTTCCCTAGTCTCTTAAAACTTTGTACAAAACTAAATGCATATATGAATTTACAGGAATTGTGGCAGCATTTACAATTTCAAGCCAGCTAACATCCCAGCATGGGAAGGTTCCCATGAAGTCCCACCACTAACTGAGTAGGTATTGTCATTTGCTCGCAGCTGAGAGAGGGACAGTCAGTTCCCTTCAATGATGTGGCATCCTAGGGAGTCTCCCACACTCTAGTGTAAGCTCTAGTCCCCAAATGGAACACATGGAAAAGGACACTCAGAGTTGGGTGGGTAGGGAGGTGAGAATGGAGAAGTGGGCTGTGTCTGGGAAGAGGTGTTGAATACAATCAATATACATTCTTAGCAAATGCTCAAAGATATAATAAAATGCTATATGAAACAGTCTGAAATAGTGTTCACAATAGCAAAATAGTTCACTACACATGTATCAATGTATATGAATGAGAATGAGCTATCTGCTGATGTCAATAGTGTGTGACAGGGTCTGAAAGTCATGGCTTGCTCCTAAATTTGGAGACCTTTGGGCGTATCAAAGTATTATAAGCACATATATCTAATGACTAGCCAATTTTGAATCTGAAATGAGAAAAGTGTGAATTCTCCCATTTACTCAAGGCTGGCAGACTCAGGGAAGGAAAGAAATAAATAGCCAGACAGCATGGCTGAACACCCTTCCCTCTGCAGCAAGCACGTTGTTGGCTCTTTGTCAGTGTGAGTGATTAGAAGCAGCTCCCTGAACAGACTCTGTGGTGCGGTGCCCCAACTGAGAGCTGTCTGCTGTTCTTTGAGTAGTAGTTGTTAACGCTGCAGATTGATGGCGTTCTCCAGTCTCCAGTTAGAAAGGGAAAGCAGATGTGCATGTGCAACACACCCAAGCACATAAGAAAGGCCACAGACCTTTCCCCATCTCAGTTACCATAACTTAATGTCTAGAAAGCTTCACATGGCAGACAATCGGCACATCTCATGTTATGCAAACCAAGCTCCTGAACTCCTCTGTTCGTATAGCTTATTCTCTGAGATGCAGTCATTGAATATAAGTTCAGACTGCTCTGAACTGCTTCTGGTGGTGTATTGCAAACGTTGCATGGTTTCTTTCCTTCTAATTCTTACAGGACCTGCTTTTTTTTCTTGGATTTTCATACTAGAAGCGTGTGCGTGCGTGTGTGTGTGCACAAGCACTTCTTCATATGAGCCTGTGTCTGTAGTTTTGTATGAGAGCCTGTGCCTATACTTATAAGCTTATATGTGTGCTTCTCTATGTGATAATGTGCTGTGTGTGTGTCTGTGTGTGTGTGTGTGTGTGTGTATGACTGTATGCAAGAGAGAGATTACTCTTACTTAGCCAAAATTGCTCAATAAAGATAAAATAAAAAGTGACAACACAAATGTCTCATGACCTTGGAGCTCTTTTTCTAGAAAGCTGTCATTAAGTGGCTAAGTTCCCCCTTTTTGGAAAATTTAAAATGATTAACAGCATATTATATGTCAGTAGATCATACAAATATGGATATTTGATTTTTAGAATGAAATATACCATTCTATCCAAAGACAAAGTAATTTTGATTCATTTATAAGAACATAATAAAATAGTAAAATGCAGAAAATACATGATATGTTATGGGCAAAAAAGTAATTTAAAAATGAATGATATTCATTTTTATATCCAACTGCATGCTTATATACAATACAAAATGTTGCCCCACACTCATGCATAAGTTGTTTTTATGATGGTGGATACTATGAAAGGCTTTGTTTAGGCAGCTTACCTCACAATTTTTCTATTGGTTTTCACTAAGAAAAATTATAAGCACTTAATACAATAAAGAGCAAACACATGGAGGAAAATCTTAAAGAATCATTAAAAGTTCAGCAAAGGTTGGCGTGTCTTACCAGAGCTTTCAAACTATACCCTAGATCGTGTTTTAAAATGGAAACATATGCATTTGTTTTCATGCTTTTCTGTTCCTGTAATTTTTAAGACCCAATATCTAGTCATATAAAACAGAAAGATACATAGTAAGCAGAAAGCAATTGTAAGTGTCTTCAAATAAAAAAGACATGGTAAGGTTGGGGTTTGCCTGTCCCATGAATGCGTCATTGCGTGTTTGTGTGTGTGTGTGTGTATGTTACAAGAATTTAAATTTTTTTTAGTGTTTGTTTATTAGTTTCGTTGCAGAGGAAATATCTGTGGCAGTCAGAGAACAATTTATCAAATTTAGTTCTCTCTTCTCATCCTGTGTGTTTCTAGGGCCCAAACCCAGGTCATCAGACTCAGTGATAAGCCAGCCCCTTTGTCTCAGAGCCATCTCCCTGGATCCCACACATATTTTGAAAGGGAAACATTTTAGGTGAAGAGCATAAAACTTACAAAATGATGACTATCCAGTACTAAGTTATTCTTCATAAATTTAGGCAATATGTAACAATTTGTCTCTTTGATATTCCTTGCATCATTCCTAATGTATGTCTTTAAAGATTTTAAATTGTCATTTCAATTTTTGCTCCTTTTTAAAATTTTTTTAATTTAATCTTCTTTATAGGCTATTGTGCTCTCTTTCTCTCTGTCTGTCTCTCTCTCTCTCTTTCTCTCTCTGTCTCTCTCTCTGTCTCTCTCTCTCTCTCTCTCTCTCTCTCTCTCTCTCTCTCTGTGGGTGTGTGTGTGTATAGTGTAAAATCTGTTTGTGTTCTCCATGACTTTTCTATTAGGTTGTTTGATTTATTATTTTCCCCAGAGCTATAAGGAATTCTTATGTACTAAGGAAATTAGTCCTTCGTGAGCCATATTCTTTGCAAATATTTATTCCTACTTTTATTATTCATTTGTCTCTGACTTTGGTTATTGAGTTGTGCCTGCTAGGTTCCCTTCAAAGGAAAAGTTATTGAGGCAGCTCCTGCATGAAGTGCTGGCAGCTCACTGCACAGCTTTCTGCCACCCCAGGGACTGTCTCAGCATCAATTTATTTGCACTCTGCAAGGCAGGTCCATTGAGAGGAACCGATATCCCAAAACTTCTTCAGACCAAGATAAAAGGCCAAATATTTTGGCTGATTGTGAGACCTCTCTGATGACCCATTCCAGATACAGAAGTCCTCAGGAGCTCAACCGAAACTGCCACTCAGGTTCCATTGTGGCTTCAACTTTTGTCTTTGTCTCTCACTGTATCCTTACTTCTCCTTCAACACATTTAGCTATGGAGATTGCTTGTAATCCAAAAACTAATTTAAATATCAGAAGTTTGTTCACAAAGAGACAAAACTCTCTCTCTCTCTCTCTCTCTCTCTCTCTCTTTCTCTCCCCCTCCTCTCCTCTCTTCTCTCTCCATATATCCATAGTCCATATACATGTATATGTGTACATTTATACTACATATAACATATAATGTATAATGTTACATGTTAAAATTTTATAAGTTTTATTATAAAAACATAAATAAAACACACACACACACACTAAAATAAACCAGAGTCTCTACTATAATTTAAGATCTCTAAGAATAACTCCCAAATGCATTATCACTGACTGCATTACTCACCATTATTTCTAGATTATATTAACTTGTAGAAGCTGTTCTACATCATTCATTATACACACACACACACACATATGCACATGCTTCATGTGTGAGTGAGTGTCTTGTGTGTGTGTATGTGTGTGTGTGTGTGTTGTATGTATGTGTGTGTGTGTAGATGGAAATGTTGATTGATAGGATATGGGACTATTCACTACTAGAGACTTACCAATTTTATATAAACGAAATTTCATAAGTGGCAGTGATGTTAAAAGATCTGTTCCAATGGATTCTTTTCCTATCCATTAGATGGGCAGTTGGATGGAAAATAATCTTTACTTAAGTTAGATGTTAACTGCAAATCCGATAGATGATGAGTTTGTAACACAGAGTCTGTTAACCATCCACCTTGTCCAGAGTCAGGGCAAATGAAAGCCTCCTCAGACAACCTAACATGTTTTTATAACCAGCCTTTCAACAGCCACAGCTTATCCTGAACATTCTTTATTAATCTCTGTTGTAATTAAGTATATTTGTGAACCTGACTGGGTTAGGGAATATCCAGATATATAATAAAATGTTATTTCTGCTGCATCCCCAAGGGTTTTTCTGGTAGATACTGATCAATCCGAGGTCCATCTGCAGCCCTGTGGTTGGGTCTCTATCATCTATCTACATTATCTGTTTTTCCTTATGCCTCTCTGGAGAATTACTACCGTGATCACATAGCCTTCTTACTGAAATAGCTTTGAGGCTCTAGAATATTTTAAACACCTTCAGTTCATGTTGGCAAGTCTTCAAGACATTTTGCTTTTTTAGAGTCTTATAATTCTGGGGATTTCTATATTTGCAATCTGCAATTAAAACAAGCATGTAGACATTTACAGAATGGATGCTGTCCAAACTTTCCTTGTGAGAAGATGTAAGCCATTGATTTTGTTGTAGTTTTTGTTTCCTTGCTTCTCCTCAGGCACTGAAGATTTCTCTGGTCATCATACTTTATCATTTTCCTTGAGTGCTCTTATCTGAGAGCCACATGTGCCTGGTAAAAAGGACTCCATGTCTCTGCAGAGTCTTTACTACCCTATTCTTGATTTCTATGCCAGGAGCAGCTCTTTCTAAACTAAATCTCCTGTAACATAGCGGCACTTCCTCCCACTGCACTTAATAACCATTAAAAACTCAACGCCCCTGCTTCATAGATACTCCAACAAATAACTTCAGATTGCTCTTTAATGCAAATTCAAATCCTTCCTATAAGCAAACACATATATTGCCACAGAATTGCATGTCACTAACTTCTTCTAGAAGAACAGAAAATGGCACAGATCAGACCGAGTCTCCAGTCGGCCTCTATTTGTTACCTAGTGCCAATGTGCATCCAGTTGTGTTCATCAAACTTAGTAAATGTTTAATGGCGGCTAATTGAATGCCTCTGTGCATAAAAGGCCTTGAGTGGCAGGTTTGGCTACCTGAGTTTGATTCCCAAATGTTGTGTAGATGCTTCCTGTGAGATTGAAACATTCTATCATGCAGGGAAGCTCTTTAAGAAAGAAGATAAACAACTCAAACTGTCTTCAGGAAGTCCCTGACTTTGACCAGAGTCACTAGACTCCTCCCTGCTAGGAATAAACAAGACTTATGAGAGTCACTCTCAGCAAGCCAAGCTGCAAAGAAGACACTGAGATGAGACCAGAGGCATGAAAGAAAAAGAAATCAGTCAAGCTACCTGAAAGAAAGAGAATTAGACCCACTCAGTCTCCTGAAAGGGACACTCTCAGAAAACTGGGAATAGGGCTACCTCAAGACCCAGCTATTCCACTCATTGGAATATACACAGAAGATGCTCCCCCACACAAGGGCATATGCTCAACCATGTTCATAGCAGCCTTATTCGTAATAGCCAGAACCTAGAAACAACCTAAATGTCCCTCAGTCGAAGAATGGATAAAGAAACCGTGGTACATTTACACGATGGAATACTACTCAGCTATTAAAAAGAAAGAAATCCTGAAATTTGTGGAAGAATGGATGGAACTAGAAATGATCATACTGTGTGAGTCAACCCAGAAGCAGAAAGACTCATATGGTATGTACTCACTTATACTTGGATACTATCCCAAAAGGGATGTCCCATGAAAGTCTTCACTTCCCATGAGATTGGGATAGATGTGAGGACATCCTATTGGGACCCTGAGTGAGAGAATTATAGGAGAATGGGAAAATAGAAGGATCCAGAGGGTCCTTGAATCCTACAAGTAGAGCATCATGATGGGCGGATCTGGACCTAGGGGTTTCTGCTCAAACTACTACACCAACCAAGGACAATACATGCAGTAAACATTGAACCCCTATTCAGATCTAGTCAATGGACAGGACATTGTGTGAAAAGCATGGATTGACTCTGTCATGAACTCTGATGTCCCCTATTTGATCACTTCCCCTTGGTGGAGAGGCCTGATGGCACTCAAAGAAAGGATAAACAGGCTACCAAGATGAGACTAGATAGATAGCTTATGACCATATAGTAGAGGAGGAGGTCCCCCTTGGTCATAGACTTAGGGAAGGGGAAAAGGGTGAAAGCAGGAGGGAGGGAGAAATGGGTGGATACAAGTGAGGGGAAAACAATTGAGATGTAATCTGACTAAATTAATTAAATAATAAAAAAATTTTAAAAAGAAAAAAAGAAATGGACACTCTCCAACCAGAAGGCCGTACACTGTGTTCCATGTTCCCGGTTTTAATAATGCAACTGTCTTTATGTGATTTCTGCTCCTATAAGCAACCCCAATACAAGTCATTGGTTCAATATTTTGAACATTGGTGGCATCTATGTTTGGTTCTGACATAGGCTCTAGAGTGAGTTTACATGGGTTCAGTCTCCCCAGGAAAAGTCTTGTCAAACAACACCAGGTCTACATGATCTACATGACAGAGATACCTGCCTTCTATAAATGCTCTCTGAGATCTATACACAGGGTGCCCGTATGGACACACACAAAATAAGTAAATACATTCCCTAAAATAATTTTACCACTTAGTAGTCTTGTCAGCAAAAGGACACATTGTAACCTCTTAGTTACCAGTGATGATAAAGCAGGTCAACTTACATAAAGGTTTATCAAGGAATACATACATTTTTTAATGTTCTAACTACTACTTCTTCTTTTTCTCTGATATTCTTATGATTGATTTCTCAGATAACCATAATTAAATGATAAATCCTTATTGGATCTAAAAAATAATTGACCCCATCCCAGTAAGATGCACTGTTAGTAGTAAAAGACTACAGAGCCATTAAGGAGGTTGAGAAAAGCAAACCCTCAAAATCTTTGCAAATCAGAATTACTGTGGCTCTTGTGGAAAACAGTGTGGAGGTTCTTCAGAAGGTAAAAACCCAATCCAGAATTCTCACTGCTTCATACATATCAAGACGAAATCAAGGGGCCGCAGCAGTGGCTCAACGGTTACAAGTGTGCTTTGCTTATGCAGAGGGCCTGAATTCAAATCCCAAGGATTTGTATGTTAGGTGGCTAACAGCAGCCATTAAGTCCAGCTTCAGGGGATCCAAGTACGCTGAGATCCACGCTTAACTGCACTTGGGTTCATATACCTGCGCATAGACTCAGACTCATTAAAAACAAAAATAAAACACAAGACAAAGTCAAATTATATGCTAGCAAGACATCTAAATCTTGATGTTTGCTGAGCATTATTCAAGATAGCCAATGAAGGGAAACTACCTACTTGTCCTGCACAATATTCAACACTGGAGGGATGGCGCAGTGGTTAAGAGTGCTCCTTGCTCTTGAAGGGGAAGTGCTTTTGGTTTCCGTGGCCACATCATGTGGCTAACCACTGCCCGTAACCCCAGCTCCGGGTCTGATGTTCTCTTTTGGCTTCTGCTCCTATGTCCACTCATATGCACACGTGATTATGCATATAGACTTCTAAATAAAAGTTTTAAAACATCCAAGAGTGGTGGTATACCTTTTTAAACCCAGCACCATTTCCCAGTTTTCTGAGAATGCACCAGACTGATTTCCAAAGTGGTTGCACAGGTTTGCACTCCTGCCAGCAATAGAGGAGTTGTTCCATTTTCCCCACATCCTCACCACCATGTGCTGTTACTTGAGGTTTTTTATCTTAGCCATTCTGGTCGGTCTAAGATGGAATCTCAGAGTGGTTTTGATTTGCATTTCCCTGACGCCTGAGGCCGTTGAATTTTTCTTTAAGTGCTTCTTGGCCATTTGAGGTACCTCTGTTGAGAAATCTCTGTTTAGCTCTGTACCCCATTTTTAAAATTGAATCATTTGTTTTAGCAGTGTTTACTTTCTTGACTTTTTGATATATTTTGGATATTAATCCCTTGTCTGATGTTGGGCTGGTGAACATCTTTTCCCAGTCTGTAGGATGTTGCTTTGTTCTGTTGACAGTGTCCTTTGCCTTACAGAAGCTTTTCAGTTTCATGAGGTCCCATTTATTAATTGTTGATCTTAGAGCCTGGGCTGTTGGCGTTCTGTTCAGGAAGTTTTCTCCTGTGTCAGTGAGTTCAAGGCTCTTTCCCCACTTTTTCTTCTAACATATTTAGTGTGTCTGGTTTTATGTTGAGGCCATTAATCCACTTGGAGGAAAAGATATCATAGTCAACAAATGGTGCTGGTTTATCTGGATGTGAACATGTAGAAAAAAATGCAAATGGATCCATATTTATCACCCTGTACAAAACTAAAGTTTAAATGAATTTTGAAAAGCAGGATGACTGAGGTTATGTCACATTCATAGAAAAAATTGTTTCACATAGAAGAACGTTTACATAATACTGATGATGTGATGGACCCTATTAGCATTGAACGGCATATGTTCCGAGGACGCAATGGAACATAAAGTCACCATGTAGATGAAAACGGCATAGAAAACTTCCATAGATCCATAATTAACCTGAAAATTGAGAATCAACACCTGTTCTGGATAATTTTCAGAAGGGAAGTGTCAAGTGGGGACCTGCTTGTGTGGTGGGCACAGTTGTTACTTTTCAAGGTCAGCTGCTAATTTGTATCATTTATGTAACTGGTTCTGTCAGAAACCTCATATGAATTTCGGGAGGAATAATTGGAGAGTGTGAATTCTTTGCCAATTTTTTTCAACTAGGAAAAACTGGGAGAATTACTAATCCAAAGTCAATAACTGAAAATTCCTCCAGCTATAACTAGGATAATAAATCTCAGAAGGTAGCAGGGGCCGAAGGAAAAATGATGTCTATTCTTTTTTCAGTGTGCTCAGGAGAGATGCCTTGGGTGTTGGCCACAGAAACTGAAATGGCATCGAAAGACTTTTGTCAGCATTTTAAAAGAGGGACCATAGGAAATAAATGAGCCTTATTGATTGTTATTCTCTGTGGATCTCTGTGGTGCCAAAGCCCATTCTCCAGATCTAATACCCAGAGTGAAAGCCTACCATCAATTCACCCGGAGACATTAATGCATTCCCCGTACATGCCATTGAAAGTTGGAGACATATAAAGGTGTGAAAGAGATGGGAGGCTGAAAAATGAGTCAAAAGGAAAGGCAGAAGAAGCAGACAGTTCAGTGAGGCTGTGAAGATTCTCTGTGTAGCAAGTATACAGAAGACCAGACTACAGGCTGGTACCCATCCTGTGTTTTGGATGCCAGTTGAGACAGCCTGAGCATTAGGCTCTTTCCTGATTCCAGACTTCTGCAAGTAACAGTATACTTTCAGTGATATTTATTCTATTATTATTTATTTTAGTCCTGTTGATTCAATTGTCTGTTTGAACTTTTCTTTTGACTTTCAAGGAGTCATATTTGAGATGGCAAAATTTGAGACAACTCACAGTCACAGTCTTGAACAAAGGTTTTCATTAGAGGATGTTTACTAAACTTTCACTGTGGGCAACACTCTAACTACAGCTATAGGGTTCTAGTTGTTTACCATAATGTAAATAATTCTCTGTGGATGTTTATTGTGTCATTTTTTCTTTTCCAAAGCTTTATAGGCTGAGGGGCCTATGCTGTTGTCATAGTTAACTTAGAGCCTGAGTCTTGCAATCATGTCAGAAAGTCTAGACAAAGAAATAGGAATTTTTATTCAGTGTACAGCTACATATCTATACCGCACATCTCTTTTGTGTAATTTTCTTTCACAAACAATAATACAATGTATGATTGATTTTTCCTCCCCTCTTGACCATGAGTAAACTGGGTTGAATGCAAGAAAAAATATTGTAACAAATTATACCATAAATAAAATGAAGAGCTGCCATTAGATAATAAACTCAGTATCACTGATTGAAAGTTCTACCCAAGTATTGCTTTTCTTTACTGACTGAGAAGGCAATTTACAGGATGGACACATATGATTTCAGTAGATCAGTAAAAGATAGAGACATGAAACCACTCTTACTCTGTACTTGTGTTTCATGCTTGAAAATAGGAAGCCACCATGTTTGTTTTCCCGAAAACCTGTTTGCTTGGCATTTACAGTTAATTTATCTCCTGTTCCTTCTGCCTTAGAATTTTTGTGTTGAGGATACTGCCTCTTGGTAGGGTTCAAGAGAAAAGCGTATGATATTGGGATGTAAGCTGTAACTGCTGACAACTGAGAAAGTAGGATAGGGCAGGAGATTGTGGTACCAGTTGTGAAGAATGTGCTTCATGCCTCAAGATTATGGATCTAGAGACTTGGACGTTACTTGTGTGGTGTTAATGGTTTACAAGATTTGCAACAAGCAAAGCTGTAAGGAAAGGGGATGTATGATGATTCCATGGTATATGATGATATGCATTTAAAATTGTATGTGCCTACACACACATATGCATGTAGACACACACGTCTGTAAAAATGGCATGAAACATATAAACATTCAGTACTTACTATCTTTAATAATCCATTGTGAAAGCTTATGGTGTCAACACAGTCTAATTCAATGATACCTAAGAGCTAATAAACATATACTTTTCATAGTGTATATCATATTTCTTCAATGATAAATAGGATATGCGGCTCTGACCTACTAAATAAATTAATACATTGAGGTATTAATAACATGGGAAAGTCAAGCCAGACAAGGTTGGAAGTCACCAGAGAATGTCGTTGAGACCTCTCTGTCACAGCTCCTTTCTGTCTCCCTGTCTTTGGTCCCTGACTACCATGATATGTCCTTCTCTGCTCTGCCATATACCCTCCTCACTATGATGGGTCGAATCCTCTGAGTCAATGAGAAAACAATAAACATTTCTTCATTTAAATATATTTTTTCTTTAAAAATTTTTTTAATTAATTAATTTATTCAGATTACAACTCAATTGTTCTCCCACCACTTGTATCCTCCCATTCCTCTCTCCTTCCCACTCCCACCCTATTCCCCTCCCCTAGGTCCATGATCGAGGGGCATCTCCTCCCCGACTTGATGGTCACATGCTATCAAGTCTCATCTTGGTAGCCTGCCTATTCTTTCTTTGAGTGCCACCAGGGCTCCCCATATTTTAACTGAGTATTTTAATCACAGTGATATGAAATGTTTTACACAGATACACACACATACAGACACAAACAGAGAGAGAGAGAGAGGGAGAAAGAGAGAGAGAGAGAGAGAGAGAGAGAGAGAGAGAGAGAGAGAGAGAGAGAACTGTTTGTATTTTTCTGGTATGAAGTAGCAGCAAGTATAAGGTATAAGGTGATATTTTTCTTGTTTTAACTTTGCTAGGTTGACACTATGTAAAGGATATTTGAAGAGCTTCTCTATTGTATTTAAGTGAAATTTGCAGACTGTCTTCCCCTTATTTCAATGACACTGATAATTGTAGCTAATTATAGGAAAAGGAATGGAAAAATAATACATGTCAAAGACATATTTATCTTCAGCAGTTTGCATTTTAAAGGTTCTGTTGTGAGAATTCATAATCCCTGTCACTTATTATCATGGGCTCTCTTTCATTCAATTACAAAGTCTCAGCAGCACATTTTGCATAAACTACAAAATGTTCTCTTCATCTTCTGGATGGATCCTCAGTGAACCACTGAAGCTGACATATTAAGCATCGTAACTAGTGAATACCTAAGTTTTTTTTTTTTTTTTTGTAAATAAGGGTAACTATTCATTTATAGAAATACAGCACCAGTTGTAGATTGTCCAATGTAGACTTTTTCTGTTTTTCCATCATTTTCGGGTTACATAATTCTTGTACAAGCTGAATTTTGTTAAAATTCATAAACCAGTTTTGGTATTGACAGTTTTCTCAGCTTCAATTTCATTGATCTTTCCATCAGTATGCTTCCCTTTTCCTTGACCCAATATAGGTTACTACATTGCATTAACTGATCATATCTCTCCATCCTCTAAAAAATGAGCTTCTCAGTGTCTTTCTCATTTTTAGTACCCTGACTATCAGGCTACCAAGATGAGACTTCATAACCTATGACCATATAGTGAGGGAGGAGGGCCCCCTCGGTCATAGACCTAGGGCAAGGGAATAGTGTGAAAATGGAAGAGAGGGAGGAACAAGAGGATACAAGTGATGGGATAACAATTGAGTAATAATCTAAATAAATTAATTAAATTAAAAAACAAGAAAAGAAATATTTAAACTAATTTTCATTACAAAAGGATTTTATTTTTTTAGAATACTCATTCTCAGCCTGAGTCTGACCCATCTATTCTATATTCTGAATACCTATGCCTATTCCACTACAGCGCCCTCCAAATCTCATAGCATCACTGCCATGACTCAGCCCAGTGTGGTCCAGTCTAGTAGCCTAAGGCCCTAGAATGGAGAAACATGGTTTGGTATTCTCCTCATGTTCAGCAGTAGGTTAATCCCAAATATTTATTAATTCTGTTTTCCCTGAATAATGGAACAGATGACCCACACAACATTCTTTAGAGAAGATTTAAGAGTGTCCATCAAAATAGCATTTACACTTATAGTCAATATCTATCTTAGTAAATCTCTAAATCTATTATGTATATTATCATTCTAACATATAGTTGATGAGCTTGACATTGCTGCACAACTGACTTTAGTATCTGCCTGAGCCCTTTGTTTCATAAACTCCTGGCAGTGAGCATTTCCTACTCTTCTGTGTTTCCCACTGTTTTCCTCTAACCTTGAAGTCTGATTTGCAGCTTGCAGCCGGTACCTATTTCAGTTATGCCCCATTATCTGAAAATTAATGCACAGCAAGTGAATTGGGCTCAGTGAATCTGCTTAAGTTTGCTGTGTGTCTCCACAGGAATCTCATTACATCTCTGTCTCTATGAAGTTAATAGCTGCAGGAAGCTTCTGCCATGGATCAAAGTTCACTCAAGTCTGTCCGTGTTTATCCCCGTCTTGAAGACACGTTGTTCTTTTCCTCATCTCTTTTCTACCTACTGGGATTTCACATGTTAAATACTAAATATTTCCACGGAGAGTTTATATCTTTTTTCATGCTGTTCTGTTGGGGGATGGCTAAGAATACTTCCTAGATTTAGAGCCAGGTAGCTGGTGTACGGTAGCTACAACTTAGCAGAATGCTGGGAAATAGACAGGTTCTACTCTGAGTGTCACCTGCTCATCTGCCAACTTACTATTGAGCAGCTTGAGAACATTCCTGAGTTTTAATCTACTCTGATTCTCAGAAGTGGAAACCACCTCCCAACTCAAAACATGCTTGTAAACCTAAGAGAACTTGACCTTACTTCTATAAGAATTCAAGAGATACTTGATATTTGCTGCTATACCGTGAGGACACAAGGAGATATTACCAAGGTAAACCGTTGAAGCTAGATTCCCATGAACAAGATGTAGCTCAGGGTCAGGGTACTCACCTATTATGTATGGGCCTTGGGCTCATTATCTAGGACTGTAAAATAATGAGAATGTTGTGGTAAAATAAAGGTAACAAAGATAATCAAATTTCATCAATATTTGATATAATAAGTTAAGTCAATAATGTAATAAGCATGCTACAAATTTCATTAGGCCATTATAGTATTGATTTTTATATATAGTTCCTGGAGACTTTATTTCCACCAAAAAGAGCCAACCAAATATTTAAGTCAACATGATGGAGTTACTAAAAGATGGAGGATTTCAAAGATCAAAAATGCAGCTGATCAGAACCAAATCCTGGGACACAGCAGGCTTGGGCCCTAGTTTGGTCACAGGGAGATGACAAGAGTCAGCCAGTGTATTGCTTTCTGTCCTGTTCTATAGGACCTCTGCTACTTCATGCTGGTTACAAAGATTCTTATAGAATGCAAAAGGGAATCTCACCTCCTTATCTGTTCTCTCTCTCTCTCTCTCTCTCTCTCTCTCTCTCTCTCTGTGTGTGTGTGTGTCTCTCTCTCTGTCTCTCTCTGTCTCTCTGTCTCTGTCTCTCTGTCTCTGTGTCTGTCTCTGTCTCTGTCTCTCTGTCTCTGTCTCTCTGTCTCTCTGTCTCTCTGTCTCTGTCTCTGTCTGTCTCTGTCTCTGTCTCTGTCTGTCTCTCTGTCTCTCTGTCTCTCTCTCTCTGTCTCTGTCTCTGTCTCTGTCTCAGGAGAGAGATATAGCCATGTGTTTAATGAAAGGTACATGTTTTGTAGTTAGGCTTTTATCTTTATCATCTTAGCACAGTGGTTCTCAACCTATGGGTCACAGCTTTGAGTGATTAAATGACCCTTTCATAGGTGATGCATATCAGATATTCACACAATGATAAATAGCATTATCAAAATGACAGTTATGAAGTAGCTATGGAATTATTTTATGGTTGGGGTTCTCCACAGCATTGAGGAACTGTATTAAAGTGTCGCGGCACTAGGAAGGTTGCGAACCACTGCCCTAGTACATATTATCATCCAGACACATGTTCTAGATCATAATGAGTAAGACCTTTCATCATTATCTAACTGGAAGTCTCAATCTAGGATTGTTATAAGGATTGAATGAGACAATGAATATGAAAGTGCTTTAAGTGTGTTAGCCATCTGATAATTGCGAGTAGTTTTGAAAGAAATCCCTATGGAGATTATGTCATCCTGATTATTACCTAGTGATTGAAACATTTTTATAATCATAAATTAAAATTAGTCTTATTAATTTTTTGGAAAGCTATTGGTTAAATATTACTTTAGGGAAAGTCTAGGGTGGTTTTCAGATATAGCAGTGTCTGAGCACATACATTTTTCCTATTCCTAGAAGAGAATTTTTTTTAAACTCAAGTTATTTTTTATTGACCTCTCCATCTGTTTGCTAATCTATATGTTGATCACAAATAGACTAGGGTAGACTTAATTTTTTTCATAAACAATATCTCTCCAAACCAAGAGTAAAATAAAACTTTTCTTCTAATTTAAAATACTCAGGCATGAACATTCTAACAATAAAAAAAGACTAACAGGAAATTATAAAACTTTTATAATAATACATAAATGCATTATTACTTGGTAAGCAATGAAATCTTTATCATGAAGAAGAAAAATAACAAATGCGATGAAGTTAAGTCAAAGATAATAAGAGTAGATGATGTTAATATTCACAAGAATGAATGTCAGTTATTTAATATTTCATTAAGCCATTTGGAAATGTATGCCAGGATATCTAAATTTTTATCTGTTTGAAATAATAATTATAAGACTGTAAACGTCTCCTTTAAAAAAATCTAAAAACCAAAGATGATATTTATAACCATGGATTATTTATATAATAAAGCTACAAGGAACTATGGTAAACACTCTATTATAGAGTGTTAGACAATAGGCTTATAATCTATACCATGAAACATTGGTCAAATATTAGAATTTCTGTTTTTGTTTTTACAAATTCTCTTTGAGAACTTTAGTAAAATTGATAAATTTTTCTTAAATCTTAGTGACTTTAATTTTTTGTTTTAATTTTATTAATTTATTCAGATTACAATTAAATTGTTATCCCATCACTTGTATCCTTCCATTCCTCCCCGCTCCCGCTTTCACCCTATTCCCTTCCCCTCCTCCCCCACTATATGATCATAGGCTATCAAGTCTCATCTTGGTTGCCTGCTTATTCTTTCTTTGAGTGCCACCAGGCCTCCCCACCAAGAGGAGGTGGTCAATTATGAGCACCAGAGTTAATGTCAAAGTCAGTCCCTGCTCTCCACATAGCTGTAGAGAATGTCCTGTCCATTGGGTAGATCAGAGTTTGGGTTTGATGTTTACTATTGTATTATCCTTGGTTAGTGCAATAGTTTGAACAGACCGCCCTGGGCCCTGATCCACCCATCACAATGTTCTTCTTGTAGGTTTCTAGGACCCTCTGGGTACTTGTATTTCCCCATCTCCTATATTTATTTTACCTAGAGTTTTAGTAAAATGTCCTTACATATATCCTAATCTCCTGGTAAATGAAGACTTTTGTGGGACATGCCTTTTGGGATAGTGCTCAATAAGTGAGTATATACCTTGTGAGTCTTTCTGCTTCTGGGTTAACTCACTCATTATGATCATTTCTAGTCCCATCCATTGGTCCACAAACTCCAGGAATTCCTTGTTTTTAATAGGTGAATAGTATTCCATAGTGTATATGTACCACAGTTTCTTTATCCATTCTTCTACTGAGGGACACTTAGGCTGTTTCCATGATCTGGCTATTATGAATAAGGCCACTATGAACATGGTTGAGCATATGTCCTTGTGTGATGGAGCATTTTCTGGGTATATTCCAAGGAGTGGAATAGCTGTGTCTTGAGGAAGCCCTATTCCCAGTTTTCTAAAAAAGTGCCAGATAGATTTCCAACGTCGTTGTACAAGTTTGCATTCCCACCAGCAATGAAGGAGTATTCCTCTTTCTCCACATCCTTGCCAGCAAGTGGTGTCACTTGAATTTTTGATCTTAGCCATTCTGATGGGTGTAGGATGGAATCTCAGAGTTGTTTTGATTTGCATTTCTCTGATGACTAAAGTGATGTTAGTAGTTACTTTTCTCATTCCAACACTAGCAAATAAGAAAGGTAGAAAGGGCTTGTTTTGGCTCATGGTTTGAGATTAAGATCAGTCATGGCAGAAAATCATCATGGCTACAGATTCTTAGGCCATGTGATCACATTTCACTTCAGTTAGGAAGCAGAGAGAAGTGAGTGCCCATCTCAGCTAGCCAGCTTTTTGTCTCGTTAGCCCATAGAATTGTGGTTGGGTGGAAGATGGATTTTTTTCCACCTACATTAACTTAATTAAAAACTCTCACAGACCAGTAAGAGGTTTATTTCCATGGTGATTATAAGCACTACCAATTTCACAGTCCAGATTAAGCATCATCTGTTAAGTAACATTAACACCTCCAGCATCATCAGAACTGATTGTCATCGCTGAGTACCATGATGTGTACACAGTCGAATGGGTTATGCCTGCAATTTCATGTTGTTCTCTAACATACATAGTTATGAAAACCATTGTTCAGACTGCTACCTTCCACTCAGAAAGTTTTTCGACTCTGGAAAGACAACTTAGCAATAAATTACTTATTGTCCAATCATGAGGATTAGATTTTGGATGCCAGTACTCACATGACAATCAAAATAGATGTATACAACATGCAAATCCCTTCCCAGCAGGAAGTTCTGAGTGATTAAATGCTCTGCGAACCCGTGTATACTCACTTCTTCATATTAGCCATACTAATGATCAGTAAGCCTGAGAGGCATTTGCACTGTGGCGATTCTATTGCTCTGTTTCTGTCTCCAGTTGTATTTCAGCAGCAGTGGAACTTTGAGGCAGCAGGCACTTTTAGTCCCGTCAGAATCACTAAACATGCTACATGGGGAGTTATAAAGGCAAGGATGTTCTTGTCGCGAAGATGAGAGGAGACAAGGATTTTTGAGTTGACAGGAATGGTGATAAGTAACATTTTAACGTATATCTTAAGATTATATTCATTATACCAAAGACTATGACATTTTTATATCTAGAAGTTATACAAGGCCTAGGCATAGAGTTGTTAACAAGGATGCCTATAAAGCATAATGAGCCAAACCCCAGATATATAGAAAGATGATAGGTGATAAAGAGTTTGATGATATACAGATAATAGAAATGATAAATGATTTACTGTAGAATGTAGAAATATAGAATATAGATAGATGATAGATAGATGATAGATGAAAAAGACAGATTATATATATTAAGGAGGAATAATAGATATATGATAAATTATAGATAGATAATAGAGATAGATAGCAGATATAAAGATGATTGATAGGTAATAGAAACAGATAAACATAGTAGACAGTAAATCTGGTAGATAAGATAATACATGATATATAAATGATAGAATTATTGATATACTTAGTCATGCATAATCACATATATTTATAGATTAGAAGTATGATATATACCCATTTTCATCTATCTATATATCTATATATCATCTACCTATCACACACATATATATATGTGTGTATATATATATATGTGTGTGTGTGTGTGTGTGTGTGTGTGTGTATGTGTGCATATGGAGTGGGAGAGAGAAGAGTCCAAAAGAAAATCTAGGGATTCATACTTGATTGGATTTTGTAGCAGTGTGTGCAATTAAACCATCCCAAGCAGTCAGTCCATTTAAATGCCAAAAAACTCTTCCCTCCTATATGTTGGGAAGGAACACACTTATGAACTACTACTGTATTAGTGTCCTTCATAAATTAGGCTACTTACAGCAGACATTTTACTTTCTATGCAGTAGTGCTCAGAACAGCACTTAGTAATAAGTTAGCTGCTGGTAGAAACCCCCCAGGGCTCTATTTGTTTGAGCTTTTAATTAAATTGCTGGAGGCAAACAATAACCCCACCAGATTCTATGTGAATGCTCACTGCACAAGACAATGAACTCAAGTTCTGCTTTTAACTGAAAATCACTTCTCTAAATAAAAATGTAGGTTCTTTTGTTCTCCTAAATAAAATATGAATGGGAACAGCTTTAGCTATAACTGTGCCATAAAATGGGAATATATACAGAGATAAGTTTTCCCATCACCTACAGTGATGTGTCTAGCTTCAGGTTTTATATCAACAACTTAGCCGCATATTTTTACCCATTGCTTCTCCTTCCTTTATGAATAAATACTATTCCTTATGATTAAATGGATGATCCTTTAAGTGGCTTAGAGTTTAAACATGAATACCCAGGGGAAAAATTATGCAAACTGGGCTGAACCCGAATCTTTAAAATGTCATGCAGAGTGATAACTCAATGGATAGAATATTTGCTGCACAATTGTGGGGGCCTGGGTTTGAATCGACAACACCCACACAAGGCTGAGCACTGTATGAAGAGTCTGCAGTGGCAGTGATGCTAATCACAGATGGGATGTATTGATAAGAGAGAATCTCCAAAATCTCACAGGCAAGCCTCCCTAGCTATGCAGTGGTCATTAAGAAGGCAAGCAAAGACTGATTTTGGGGGTTGTCCATAGGTATGATGTGGTATATGCATCTATAGAGACAGAACACACACACACACACACACACACACACACACACACACACACACAGAGAGAGAGAGAGAGAGAGAGAGAGAGAGAGAGAGAGAGAGAGAGAGAAACATTAAAAAAAAGATACTAAAAAGTCAGTCTGAAACATCCCAGAGAATATGTAACATGATGATATACTGAGCTTATTAATTTTTATTAAATTTAGGAAAACATTTTTTTCATAATGAAAATTTTGGCTCTGGAAAAATGGTCCAGTAGTTAAGAAAGCTTGCTGTTTTCATAGGAGACTCAAGTTCAATTCCATAACCCAAGTCAGAATGCTCACATCCTCCTGTAACCCCAACTCTAGATGACCCACCTGGGGACCTGCATGCATAGAGTGTGCATATACAGACACACACACAAAAACCCAATATATATATACATATATATATATGTATATATATATATATATATATATATATATATACAGCATGAGAATTGTATATAGTCGAACATGTTTATTCTTCTGCAACACACTCAAACAGCCATAAAAACATTTGTTCTCATCTTATGAGATGACAAGTATATGTGACTGAGACACGTGTGCTCATGGACAGTTACCAGATACATAGAGGAAGACACATTTTTACCAGCTTAATCCCAAGGAAAAGGAAATAACAGTCTTATGACTTTCACTGTGTATTCTATTGTTCCTTGAAAACATCTCAGTGGAATTCTCAACACTTATAAAAACAATTAATGCAATCTAATTTCCAATATATATATTTCATTCTTTGTGTTTTGGCTATTTGCAGCCTTGAAGAAAACATCTTTCCTATCTTGATGTGTTTACAATTCTGAATGTAGATAAATTTCTATCACACTTTGTCATTATCAACTTAAAACATCTATCTAGTCCTAAAAGCATCTTAACCTCTAAAAAACTAAGTTTCATTGTAAAACTAAGCTACCTGGTCTTCAATCCTTCAGAGACTTGAGATGGAATAAACTTGATTACCTGAGTATGCCGAGAGTGCAGGTTAGTAGCTTTCCAAATGAGAAGATGACAGAGACAGTTTGCTGCTGGAATATTCACCAAAAACTTACTTTTAATTAATAGACTTGAAGGATGTAATAGTTAAAAGGTGATTTATTTATTTAATCTTTTATTCAACACTGCCTACACTGAAAGACAATGTCTTCGGTACTATTCAAAATACTATCCATAGGCAGTATGGAGAATAAATCAAACAAACAAACAAACAAAAATGATACAAAGGATATCACACTAGGATATGTTTTAGAAAAAATGTTGAATAAAACAAATGTTATTATAGACATTACCAATGGAAAGACAAACATGTTACTAGTTCTTAAGCCTTTAAAGGTCTTTTTCTTTTCTTTTCTTTTCTTTTCTTTTCTTTTCTTTTCTTTTACAGACAGGGTTTCTATGTGTAGTCTTGGCTTTCCTGGAGTCACTTTGTAGATCACACTGGCCTCAAACTCACAGAGATATGCGTGCCTTTGCCTCCCCAAGTGCTTGAATTGAAAGGTTGAGCCACCACACCTGCCTGATTAAAGGCACATGCCTTTTATCCCAGGAGGCAGAGCCAGGCAGACCTTTGTCAGTTCAAGGCCAGCCTGGTATACAAAACAAGTCCTGGACAGCCAAGGCTACATAGGGAAAACCTGTCTCGAAAAAAAAAAAAAAAAAAAAAAAAAAAAAAGAAAGAAGAAACTATTATCAGGAAAGTGGAATGAAGAGATCGGAGGTACTCATTTGATTTTATCAATGGCTCTAGTATATTCCAACATCACAAGTTTATTAAAAGAGCACATAGATGCAACTATAAATATATATGCACACAGCTGTATTTATTTTTCTGTAACTACTTAAACATAGTCACTCTTGAAAAAGTGATTCACTCTTTCATGGTTTTAAAAACACATGCACTTATTTAACAAATATTTGGGGTTTGGTGTTCTAGATATTTCTAGGCTCTGTAGAGGAAAGGTTGAAGCAGGAAAACAAGCTAATGCTTCTGTGAATATGGATTCATCATCCCTGATGTAAGGGAAAAGATAACTCCCTGACCCAAGATCGTCTTGTTATAAATGTTACGCACATACATTAAGAGTGAAATCACTGAGAAAAGATGAGATGAAGAGATGTTCCCAACGCTTTAAAAGAGTTTTAGAAAACAAAACAAAATAAACAAACAGAAAACCCAGGAATTCTGAGAAGACTTATGCTTTGGTATGCTTCCTGAGGAGGACATTGGATAATAACTGCAGCAAACGTTAGTGCCCAAAAGTTTCTTTCAGCTTCTAATACTAATTATTGAAAGCACTCAGCCTTGAAATATTACAGGAAACAACCTCTTGGTAGATCAAATGACAATAGACCTAGACAGTGGATTCTCTCAGAAGATTGCTTTCCACCTGTCTTCTAAACATTCAACAGAAGGTCAACAGTCACTCAAAAGCAGACTAGAACCCATGGCAATAGTGCTGTGGGTGTGAAGTACCAGTCACTACTCTGGATATCCTTTCCTTCCAGACCTTGCTCTTTGTACAACTACACAATGTGACAGATTTGAG
Organism: Acomys percivali; assembly: GCA_907169655.1. Taxonomy (NCBI): domain Eukaryota; kingdom Metazoa; phylum Chordata; class Mammalia; order Rodentia; family Muridae; genus Acomys; species Acomys percivali. Next base: position 17,568,775 of record OU015751.1, on the reverse strand, counting down.
GGGTCTATCCTTTCATTTTTATTCTCTTGCATTAAACTATTTACTTACCTTATACTTGTACCACAACTTCCCCTACGTCCTCCTCTCCCAGACCTTGCCTCTCTCCTTCCCTCCTCAGTCTCTCTCCCATTTCTCCTCAGAAAAGAGGAGGCCTCAACCCACCTTGGCATACCAAATTGCAATAGGACTAGGCACCTCTTCTCCTCTTTAGGCTAGACAAGGTATCCCAGCTAAGGAAAAGGGATCCAAAGGCAGGGTTAGGGTTTTCTTCCAACCATGAAATAAATGATGCAGTTTGAGTGTCCCATAAGGGATCTAGGGCTGGTGTGATTAAAGGCCCATCCCTTAGAGTGATGCTATTTGGTGGTGCCATGACACCGTTTAGAGATGGCATGATGGGCATTCTTTTGGTCATTTATGGCATAAAATAATTTCTTAGCCACTAGATGCTTTGAAAGATACAAACCTGGTTCTGTGAATGTTCTCTTTGATTTCTGATAGAGCAAGGGCTGTTGAATCATGGCTACATTAGTGGTGTTTCCCATGCATCATTTATCATCAGTTTGTGCCATGGCCTGACTCAAGGACAACACAGTAAAACCAATATAATCCATTAACCTGGCCCCATAGTGGCTCATAGAGGCAGAACTGCTAGCCAGAGGGCCTGCATAGGAAGGACCTGTGCCCTCTGTATATACGTAGCAATGGTGCAGCTGGTTCTTCATGTTGGACTCCTAAAGAGGGAGCAGGGGATGTCTCAGACTACATTGCCTGATTTTGGTTCCCTTACTTCTAACCGGGCTCCTTATTATAGCCTCAATAGGAGAAGATGCCTCTTAT
>OU015751.1:17540606-17567925 GCA_907169655.1 Acomys percivali | reverse complement strand
TTTTTTTCTAAATATATATGTTTTCCACTTCAGAATTTAGTTAAATTCAGACTCGACAATGCAGTGGATATAAACATATTTTTGTTTTGATCCCAAATGTTAGATGTGAAACAGACTTATGTGAGGGTATCCAGTGTTTGTCTGCTGGAAGCATACTCATGAGAGGAAACATGGTTGTTTGTCTACTAGAAGAGGAGCCACCTCTTTCAGGGGCATGGTATTTGCCAACTGATAAACACTCTAGTACGGACTCTGAGAATATATATATTCTATTGGCTTGGCTTTTTGGCATCACTTCCCATGAATTCTTTCACCTATTTACTCTTGCTTACTTAATAAATACAAACCTATAATGTGTTCTATTAAAATTAAAATTAGCTATTAAAATATAAAGATTTTCCAGATAATTTTCTATTAGTTTTGGGGTGGACTATAATTTAATTACAAATTTTGTTTCTTTCCTTTTCTCCATCTAATCTTTTCTAGGTACCTCTGCTTTCTTTCAAAGTCAAGGTGTCATATTTAAGGATAATCTGAATTTTTATGTCATTTTTTTTTAAAGATTTGCTTCTTACCAGTTACAAATCTCTCCATAAATAGATGGATAGATGGATGGATGGATAGATGGATGGATGGATGGATGGATAGGTAGGTAGATAGATAGACAGACAGACAGACAGACAGATATGCATTTTCCGTGCAGCCAACTTCTGTTGAGTTTTCAGTATGACATCATTTGGGTGAGACCTAGCAGCCAGGCATTGACCATGCCAGTTTCTCTAAAACAGTAGTTGTTAAAACTGTGTAAGAGAGAACTTAATGCCAAATCCACTTGAATCCACATGAAGGACTGTTTCTTTCCTGGAATGTTCCACCTGAGTCCTGCTTTATTTGGGTAGCAACAACAAAGTACTTTGCGACTTTAAGGTGTTTCTTCACTGTGCTCAACTGACCCAAAGATAAGCAGTGCTTTAGGGACAATTCATAATTACATCTCTTCAAGCACTGTAGCAAAATTGACTTGACAGATAAGGAACCAAGGTCACAGAAATAAAAATATACAGGCTTCTGGTTCCCACCTTGTAATATTCTTCCTTGTGTTTCACACCCTTTTCAAACAGCTTTTTCTGCATGGAAGATTATACATACAGCTCAAGAAAAATAAAATTAAATGTAAAGTTTCTTGCCATTAGCCAATATTCCTGAAACCTGCCTCTAAAACGTGTGCATATTAACACCTAGGTATGCATTTGGAGAGATTGTTTCCACAACATTCCTACTGGTGCTAGCGTACACAAGGATGCCAAAATCTCATAGATAGAGCTGTGGTATTTCCAGGAGCTACATTCAGAGACCGCTGTGCATCCCATGTGGGTTAAATCAACTTATGACTTTAATATCTAACATAATGTAAATAGTAACTTTACTGCAGTGTTTAAAAGATGGTAGTAGGATATAGGTGTATACACAGGTCAGTACAGGTACTCACAAACTCTCACACACACATACTTGCACACACATATATAAACACAAGCAGACAGCAACAAACACATGCACACATACAAAAATGCATCAGTGTACACACACACACACACACACACACACACACACACACACACTGTTCTATCTATGGCTGTTTGATTGTAATTATATAGAATGAAATTTAGTGCAACCTGTGTATATTTTAGCTTTGATAAAAATTTAGTCACTATGTCTACATTTAAGCTATCCAAGTTGAATTGTTTTGTTTAGCCTCATAATTTCTGCTTTATTTTAAAGACAACATTATAGTTTCACATCATTTATTTCGAAATATTTATCCAGAGTATTGTTTTGCTGCCATCTTATATTAGTAATTAATATTAACCAAGTTCAATAAATTTGCTTTGTATCCTCATTTTAAATTTTCTTTATTCGGGCAAAACTAATGTCTATTACTTAATTTACCATTAAGTCTAATTGAACTTGAACTTCTCTTCCCTTAAATAGTACTGTTATAAATGCCTTTTGAGATATACTTTATTAGTGTTAAAGATGACTGAAGTTATCAGCTGGAGTAAAGTAATTGCATACCACATTGTAAGGTTATCTAATGACACTGTGTTGAATTAACCTTGTTTTCTGGCTTCTGCTCCACAGGGAAGCAGACATGCCTTTGTAAAAAAACGGATTTGCATTTTTTCAGATACAGCAGATATTGTTGATTAACTTGATCTTTATTTTCCAAGGAACCCCAAAATTTTTATTTCAGTAACAAATATATGTTGTAAACATACATACATACATACATACATACATACATACATACATATGTGTCTGTGCACAATATACTGAGGCAAGACCTACAATTAACCTCCACTTTGCTCTGAATAAACATTTAGTTTACTATAGAAGCTCAATGCTGCGATATTTCAGTCTGAGATGTTATTAATCATTCTTACGAATTGGATTTATATATGTTTTAGTTTGTGCATGAGTGCTTACCTACATGTATGTGCTCCACATGTGTGCAGTGCCTGGAGAGGCCATGAAAGGGGATCAGGGTTCATGAAACTAGATTTATCTTGGAAGCCTCCACATGAGTGATGGGGACCACACCTGGTTCCTTTGCAGGAGCAAGAGCTCTCAACTGCTGAGCCACCTCTCTGTGCTTCTACAGTATTATTAATGGGCTGGTAGGTCAAACCACTAATTATATTATATTATATTATTTCAGTATGAACTGAGTAACAATTCCCTGAGACCTTACTATGCTAAGACTTAATATATGTTGCTTTTATTTTCATGAGGTACACAAATATAGGAAAATTGGACTAACACTAATAAAGATGAAATAAAAGTAAGTCAGTACATGTTAAGTCATACTTTTAAATAAATAGGTAAAGGCTTTAAAGAAAGCGTCCTAAATATATTCAGGGAACTACAGAAAATATGATTATAATTGATGAATAGGTAGGAAATTTATCCAGAGAAATGAGAACTATAAAACAGAAGAGATTATTGTTAATGTGCCCTGGAAAATGGAGCACCTTGGAGAATAATACTAATATACTCTAAGATCTTTTGTACCTGATTTACTTTGCAATACATTCTGTGCTAGAAGTCTATGCACATTAGCACAAAAGACAATACTTAATGTTTTTAACAGTTGAATTCCTGTTTGTTACATATGCATGTGCATGGATGGCAGATGTACAATCTATATGTTCTCTATCAATTCCCACATTGATGAACAGTTTGTTTGAACTAATATCCTGGCTCTCATGAAAAATCCTGAATTAAAAATGGGAATAGAGGAGTGTCGCCTTGATGCACTGATTGCAGTTCTTTTGGGAATACTCTCAATAGAACAATGGAAGTAGCTCTACTTTCAGGATTACTGACTGGCTCTCTGCGTTATTTTCCATAATCATCACACCTATTTGCTTCTCCTCTACCCATGCGACTGACACCCTCTCCAAGCACGACATGATCTGCTCATATGTGGAAATTAAAAGTGCTGGATTCATAGAAGTATTGAGTGGTGGTTACAGGAGAATGAAAGTAAGAAAGCAAGAAGGAATGGGTGCACTTTGTGAAGCCACTCATGGTTAGACAGGAGGGTGGTCTGCTGTTGCGGGGTAAGCCAGGGCAAATGCTACAGACAATAGTAGAATACTTTTAGCTTTTTATCGGAAGATGATGAGATTCATAAGGCAGAGCAGTAAACACCAGGAATCCTAGGATTTAGGAGAATGAAGCTAGGGTATTATGAGTTCCAAGTCAGCCTAGGCTATATAACCAACCCCTGTTTCAAAAGGCAAGTGAAAAGAAAACATAAAAAGACAAAAATTACTTAAGTTAATGAGTATGATGGCTACCTAGGTCAATCATTATAAAATGCATGTATGAATGTAATGTTGCATTTATATAAGGCATGTCTTGTATAAATGTGTACATTAGGGTACATAAATGCTTTGAATTCCTCCAAAGAATGGTATCACATGAATAAATGTTTATTTGATTTTAATCTTTTTTTGTTTTTGTTTTTTGTTTGTTTGTTTGAGACAGAGTCTCTCTGTGTTAGCCTTGACTGTCCTGGACTCACTTTGTAGACCAGGTTAGCCTCGAACTCATAGTGATCTGCCTGCCTCTGCCTCCCAAGTGCTGGGATTAAAGGTGTGCGCCACCATGCCTGGACTGACTTTAATCGTAAAGTCGTGTAAGTAAATATCTCTATTTCTTATTGCATTTTAAAGTTAAGATACACATTTTGATAAAATATTATTCTATGCACTCAGTTATTCACAAACAAAGTATCTTGTTGAACAAACTTACAGTATAAGGAATTTGATTTAAGTCTTGATTTGAGAGTGGTCACTCACAACATAAAAGACATATTCTAGTCCCATGACCATCAAATAATTACCAGGTGAAGTTTGTTCTTCGTTTAAGAAAGTCCATAGTGGGAAGATACCTGGTCCCTGTGTCACAGACTATGAACACTTGATGTGTAACTGCAGTCTAGTGTCATTCCTCAACCTCTGCTCAGCCATCATAAGCCCATCTTGATAGAGGAGACAGTCTTTCTGGGCACTGGTAGGTCAGGTATATACACGGAGAGTCTTTGATTATGGGTGTCTAAGAATGAAACCATCTGGGCTATATATTTGTGTGTTCTCTTTTCCTCCAGGTGCAATCCCCAACTATGTTTGATGTCTACTATGAATCCATATATTCTTGAAAATTATCACCATAGCTGACACTGAGCTAGAAAAACATGTGAAAAAATCATTCTATAAATGATTTTGAAGATACATATATAGTCCAGAGTGGTCTCCAAATCATGATCTTACTGTTTTCTGAGTCCTGAGACTATATATATGTGCTATCATGTTCAGCCAGAACCATTCAAATTTTCCAAAACTCATCTATCTCCAGAAATTGTTTAGAATGTGCATGTCCCCATCTTCTTCAAAAAGATTATCGGTATTAGAGTGATGATATATATTGGTACATTTTCAATATTTAAAATATTCAAAATTCACAGTGGTCCAAAAGTAAATATACCTGTGGGCATGTAGTTAATCAAAATTTACTATTTCATTTTTGTTTATAAAATTTTCTTTATTAGATGCACAGACATTTTATAAACAAAATCCAATAAAGCTTCTTTTTGGCAATATAGTTCATGTTAATTAAAAGACCCAGCACTTAACTGAGGAATAACAAGCTATTTTGTGAAAGCAGATTTCCATAATGAAGCAATAATTTAATCTGAAAATTAAATTATAGGGGGAGATATTTTACTATACTTTTTTTTCAAATATACCACTAAAAAATTATGACATAAATTAAAAATGCATTTACTCTATCTGTTTAATGGAGATGGAGAAGCTTTCCTATACTTCAAAAATAATTACATTGTTTCTCTTCATGGTCAAGTATATTGCTTTATTATTTTGGAAAAGATATTGCAGATCTTTTTTTATGATCTGCTTTGAATGTAGTGAAACATATTTTAATTTTCAATTCTATGCTGCATGACAAAATTAGAATTAGTGAAGACATCAGTTGCCATTGACATTTTCCCCTTTGGTGAACCAATGGGTTTTATTGGGGTTATTTACAAGAGTATGAGTGAAAGGTTAATTACAGGAGCAGTGTTGACTCAAAGACAGCTGGATCACCAAAGCCCACCCCAGCAGGGGTGACAGTTTACAAACCTGGGAACCCAGAGCATGCTGCACAGCCTGCATGCAGCTTAACAGGGTGGAAAGTGTCTTTCCAGGTTCTTCTACTGGTCTAAACCTCTTCCAGGCAGTTCAAGTCTCTCAGTCTGCTTTACAGTTTACTTACTCTGATTATTCTGCCAGGGAGGGGGCCTGGTAAACCTGGTCAATTTCAGGGACTTCCTGAAACCATTTTGAGCTTTTTACCTTCCTGCTTAAGAAGCTTCCTCACAGGATGGAAACTTCATTCTCAGGGGAGATGACATACAATAGCTGTTCAAATACTATTGATGAAGACAATTTTATGTTAACCCACGGGAGAAGTCTCTCTGGTCACAGCTCTCGAAAAATACTTAGGCCTCCTCTGACTGTTTACTGTCTTCTATCTATTGAAGAATCGGAATCATGCAACTGTTCATAAATCCCTTTCATAGAAGGCTTCAAAAATTTTTTAAAATATTTTTTCCGCTTTCTGTCAAAGAATTTTGTTTTGGGAATACTAATTTTAATCAACTCAACTTCCCCATGTCTTAATTTTATTCATCTCTAATCTCCTTGCCAGCATTTGGGTAAATGCAATTCTAATCGTTCAGTAGACAGCAAACAATTTAAAAATGGAACAGTATGAAAATGTATGTACATATAAGGGTAAGCTTGCATTCACTACCTAAGAAGCTAGCAAGCACCTTAGAGATAAATAAAATTAAGATGTGGGGAAGTTGAGCCATCGACATTTTAAAAGGTTGTTTCTGTTTAAAGTTTTGGATATCAGAGTTTCTCTACCCAATGGGTTTATAGAAATTTTTAGAAATCACATAATCAAGTGTGGACTTACCGTGGGAGCTTGGCTGACAACTCCCATATGAGTCACAGTAGGCATTTCAAACTTGGACAATTCTTGGAAATACTGTAGGAGGCTCCCTGTGACCTGTGATGGTTATGAGGACTCTTACAATCATCTGCCTAGGGTGTTGGGTGGTACAGAGGCATTCCTGAGACTAGTTCTTGGGGAGAGCCACAAAACTCTGTCATGTTTCTGGTAGGAATTTTCCTGGGCTGGCCTATGTTCTGTCCGTGACAGCATCTATACACTAATACAGATGCCACAGCCTGCAAATAAGCTTACCTGAACTGATCCAGATTCTAACAATCCCATGTTAGAACCAGTTTTTCTTTTCCTATTAAAGAGATTGTCTTACGTCCATAAAGAAACTTGACAGCACTGCATTACTTGGAATGTACTTTTTAACTATATATTATCTTAATATAAACTTCAGATTAACTTTCCATAGCATATTCTATTTGTAGATAGTGTAATTATAGTAGCTAATTGTTGCAGGCAGGCTCATCACAGTAAGAAATACATTCTATGTCATTTTGCTTCTTATGTAATTTTGATTTGAATTTTTTCATTTGTTAGTACTTAAGTGGATCTAAAATATTATTAACTAGCATTTCATATGATTATAACATTTTTTTGAGACAGAACCTCTCTGTGTAACAGCCCTGGTCATCCTGGAACTCACTCTGTAGACCAGGCTAGCCTAGACTACATGGAGATTCGCCTGCCTCTGCCTCCAAGTGCTGGGACTAAAGGCAGGATTATAACTTTAAGATCATATTTTATTAATCAGTGTTATAAAAATGTATATGATATTATTTTATCATTATTATTTGTTTCCTACATTTTAGATTTATGCAATTTGTTACTATTACTATGCCAAATTATTTATTGATCTGAAAATAGAAATATAGAGATAGATAAAAAATTTTATCTAAAATATAAATTTTTAAAATATGAATTTTGTCAATATATCTCTTTCCGTTAATTGTAGTTATAAAATTATTATATAGAATCTTTATAAAATTATAATGGTTAGTATAAGGCTTTATAATACTCATAGTATACATAATGTGAATACATTATTTCCCTTTACTATAGTTTTAGATGGCTTTAAGAGTACCATTTTGGTTACTGCTGTTTAATAATTCTCTACAAAATAAACTGTGAAAATAGTTTTATTCAAGTAACCTAGCAACTGGAGTCATTTAAAACTCAAAGTTTATTTATATTAATTATATGTCATATCATTCTGTATTAATAATGCTTCCTTAACATGTAAGCTTACTTAATTATAAAATATTAGGTCAGAAAATGATGATATCTACTGAAATTGCCAAGAGATTTTGTTTAACAAAAATATAATATACAACACAAAAGCTTTGTGGAAGAAGACATGCATCCATTCAATATTTTAAGATTATTCACTTTAAGTATTTTAGTACTTTTCTGGTACCTCATATTTTTATGTATATATGTATGTATGTATGTATATATATGTATATATTCAAACATTTTTATGTCTATATATTATGTCAACATATATGTATATCACCTTGAAATATATGCAGATAATTCTGTTAATAGAATCCCCACTCTACAGAAATGCTTGGCCAACATGGGTGAAGAAAAATCCCCAACTCAAGGGTCCTCCTTTCCTGTCACTCATAAGGTATATGTCAAGGAAGTCAGGTACATGAGATTACATGTTAAGTCATATTACACACAAACAAAGTTTCTGTGATTAAATCTTAGAACAGTATAATTTTGTCCCACTTTCAGCCATAACATTTTCAGGTGTTATAATTTAATTTTATAGTGAAATATTTTAACAGGATAATGTAACCAGGTATTATAATGGGATATGAGTATGGAAGATAGTGTACTCATATTTCAATTACACAGGATCTAGTGAAACACCAACAGAGCAGAGACTCAATAAATATATCAAAGAAATTTAATTTTCCTCCTGCTCACACATGAAAGGTCAATTTACCTCATTTCCCTTTACTCCACACATTACTTTTGACTTTCAAATAAAACATTAAAAGACTATATCTTATATTTTAATCATACTGTTCCATTTTTTAAAAGAGAAGTGAAAAGGTGTAGAAATAACCAACACGTACTTGAAGACATGCTTAACCTCAGTAGTTATTAGGGAAGCACAAACTCAGCCCATCCTGAGATGTGGCATCTCATCTCTTAGAGTGACTGTTGTCAAAAATGCAGAAGATAAAAAGGATTGGCAAGGAAGAGGAGAAGAACCTTGCATGCCAGTAGTAGGAATCAGAAATAGTATGCCATATGGAAAACAGATGGAGTTCCTGAAAAATCTGAAAAGTAGTAATGAATATAGATTTCATGACATCTGTAATATTGGTTTACTTTTTACATACGTGTGAACATGTGTTTTTAACCTAATATATCCCAAAGGCCTTCCCACTCAGGACTTGCCCCTGTGTAGGCATATCCCACTGACCACAAGTTTATTTTGTTGTTGTTGTTTGGCTCCTGTTTAGACAGTATGTTGCAGAGACTTGATGGGTGTGGCTTCTGACAGTGCCTCGAGACACAGCCTTACAAGCCTCGCAAATACTATGACATTCTGGCTCTTAAAATCTTTCTGTCCTCTCCTGTGTAAAGTTCCCTGAGAGTTTAGGTGCTGGGGTAGTTTTGTAGATGTATCCACAGGGACTGGGGTCCGTAACTGCAGTTTGATTGATTGTGGTTTTCTTTAGTGGTCCCATCTGCTGAAAAGACAAGTGTCCTTGGCTATAAGGTTCTCTTCCAAAATCCATGACTTAATTGGCCCCAGGTAGTTGTCTAGGATTTCAGTACTAGGAACAATGTTCTTTAAAAAAAAAAAAAAAAAAGGGCGGGGGGATTTTAAATTCAATTATAAAAATTCTGTTTACAACTATGACATGTGTGCCACAACTGCACACTTTGGATTATCTGACTGACTGGTCAGTCCTGTGGTTCATAGCTGGGGGGACTGTTGGTTTCTATGACTTTGGAAGCTTTCAGTGCCTCTTCTATGATACTATGAAAGTTAATCCTCAAAAATGAGATATTCAGGTCAGTTCTAGTTCAGGGGCCTCCAAATGCTGTGTCTGAAGTGAATGGTGACATCAGACATCAGTTATATGAATGTACCTTCTTCTTCAGACAGAACTTAGGACAATAGAAATAGCCTGTGGGTTTTGGGCAGCTCATGGATAACCCTGACCAATTACTCAAAAGAGAGATTCTTATGCCTTTATCTGGGGCTTTTGATAGGTAGCCTTTGGCTCTTTGAGGGGGTAGGGTTAGCCCAGATGAAAACCTTTCATTTAATCTATATGAGTACTTAGACTTGCATTATAATTTTTAGATAAATTGTTAATATCATGACGCCTTATAAATTTTTAACACATTGTTTCTGTCATTCTTGTTTTTCTAAATTTTGACTTGAAACATCAAGTCATTGATTTGAGCTCTTTGTGGTTGTTTTTTAAAAAATGTAGTTACTTAGTATTATTAGTTTTCCTTATAGAACTGATTTCATTGTATCCCAGAGGTTTGTTGTATTATGGTTTTATTTTCATTAACTTCCAGGTAATTTGTTATTTCTCTCCTTGTTTCTTCTCTATCCTATTTGTCATGTAGTAATCATTTTGTTTAATCTCAATGAGTTTGTGTTTTTCCTAAAGATTTGTTTGCTGTCAGTGTTACTTTTTATCACATTGTGGTCATAAAGGATACAAGAAATGATTTCAATCTTTCTGCTTTTCAAAATGTTGTTTTGTGTCCTAGAGCGTGGTCTATTTTACAAAAGTTTCTACTTGCTGCTTAGAATGTGTATTCTCTAGTGTTTGAATATTTTATTCTGAAGATATTTGTTAAGACTATTTGATGAATTTTGTCATTTTTTTCTGTTTATTTTTGTCCAGATTACTTGTATTGGAGAAAGTGGGATGTTTAAAACACCTATTATAATAGATTTATATTAATCAATGTCTTTAAATCCAATAGTATATTTTTATGAAACTGAGCACTCCAATTTGGTGCATGTATGTTTAGGATAGTCTTCTTGGTCAACTGGCCAGTTGACTAAAGTGAACATTCCCTCTTTATCTCTTCTGATTAGTTTTAGTTGAAGTCTATTTGGTCAGATACTAGGATAGTGACACCTGTTTCCTTCCTGATCTCATATTATTGGAACACTTTCGTCCATTCTTTTACTCAAAGCTGTTGCCCATCTTTAAAACTAAAATGGGTTTCTTATAGACAACAGATACAGAGTTTGTTTTTAGCTCCATTTAGTTAGTTGGTGTTATTGACTTAAGAATTGAGGCCATTGATATTTAGTTATTATTGAAATGTGTCTGTTAGTTCTGGTCATCATTTGTTGATTTGCTGTGTGGTGTATTCTCAGTGGTATTTTGTGTTTTAATAATCATGGCTTTGTATCTCTTCTCATAGTCTCTTTGCTGTCTATGCTCATTTCTTTCTTCAGCTCAAAATACTGCTTTCTCTATTCTCCTTAAGATTTGTTGGGTATAAATTTTTTAGACTGTCTATATAACAGAAAGTTTTTCTTTCTCCTTCAATTGTAGCAGATGGTTTTGTTGGGTATATTTGTTTACGCTGTGCTTCATTGTCTCCTAGGACTTGGAATGCCTTACTCTAGGTGCTTCTGGATTTCAAAGTTTCCACAAAGAAATCTGATGTTATTCTGATGGATTTTCCTTTATATGTAACTTAATTTTTTTTCTTTTTAGCTTTCAATATATACTCTTTGTTGTTTTCACTAAGTGATATGCCATGGGGATTTTCTTTCCTGGTCCTTTTCATTTGATGTTCTGTGTCCTTCTTATACATGTATAAGTAACACTTTTTCTTAACATGGGAAAATGTACTTCTATGATCATGTTGGGTGTATGTTCTATGTTATTGTCATCTACTTGGGATTCTACTCCCTAATCTATGCCCATAATTCAAAGATATGTTTTTAGTGTCATTCCACATTTTCTCTATATTTCTTTCCCATGTGTGTATGTGTTAATTTTATTTTTATATCCCTTTCTTATTTCTTTCTGCTCATAAACCTTTCCTAGTTGAGTTATTGGGTATTCCAATGTCATCTTTATTTTAGCCTGATTCCTCATCAATGTTTCTATCTTGTTATTGAATTCTCTTCTTAAATCCTGCATTGTCTTCGTAATTTTCATCAAGTGTATGTGTTTTCTTGGTCATCACTTGGTTATTTATTCTCCTAAAGCCATTCCTCAATTTCTTCTTTGTGCCTTTAAAGTTCTTGCATCTTTCGTCATTTGAATTATTATCTATTCTCTTAATTTCTATTTCCTTGTATTCATTTAGGTAATTTTCACTGGCAAACATTTTTACAAAATTAGAAGATTTTGGACAAAAGACTGTAGTTTGATCTTTCATATTGCTAATACTTTTTACAATAACGTTTGTGCATGTGGAGTTCTTTTGTTACTTTAACATTGGGAAATGGACACAGATAGAGGAAAAAGAAGATATCTGAGTAAGTTTGGTCTAAAATTTGGAAATGGCTTGGGTGGAAATAAGTCAACTAGACAGAGAGGATTGGATTGGTGTACAGGATGTGCCTTCTTGTCCAAGCCTGGAGTGGGGATGAAGAGTTTAGGAGACTGGGTAGAAAGTTTGGATATGGTGTGGGAAGGGTCTGTACTGTAGGTTGGGAGATAGGTAGGCAAGGTCCTGGTAGAAGCCCAGAGATCCATTATCCTATAGGCAGGGGACACTAGCCTAGGCTGAGTTCTGGATGTGGATCCAGGGCTAGATCAGACAACTGGGAAGAAGGGTAGCTGGGGAGGTCAGGTAGACTCCCTGTGGTCCTGAAGAAGAAAGAGGTGGTGGTCTGGCTGTATGTAGCAGTTGAATGAAGCACAGAAGGTACCTGGAGATGGTGGCAGATACAGGAGTCCTGGCAGAAGCCAAGAGGTTGGTTATAGGACAAGGAGGCTTTTCTGGACTAGGCTGGGCACTAGATGTTAGATGTGAGGTAGTCCTGGCTAGTTTGGGAGAGTCATGAATAGGGGGGTTCTGCATTAGACCTTCAAAGAGTAGTTGGGGGGAGTTCTGGCTAAACCCAGCTTCATGATAATACTTTTGACTATGTAATTCATGCACACACCATAAGAGTGAATTCTGTATGTACTCTGATTTATTTTCTCTAAGCCCTTGATTGCCTAGAGATGCAGAGGAAAATTGTTGACATTTGCAAAATATCTGCTTTACATAAGCACAGCTATGATGCATTGAATAGATAGCTTACTTTCTCATGTAATAGAAAGTTGAAAAAAATCACTCTTCTTCCTGACAAAATATTGATGGTAATATTATGCAGCTCAAATGATTTTGGATTTAACATCATGTTATTATATACATTTACTGGGGCAGATACTGTAAGATGAAAACTCTCCTGGGAACATCTCTTCAAGTCACACTTGTGAAAAAAGAAAAAGAATTAGCCTTTGAGACACAGCATCTGCATTTCCACAGTGTAGCTATTCTTTACTGATTTCCATCGAAGGTAGTCACTGATGCTCAGACTTAGAGAGTAACCAAGGTCATCTTTGGCCTCTACTGTCTTCATGTTCTTCTTTGATTCTCTGAATCTCACAGCCATGGCCTCTTTCCTCTATTCTTATTATGATCCACTTTTCTTACTTTTGATCCAGGTAGACCTCCTGAAACAAAAGTTGGGAAGGGATTCATGAATTACCAGTGACAATTCTGGTAGGTTGGGTTGTTAACAATGCTTTCTGTAAGAAGACTCATCCACAGTATAGAACTTACATCAGCCAGACATTGGGATCCTATGTTTTCTGCTATGTTTTTCTCCCTATCACTTTAATCCTTTAGGCTATAATATTTCAACTCTCAGGCATATTTTAGTTTGAAAAGACAGAGAGCCTTCTGATAGATATTTTTAGCATAGTCTCTGCCTATACAACCACAATATTTTTTACACATGTATTCACACACATTGTTTTATAGTGTATATGTTCACGCAAATGTATGAATTCATGAAGATTTACATGTATATAGACAGTCTTGCATGTAGAGCACAGAGGTTCAACACCTTATGTCTTCTACCCTGTTTATGGATACAGGATCTCCCATTGGACCTGCAAATCATGAACTAAGGTAGGCTTGCTGGCATCAAGCTCCAGGCAACCTCTTAGCATTAGGATTTACTGACACATGCTACTATGCACAGCAATTACATATATCTGAGGACTCAAACTCTGGTCCTCAAGGCTGCCTGGTAAGAGCCCTGTTGACTTAGTGATCTCTTCAGACCCTTACATATATTTTCAACATTTTTGTGGCACCATTTAAATGTAATTAAATTAATTTAATTTTATACTTTAATAATGCAAAGTAAAATTATTTTACCAATTAGCTAGTGCAATTATTACTAATGATGTTCTGTCCATTACTTTGTTCAATTAAGCATTTAAAATTAATTATTCATTTCACACAGTGAGCATTTGAACTTAGAGTAACTTCTCAGTGTTTACGTGGTACAGAAGTTTATGTATCAGACAGGAAAGACTAGAGTGATTCAAGGAACTCAGACTGGTCACAAAGTCTGTAATCTATTTCCTTCATATAGCCCATAACTCCATAAATTAGGAAATCAGTCGCAGCATAATAGGAGCTGCAAAAATAAAGCCAAAGGCAATCTGGCCCTGTGAAATTTGGAATGACTTCATTACTTCAACAGCATGCCTTTCAGGATGAGGACTTGGATGCAAGTTTCTGCTTTCCCCACGTTTCCTAAGTAGAACCTTCCTTCCCAACAGAGCCTACCTTCTCATGTTCCACAGCTCTTCCTGCCATGACCATGAAGTGTTATTTTCTCTGTAGTAGAATCAAGTTCCCATATTTATTGACATTTCTACTGCACTATTTTAAGTATTTTAAGCTATAATCCTGTCTGTATGAGCCTATCAGAAGTACCTTTTCAAATCTCGTATCTTCCTTCCTCTGAACGGAACTTAACTTAAAATAATAGTAATAATAATATCAAGAAGACACCTCTCTGTTCAAAAAGTTATTACTTCAGAACGAATGAAAATGCTGATGAAAGGACAAGAGTTCCCCCTCCCTCCCCCCCACATACACCTTGATGAAGTCCCAGAGTCCAAGTTTTGGTTTTGTTTTGTTTTTTATCAAAAGTATTATGAACCACTGTCTATAAGCAGCAGAAACTGTCAGTAAGAACAAAGTATTTTGAGGTAAATTTAAAACTTCAGATATATTTTTATCACTGCACTTCATGTATCCCACAAATTAGTTTGCTACAAATCTGTCATTGGTAATAAATTTTATATACTGCTCCATCAAAATATCATTTTTTATTGTGTCTCAAATTTGGGACTCTTTTTTTCTCTCTCTGTTTTCTCACACACAAGCAAACATATATCTTGTCATGCTGTTAGAATTGTACAAATTTTACTGACTTGCTATTGTCATTGGGGACAATTTGACACATTCCATTTTTTTTAAATGCCAAGTGTGTATTTTTATGCCCTTAACATTTATAGGTTTTATATTGTAATCAGTATAAAGAAAAAGCATGTTTCTGTTCAACCAAAGAGTAACAAATTAGCATGCTGAATGGTTTTAGGTTAGGTAGATAGAAATTAATTTTGCTGAATTCATCAGCCTATGAAGAAGTAAGCGGCAAAGTATAATCTTGTGCTCGTGAATATAAATGTCATTTGACATAGAAAGTGAGTATGCCAGATAGAAACAATCTGTGCTAATGTTTCAAGCATTTCTTCTGTATACCATAACCAACCAAATTTGGATAGAACAAAGTAGATATATTACAGATATGTAGGTAAGTAAGTGGGTAGATAGATAAATAGGTAGGTAGATAGATAGATAAAAATAGACATACATACAGAAAGACAGACAGACATATATAATAGATACATAATAAACAGATAGCTAATATTCTGATCTATACATAGGTGATAGGTAGATAGGGGTGGGGGATAGATTTTTGACACAAATGAGAGTTATAGATATAATTACATATAGGTGTGGGGGGATAGATTTTTGACACATAAATGATAGTTACAGATATAATTACATATTCAATATCTATTGTATTTATTTTGGGATAGGAAGGTCACAGGAATCACTTTAAGGTATTCCTTGGGATCGAAGAAGTTACAGGAACCTTCTCAGAGTCATTTTCTTGAAGTTTAATAGAAGTTACTGGCCGTTTATTTTCTTAAATTAGCTGCATATTGAGTGGTAAGGAAAATGGTATTAAAATTACTGCTACCAGGAAGTATGTATTGCTTATTTAGAAATTAAAACTTGTTCATAAAAATTACTATGGAGGGCATATTATATAAGTTATACATTTTGGTACAATAATTCAACTGAAGGATTTAGTCTAAATTTTTATAGGCACTATCACTCTGTTCAAACTAACCTATGATCCATATTAATAGTCACAGACCTTTTCCTCTCAAGGCGTACTGTCTGTATGTCAAAACACAGGGATCAAAAGTAAAAGCCTTTGCATCCTGAAGAAGGCACACATGTGAAGATAGTATACTGATTATTTCAAGTTAATATGCTGAATAAAATAGCAAATTCTATTCAGATGATATCAGTGCCAGATATGTAGGCCAGAACTTCATATCGATAGTCACACAATGATTATCACTTTAATAATCTGAAATTTGGAATGACAGGATACTCAGGGGGTGAAGGTGACTGTTGCCAAACTTGACAACACACACACACACACACACACACACACACACACACACAAACACAAACAGAGTATATGAATTTAAAGAATCTAAGAAAGGAATCCTGATTTTCCATTTCGTCAGAGAAGACACTCCCAAAGCTATCAGTATAGTAAAATTTGAGAATTTCAGAGGAGCGGGTTGTACACCTGATCACACATAGTCACACACAGCACACAGAAATGCCTTTTCTGACTAGCTTAATTTATTTGAGCATTTTTCTTTTCTTTGTACCCATCAGGACTAGTCAGGTCTCCTGTCTCCCCTTTAACTATATGCATATCTTCATGTGGGTGCATATGGTGGGCGTGAGCAGCCATGGTGTGCATGTGCAAGTTGAGGCCAGAGGCTGATATCAGAGGCCTTTCTCAATTGCTTCTGTATTTTTTTTCTGAGCCAGACTTTCTCCCTAAAGCTTGAGGTCATCAATTGGCTAAATGTGCTGGCCAGCAAGCTCCAGAAATACATCTTTGTTTGACAGTGGTCCTAGGATTACAGGACCCACCCACCAAACCCAGCTTCTTCCATAGGTGATGAGAATTGGTTGGACCCTCAGGTCCTCGGGCTATCTCAGTTCCCTCTTTCCATATTTTCTCTCCTCTTACTTACATGGCTGTCCATTTTTCAGAAAGTCCTTTGATGCTAGAGAAATCTTTGTAGTCTTTGGTTTAGCAGAACTAAAGTGAACCTTGCTTAGAATAGCGAATCAAATGCTAATATCGTCTTAGATGTGCATAGTGCTTTGAAGTCTAGAAAGTCTTAATTACATACATGAATATCTTTTGATCACTTTAAATCTCCCCAAATCCTGTGAGGCAGATACTCTTAAAGGTATCCAATGAGTCAAACTTCAGTATAATCTCATATTCTTTGGTGCAAGGGAGGGATTTACTTCTCGCCAATAGGATACAACAAAGGTGTATTGTATGTGTGAGGAAGTCAGAGGTCAAGGTTGGATATCTCTCTTGATCACTTTCTAGCATATTTCTTAAAGGAAGAGTCTCACTGAAACTAGCTTATGGATTGACGAGGCTGTCTAAACAGTGAGCACTAGGCACCACCTCTTTCTGCTACACCCAATCTGGAAGTTAAGGTATGCCACTGTGACTGGATTTTCCAAGGGTCATGGGAATCCAACCTCATGTTGGAATTAATCGCTCCTCTGATTGAGACATATATCAAGTATGCTTTTGTTTTTTGCTTCATATATCCAAATCTGGTGTAGCAGTGAAAACTGCCCTTCCCATTTTACAAACAAGTAGCCAGTGGCAATGGCTCTCAGGTGCAGGTTTGCTCTTTCTGATCTCGCTTCTGAGAACCTTCTAGTTTTCAGTGTTTACCTATTACTGTACCTACTATCCTCGAGGTACACATGCAAACCTGTCTTCATGGTCCCTAGCTCATTGCTATGGGTCTTTTTCTTGTGTGTTGTGGGGTACTAAGTTGAGCTACCTACTTCAACTTTCAAACCCAGGTTACAAAAGAAGCTCTTCACAGTCATGGAACCATTTTAGCTAGGGAACTGATAGATCATATCATTGAGAACCCTACTTAGTTTTTAAGTTGTCCTATTGATGTCCATACCGTATGACAAATGCATCCTATCATTCAGGTTTTCACATGGAAAATGTGTCTTCTGACATAATTCTTTCTCAGTTAGTTGAAAAAACATCAAAAGACTTTCTGAATCATATAATCTACAACAGCAAACACAATTTTTCAGTGGACCATAGGGTGTGATTCATGAGTTCCCTTTCTCCTTTCCTCCCTGCCTCCCTCCCGACCTCCCTCCCTCTCTCCCTCCCTCCTTCCCTTCTTTTCTTCCTACTCCTTTTCTCTTTCTTCAGGTTTATTTAAATGAGTGATCCTTTAAAACTGATCTTGGAATACTTAGCATTATTTATAGCATTACTAATACCTAATAATAGAGAAAGTTTTTTAAAAATCAAATAATCTGAAAAAGTTCTTAGCCATGCATACATTCATGTCTTGGAGGACTACATATATATACTCTAACATATGCAAATATAGATGTCTGCCTGCATACACACACACACACACACACACACACACACACACACACACACTTAGTTATTCAGTGTTGACATCAAAGTCAAAGTTAAAGAGAACAAGCGCACTTGTCTTTAAAAGTATCTATTTGGGGAACATTCTTTCTGTTTTAAAAAGCTCAAACTTGATGAAATTCAAGAAGAATTTTTCATTTTAAAAATGTTTTTAGAATTTAAAACACCCAAAAAGAGCATTCACAGACTCTTTACATCAGACACAGTGAAAATGTCCTGTCATCTGGACCTAACGTTACAGCAAGCTGTCATATTTATGGAAGTAGCAATAAAATCAATACCATGAGCAACTTCATTTAAATGTCAATTTTGCTATTTTATCTTGGCCTGGGGTATATTTTTAAATTAATGCGATCATTAAAGTCTATTATATTGTGTCCGCTGCAACAGCCGTCATTTTAGTAATCATCACCTTTTAACTGTGCAGAGTGTATAAATGGTGCCTCCCCTTGCTGTATCTC
Source organism: Acomys percivali (assembly GCA_907169655.1). NCBI lineage: Eukaryota > Metazoa > Chordata > Mammalia > Rodentia > Muridae > Acomys > Acomys percivali. The sequence goes on along the minus strand of OU015751.1, from coordinate 17,549,004 downwards.
TATACATACTTGTAAATGGACAAAAAGTTTATTTTATAGCAGGTAATGTGTTAATATGTTCTTAAGAGAAGAATGCTTTTAAATGCTGATGCAGCAGGAAAGTAAATGACTATGTTTATGAATATTTTTCAACTAAATTCTAGAAATGTATTTAACACTTCACAAAATATAATTTTTGTAGCCTTTCACCCCCCTCAGCCCGTGTGTGTGTGTGTGTGTGTGTGTGTGTGTGTGTGTGCATGCACACACATGTGCTGTATATACTTATATGTTTCTTCCTGTATATACTTATATATTTGTTTAAGATTATTTTCCAGCCACAGATTTGGGAAATGCATCTTCAAAGTTAATCATATTAGTTATTAAGTGCTGTTTATATATGCTCTTTTTCAAGCCAATGCTTGACAAAGAGAACAAAAATCATGATTTAGAACTACTAAAAGAAAATTGAGTTTTCTTTAGGTTTATAAATTATATACTAGTAAGTGTCTATTTTCACAGATTTCAAAAGCTCAATTAGGTGGCAGAGATTTGATTTGCATTTTAACTCAAGTCATTCATCACATATAGCTTATTCAGAGAATGCTTATGGTCACATATAGCTTTTTGAGAGAATGCTTATGGTCAAAAATTATTGTCTAAACCTTGATGTGTGGACCATTTCAGGCTTAAAAATGAAACTCTTGTATACACATGGTTAGATGTAAAATCATTAACAGAGTAATAAAATACGAGCAAAATTAATGGATAAAGATTAATTTCTAAATACTAAAAAAATTACTTTTCTTAAATATAGACTTAAAAGTTGAAGGGACTAAATTCACCCTTACACACTTTTATATACAAATAATAAACCAGTATCAGGGAGGTAGCAGTCAGCTAGTCCAGTGGTTCTCAACATGTGGCTTGCATACCCAAGGAGTGTTATTAGGTATCCTGTATATAAGATATTTAATTATGATTCATAACATTAGCAAAAACACAGTTGTGAAGTAGCAATGAAATAATTTTATGGTATGGGGGGAGTACCAAAACATGAGGAACTGTATTAAAGTATCGCTGCATTAGGAAGGTTGAGGACCACTGACCAAGTCAATAGTTGAGCTTATTTGAAAGCTCCTTTCTGCTCAAATGGCAAGCTAATAAAGTTGCTTGACCTTACAATTATGTGAGCATACATATTCAATTAGTTTAATGAGACACAGCTGAATACATAGCTTAAATTAAATTAATAACCCCAAAGTTATTAAACTTAAGTAAGCAGATAAAAATGTTAAATACAAACATTTCTAATGTGTTTACATTTAAGTGTGCTAATTAGGTCCATCATTTGGTTATGTGATCTATATTACATATGTGTATTTATGACCTTTTGATGTAGAAACATGCAGACTGTCTTGTGATTTGTGTCAAATATCTGAGAAATTATTTCATGTGTTAGCATAATAAGAAAGCATTTACCTTCCATAATATCTCTACCTTAATTTTTTTAACATTGTGTTAACACATTTGGTGTGTGCAGGAGTGGCACATGCCTGCCATGGCATGTACATAGATATCAGAAGACAACTTGAAAAATCACTTCCCTCCTTTCACTTTGTGGCTTCTGTACTTGAATTCAGGTTATCTGTCTTGGCAGCAAGCACTTCCGTCCACTGAATCATCTCTCTGGCCCTATTTTGATTTTCTGTAGTGAATATGTAATTGCTTTGTTGACAGAAATTCCCAGTAAATGAAGTACCAGCTCGAATCTCAATTACATTTTAGCTGTTGCATCAGTTGGTGCCAGATATCCCTATATTTAGGGGCAGGACCAGAACTCTGCACTGCATAGAGAGTATAACACTCATGGAGGCTATGTAGTGAGATCTTGTCTCGGGTGCAAAACCAAACATATTCTGATATTACTGTGTGCATTTTTCCTAAACTTCTACATTCGAATATGAGCCCTCTAGAATATGAACTTCTGCAAAGTTAATTAGACAGGCCTGTAGAATAATAATAAAAATGTATTCATCCATTCTCTGTTCTTAAAATGAAATCCATGTTCGCAATAATATTCTTTTTATGTGATCGTATTTGAGGTCTTACAGCCTAAAATGTGTTCAGATTTGTAGATTGTTTCACAAAATTATAAGTACTCTGAATTCTTGGTCTTTTACACTTACACATATTCATCCATTAATTCTCGAGGTATAATCATGTAAGAGGTTTTAAAGAGTTGTTAAAATATGTTTTATTCGTGTTCTTAAGTGATAGGTCATCTTGCACTTGGTAAATTAGTGTGCTTTTTATTGTTTGAGGATATGAAGTTAGCCCTAATTTTTTCTGAAGGAAGTAATTATCTCACTGACTTCTTGTTGTGAAAAACTCACTACTACCATACTATCCTCTTTTGAAAGCACCATTATCTCTCCATTGACAAGCTCTCTCATAATATTCACGATGCGTCTTGTTGGTTTTGTCTGCACAGCCTACAGTGTGTGGACATCCCGCATTCCAGTTTGAACCTTCCTGTGCTTGAGTTACTTACTTAACCTTGAAGGAATTGACATCCTCATCTTTCCATTCAGTAAGTCGACTGCATTCCTCTCTGTGATAAACAGAGAAGTAAGAAGCAAGGCAAACCGAGAAAGGGACACTTTCATACACGGTGCTCCAAGCTCAGTCTCCTAGGTGATGTGTTGCTGTGGTTAGTTCTTTGGGTCAAGATGTACTCTACATTTAGTTTATGATGACAAACACAGATATTTCACTGCTCTTGGCACTGCCCATATAGACACCTGAGGTGGATGTGGTTGCAAAACTGTTCTCTGTGAAGCTGCAGCAGCTGACTTCAAATGGAAAGCAGAATCGCTTCTGCTTGGCTCTCCTTAATTCCTTCCACCCCATACCTACGGGGAACCTCCTGCCTCCCGAGCACTGCCTTCAAGTGGTCTACTGTTCCTTTTCTCTAACAAGAACAACTCACAACCCTGTCTTGCATTTCCAACTGTGGCATGCTGTATCTCATATAGATAAAAACTTCTCAAAAAACAAACATTTTGTTTGGAGGCTGGAGAGATGGTTCTGTGGTTAACAGCACATCCATAGTTCAGTTCCTAGCACCCACAGCAGGCAGCTTACTGTCATCTATACCTCTGTCTCCAGGACTATCCGAAGCCTATGTCTTCTGAAGGCATCTGCACTCACATGAATCTTTCTTACACACTTACAAAATAATTAAAAGCAATCTTGTGTTTTGTCTATGCTTTATTTATTTTAATGGTTTGTATTTAGAAGACTCAACATATGTGAGATCACACTTTGCCTTATATTTTCCTTATTTCAAATAAGCCAGATATTAACTTAAGTTAGTAACAATTACTATAAATTACTACAAACACATCTGAGTGCTTCTAGAAGGAATAGCCTGGTGAAAGGTTTACTGCATTGAAGGGTTTAATATTTCAACAGAGATTGTGGGACTGTGGAATACGGAGCCTTGGAAAATGTAGATAGCCAGTTATGGGTGCTTTTTACTGTCACACTTTGCCATGTCTCTTCCCATTGTAGCACTCCAACACTTTCTTGTTATCCTGAACTGAACAGTTCTGCTCCATCACCCTCACCCTGTGCAATGGACAGAAAACTCAGACACCTTGAGCCAACATCACCAAACTTATTGCCTCTTAGGTCATATCAGACACCCTGTCTTTGTGATAAGAAGGTAACTGGCAAAGACAGCACAGGGTCACAAGTTATTGACTTAAAGATAAAGTTGAAAGAGTAAGCAAAGGCAGCTTCCGTCTTACTGAAAATATTCCGAGGCAAAAATGGTATAAGAACAGAAATGCTAGAGTCACCCAAATGCCTACAAACATTTTTCAGAACTAAAGCTGTAGGTAGGTGTTCTCTAGGTTTGGGGGGTGATAATTAACTGTTCATCCATAGTGGGACACTATATTGAAATTTTCCATTTATAATAAGGAGTCAAAAAGAATTCCCTTAAATGGTTTTGTAGTAAGAATTTTGGTTTCTTTAAAAAGCCAGTTATGTTATATGAATGTTTTTTATTAAATCCCAGGTGTGGGATAAGAGACTGGTACACAGCAGCTGATTATGATTTGCCTCATGCACTAGCAGGTGTGTGATGTTTGCCAGCTACAGATAGTTGAATTCTGGAGACTCTGGATAGGGTTTAAATGCCAGAGCCAAAGTGGGAGGGGGCTGGGCCTCCACCAAAAAAGGAGGAGGAGGAGGAGGAGGAGGCTTCACACCCCCACCCCATGCTGCTCCTGTTTGCTGTTGTGGTTCCTCAAGTGGTTGTGAGCAAAGAGAAAAGAGGAAAGAGTTTGAGGTATTCTGACCACAAAGATTGGACATGCCTCAAGAAACCCAATGGCCCTAACCAGCACAAAGAAGTACAAAGAGACCTAGATCCCCTTTCCCATTTAACCTATTCCTCTCCTACTTGGGGTTGGGCAGTTGGAAGGGTTACAGTAGAATAAATGTACAAGTGTGAGAAATATAAGAACCCAATAAATTAGATTTTAAAAAAATACACCTACAGGGTTTTCGTAAGGATGAAGTTAAATAAGGTAATGTCTATGCAGAGTAAAACTTGTCTGGCATATTCCATCACTGAATACATGTTATCTCTGTTTTTTTTTTCTTTCTTTCAAAGTGTGGGAAGGGGAGTATAAAAAGAATGTGAAACTTTGATAAAGAACTAACATGAAAACTGAACAATAACATCAACGTAGGTAAAGTACATTAGAGTTTTCAGTGTTATTTTTGTCACTTGTAACATAAACTATCTCTGTGAATAAACTCATTTGCAGTTACTGTTAAAACAGTTGGAAGAAATTAGCAGGTTAACTATTTAGTGGAAACTGCTATGTTTTCAAGCATTGCCAGGTTAGAAATCCAGCAAGTGTGTTATATCTACTTTACAAGGTCTTTCTGGGATTCCCCATTATGTTTGTTGGTCCTTGTTCTCAGTTCTTAGAAGATTTATTGGGGACCTAACTGCCTTCAAGTCTATTCCAGTTTTGGGTTGAATCCCTTTCCTTGTGGCTGTAATAATGGCAACTTGGCTTATTAATGACATAGACAGGTAACAGAAACAGCACACAGAAAGAAATCACTCACAGATTTCTATACATCATTTCAAGGAGACCAGAAGACTTTCCTTTTTCTGTCTGCTGAGGTAGAGTTTTAGATGCGGCCCTCGAATCATAGTGACATGAAATCACTTTGATTTACAATGAGAGACAATCACCTAAAGACAGCTTAAAGCTGAAATCAGAATGCTTTCTGTGCTGGAGGGATGACCAAAGACCAGAAATTGTTGATTATGTGTTATGAATAACTATAAGAGAAATGCATGAGAACTGCTATGCCACAGTGGTCAGAAATATGAAGAAACTGGCTAAAGTTTCAGAAGGGATTTCTCAGAGGTGTGTGGCTCTACAGTTTAGTGTGAGAACTCGTGTCTACCATGGAAGTAAAGGAGCAGTGCACAGTTCTGAAGTAAAGGAAGACACAGAGCTTTGAGGCAAGAGCTCTGAAATTCTCCATCCATAAGCTCAGGTCAGTCAAGAATGCAACTGGTTCGAAGTAGAATATTGGAAACAAGATGCCAAACTGTGCAAGAGAGATGTTATCAAGGTACTGGAGTGGAAAGAAATGTAAAGGAATGGAATTGCATTCTAGCATCTAAACTGGTATGTTTATTCTGAATAAATGTTAAACTAATAAGGTCTAGGCCATAAGAAATAAATTTGGACAGCCTCCGGGAAACCAAGACAGCATATATGATCAGCCTTAGGAATAAGAAAAGTGTGTGAGCCTTAAGAAGAAATGATATTTTAATGATACAGGGAAACTGACTGGATTGGTGAATGAAAAAAGAAAGAAAGAAAAGAAAAAATAAAAGAAGGAAGGAGGGAAGGAGGGGAGGAAATGCAAGGAAAATGTCTCCCTCCCTAGATGGTGGTTTTTAAAAAAAGGAGAAAGAGGTGGTGATTTTGAGAATGAGGGAGAAGCCATGAAGGTATGAGGCAAGAGCTGGCACAAACATTTTGTACAGGGTTTAAAGATGTTAATTATATTTGCAGGTATTACCCCCACTGTGGCACATTAACAGCACAGCCGGCATTTTCCTGAGTACTTTCTGACATCCTTAAGCACAAGTCATGGACAAATTCACAATGTTGAATCTCCAGACATAAGGGCAGTATGTAGGTCAATAATAGGTAACTAAAGGTGATACTTTAAGTGAAGACTTAACAAAAGCATATACAAACATGCTCTGTAGTAGACTTATGGGCAGTAAGAATATAGGCCATGGGATATTGGGATGTATGTTTTTCCTGAGGTATAACCAAAAGTGTGTTCTCCACAGTAGTCTACAAAGTACCAAAGAAATAGCTCCAATGTGCTGGATGAATCATTGAGCTTACTGGAGTTTCTTGCAGGAATATGGATAATCCAAAAGCAGTTTCATCACTGAACAGCCCTCGATAGCTTGGTGCCCTGTGTTGGTACAACAATGTACAAATTTCATGTACGTGCACCAGAAAGCCTCCCTCATCAAGTTCCCTTTTTATCTGATTTTTGTTTTGGGAAGGACTCGTGAACCTTGCCATGTTTTCTCTTTTGTTAGCTTCCTGAGCCTGTGAGTAGTCCTTGCTCCAGGAGGGAGAATATGGTTACAAGATAGGTAGTGAGAAATGGTTGGCGACTGAAACAGCCTACAATACAGGGATTAAGTATCTTTGAGATTCCTAAATGCATAATATAGAGATATTAGGTATCAATAATTGAAGAAGAAAAATGCAAATATTTCACAAAGAATTTGATTGCTTTTTAAATTTGTTTTTAAAAGAGTATCACTTTGATTTGGCTTCCAAGCATAAACTAATTTTTTTAAAGAAAACATCTTCTAACGGTCTAAGTTGTACATCCCCCTTTGATATCTGTCTCTTTTTCCAATCCTGAAAGCCACAGCCTCAGAGTAATTCCTTTGCAGTTGTCAAAGACTTTATAATGTGAGAACCTGGGAAGCTAAAAGGACAAAAAAAAAACTTACATATTTCCCATTCGATTGTTTTTACTGATGTGGTTTGGTAATTGAACTATGTTTGTTGGACAACTGATAGCAGCCAGATGAAAAATGACCAGAATTCCTGTCTAAAGTTATCTATGGTAATGACGGTCAGGGGATAAGAAGGAAAACAGCACAGAGCAAACATGAATACAAAGTAAACAATTTACTATTGGCAGGACTGTGGCTTGTTTCTTGAAGTTACCTGGTTATTACTCTAGTCAGCATAAGAGGACAACCCACAATCTTATAGAAGTTTCTAGTACATCTATTTGGAAATTAAATGGCCCCATCTCCTTTTCTTCACTCGTATGTTCATTAATGCATTCCTTCACTTACAACAGTGATGGCTTGAAAACAAGAAATCTTTCTGCCCCATAGTGTCTGCTTGTGGGGGAGAAATAAATTGAAAAATTGAAAAAAAAATTCTTAAAGGAGCTACTGCCACTCAAAGAATAAATCAAGGGTCTTTTTTTATTGGAGACACTTGACAGTGGAGAGAATGCCTCTGTCTGTGCATTGGAGTATGCAGGAAAGATTGGCAGGTCAAGTACAAAATGTTAAATATGGTTTAGAAAAATGCATGACTCCCAGAGAAATCTCTCGAAGACTCAGCATTTTCTATGAGTGAAGCTTATGTATATTTTAACGACCTGCTAAGGCCATAAATGCATGCTTTTTATGGTTTTAATTACAGAGTAAATTTCCTAATGTAATAAAGTCTTAAGTAGATATTGGAGAAAAAAATCCTCCTGCTAGTTGGATGATATTAAGACAATACACAGATAGGCTATTAATGAGGTCTGTGTGAACCACATTAGTTGACTACTTACCATCCTGAGGCAACTTGACATGGAAATGAAATTAACTGAACTTGGATTTAATCCTTTGCTACATGAATGTGAACTAACGAATGTGCTGAAATAGGAGGACTGTGTGGGAAACTAGTCAAATGAAGAGATCTGAGGATGATTTTTAGCTTCTCCTCAGGAGGTACACAAATAAGAGCAAGACTTTTGTGACAGAGGTTCTGGCCTGTCTGGTTAGTAAGAACAAGTGGCCAAAGTCTCCAGTCATCCCGGCCACCTAATCAATGAGTAAATGGTCTTGGAGTAGGAGAGATGGATCAGCCATTAAGAGCACTTGTTTTTCTTGTAGAGGACAATAGTTTGGTTCCCAGAACCCGTGTAGTGGTTCACAACTTCCTGTAACTCCAGTTCTGTGGGATTAGTTCCATGCCCTTTTCTGACATCCACAGGCAATAGACACCCATGTGGTACACATAGACACCCATGTGGTACACATAGA
>OU015751.1:17504319-17540596 GCA_907169655.1 Acomys percivali | reverse complement strand
ATAGACACCCATGTGGTACACATAGACACCCATGTGGTACACATAGACACATGCAGGCAAAACACTCGTACACGTAAACAAATTAAAAAATCTAACAAAATTAAAGATTTACCACATTTTAAAAGTGGTCTCCTTCAGAAAATATGGGGGGGGGATGTGTACATGTTGGGAATTTTTACCAAGCTTTGTGGTGATACATATGCTAAAATTGTATGCATTTCTATTTATAGTCTTTATCTATCTATCTCAGTCTTGGTGGGGTTGGAGAAACACTAAAAAATTCTACTTCCTTTTTGTCTAAGAACCCCTGTCATCTATCTGAATATTTATTCATACAACTGAATCATCAGAGACAATGTAGTATAGTTAAATTGTGTGGGGAAATGTGCTTTGCACAATGCCATCTGTTAGGCATCACTTAAGTTCAAAATGACAGTGCAATGTAAAGATAAAGTTGATTGAGCCAAATGTGTTTATCATAGTGGGGGTCACAGTTATAATGAAGACTCACTCCTTACTATGAGGGACTCTTTCACTCCTCTATCTCTCACTTATTCGATTTTTAAAAAAAATATTTTTTACTTTTTACATATACATTTATTTATACTTCATACTCATCAAAGGTAAAGTCCACCAAGATGACAACACAATTCTCAACATCTATGCTCCCAATACAAGGGCACCCACATTTGTAAAAGATCTATTAATGAAGCTTAAACCAATATTACTTACAATAAACTACCTATAGCTAGAAGAACAATGACACAATCAGGAATTATATAAATGGTACATTCTTAGTGTCTTGGCTATTTGTACCTGAAAGCCTTAAAGGAAATATCTTTCCTATCTTAATATGTCTACAATTCTGAATGTAACTCAATAGCTATCATATCTTGTCATTATCAACTTAAAACACCTATCTAGATCTAAAAACATCTTAACCCCTAAACAAGTAAGCTTCATTGTAAGGCTAAACTATCTTGACCACAACTCCATCAGAGACTTGAAAAGGAATAAACTTGATTACCTGAATATGCCAGGAGTGCAGATTAGTAGCTTTGCAAATGAGAAGATGACAGAGACAGTTTGCTACCTGAGCAGTCACCCAAAACTCTCTATAGCATTGGAGCATCTTCTTCAGCCTTCACATTATGAGCTCCCTGTCTTCCAGGTATATGCACTTCTCTCATTGTCACACAAGGTCACTAAAATTTTGTTCTCAAGTCATTTTGCTGCTCAGTTTAAACTCATGCTACTCATTGCAAAAGTCCACCTGTTCAGCTTAATGGATTGCTTTCTTGATAAATTTTCATACTAGAGGTTCTAAATTAATTAAAGACTATCCATAGGTTTTATGCATACATGTCAGAGATCAGCTTTCTTTTCACTTTCAGGCAGTGACACTGAGCTGGCGCATGTATTCTGTGGTCATATATGTAATAGCATGAGTTAATAAGCTTCTTTAGTTTGGGTCTGGAATAACCCACCAATGCACTAGAGGCCTCATCTTTAGGTTTATAACATTAAGGTCTGACCTGCAATTAACATGTATCATTCCATATTGCTCTATAATTCAAAGATGTTACCATTTAATCACACATTCTAACATTCAGCTTGTCCAGTATTATATCCTACCAATGGACCAATTTGTATTCTTGAACTTGGTGAAATCAAGGTAGATCACCGAAGTTCCAAAAGGGTAGCCATTACTATAACATACAGACCACACTCTGCATACCACACCCCACTGAATTAGTTATTCAGATCATATCCAGTGCCACTCAGAAGTATCACATGTAGGCTGATTTTCTTAACATGTGAGCTCATATCCAAAATAATGTATTTTCAACTGATTTGCTAATATACATCTCAGCTAAAAATTTTTTCCAAAAATAGATTTTTGATTTTTTGATATGTGTTCTGGTATGTGTTCTTTTACATCTGAATTAATGCTTGGCTCCTAGCAAAGAAATCAATTCTATGTTTTAGTACAAGAAAAATTATAGAGAAACTAGTGGCAAATATTGTTCTCAAATAACACTTTACTTTTCAAACACTTATATGGTTGCAATTTATGTATACCTGTATACATATATAACAAACTTAGTATTTTTTTCTATCTTTAGGGGCTTTTCAGAGAATGTTTATATTGCATTCAATTATATTGAAGTACATTATATACCACAAAAACCATTATGCTGAAAGTAGGAAAGCACTACATTCAGGGAGAATGTAGGTAAAACATCCTAAAGGGATGTTTTGAACATTTTGAATATTTACATTGTTTTCCTTTTGGTTAGAATGGCAAATAATACCTAAGCATTCATAACTACAGTTTACATTTTTTAAAAAGTGGAAACCCTCAGTAAGTTTACCCCTAAAATCCAGAAACCACCACTTATCCTCTCAGTGGCATATTTTATGCCAGAATGTAAAAGCTAGATAGTCTATTTTTACTTGGTATTTTGGATTTGATGGATAGCTGTCATTGCTCTCAATCAATTTTGAACTTACAATCCTGAAACTGCCAGATTAGAAAACCTGGCTAGAGGGAGAGCTTGGTAAGGGGAGGGAAGCCATGGTGTCTGAATGACAACCCTGCCCTGCTCATTGCTGCTGCACAGCTGCTTGCAAATTCAGGACCCGAATACCTGCTGTGTTGACTAAAATGGGTTAACATCAGTGAAATCTGTCCTTTACCTGAAAAGCATTGGAGTTCCTAGCTAGAGTTCCTAGACTAGACTCTCTCTGTCCTTGGCTACCCTCACTTTTGCTGTTTTAGCAGTATGTATAAACAACTTCCTGGGAGTGACTCCTTGCTGAGCCTGTGTGTGTGCAGGTTCGCCTAGAAAGCAGACCTAGCTCTTATGCCATTAGAGAGCTACAAGTTTTCTACCCCTACTACGTCCTTTAGGAGAACAATGACCATCACCTTAGCACCAAGGAGAGTTCTACCTCAGTTGTGGAACATACAACCATGGCCATGAAATGTCCCCCAATGTAGTGGGGCACTTAAGACACATAGTAGGCACACAGGTAAAAGACAATATGTAAATAATATGTACAGCATTTGTGATTGTATCTGTACATGCCTTTCAAGATATTTGTTATATATAATTGACAAATGACTAATTAAAAGGAAATTATGTCTGTCTTCCCTAGTAACTGATTTTTAAGTAATTGGCAAACTTCCCTTGAATAAGAATACACAACATAGCCAGGCGGAGATGACTTAATTACACTGCTTAAATGCAAAGGAGTAAAGTACACCAAAGAGTGAAGGAAGAATCCACTCAGAGTGTACATAGAGCTGTGTAATGCTTCAGCTTTTTTGTAAAACAGATGTTAAATCTATATAAACATCCAAACTACTGCCCCATCTTCCTCTTCTTCACCCCTTCTCTTTCATCACACTCTCAGACACATTTTTTTCCAAACAAGAAAAGAAAGTGGACAAATGGGAGCTAACCATTATGTGCTGAGGTTTTTTTGTTTTTTGTTTTTTGTTTTTTTTGTCATCTTACTGAACTAAGAAGCAAATATACAGAATATTAATTTTACAAAGCTAGGTGGGCCTAGAAGGATGGCTCAGCAGTTTATAGCACTTGCTGATCTCACAGAGGAGCTGAGTTCAGTTTCCAGCACAAGCTGACAACTCACAACTTCCTGTAACTCCAGTATGAATGCCCCTACTGGCCTCCCCAGGCCTGTGCACATATGCACTGCACACAAAATGCCATATTCCCTCTCTATCTCTCTCTCTAGACACACCGAAGAAACAAATAAATAAACCTTTTTAAAGAAATATTTTTTTCTGATATCACTATAATACAAACTTTCTAACTATTGTCTATTGACATATCATGAAATGAATGCCAGAAAAGCATTTTGCATTTTAAAAATATTTTGGTGATTTACAAGTTTTTCTATAAACTAATGAAGTCCAAAATTAACTGATTAATACTCTGTCTGAATATTGTCTCTATAAAGGAATCTGAATTTAGCACCTGCTTTTCTTTTCTTTTTCTTTTTTCTTTCTTTTTTTCTGTTTTGTATTAATTTCAATTACAAAACTCTGGTAACTACCGAAAACATTTGACAAAATAACAAACAGATGTTAAATATGATAGATGTTGGCAACTTAAGATTGATAAGTAACCATTTTGTGTGGTTCGAGGGAAATTATTATTGTGGAAGGAAATAAAATTAAAAATGATTAGTATCAAAAAGACATCAAATCCTATTGATAAGAAATTATTAAAAGAAAACACTGTTGTGTAGAATATTTAAAAGAATTTTCCATTTGGTTCCAAAGGAACAAGTTTCAGACTGATTCATCACCTATTCAGACTTCTCCATGCAAGACTTACTTACCCAAGAACTGTGGTTATCATATACATTTTATAACTAATTTGGAAAGCTAGTTGCCCTTGTTACATTTAACTGTAAAACTGACAGAGGCTAGCATCATCTGAAAGGAGAATACTCAATTGAGGAATTGCTTTTAACAGACTGATGTGTAGGCGTGTCTGTGGATTCATGTGGGCATGCCCATCTCACTGTGAAGATGGCATCCATAGCCAGGTAGTTCTGAACTATATAAGAAAGTTCGCTGGGTATAGTCAGTCCTGGGAGCCACCAACCACAGTGCTGGCTAGAAGTGTACCAAGAAAATTTCACTGCCCTTGTTGTCTCCAGGAATTTCCTGTTTTGTCTGACTTCTAGATTACCATTCTCTTGGAACTTTGTGTGGTTCTTTTTATTTCCATTTTCTTTACATTATAATTAGATGATGCATATGAAATTAGGAAGCACCCATAAGATTTGTTTTTCTCTTAACTGTTTGTTTAGAGGCTTTATTTCCAAATATAGAAACATTCTGGGTACTGGTGATCCCACTAAGACTCCAATAGAGTAATTTATCAACTCAAGCCTGTAATACTTAACATATATCCTTACTGTCATACTATACTCACATACTTTGTGTCAGATTTCAATGGAGTAATATCCACAACAAAACTGTCCACATAATTTTTCTATGCACATAGATGGAATGTACACATGCAGTTTCTCCTTAGATTCTGGATGATATAATAATATGGATAGAATCTTCTCTAGCTTCTGAGAAAGATCAGTTCTAACGTAGAAAAGACAAATGCATTGTTATTTAGCAACATACACTTTACCCATAAGTTTAATGCACATGGCTTCTAAATTAAAAAATAATCTTAGTAAGTTTTATGAAAACCAAAACAGACGATTCAGATAATCCTCTCCAATTTTAATCTTTAAGAGAAAAGTTATTGGGAGTTGAAGTATACAGAAATAGGAATGATATCCAATGCAGGTGCTAGAACAGGACCCTTAAATAAGTTTACAAAGTGGAAAATCCACAAATACTAATGTCAGGGTTGTGAAAAAAAATATATAGTCCCGAGAGCCAAATCGGTAATTATGTTCTCACGCGGTGCCTAGGGTAGGCAACCACCAATTTTTATGTTCAATCATCTATCCCAGTGTGTAGTGCTTAGCCATGTGTAAACGCTTGCTAGAGGTGACTTTTGTTATCTCCTCTTTCTGTCTCTCCCTCTCGCTCTTTTTTTCTAGCCCATAGGAAATGCTATGTGCATGCTCTGCTAGCCACCTGCACAAGAAGAGGAGAAAACTGCAACGACAGAGTTAAACATTAGAGACTGACAAACTGCCGCTACCAGCAATATTAGCCAAGAAAAAGAACTGATAAAGTGCCCTCCATGAAAATTCTTACCTCAGTAGGGAAGCCCTGCCTTCAGGCCAATGAGATGGACTTCATTAAGACTTGTTTTATTTTATAATTCTCTCCCTCACCTCCTTCATCTCTGTGTCTCCCTGTCCTTTCCCGACTCCCTCTGTGTGTGTGTCTGTGTAAGTCTGAGCCTTTGAGTACAGGTACCTACCTACCTTGGGGAAGAAGCTGGGCCCTCTGACTCGGGTGCTGGGATCCAAACTGGGGCCTTTTGGAAGAGAAGCAAGTACTCTTTACTGCAGAACCATCTCTGTAGTCCCTAAACTGAATTTTAAAGATAACTCTTTTGGGGGGGGAGGGGGGGAAATGGAGGATAGTTTAACAGTTTGCTAGAACCATGCAGTGCTAAACATGAATCAATATGCCAAAGCAAGTACCTCCACTCATGATTACTAGGAGGACCAGAGGATGTTAAATTTAAATGATAGCAAACTGCTTGCAATGTGGGAGACAAGCAAGGAGATGTTAAAATCTATGCAATCACTTGCTAGTCCCAGCAGCACATGTTTTATTAAAGGTCGGAAAAGGAAACAAAAGGATGTGTTGGGGTTTTTTTTATTTTTATTTTTTTTAAATCTGGCTTTACCTTCTAAAAATCTTTAAAATGCATGGGTAAAGTGAAACCAATCATTTGGATCATTTTGGAAATACATAACAAAAGGCCCACGAGATGAAGACTGTTTGCCTTGGAGACATACGCTGTTTTTCGTCAGTTTGGGGATATAGTTTCTTCTCCCCAAACTCATGAAGAAGATTTTGTTGCAGATAAATAAATGCTACCCTGAAGTAAATCTTTACAATAAATAAATCTGTTGACTTGCTACCTACAAACAGAATTATCCCAACATAGATGTCTTCTGAGAGACTCTACCCAGCAGGGGACCTGGACAGATCCTGGGACTCACTCTCAACCAGACTCCTGGCAGAGCACTGAAAGTCTGATGGAAGAGTCAGGGTAGGGAAAAAAAAACAGGAGAGGTCAGAAGCCCCACAGGGAGATTATCAAGGCTGGCAGATCTGGACCCATGGGGGCCTGCACAAACTGATGCACCAACCAAGGACAATGCATGCAGAGAACCTAGACTCCCAGTTCAGATGTAGCCAATGGACAGCTCATTCTCCCATTGGACAAGGGAGAAGAACAGGACTGTCTCTGACATGAGCACTGTTGCCTATGATTTGATCACTTCCCCTTGGATGGCCTTGTGGGCACACAGAGGAAGGGGATGCAGGCTATCCTGATGAGACATGATAGGCTGTGGCCAGGTGGTGGAAGAAAAGAACACCTGCCCCCAGTCAGTGGTCCAGGGGAGAGGAATCAGGGGGAAGAGGGAGGGAGGTTGGGAACAGTATGAACAAGGGGGTAACAATTGGAATGTAATGTGAATAAATTATTTAAAAATTTTTTTAAAGTTAAAAAAAAACAAACAAGAAAAAGAATTCCATGTAGAACTGTTAGCATTTTCATGTTCAGGGAGGGGGAGCTGCCGGTGGCAATAAGACAGAGTATGTGGTGCTAGCTACTGAAATTTCATAAACAACTGAACAGTTTTTTTTTTCCCCAAGTTTTCAGCTTGTCACTACACAGGAAAGTTCTCATTTTCCAAGAGCCCAGTGCCTATCAGATGGATCCATAGCATGTTCAGCTTTAATATAACATGGTACTAGAACCAACCATCTCCACCTGTGTTCCCAAGTTCCTGAGGAACCTTTCCTGACTTTCTTTTCAATGGATGTCATGACTATTATAAAATCCACGAAGAGATGTGTTGCCCTTGAACTTACCAAGGGGAAGGTATGTGGGTTTTCACTGTAGCCTTCCTGGGAGGATATGGTGGTTATATCAAACCTACTTATTTTCTTTTACAGTGTAGGTTTAAGCTACAAGGGGTGTGAAGGGAGATATTAATGGTCTATGTGAGCGCCCACGAAAAAAGTGTGAAAGTATGTGATTTCCAGGGTGGTTCGATCATCAAAGTGAATTAGGATGGTGGGCCTGGGAGTTTGCTCTCTGTGGACTTAAATAAACCTCCAAACTCACTGCACGTCTACAAACGCACTCCAGTGTGCTTGCCCAACGTCTTAGTTAAGGTTTCTACTGCTGAGAAGAGATAGTAGGACCACTACAACTCTTATAAAAGAAAGCATGTAACGGGGGGGTGGGGCTGGTTTATATTCAGAGGTCTAGTCCATTGGCGTCATTGTGGGAAGCGTAGTGGCTAGCAGGCATACAGGATGCTAAAGAAAAGGCTGAGAGTTCCACATCTGCATCCAAAAGCAGCAGGAAGAGAGATTAGCACACTGGGCCTGCTTTGAGTATCTGAAACTTCAAACCTCAATGACACACTTCTTTCAACAAGACCTCACCTACTCCAACAAGGCGACACCCACTACAACAAGACCACACCTACTCCAACAAGGCCACACCCACTACAACAAGACCACACCTACTCCAACAAGGCCACACCTACTTCAACAAGGCCACACCCACTCCAACAAGACCACACCTACTCCAACAAGGTAAGACCAAACCTACTCCAACAAGGCCACACCTACTCCAACAAGGCCACACCTCTAATAAGACCACACCTACTCCAACAAGACCACACCTACTCCAACAAGGCCACACCTCCAACAAGACCACACCTACTCCAACAAGGCCACACATCCTAATAGTGCCACTCTCTGTGAGCTTTGGGAGCCATCTTCACTTAAACCACACATCAGGTAAGTAAATAAATAATCACAAACACAGCAACTGGAGCAAAAGAAATTTCTTTCATCCTCAAAATGATCAGTTACTTACAATAGATATCTAGAGAGACTTTCTCAGTAGATTTCATTACATTTTGGAAACATTTTACCTTACAAATAATATATTTATTATCACATGTAATTATTTTTCATGTTCTATCTTTCTTCTTAAGACTTCAGTTATGTGTCATTCTTTGGACATTTAGTACGTGGCATCATGTTTCCATGTCCATAAACTGGGAGATGTTTGTTTGCTTCCTTACTTTTAGAATGCTTTGAGGAAAAAAAGATTCCTCACACCAGTAAACAACTGGAAAAAAACCACATTTGCTGAGAGGTACGATTCAGAGGCAGCTGATGAGGATATAAAAACTCCAATCACAATAGTTTGTTTTTTTTGGATTGAAATCTTAGATGGCACAGCATGTAGCCTCCTTTTCATTCCTCCTCCTAGAGCACATACTTCCTGTCATAACAAGTCATACTTGAAGTTTGTCTTTTGAATACACAGGTAAGTTGTATGTGATTTATTTTCAAGTGTAGTTTAGATGCTTACAAATCCTTCCTTGACTCTGAGAGACCAGTACATTTAGCACACTGAGTTACTCCATTTCAGCAGCCTCATCTCCTGAGACATCTGTAAACAGTTTATGTGAAATTGTGAAAGCAATAAAGTTTGAAGACAAAGATGTCTGACATTTCTGCATACTGAAGGGTTACACATGACTATTTTATCTTGATTTTCTTAATGCGATGTACATAAATTACGTGGTGAAATGCATAGTCAATGTACATTTTAAATACATACCTTTAAATTGGACTTCTGTTATTAAGAATTTTTCCGTCTATTGCAACTCATTAAGGAGATGATCACCCATTCACCAGGGATCTTCTTGCTTATACCTCCCAACAGGCTGTATATTAACACCTGAGAGTCAGTATTGGTAATAAACCATCAATGTCCTGAGTCCCCTCTAGTGCTAAAGGCATCTCATTACTATGCTTAATGTTAGACTCTTGTGTGTCTTTAGGAAGCCATCTGCCAATAAATTATGCATTGGTGGCCCTACATGGACTGGAACTATATGAAAAGGAAATATGGTTTCTTCTTAATAGTTTAAAAGGTTTCTCAAAGGATACCATGAGGAACTTTAATGAAAACATATTAAATAAAAAATTAATTTCATGGAATATAATTAATGAAAAAGTTTTCATAATTTCAAATTATTTTTGTGAGTTTAGTTTGCAAATTGGAGACAGGTGTATACAAATTACCCTGCTCAATTTTGTCCTTGATGAATAAGAAATTACTATAATGACATTTACTATTTTATTAACTCATTACAGAGACATGTGCTAGGAATATTTAAGATGTTCTTTGTACAGTCTAATCATTAAATCTTTGCCTTGTGTATGGTTCAATTTATCTTCATAGTTTATAATAGATAAGAAATCTTGCATATATAAATATGTTAGTCTCTGAACTCTAATTTAGGTTTAAATCTACCTGAAACCTTAAAAATACAAGAGAAGCCTTTTCTCATTTCTAACCACTAATGCAATACACACACACACACACACACACACACACACACACACACACACACATATATCATTTCTTTTGTTGAAAGACAAAACTGTCAAAAGCCTCACCAGCCAGCAATGATTAGTTAGTGTCAGAATTCTTTGACACATAAGAAACAGGATACGGGAAAGGCCATGGGTCCACATTGCTGCAAGACGAGACAGACAGATCAGCTGCTGTTTGGTGATGAGTGTAGTGAAGGACTGACCAGGTCAAGTGGAGGATGAGGAGGCAGAACCAATATGTGAGAATGAGGTCCACTGTGTCATGTACTAGACTGAGAATCAGAAAACCCAACTCTTGGACAGTTTCATTAGTCATTATAGAACTTAGGTAAGAAGGGAGCCTTGGTAGCTGACTTTTTAATAAATATTAAGCCTAAGTAGATAAGGCACTAGCTATACAAGCATGGTGACATGGATTCAGATCCCATCACCCATATTTAAAGCAAGGTGTGGCAGCATGCACCCATGATCTCAGCAGTGGAGGTTAGATTTATTGGTTAGCCCACCTACATGTTCAATAAAAGACCCATTCAAAAAAATTAAGATGGAGATTGGTACAGATCCACACCCCAGTGTCAGCCGATGGCTTTCATCCTATATGCCACTGAATAAGTAAGTGTCCTCGAACACACAGCTGTGGTGGTTTGAATAGGAATGGTCCCCATAGGTCAGGTGTTTGCATGGTTTGCCCATGAGAAGTGGCATTATTAGAAGGTGTGGCCTTGTTGGAGAAAGTGTGTTACTGTGGGGTTGATTTTGAAGTCTCCTATGATCAGGCTACGGCCATTGTGGCACACAGTCTCCATCTGCTGCCTGTGGATTAAGATGTAGAACTTGGCCTGAAGAGATGGCTCAGAGGTTAAGAGCACTGACTGCTCTTCCAGAGGTCCTGAGTTCAATTCCCAGCAACCACATGGTGGCTCACAACCATCTATATTGTGATCTAATGCCCTCTTCTGGCCTGCCTGCAGACAGACACTGCAGATATAATAAATAAACAAAAATCTTTAAAAAAAAAAAAAAAAAGATGTAGAACTCTCAGCACCATTTCTGCCTTCATGATGCCATGCTTCTTGCCCTGACAAAAGTGGGATAAACCTCTGAAACTATAAGCCAGCCCCAATTAAATGTTGTCTTTTGTGAGAGTTGTTGTGGTGGTTGTGCCTTTTCACAGTAATAGAACCCCTAAGACGCATGTGCATACAAGCACGGACCACATAGCACCAGCACCCCTAATACACATGCACCACAAGAAACGTACAAGTTGATACTGTTACACAAGAGAGATACTAAAATGATTTATAGACTGTCATTTACTCAACATAATAAGTTATTCATAATTACAGACTCTGCTAAGTGTCTGTGTTCTGGCTTACAGATTAAAAAACAATGCTACTATCTGGTTTAACAATTTGCATTGTGTCTTGTTGAATTATCAGTATTATTAGGTCCTACATTGGGCACCACTTGATTTTAATTTATCAGTAGTGTCTAATAATTTGTATTATCAGGCCTGTAATTATTATTGCGTCAGTGTATTCTAACCCAGTAGCTAACAATCAAGACACAGACACCTGTTATATTTTAAAACAGTCTTAGTTAACCTGGGGCAGGACAGACACTAATCCTCTAAACAATTTCCATATAGTGGGGAGGTATGGGATCCCTGTCCCAATTCCATGCCATTTGCTTCTAATAATTTCTATCAAGATACCTCCCATCCATAATCCCATGTACTTGCTAATGTTCTTCATCTGGACCAAATCCTCCATCCACACTGGCCATGTGATTCTTCTTCACCTAACCCATGATGGTACAACCTTCTTCTCCTCTCCTCTGGTCTCTCTTCTCCCAGGATTCTCTCTGTCTCTCCAAGCCTGGGAACCTTAGCCATGCCTATCTTATTTCCCTGCCTGGGTGTGATGGCTTTTTATTAGTTAGCATCAAAATACATCAGACCAACAATTGTCTATGTCATCTTACAGTTATAAGATTTTGAATGATCATTTACCTATTGTCTATATAATGCAGTCACCATTACATTGTACCTGCTTTCTTTTGTCACTGAGAAACCAGTTCATTGATGACCCAAGTTTTTCAGTCTCATGATTATTATATTTATAATTGTTGTAATAATTAGTTGCATGTATAAAGCATTTTTGACTAATAGAATTGGTTTCTTTTTATAATTGTCATTTTAAAAAATGGTTTTATGAGTCAGGCGCGGTGATGCACACCTTTAATCCCAAAACTCAGGTGGGCAGAGGCAGGAGGATCTTTGGGAATTTCAGGCCAGCCTGGTCTACGGAGTGAATCCAGGACAACCAAGACTACACAGTAGAGCCCTGTCTCGGAAAACAAAAACAAAAATAAAAATGGTTTTATATACTTTTGACCACTCCAATAAACTTTCGAGTTAGTTCCACCATGTAGTGCAGGGGATATTCTTGTGCTAAATGCTATTCTATTGCTTCTGCTTTGGATTCCATGTGTCATTCACATGTCAGTTGTGCAGAATTCTAATCTTTTCAATGACTTGTCAATGTCTCTGTGATGTAAGAGAAAGCAGGGCCAATGCGAGAGGAAAGAAGCTTCTTTTGTTTCAAGACAAAAAGTTGATATCTATATTAAAATACATACACACACACATATATAATATATATGAAAAGCTGATAATTGAGTGGAACATTAAAACACAACACATCTTGTTATCATAATACAGGACAAAGATGTTATTTGAATCATCTTATGTTTAAAAACAGTGTTACTTAATGACTTGAGAAGCTAAGTATTGTACATTTCAGTAAAATTCTGATCATTTCTTTTGACCTTTCTTGCTGGCTGTCTAAATACTAATTCTTCACTAAAAATACAAAGCCAAGTCATGTATATGTTTAACTAATAGATAAATGGTTCTCACTGACGTGAACAAAGGTAGTAGTAATAAAATAAGAAGTGGTTTAAATCTCTGCAGAACGTTGCAGACTTGATTAAATTATATCACTTGGAATATACAATTAAGAAGTATTAATTTTTATTTTCTAGTTAATTTTATCCATAAAATATATTTTAATTGTATTTGTTTACCTCCCCAGTTCCCCTGAAATCTTCTCCATCACCTCACTCCCCACTCAACATCAGTATTTTTTCTTTCCCTTTTCTCTCTGCCTTTCCTTTTTCCTTTCTCACTCCATCTCTAAAATCAAAGATTAATATTCCAGAAATGTACTCAAAAATATATTTATAGTAATTGTAACTCCATATATATTTATTATAGAAATATTAGGATA
This sequence comes from Acomys percivali, assembly GCA_907169655.1. NCBI lineage: Eukaryota > Metazoa > Chordata > Mammalia > Rodentia > Muridae > Acomys > Acomys percivali. The sequence goes on along the minus strand of OU015751.1, from coordinate 17,527,177 downwards.
TCCAAATCTAGAAAATTATTTATGAATGGTGATCACATTTCAGATAAAAATCATTTAAAAATGAGCATTAACATAGGAAATAATTAAAATATCATGTAAGTTGTGGCTTTCAAATGGAGTTGTTGCAATTACCTTGGGATAGTCTGGGTAAAAGAAGCTTAGTCTTGACTTTACACATTCTCAATCAGTATCTATGAGAGGATCTAGAAATTTACATTTTAATTGGATGTCTAGGACAACAGTGGATCAATTGAGCCTCATCATGATCTGATGTGTTAGACAAACTAATCTAATACCATCAACTTCTCTTGAATAGGTAGGATTGTGAATGTATACATCTAAACTGATTGCTAAGGATCACCCAGAAAAGCCAGTAAGGGGCTTAGGTAATTGTTACTTGTCATTATTCTACACATTTCTTTAAAAAATCTTACTACTTCTAATATAATAATTATTAATGAGTACTGAATTTAACAAGGCTCTTTGTATCCTTTTTTCGAGTTTATTGACAGAATATAGATAACATTAATCCTTTTCACATAGACCTTTTGATAACAACTCTTTTTTCTATGTGGCCTAATTCCGTTTTTATATAGATAGTGTTTATCCCATTGTTTTCTAAAAATGCAAAGGGTAATTTTAAGTCAATTTCCCTGTTTTTATTCCAGGGACAAGAGCAAAAGAGGTTGGAATGACATCAGCTTTGAATGAAGGTATTTAATGAATCCTCAGAGTGGGGACCCCTCCCCCATCTCTCATGAGGCAAAAGAGAAAAAGGAAAGAAACATTTGTGTAAAAGTCAGTCTCAGATTTATGAAATAGTCAAACAAAGAGCTTACATCTAACACGTTGGTTGATTAAGAAATGAAAAGGTAAACAAAAATATGTGTTATGAATTCGGATCCCCAGACTGTGTGCATATGCTTGGCACTGTAGTTTCAGCCTTAGAAGTGGACTACAGGGCTCCAGACCAAGCTAGCTCACAAGACTAGCCATATCTATAAGCTCTCACTTTGACTCAGAGACAACGCCTCAATGAATAATGTGTTAGAATAGATATAAAAAATGATTCCTGACATCAGCCTCATGCTTCAACACACATGCTCACACACACACACACATACACACACACACACACACACACACACACATGTAAAGACATATACACCACCCCCATACATGTGAAAATGGGACTTATACATGTACAGTAAACATCCAGATAGAGAGTAATTCAGGTCACAATGAGATCCACAAAGTTCAAAGCATGAGAAAGATCACATCCCCTGTGAGAAATGGGGAATGCTACCTCTAGAGAGTGCAAGTGTGGGTTCTAACATGTGGCATGATGGTCAAGTCCTTTTATTCCAGAGGAGGAACGGAAATTCAAAGCAACTTGGAAATGGGGGAGTCACAGATGCAGAGGAGATGGCATACTGTTTATCATGAGGAGCAACGGACAAAAAGCCTAGCTGGAGTTTGTAATGCCAAATAATACCTGCAAACACCAATTTCCAAAATTCCTACAGAGTGTTCAGCATTGTGCCAAAAACAAAACAAAAAACAAAAAAAAAACCCTTGCATTCCTCCATCTTATAACCGCCACCACACCACCGAGTACAGAAACAGGATCTTCTATCAAAGTGGTTGCATGCTCAAAACAATGAATTTAATAAAGTGATTGGTTCCATCTGGAGACTGGCCTGAATATAGCTTATAGCATTCAGTTAAAGGAATAAATCAGACTTCAACAGCTGTAGTTCTGAATGATGACAGATGTTGGTCTGGGTGTGCTTCTGTTTATCTCTTTAATTTTGTGCATATTTGCCCATGCACACACATGTTCACATGCAGATGGATAGTCTCTGTCACTCCCAGATGAACAAGTATCTCTAAACTTAGAATGACTTAAGTTTAAAATGCTATAGAATGCTTTATAATTGTATAATAAATATACACATATGATTAATATTATATACATATTATATGCATACTATATATGTACACATATTCTTTCATGTATCTTAACATGTTAGTATTCATAGAGATAACCTTAAAGCTCAAAGTGTTTGATATTTCTTGGACAGTGCTATTGATTTATTTGCCTATGAGTCTCCAATCTGAGTTATCTGTATATATTTTAGAAAATAAATCATTTTGGATCACATGAGGATGTCTGGGTTTAATTTTTCCTTAAATCCATAGCTTCTCTGGGTTGGAGAGATGTGTCCGTAGTAAGAGTGCATGATGCACCTGTGTATGGCTCCCAGCACCCACATGTGGTTCACAGGCATCTGTAACTCCAAATTTTCAAGGGCTCCAATACCATTTTTTTTGCCTCTAGACATCATACACTCACATGGTACAGTACACACATGGGAAAGAACACTTATATACATTAAATAATAAAATAAAAATTAAAAGTTAATGGCTATGCTTAATACTTGTTAGTTCTGAGGCTGACTAGTGAATCTAATTGCTATATAAATTTTATTTCAAGTGGATGGTCCACTAAAATAATAAAAATGAACACTTGTCAGTTTTGTAGGGGAGGGAAATCTCCATGTAGAATAGACTGACAGTGGAAGATAGTGGTGGAAGAAAGAGGAACAGGAAACACTTTTGCTTATAGAAGTGTCAGTCTCTTGTTTTAAAGGAAGAGAAAGCTGTATGCAGATTGCTCAGAGTCTGACACTGAACTGAAGATGGGAGTGTTCAAAACCCAAGGCCACCCTCCCCCACCACCACTCTGTTATCTTCATTTACCATCCGTCTGGATATCGAAATATCCTTCATTTCAGCTCCATAGAGATGACCAACCTCACGTAGAAGATCCTTGCACAACCCAGGCTCATGTTGCAGGCGCTGAATTCACTGAACCGTCACAACCCTATGCTGAGGAGCAGTTGTGCTGCCCACAACTCAACAATGAATACTTAGCAATAGGTATGTATAATCTGAATAAATTCTAATAAGAAAATAAATGAATACTTTCTATTTAGAAGGTGAGAATTGAAAAGGAAAAGGAAACCTTGAAGAGAAAGGGAAAATTTTTTGCAAAGTCTGAAAGTAAGGAACTCAGCTATCGGGTCTTTCCTTCCATTTTCCATCCATCTCACAGTGTGCTTTTTGCTCATGCTGACTATTAAAAACTGCAAGTTTTTTTTTTTTTTAGTTGCGCTGAACAAACTCTCAGAAGACATCATTGCGTTCTGGCAGGAGAAGTCGGAGCTGGATTTCTTAGAGACTGGCACACAAAATCAGGGCTAATTGGGATTCTGAGAGAAGACATCAAATAAGAGGAATATGGCATGTGCGACACAAGATACTGTCAGGTGCACCAGATTGCTACAGTTTGAGCCCACGGAGACAGAGTAGAACATGGATAAACAGGGCACGTGTTAACCCGCTGCACTGTGCTCCACAGTGAACTCATGAACGCTCACTGGAAACTTACTGTGTTGGCATGAGATTTACCTTGTAAGAGCTGGAGCAATAGCTCAGTGTTGAGTGTGTTGGATGGCCTTCTAGGGGATGAGAGTTTAGCTCCTGGGACCCATGTTGTGCCAGCTTCAGGGAATCTGACTTCTAGATTCTTCTAGAATCTTCAGGCACTTAGTCCACATGCTCACCCTCTCCCTGCTCCTGCAGATAGACAGACGACAGACAGGCAGGCACACACACACAAGCACACATTAAAACTACAATGCCTACTTAAAGAAAAAGATTTACCTTGCATGCATTTATTTTCACTTCCAGTGTAGGTACTTTCAAAACAAGCTCATTATTGTTTGAAAGTATTGTGTTACTAATGCATTTATCGTACACAGCTGATAAATATTACCTAAGAAGTACAACACATGGCAGGATAGTGGTGGTTTATCCTCACAGCCATGTAGCCCCCTGAGGGCTAGGGGTTGCCTCGTACTGTTGGGCATCATGGGACATATCATATAGTAGATAGCCAACCTCGGGAAAGATGACATTTTAAAATCAAGAGTATTCTTTCTCTCTGATATGCATCTTATTCACATTATTTTCAAGCTAAGAACTAGTAAATCCAACTGTCATAAACAGCCACAGTCTGTGTGCTTAATGCATCCTACTTGTTGGCTGTTTCCTTTGTACCTTAGGGTGAAGTGTGCACTATTAAAGCAAGGCGCATGAACTTAGAGGCACTTCACTAAAAATGTATTGAAAAAATAAATCAGAAAATACGGCGAGGTTTCTATTCTCTCTTAGCTGCACACCCAAACAAAGCAAACTGAGGCTGCCACAAAAGAGGTATTAGGACCCCAATAAACTTAAACCTCTGTATATATAACAAACTTCTATACATTCTTTAGAACACACTTAACTTTCTGTCAGTCATTTCAATGTCTTTGTGCTGTTGATTTTTAGGGAAGCCTTTAAACATATTTAAATTTAATAAGTCTCTTCCGGGTAGCAGGAAAATGGATTCAATTATTTCCAAGACACCTTGCTGAACTAAACTTGCACACTGCTTTCCTAATGATTACAAATGATTTATGCCCCAATCCTACTCGCCTTTGGCATCCTTCAGGGAACTGATTGACAGATAGGTATGGCCTTTGCCATCCACCCTCTGTGAGTAGGAAATGGTCATTATTGATTAATGTCACAGATACGTGCTTCTTTGCTCTTGCTCTTTGCGCCTTTGAAATCACTGAAGGAATCAAAACAGTTAACACTGGGGACAAGGTAACACTCTATTTTATCTTGATTAGTGCTGTCACATAGACTTATATATAGTGTTTGCCCTGCATCAAAGTGCTTGACCAAGAAAACACGTGGGAGAAAGAAAATATCAACAACCTCTGTTTGCCAATCATGCACCATGGTCAAATTCATTTAATCCAACAGGTGTGTACCTTTATCACAAACGTGCGAAAGTTACACTGGTTTCATTTGTTCACACTTAGTCACTCAATGAAGAAGAACCAATGATTGATAAATCCCAACTCCACCTCCATTTATGGAATTCACATTTGGTAATTATTCTCTGAAGAACTGTATGATGGCCGGCATCGTTTGTCAACTTGATCTGTGTTGATGCTTGTTTTTTAAACACTATTTTATTTGATGGTAATGATGCCTCTATCTTTCTTTCATTCAACCCCTTAACCCTGGGTAAGAGGGGAAAGAAGGTTAGTGGAGAGAGGGGGAACAGAACCCTTTGTTTCTTCTGGCTGTTTAGGGTCAATTGGGTTCCTTTGGGGCAATACCAATGTTTGTCAACAGCAAGGCAGAAAGTAGACACCTCTGAGCCACTGCATTGAAACTTTTCTCTCTAAATGCCACACCTCTTGTCTCTGGTCTCTCCAAACTGCTACATGCTTCATGCCACCACCACATGTCATGTTTTCTCTCTGTATGCTCTCTTATTTATCTTCCTCAAAGGCCTAGACCATGCCCCTCTCTGTGCTGCAGGAGACAGGCTGTACCAGCTGGCAAAGATCATGCTCTGTATGAGACAATTATCAGCTATGGATAAGCTAAATCCCAAACTAAAATCCCATTATTGAGATTAAAACAAAAACCTATTTACATAGCCGAGTTTACAAAGATACCACAACTTCCGCTACAAATCTGGAATTAACTCAAATTCAATCAGCAAAGCATACTTCTGCAGGATTTTTTTTCTTGTTTGAATCATTTGAGGTAGAAAGGACTATACAAAATCTAGGAGATACCTTCAAGCATCAGTCTACATAAGAGGAAGCTGTGAAAGTCAGCTCCGAATTACACTGGAGACCCCAAAATATGAGATGTGCCAGACTTGTGGGATAGCCGCCAAGAAGATATGAATGCAACAAATGGCTCCAACCCAAGAAGAGAAAGATAATTAAGACACTGCACTGAGTCTCAGAAGAGATTTTGAACTTCAGAATTTTAAAGTGTTAAGACTGGAAACCACAGAAACTACGGAAATCGAACTAAATGCATTTTGAATTATAATAAGGCCATAAGCCTATGGGGCCAAGGCTTGAATGAGAATGGCCCACATGGGCTCATATATTTGAGTATCTGGTTCCCAGTTGGTGAGACTGCTCAGGAAGGGTTAAGGGGGCATGGCTTTGTTGGAGATGGTGTGTCACTGGGGATGAGTTTTGAGATTTTGTAAAACTCCTATGATTCTCAGTGCTCCTTTCTGCCTTGCAGTGTGGATCAAGATGTGAGCTCTCAGGTACTCCTTAGTTCAGCTGTCATAGATTCACCCCCTGAAACTATAAGCAGAATGAAACACTATTGTAAATAGCTTTCCCTGGTCATGGTGTTTTATCATAGAGATATAAAACTAACTAAGACAAATCCTAATATGGTACCAACAAAAGCATGTTTTTGACAATACAATTTTTACATTCAGAAAAACTACTTACCAGTGAACTTCCTTCATGCAGTGATGGTAAATAACATAGAAACTTAAAACTGATCAAACTGAAGAGGGTAAATACCAGTGGCAGGCCCAGTCGTAAATGGAACACGTATATTACTTTTCATAAGACTGAGGGGCCATCATGAAAGACAGGTGAAAAGACCGTAAGAGCCAGATACTGAGGAGAACCAAAGCAAAACTGTCTTCTGCACATGACAGAACACAGCTTCTATGGTTGCCTGACCAACATATGTACAGTATTAAGTCATTCAACATTCTCTGGGCTCGGCCTCTTAACTGAGGAGCTATGGACAGTTGTTGGTATTTGGAATAGTAAGGGCTATTAAGTTTCCATTAAGTGTGTGGTTCTTGATAAGTAAGTCACATTTCTGTGGACAGATTAGGCTTAGTTGGTTTTAAAAATCAAAATTTAAAAGAAGATACAAAGCTGGTAGGGGGAAGGGAGATGCGAAGTGGGTCTGGTAGGAGTTAAAGAAAGGAGGGAGAATTATAATCAAAATACAATGTATAAAATTGATACCCTGTGAGCATATACAGGGGGAGGTAATCCCCCTCAGGAACAGTCATAGGGGAGGGGAAAAAGGGGAAACTGGGAGGGAGGGAAGAATGGGAGGATACAAGGGATGGGATAACCATCGAGATGTAACAAGAATAAATTAATTTTAAAAAAAAGAAAAGAAAAAAAATAAAAAGAAAAAAAAAGAAAAAAATTCTCAAAGAAGTATGACTATATTGTAGTTTAAAGACTAAAAGTGTGTGTGTGTGTGTGTGTGTGTGTGTGTGTGTGTGTGTGTGTACATGTGACATGGTGTGCGTTGTAGTAATCAGAGAACAACTTACAGGACTTAGTTCTTTCCTTCTACCATATGTGGGTCCCAGAAATTGAACTTAGGTTATCACAAGCAACTTTACCCATTGATCCACCTTGCTAGCCTTGAATTCATTGATGAGCTGCAGATATCTTCCAACCTTACTGAATCTTGCATGTGTTTACTTCCTATCTTAATGGCACATGGATTTTTTTGTCTGTGTCTATACATATGTATTGTAAAAATGATACCAATGATTTCTCAAATCATAAAATTAGAGAAAATGCTAGTGGATAGGTTGGGTTTGATTTTTTTCTTTCATAACTTGATATATAATTTAATTGAGCTGTTTTACAAACTTCATCCTCTTGGTTTTGATAAAAGTATTTATCTCTTAGCAACTCAACTTGTAATAGCAAGCTTGTAGACCATGAACCTGCTCATGAAAACCTTTCAATCTGGTCAAAGTAAATAAGGTCATAAAAGAATTTATTTTTAAAAATTCACTGTACAAGTGATACAGTTGGACCTTAAGTTTTATAGAAAATTAAAATTGGCCAGGAGTGGACACTGAACTTATTTGAGATCATACACTGCTCTCAGTGACAGAAGAAAAATAATTTTAACTATACATTTGACTTCCTCTTGGGACCTGTTCCAATTCAATCTGGTATAGTGGATAGGAACATGACCTTGGCTTTTGGGTTTGACTGTTTTACTGGACCATTTAACTTCTCTGGGTCTTTTGCATCATCCTCTAGTAACTGGAGGAACTAATGGCTTCTATAACTTCCATTGTATACAAACCTAAATTTCATTTTTGGTTTTCAAAGATACTTTTAGTAATTAATTATTTTATGCATATGCATGATTTTCCTGTGTGTGAGCATGTGTGCCACATGTCTGCCAATATTGTGCAGGGGTGGAGAAAGAGCCTGGATCCCCTGGAACTGGAGTTGGAGGTGATTATTAGCCACCCTGTAGGTGTTGGGAAATGAACTGGGTCCTTTGCAAGAGCTACCAGTGCTCTTATCACCAAATCTTCTTTCCAGCTCTAGATTTATTTTATATTTTATTTATGTTAGTGTGTGATTATGTCTACATGTACATTCCAGTACCCACGAAGGCCAGAAGAGGGCACTGGATCCCTTGGGACTGGAGTGGCCTGGCATGGGTGTTGAGCACTGAACTGGTTCCTCTAAAATTACTGTTTGCACTCTCAACCACTGAGTCATTGTGTTCAGCTTTATAAAGAAATTAGAGTAAGGCCTTCCACATAGTAATCAGAAACAAGCAACTTTAATGATAATGATGATGACAATGGGGATGATTTTGTATCTGTGCGACCAAATGAGATCATTTTCATACTCCTATGGCAGCATTTCCATGTCCACTCCAGTTGGATGTTTCAATATAAATCAACAGGTACTGTTAGTGCTCATCTGCGGTTTCATTGGATGGCATCTAATTTAGTAAAGTTATTAAGATAATATCTTTTATAAATGAATAATAAAACTGTCAGCATAGTATTTTTTATAGTAATCACCTAAACATTATATCTAGGACTGTCTCCGAGGTTTAGGATATCCAGTTTATATCCTAGCACAATAACAGAAGAGGACATTGTCTGAGAAACTAATAGAAAGAACTACTCCAGGATGGGGTTTCAGAGTCCGCTTCGCCTAAAGCAAGATAAAATGGTTCATAATTGTAAATGTGGTCGTAAAGAAGAGACAAAACAAACTTTACTTGATCACTGTCTCTTTTCTTTGACAAAAATCTTTACCACGCTTTTTGTTCTGAAGCGAGGTTATTTTTTAATGGTTCTAATGGTACAAATTATGAAGAAGATAATTTGTAAATTTGATTGAATTTAACTGTCTTTGACTGTTGGAAGTCCCAGTTTTGCAAGAGTACTATATTAAACAGACCTTATTGGCCATGTTTGCCTCCATAACTAAACACAAAGGAAATGATTGTGATATATATATTTTTTTTGATATCTGCTTAATGGGAGTTTAGAACTGCATGAGAAACGAAAAGGATCTTGTCCGTGAGCTCAGCCATGCCCATTCTCGCCTTTATTCACCAGTAGAGTCATCATTTCGCATACTTTGACAAACTCTCCACATGTTCCTGTCTTAGAAAATGCCCAAATAATAAGAATGTTTTCTTCCGAAAAGTCATCATGATTCTCATGACAAAATACTTTTTCCAATTATAAATAAGTTCTGCATATGAATTTTGTGTACATCTGGAGGGTCTTAAGTAGCAGGTTTGTCCATATTTCCTCAACAAGTACTTGCTTTGATTATTAATCATGCAAGCATGCGTGTGTGTGTGTGTGTGTGTGTGTGTGTGTGTGTGTGTGTGTGCCCACACATGAAAAGGTACATGTATGGAAGTCAGAGAAAAACTTGCAGGAGTCAATGTTCTCTCTTTACCCTGTGGGTGCCCCCCAAAATCAAGTCAGGTTTTCAGACTTGTCAGCAAGTGTCTTGGCCCTCTCCTTGGCTCCTCATCAAGCATTTCTATGGTGACTCAATATGTGTTCCATTCTAAGATCACTTTTCAGCATTATTACTTTTTATTTCTTTGCTGTACATTTAATCTTGTTGAGTAACCCCATCTTTCAATTTCCTGTTTTCACACACTATCATGAGGATTCATCTGGAAGTGGGGAAGCTCCACTATTGTGTTCCTGTCTGCACATACATTATTTACAATATGAGCAGTCATGAGAACTAATTGTTAGTCACTCTTCACTGGACATACTGTGTATTTGCTATTTGTGCGACACTGGGTAGACCAAAGACATAATAGTCAGGTGTCAGTGTCATACAATTATTTTCCATTGTTACACTGTGATGACTGAGATCAAAGTATGTTATTATGGTCTGATATCACAATACCAAACCATTGTACTTGAGTTCGGAGTTCATGCAGCCTATGCTAAGCAAGAGTAATTTAGACTGCAGAGTTTTCAGTCTGTAGAGCCTTAAAGCACTTAAAAGTTTTATAACAAATGTATAAGCAATATCCCAGAGTAGAGTGGAGAGCGTGTAAACTATAGATACCCAGGATAGTGCTTAGCATCATGAACTTCTGGAAGGAAGCCAAATTCCTTTTTACATATACACATATTTTCATCTCCTTTCTGTAACCTGGTTTTTTGTTGTTGTTGTTGTTGTTGTTGTTGTTGTTTACTTTTTAAAATTCTTATTTTGAGTTGGTTGAACTTTCAAGAGTTCGATCAGCTTGCCTTGTTCCCAACTTTAGAAAACAATATATTACTAGTGAGGATATTACTTATCAACCAAAATAGATATTTTCCACAGACACTGTGTCAATTCTCCTGATAATATTCTGAGATTTTTGAATCATGAATGGAGATTGGATGTTGCTAGAAGCTTCCCTATGTCTACTAAGATGATCATGTCATTATACTTTTTCTTTAGTCTCCTGACATACCCTTGTATTCAAATACACCAGACTTGTATTTTTAAGACAAATTCATTCTAGTGCCAAATTCTTTTTGTTTTATTATTGTTATGTCATGTCTGTCTGTGACATTTTGGGTCCATTGAACATTTGCATTCACCACTGTGTGTACTTAATAAGAGCACAACCTCCAGGATTCAGTTCTCTGCTTCCATTGCAGACTCTGGGCATTGAGTCCAGGTCACTAGGTTTGTTCATAAACCTTTTGTACCAATGAACTATCTGGAGGGTGCCAAGATATTCTTCTTACTTGTTTCTGTTGTTAATTTTGTAAATATCTTAAGGTGTTTTTAATGCATACTCGGGAAATAAATTAAGTTAAGGTTTTCATTTTTGTCAAATATATTTACATGGATGGAGTCCCGATGAGAAATCCTTATGAAATGAGTTTACAAAGGTTTCATTATCTTTGAATTACTTACTGGAAAAGAAATGTGTAGTATGTATATCTACTGTTTCTAATTTCATACACCTTGCATTGCTATTACTTGTTTTATTTAAATGGTTGAAATTATCATAATATCTAAAACAGACTCAGAAATGTTGTATTTTTTCCCCTCAATAGTTAACCCCTTAAGCTTGAAGCCAGTGAAGAAATTAATGCAGCCCATATAAAGGGCCCAATATATAAGCAGAAACTGTATATTGTGCTCCCCTTTAGACTTATATTCTCCCATTACATTACTCTGTTCATAATTATATCTTCTAGGTTTTTAATGGCCAGTCAGGTTGATTTTATTGGACTGCTTAAAAAATAGTTTCGTTCCTTCATTTTCTTCTCTGTATCTAATATAAGAATTATTCTCTTTCTCATTCTGCTAAAATAAGTTGTGTACATCCTTATGTTGTTTATAGGATAGTACATCAATTTTACAGGGCAAGTTTTTGAGGACGTGTTTGGCTTTGTTCAGTAAAAATGATTTTCTTTGTACTTATCTTATCCTGAGAAGAAAATACTAACCTTCAATAATAACTATAAATGTGTCTGTTTCCTTTTTCAATTCTTATATTTGCTGTGTTTGAAGCTTTGAAATTTTGAAAATTTGAACTTTTCTTTTGAGGCCTATAAAGTATCTTATATTTATTTAGTAAATGTCATGTTTGTTATGCTGATACACACATCTTTTAAAATGTTCCTTGTTACAAGCCTACCTCCCCTGATGTTGATACAGTCATAGCTTCTCTCTCAATTACTATTAGCAACTAACCGTCTCTCAATCAATTGTTTTTTTTTATTATGCTTTTTTATATAGAATGTAAGTTAGACTCAGTTTGATATTGAATATAATTTTTGTTTTTCGGGTGTTATAATTAGACTCAGGATTGTCACACTATAATCAGTGTCTCAAAGTTACCCTCCTTGGAACAACCCAGGTCATAAATCCTGGCCTCGACGTTCTTCAGGGCTGAATAAACCTTGCGATGGCAAAACTAAACAAGTGCTTCTCAGGTCGTTTGATCCACAATCACCAAAATGTTTATCATCACATAATTTTCAGAAAAAGCCAACTGATACGGTTATTTCACTTACTTTAACTAAGAAGATATAAGTAAATCATTTTCTGCACAACTTGAATTTAGCCTTCTCATTGATATTCCTTTATTTTTGAAGGTTTGGGTTTCCCTCTGGTATAATCTCTCTTTAGTCTGAAATCCTGCACTACCCTGTAAGGGATGTCTCATGAAAGTCTCCAGTTTCCAGGAGATTGGGATAGATATGAGGACCTCTTATTGGGACTCTTGGTGAGAGAAGTATGGGAGAGTGGGGAAATAGAGGGACTCAGAGGGTTCTAGAAATCTATAAGAAGAACATCATGATGGGTGGATCTGGAACCACAAGTATCTACTTAAACTACTGCACCAACCAAGGACAACAAACGAAGTAAGCATTGAACCCCTATTCGGATCTAGCCAATAGACAAGACATTCTCCACAGCATGGGGAGAGTGGGGACTGACTCTGACATGAACACTGGTGCCCCCTATTTGACCACTTACCCTTGGGAAGCAGGCCTGGTGACACTCAGAGCAAGGATAAGCAGGCTACCAAGATGAGACCTGATAGGTTGTGACCATATGGTGGGAGCGGATGTGCCATTCTGTCACAGATCTAGGGGAGGTTAATAGGGTGAAAGAGGGAGAGAGGGAGGAATGGGAGGATACAAGTGAAGGGATAACAATTGGGATGTAATCTGAATAAATTAATTAAAAACTTAAAAAAAAAAACAATGCCTTTCTGGCTTTGGGCTTCCCTCCATCAAACAGAGCTGGGATAACTTCTGTGAAGCCTTTGTCTAAACTCCTTAAATTCCTGTCATCTACACTTCCTCTTATCCATTGATCAGCTTTCTTCTTAAGATATGGTCATGGGATTTTCCCTTTCTATAATGAGTAGTTTTCAATTTTCCCTCAATCTTTGATAATTGCACTGTTTAGGATCCTCTAAGGAATGCTCACCTTCTAAACCCATACTGCTCTGTTTTAAGATCAATCAGAACAGTTTAACAAGAGCTTTTCCCTCACTATTTTAGGAATAGGAATCCCTTTCTTGTTTAGCTATTTAGAGACTGTGCAGGCTTGCTTTGGTCTGTCACACACAGACACAGGTGCACAGAGAGTCTCAGATGTCTGACTATCGGACTTCTGTTCTGAAAGCTCTCCTTGGGGTGATGCTTCGAGTCTAGCTTACATGGGTTCGAGTCCAGACTTGTGATTGCCTGCATCAGATGTAGCTGTTTCTTTTCTGTACCTGTCTCCCCCCTTCGCATTGCCCTTAATCGTTTTATTCCAACAGCCACTCTCCTAGTTTTCTCAGCTTAAAAGAAGGGGTTTGCTTGGAAGATGTGGGCAGCTGTGCTGTGCACTCCTTGGCTTGTATCTTTTCCTTGGAAGTATTGTGAAAAAGGAAGGAAAAGGCACAGAGTGGGAGGGTTCTTCCTATAATAATACTACATATTTACTCTTTCCAGAAAAGACCCTATTTCCTGGTGTTTGTCTAGGAAGAAAATGTTTCTCAAAGGCCTTGGCTCTGATACTGCCATTACTGCATATATACCTAGGTACACATGTCTAGAAAAATTTGAAAGAAAGAAATAGTATTCAACTTCCATGTATGCTTTGTTATTTCTGTTACTGTAGTAAGTGGCTGAGATACATCAACTCATAAAGAGGACAGATTTATTTGGACTCAATTGCCTGTGGGCCTATGATGAGACATGGCAGGGATGTGCAAGAGAAAGCACTCACCTTAAAGTCTGTGGGGAAGCACATGTGTCAGAATTCCTCCAAAAGGCGCAAATTTAGTCGCCTGACTTCCTACAACTGGGTTCCATCTCTTAAGGTTCCACCACAGCTGAGTAGCATCACAGAGTGAGGACCAAGTCTCCAAACCTTGAACATTAAGGAAGAGTCAACATTAAACCAACAGCAAGTGCTTCTCATGTTTAACCTTTACTTCAAACTTCAGTTCTATTTGCTTATTTTTCACAGTACCCAGGTAGTTTCATACATATTATGTATATTTTATATCTACTATCTTACACATAAGAGTATGTATATCCATATAAATATATTATATGCATATTGTACAATTATGTATTGTTTATAACATATAACATATCTTATATAATATTCCATATAACATTATATTAAATATTTTTATATATTTTATAGAGAAATTTTTCCCTTAGAGTAAAGACAGGCTGATGTGTGCCTATTGTACCTGAAACCAGGACCTCTTAGCAACATACCTGACATCTGAGGGTCAGTTAGTTTTACTGAGTTAATGATGAACTTGAAAAAATTAAGAGTGCAGAAGGATAACAATGATAATAACAATCACACCTAGCATAAGGCAAACAGTGTCTGTGGGCTACATTTTACTGACTCTTAATTATATCAGAGATTACAAAGAAAAAATGGACACTGATCCCACTTTATTCAAGAGCAATCTGAGCTGGGGAGAACTAATGTGCCAATATATAGATACACAGTCTGATACAGGTGTGGCTGAGTTGGGAGCTGTTCACTTCTAGATCCCACACTGCCTGGGACCTTGTTTGCATCCCAACACTCCATTGAGCTAACCTAAGAAATACACTGGAGACATGTGTTTTAGTTTCAAATGTGTATGTTAGGGAAACAGTTTAATGTTCTGAGTTCTGTGTCTTTGCTCCTATAGTGTGGTAAACAAAAGGGTGTTTTATAGGACAACGGATTACATTATATAATGTGTCTGTCTCAAGTCACGGAAAGCAACCTTCATGTAATACACTTTGCATATTGATACATTAGTTGGAACTGGGTCACTGTAGGCCACAGTATATACAGATTGTTGTCCAGTACCTATGGTTGTTCAGACTGCAAGAATTAGCATTTTATAATGTGTTCTACAGCCAATATTTACTCTGTCAAAAAGAAAAAAGGCACCTTGAAATCACAGTTATTTCTTCTAAATAGCAAGCACACAAAACAGACCACAATGATTCTGTGTGAAACTTGATTTAGAAATGTTGTCTTAGAAATTTCAAAAGAAATAAAATACAATATGAGGTCATGACTTGGTTTTTGCTAGTATACTGTTGTGAGCCAAGGAAGCCCCAAGTGCATGTGCACTGTTTGTCACGAACCAAACATGTCAGGCATCAAGCCCATGGGAAACTGGCAACGCTTTTCCCCTGGGTCAGGCTCCAAAAGGCAAAGCCTTTCGCTGGTACAAGTATGAATTTATGAGCAATTGACCAACGGGTATAAAGACTAAGCAGCTTTAGCTTCCTTCTCCTGGGTTACAGCCTGAGATTGCTCCAGGGCAAGTACAAACACTTCCTGCCAAAACTAGCTAACTCCTTCTTCTGGCTGTACCTGACAACTGCACCAATACTCCAGGGCCTTCGGGTGTTTTGTGCTACTCTCTCAGATTGCACACAACCTACTTGCCCTCAGCTTTCTTGTGCTCATGTGTCTGTTTCTCCCTCCCTCCCAAGCTGTGCAGCTCATGCCACAATACATATAAGCATTTTTAACTTGCTAATATGTCGTGCCATGTCTCTGCAGGACCATTATGAATTAGAGTACATATACAGAAATTGATTGATTTTAAATGGATTTCCAGTCAATGATGAACACACATACATACACACACACACACACACACACACACACACACACACACACACATTTTGTCCACTAGAAAACATGGTCCACTAGATAAGCGGGATGTAGCAACTTCCTGATCTGAGAAGTTTTATTTCTGTAGTTAATTGTGTTAAGGGTAATTCAGAAGCTCAGTGTGACATTAAAGATCATTCTAATTCAGGTAACCCAGACCCAGAAAGCCATACATGGTGTAAACTCACTTATAAGCCATATAATACAGGATAACCATGCTACAATCCACAGACCTAAGGAAGCTAAATGGCAGGGAGGACCCTAGGGAGGATGCTTGATTTGCATTCAGAAAGGCAAATAGGATAGACACTGGAAGTGGTTGAAGAGGGAACAGGACTGGATCTGAACATAGATGTCCTATGAAAGACTCCACCCAACATAGGATCAAAACAGATGCTAAGACTTACAACCAAACTCTGGGCAGAGACTGGGATCTTATGGGAGAGTGGTGGGATAGAGGAACTGAAAGGTGACAGGAACTCTACAAGGACACCATCAAAGCCAACAAATCTGGGCCCAAAGGGACCTGAGAGACTGATGCACCAACCAAGGACAATGCAGGCAGGGAACCTAGACCCCTGTTCCGATGTAGTGCATGGGCATCTCATCCTCCATGCGGATCCCCTAGTAAGAGAAGGAAGGGCTACCTCTGACATGAACTCTGGGTGCCCATTGTTTGGTCACTTGCCCTTGGTGGAGGCAGAGGAAATAGATGCAGGCAATCCTACACAGAATGCACCTTATTCTGCAAGTCTTCTCCATTTTCAGCTGTGTGATTCTGGAACTACAAAAACTCCACCAGATGAAAGCTAGATGTGACAGATCATGTTTAGAGATAGCGATGACATCTCAAGAAGAGGTGATGGATCTTCTTATATGGTCACAGTCTCTTGATAGTAAGAAGGGATGAAAACAGCAGCAGAACGAACAGAAGGGTCGTCAGATATAATGGTAAGCAGGAAGGTCCAAGAATGAAAAACAACACCCAAGATTACAGAACAAATGTAAGCACCAGTTCTTTCTTGCTATAAAGCCTATGGACTAGATCTGGGTAGGGGTTTAAAGTTTGCCGCCTGTATTGTCCTTGGCTGGTGCCTTAGTTTGAGCGGGACCCCTGGGCCCAAATCTGCCCAACATAATGTTCTACTTGTAGGTTTCTATGACCCTCTGGATCCTTCTACTTTGCTATTCTCCCATGCTTCTCTCATCTAGAGTCCCAATAGGATGTCCTCCCCTCTGTCCCAGTTTCCTGGTAAGTGAAGGCTTTCGTGGGACATGCCCCTTGGGCTAGTATGCAGATATAGGTGAGTATATACCATTTGAGTCTTTCTGCTTCTGGGTTAACTCACTCATTATGATCATTTCTAGCTCAATCCTCAGGAACAGTCATAGGGGAGGGGGAAATGGGAGGGAGGGAAGAATGGGAGGATACAAGGGATGGGATAACCATTGAGATGTAACAAGAATAAATTAATAAAAAAACTGACAAAGTTATAAGAATGGTGGAAATAAAAGTAATATTTGGTAGTTTAAAAAAGCCTATGGACGTCAGAAGGAGACATGTGAATTACATGACTCAGACAGGGGAGATTAAAGACACAGCATAGACACCTTGCTGTGGTTCTCAACCTGTGGATCATGACCCCTTTGGCAAATGTCTATCTCCAAAAATCTATACATTACAATTCATAATAGTAGCAACATTACAATTGTGATGTAGCAACGGAAATAAACTTAAAGGTTGATGGGCGCCACAACAGCAGTAACTGGATTAAATGCTCACAGCATTAGGAAGCTTTGCCGTGGATGATGAAGCTTTTAAGAGGCAATGGGAGATGTTTGAACATGTGGAAAAGCCTATTCTCAGTGGCAAAGATTTTTTTCAAACTTTCCATGTTTAACTCTAAGTTTTGTTAATAAAGGCATAACACAACTGTAGGATGAAGTGGGTGGTGCTTCCTTTTAAGAATTAATGAAGGGATAAAGCTGACACCTAAGTACTAAGCAAGCATGTCAAGAGAAGAAGGAAAATTTCAAAGATTTATTTAACAGATTAAAAAAAAAGAAAAGCAAGTCTTAGGGTTTTAGAGAAAATCATAAGAGAGCGTGTAGGAAACAAATTCAGAATATAAAAGGATTGGGCTTCTACCAGGGTGACCTGGATGCCCTGACTGTGTGATCCTGAAGCAATAATTCACACTGCAGTTAGAAGAGTCTGCACACAGTTGAATCTCCTGTCCATGCTTTAGGGCTGGTAGCATTAGATCCACCTCAGCATCTGGAAGTACAGCCTGCAACTAACACTGTCTCTAGGCACCATCCTACCATAGTTCCAAAACAAATGCTTCACTGTTGGTCATGATTCCTTATTTGTCAGCACATATGATTATTTTTCACTGACACTGAACAGAAAGAAAACAGTGATGAAGAGCCATGAAACCATACAGAAAGGATGAAATAAAATGCCACGAGACCAGTTCTGAAGGAACCAAAGAGTTGGGGAATGCTTTTTGCGCAAAGCAATGTTTGTTAGGAAAACTGAATGCCTTTGTGTTGTGATTTTCTTTCAAAGGCATGTCTGTCTATAGCAAATAAAACTCAACATCTATTGCATATAATATATATGCGTATATGTATGAGTTAAAGTTATAAATTTGCATTTATTGATTTGTGTGTAGGTGTGTATGTGTGTTAGCAAACCCATGTCACATTACATGTGTGAAGTCAGAGGACAAATTTTAGGAGTTGGCTCTTTCCTTCTAACGCATGAGTTATGAGGACTGAATTCTGATCATCAGTGGCTCTGAGTACCTTTACCAGCTGAGACATCTCACCAGCCATAAAGGGCATTTTTTTATAAGCACACTGCATCGTGCTACCTCTTTAGAATCCTTGCTGTAGAAAAAATAATCTTTATATTATGAATGGAATAACAATAGCCTCATCTTCTGATATTAGTTCAAAAGCTATATAGAATTGAGAAATAAGAAAATCAATGCTCCCTGGATATGATGAAATAGGAAACATACTAGTGTTGAAATGAATGTACTAAATGTAGATAAATGTTAGTTGCTATGGAAAAATTCAAGTACCATTTACTTATATCTTTGAAAGGCTGCATACAATGGAAAAAGCACGTGTAATCTACAAAATATTATCACTTAACAAAATCCTTTTCTTTCAAAAATATGAAGGACCACACTAAAAATTATAGGGTGAAAAAAATCTCACAAAAAGAAGAGATGGTTTGAGAAGAGTTCTTCCCTGGGTTTGTAGTGAGGAATCTTGAAAGTTTATGTATGTTACTGAAAAAGAAGTACTCATCATATATAATATAAGGAAGGTTTCATCTATGAAAAAAATAACCACATAATAAAATATAGTTTATACATATATATGTATTACATTGCAATGAAGATTAAATTTGCTTAAAAACAGTGAGAAGAAACTGGCCCAGATAATTCTTATGACATAGCTTTGCAAGCAAACAAATACTCTAGGATCCAGGTCCATGATGGTCTCTGAGGTACAGGATGCTCAGAGCACTGCTGTGTTTTACTGAGAGACAGAAAAAGCTATTTTAAAGTCCTGGTCTGAAACTAGTCCAAGTTTAATTTGAGAACAGTGGTAGAGAGGAGAGAGACAGTCCCTGGCCAGGGTATTTTTCAGGGTAGAATCACGCCTCATGTGTTCTCTGGTTTCTGGTTCTCACTGTTGTTTGTTTTTTTTATTGGATTTGGGGAGATATATGGAGATGAGTACTAGAAAGTCAGTTTGAATGACAAACACCCACTTACTGCTGACACTGCTTTGAATAATCTGTCTCTCTCCACCACCTTCAGGGCAGGATTTCAGTGCACAAAAACCTCTAAGCACAGAGAGCGATATTGGCCTTGGCGTTCTTTTCAAGTACTCAGCCTCCTGGCAAGCACACAGGTCCCTCCTCCAGAAACTGCATTTATGGCTCCTTAACATTCCAGCCGCCGTCCTGCCAAATCCATATGTCTTTGGACCTCACTTAGCCAGGTGTCTCCCCACTAGGCCTATAAAGGAGTCTTGCCAACACAGTAACAAAGTCTCATGGTGTTGTATCTCTACCTTTCCACACACAGGGATTCTAGTCCTGCCGAGAAATGGGACTTCTGGGGGACTACTTAGGCTAACATTTGGCAAGAAGCACCTCAATACATAGACACCTTCTCTTTAGAAATGGGCAAGCAATGTCTCTCACCTTGTACTTTCTGGAACAATCTATCAGAAGAAAGTTCCAGTGAGGTGTGTTATCTTTTAAGCTTTCGTATTTATTTAGTTTGTACAAATCACCCTGAGGAGTTGAGGAAACCGGTTCCTTGCCATTCTTGGCCATATGTATGAGGCTGTTTTCAGAGAGATTCAGCAGAGGAAGGGATAGTGGCTCTAAACATGGGTTGACTGCACAGACTGAATAAAGAACAGGGGGTGGAGCAGGTAAGTGGTGAGTAAGCACCAGCGTTCATTTCCCTCTGCTCCTGCCTACAGATACACTGAAACCAGCTCCACCCAGATGGATTGTACATTCCAGCCATGAGCCAAGCAAGCCACCCTTCTCATAAATTTCTTCTTGTCAGATGTTGGGTCATAGCAACAAAATAACTAAGTAACTAAGAAATTCTGCAAGTCTAGGGACCTGCACTGCTGTTCATCAGAAGGACTGGTCAAGGCTCTGCTCTACTTTCCTGCCAATAAAGACACACATTATGTCTGTTGGAAAAGTGACCCAGTTCACTGCAAAAGAACTTGTGACATCAGGCTAGAAAAATCACATTCCTGAGGTAGGAGAGTGAGGGTCTATCAATGCCCGTGCCTGTTGAAAGCAAATCACTTCTGATTAAACTTATAGAACAACCCAGGGGAAGGGGTTTACTATACACTATCTACATGTACCAGTTAGCAGGGATTGTGGTTATGAGCTCAGATAATACCACCCAATGTGGATCTGCAGTTGCTACTACAGTCAGTGTCTGCTTATGTTTCACTTTATATAGTGTATTTATTTTATATATTTATACGGTATATTTCACCATCAATTGAAAAAGCTGCCCCTGCATAGAGCATAATGAATAAAGATACACTGGAAATCACCACAGCAACATATTTTGTAGCGTTCATAATGGCATGAATAATCTCTGAATATCCTCCAGGTATGTGGTGTCATTTTTATTACTTTTATTTACTTAATCACTACTTACTGCTTTCCCTTTGTCCTTTCTCCCCCATAAAGCCACTCCTCCCACATCTCATGGAACTATATGGAATTCTAATAGCTTTGAGTTCAGCCACTGTAATTAATTACCATCAAGACCCATAGGAGTAACCATTGAATGCGTTTGAGGAGCCCACTGTGCCCCCAGATGCAATGGGCTCAATATTCAATTATCATCTGACTTCTGTCAGCCTTCACTTAGACTGGAAAACATTAGTGAAGCTCTGGGTTTCTTACAGTTTCCATCAGCTCAGAGTCACTGGTGAGAAGCTATCAAAAATATCTTTATTTCCTTTCTCCCAGTGTACATTATCTCTATTAAAACTTCACACACTCCTTTGCAGAAGGCTGAGAGAAACAATAGTATATTTTGTGGCATTCTGGAGTTGCCCTTCTATGGAACCTTTCTTATTTTCACTCAAGTTGTTCTGAATCTGTAAATTGATTCCGTTACTTCTAGTAGGAAAACTGTTAACTCTAGCCAGGCATCCTCATCAGAGTGACATTGTCTTTAAACCCCCGTGTGGCAATCCCTGACACAGTGCTGTGATGCCCAGGGAAGACAGGACAAACTGGAGGTCCAGCTACGTCCTTAAGATAATCCAACTATTGGAATGATTACCCAAACTGCTACATTGTGAGAGCAGACAAAATGGGCTCCCAGCAGATGCAGCAGATCTGTACGTCCCTAGGGAAGGGTGTGGGGCTGATGGGCAAGAACTCCGTGATGTGCAAGGCCTCTGTGATGTGCAAGGCTATTGGGAGCATCTGGTAAACAACCCAGCTTTGGAGAAATTGTCGCCTCATATTGCAGTGAATGTGGGCTTTGTGTCCACCCGGGAGGATTTCACGGAGATTAGGGGCATGCTGCTGTCCACCAAGGTGTAGTCTGCTGCCGCTGCCCATGGTGCTGCCACTATCCTGTGTGAAGTCACTGGGCCAAAGCCAACTCAGAACAGTTGTCTGGGGCCTGAGAACATGTCTTTCTCCCAGGCTTTAGGCATCACAACTAAAATCTCCAGTGGTGCCATTGAAATTCTGAGTGGTAAGCATTTGATAAAAACTGGTGCCAGTGAAACCACACTGCTGAAGAAGCTGAACATCTCCCTTCTGTGATTAGGCTGATTATCCAGCAAGCATTTAACAGTAGCATCATTTATAACCCCAAAGTGCTTCCATCCACACTTTCATATGGGTTGGGGGGATTTGAACGTAGGTCTTCACACTTGCATGGCAAGCACTTTACCATCTCACTAGCCCATCTTCAGGCACCTGTATTTATCTTTAGGTAACTGTGCTAGGATTAGTGTATAGTTGTAAATCTAGCATAAAACATGAATTATAGGGGTGGCTCCTGAGGCTCCTTTATTGCATCATACTCACCTCTGGAAAGGCACTATCATTTCCATAATCTATTCAGTTAACCCTATTAGCTGAGGCAGAAAGCTGGCCTCTGCCAAGAGGTGATTCATCAGGATTTGGGAACTTCAGTTCATATCTGCAGCTTATGGGGATCTCTCTGCACATCATTACAGTTTTCAAAACCTCTTTCCTCCCCACTCAGTGCCCTCACTTTACCAGGAGACAACCTGTCATACCAAGAATAAATCTGCATTGCAAAGCAATCATCCAATGATAGGGCAGATCTAGCTATCCTTGTGTGTATGTGTGTGTGTGTATGTGTGTGTGTGTGTGTGTGTGTGTGTGTGTGTGTGTGTGTGTGTGT
>OU015751.1:17488683-17499563 GCA_907169655.1 Acomys percivali | reverse complement strand
AGAGAGAGAGAGAGACCACCACCAGAGGCTTAGGCACCAGAAGTTTTCAAGTCCAAGGCCAGAGCTTTCTGGTTTTGCTTTCTGGTTTTGTTTATGTTCCATTTTCCTTATAGATGCCACCAAGGGCAAAGGAATAATAATGAAGAGATACCTTCTACAACTGTTCCTCTCCAGCAAGTGTTTCCGATTCTTACATCTGACAAGAAAAACCCTGAACACCACAGCTATGGTCTGTAAGGGTTGGTCAGTCTCATGGATACTGGCACTATGCAATACCAATCCACAGTCCTCAGTAGTCTGTCGTGTGTAGCTGTACATCTGACTGATGAAATGGACAGGTAACTTTCCAAAATAAATCCTTTTCTTAGATTGAAAAACGATTTATTTGTCTTTATGGAATCATCATCTCTGAGCCCAATTCAATAACTCCACTAGGATGCTCAGAATATTTTCTTTCTTCATCTCCCTCATATCACCTGTCATGGTCCTGTGATGGATGAAAACCCTGAGGTTACTTATTAGTGATGAACATTTCAGATGAAGAAGAAGCTATTTTATGCATTTGCACCAAAGAATTCCTAGGCAGGTGTTTAACATTTTTAATTATAAAAGTGAGTAAGGAGTTCCTACATAGCAGTAAGCATGATGTGGGCATTACAGTGGACAGTCGTGTCCCTGTCTTTCTGCCTGTCTTTTCTCACAAGCAGTAATGCTCCTGACTACTTATCACAATAGATATATTGTTTTCCTTTCACCTTTCCTAAAGTGATATTTCACTGAAGAATATAATAGACTTTACTGTTTATAGACAAATGATCTTATTGCTTTAGATAAAACTAAAAATTGAATTTTAGGAAATATTTCAGGTATTATTTGACAGAATATTATTTTTATTTGAGAAAATTGTCAAATGAAGAGAAAAATATTTTTATTATGCAGGGAAAACTCATATAAATGTAATGTGGGCAATCACTCCCTATTCCTGGGTGTCTCTTTTTTTTATTCGGGAAGAGCTGGATTTCTTTCTGACACCCATGTTCATTAATTCAAAAGATTTTTTTTCCATTTCTATCATCTCACCTTACTTTGAGATATTCCTCTTTATATTATTTTCTGGCATTTCAGCTTCTTTAATTGAACATATAACACGATTTTACATCTTTATTTAATTACGGCTATCAAACCACTTCTTTCATTATTCTTAATTATCCCAAGATAGCTCGTGATTGTACTATCATTAGTTTCAGCCCGCCTCAATCTTTATTCAATTTCATCTTGTAAAAAGAAATAAAGGGCGGCAAGCATTGATAAAATGTTCAAACAATAGCTTAAGATCGTCCATGGAGCAAAGCTGGTGGGACTTGTCATGCTAACTGATGGGAATGGAACTGATACTTTATGAAGAAATACACTAATTACCTAACTCTCCAATGATTGCAAGTACATTTAGTAGCTCAAGTATGTGGAAATATAGATTATGCTAATATTGGAACTTTTACTACAATATTTAGGTTTATACTATGTCCCACAATTGGCACCACAGGTTTTCAAACAGTAGTGGATATTATTTTGGCATATAAAATATGGGGACACGTGGCTTGCGCTGTGTGATTTAAGCTATGTGCTTCATCCCTAATAGTTTTCTTTTTGTTTCCTGACCCTGAACAATGGTACTTGAAAATGAGATCTAACTGCTACTTGAAATATCCATTGATATTTATTTGTAATTATGTACACTTTTCATGGGCTGGAGAATCAGTGACTCAGCCAGTTTTTTTGTGGTCTTCTATGGTGGATAGATGATCGTTGCTTTGAACTCTGAAAGCTAACATTATAAAGCATTTACTGTGTTCGAGCTAGCAATTTAAAACATTTTGTATCAATGTACACATAAACACCAAAGATAGAATCTCTTTCATAATTTGTATCAGACCTAATATTGAAAATTCATAAATATACCTTGAGTAATGAATGGTTTAAAAGGTGTTTCATATTTCTGAAATTTCCTAAAGTACAGTTTCATTATCAGACTAGAATTGACTATTCTCCAAACATCTATATTAGCCTTAAAGTAAATTTAAGTTTTTGATAAACCTATAATTTCACATTTATTATTATTCAGATTGAGAACATAGCTTACACTATCAAAAGATGAGAACATTGAAAACAAAATATGACTTTTTTCCCTTAGCCCTTATGCTTGTGCTGTACAAAAACAAAGTGCTAAAGAATGCAGAATGGATCAATCAATCTTAATAGTTGTATTATAAGTTGCATTATTACATATATGGTTATATTACAGAGCTTTCTTAAGCACGATTTAGTGTTGTCAAGTTTGACTTATTCTGCTTCTCAGTATATGTATGCAAACACAAACTTATCTATCCATTTCTATGTATATATGTACATACATAAAACATGTAAATATGCAAATTTGTGTATGTGTTTACGTTTGTATATATTTACCTCTAATCCATTTACCTATCTTTCATTACATAGGCAGCTAGCCAGTTATCTTCTATTGATAGCTTCTCAAATAACATTAGCATCTCTGGGAGTTGAAGTATCTCATAATAATATTATTAATTTATTTCTGAAGCTCTTTCTTCCTTTACATGAGAAATTGACATATTTATTTATTCAGTCATTCCTATGTACCAATTGCCACCCTAAAGACATGATTGTGCTGCACGAAAATATATTTGGATGCTCTTTAATTTTTTATAAGACAAGAAATGCATTAATTTGTTTATTATAAAATGTTTGCTACATTACAGCTGCAAGAAATAAATATTAGGGAGTAGATAGTGTTGGTTTAGATTGAGAGAGTGTCAGTGAAAGGAATCCTTAAAGATGTACCAAATCAGTCAACTGTATTTATGTACCCAACTTACTCCTTCCTCCCAAAGGACAATGTCTACACAGTGACAGGCTAAGAGGGAAGAGAACATTTCAAACAAGAAAGAAACTCTAGTGACAGGGTTGGCTAAGAGAGCTAACTGCTCTTGCAGAGCATCACATTTGGTTCCTAGCACCACATGCCTGGCAGCTCACAATTGCCTGTAACTACAGCTCCAGAAGGGTTGATGCTGCCTTCTGACCTCTCCCTATACATGCACATACCAAACTCAAACCCACAAATATAATACATAATTCAAAATAGAAACAATTTTTTAAAAAGCAATGCTGTGGAAAAATTTTAATGTAAAAATTTTAATCCAGCAACATGGCTACTCTGGCTGGAATACAGACATGCCTTTACTCCCAGGAGACAGAAGAAAGGAGGTCTCTGAGTTCAAAGGCAGCCTCGTATAAAACAAGTTTCAGGTAAAGAAAAGCTTAGGTCCAGGTAGTAGTATACATCTTTAATCCCGGAATTTAGGAGACAGGCATGTATATCTCTGAGTTGTGTTCAGGCAGTTCGGTTGAGTCAGTGAGCTGAGAGGGCAGTGCAGTGGAGTTGAGATTGTAGCAGTTCAGTTTGTGGAACTCAGAGGCAGTTTTACTGGGAGAGTTTTACAAAAACGGGCTTAAGAGTGAACAAGATGGACACAGGGAAAGACAGAATGAGCCATAGAATGAGAAGGGAGCCAGAAGATTAGAGCAGATTGCTGGAGTTAGTTTGAATCAAGGCAGAACAATTAAGTCAGATCCTGAGAGGAGCTAATTTGAATCAGTCATCTTGGAGAGGAGTTTGAGCCTGAACAGCCGAGTTGAACCTGCCAGCCAGAGTTCAGAAAGAATTAGAAAGAAGTATCCGACTCTGCTCTAAGTCTCCGAAGCTGAAAATATTCTAGGCATAGACTGTAGGACAGCTAGAATCTCCCAGGACTAGGCCTAGGTTAGTCGACACAGGCAATAAGCCTCTGAGATGACAATTACCTCTCGAGAACAAAGAATTATTTTTACACAATGCAACGCGAGGACTATAAAGACCATGGCAGTTTGAGAGGAAGGCAGAGGGCACTGTGGTAGGTATAGTGTAATCAAGGCAGGAAGGTCTGTACTTAGAAGAAAGAGCCTAGGTTGTGTAAAGAAAGTCTGTGTCACATCCCAGAAGATGACCTTATCTTTAGTGATTAAGCTATAGTGGGCATAGAGAAGATTAGTATTTATCAGGATAATTTGTATTTATCAGCATAAACTTGTAGGGACTAAGAGACTGAAAGTCAAGAGGACAAACTGAAGGTGTTTACGTGGGACAATGGCATGACGAAAGCATTAAGTTGATGGCAGTATTGGGATAGTTTCTCGTTCATCATTATCTCCTACAAATCAGATATGAGAGTATAATAACTAATTAAAATTCTAAGCAAGCCAGGTATCAGTTAATTGAGTTTTTATTGCACTTGCACCATCAATTTTCAATGCTTTTAATGAAACAAAATGTGATCTCTTTGGAATTCAAATGCATCTATTGTATTTCAAACTGTATCATCATCTATTTTTCCTTTGGATTGCCATCTGCAAAGCTGCTGTAAGTGCTCTAAAAATAATCAGTAAGTGTACCATTTTTTATTTTTCTCCAGTAAAGAAACTGTTAAGCTATTTTTGTTATTGTTTTCATGAATAAGTAAACCTTGAAACAAAGAAAAGTACAAAGCTGGTGCTTTTTTTCTAGTGAATGATAGAGGCTAAAACTAATAATATATTATAAATAATGTATATATAATATATTACTTCTGAACAGGGCACATGAATATACTCCCAGTACTCAGCAGGTAGATGTTAGAGGATCACAGGCTAAGGGCCACCTTCTGGTCTGCAAATGAGTATTTGCTAATCCATTCTACATAGGAGACCCTATATCAATCCTCACTCCACCTCTAAAATACTTCCAAGCTCTTTATTATTTACCATAATATGACATGTAAATAGTATTTTATGGACCTCTCCTATATGATTTTTGATGAAATCAGAAATCTGAGGTGGTAAAAAATGCATTTGCTTTTATTTTTATTTTCTTTACATCTTGAGAACTCCTGAAATTAAAAGGCCAAACATCCATTTCATTTTGAATGAAAGAAAGTTTGAGATCAAGTAGATTCAATGGACTTTGCTTTTAGATTCACCGAGCTTATTTTTTTCCACTGAAAATTTATGACTCAACAAGCTGGGTTTTTTTTTTTCCTGATCTAAAAAAAGAAATGGAGCATTACTATATAAGTCAGCTGAAGGTTCTTAGCTGAGAGTGTAGGTCATGTTGAATGAAAGTCATGAGCAAGAATGGCAGACCACTCCTGAGAAGTGGAGTGCTCACGGGCCCTGGAAGGGAACCGTCAGCTCCATCAGCTGTTGCCTGGCTTTGTCAAGCATGTGCTCAGGCAGCCCTAACAAGCTACGCTGTCCTACTCCTCCTCAGTGTGCCAATTAGAGACAGAAGTGGTGGTCTTATTCAAAGGAATCACATCGGGCTAGGAAGGAATAATGAGGGGTGTTCAGTGGCCATCCAGAGTCCATTTTCCAGGTGCTGACAGGACATAGAGCTTTAAACCAAGAGCAGGAAACTCATACAGGTAAACAGTCGCTGGCTACCATGTGCCTCTGCCCACCGCTGACCCACCTTTGTTGTTAATCCATTTGTTCTAACAAGGTGTTCTTATAAGGCAGATGTCTGGGGGGACAAGTTCTTACCAGCCCAGCAGTAAGATTTCACCCTTTCCTCTCCACTGCATAAAATCCTAGGGTAAATTCCTATTCTCTGGGATCCATTGTTTCTGAAAGTGTTCTGAAAGCCAAATAAGAAAGCATCTTCTCTCCTACCAGGAGACTAAAAGGTTGCCTTCGAAACACCTGAATGTCTTTCACAAATCAGAAAAGCATTTCTAATTTCTGCATGTCTTTTCTCCTTGTTCATCACTGAATGTCATTTATTCTAACTAAAACTATCATAAAAGTTCTCACTGTTTATATAATGACAAATATTTGTTCTCTTTTTTTCTTGTCCACTGCATTGCAGTTTCATTACAGATTGATCATTATACCTACTCATAGATAGGCATGCTGAATCTGAAAACAATTTTGTACCTTTTTCCCAACACATGGGTGTGTAATAAATAAGCTACTAGAAAATAAAGCAAAGCATGCTAAAAATGGGATATCCCCTTTCATTTTATGAGTGGGAATAATGAGTCTTTTCTTTCATGGACTGTAGAAACACATCAATTTATGTGCAGCACTTCTCAGATTATTCTGTGTGCTCTTTGGAGATTTTTAAAAAATTTCTATTTCACCAGTAAATAACACAATGTTTCTTAATAGCAAGCACACATGGAATTTTGTTTATTTTTATTAATGGACAGTCATTGTACATCGTATGGCTAAATAAGGGTGCAAGTTCCTGTACTGCAACAGTGCAGAGTTTATGGAGACATATTAAATAGAATTATATTTATACATTAAAGACTTGCATCTTAGGCCACAAGAGCTTACAAGTAGTATAATCAATTTTTAAGATATGATAAAGAAGATCTCCAAATAATAAATTGTCATATACAGGGAACATAAGTGTATTATAAAAAATGACTCTGGAACTATCACCATATAAGAGGGGAAAGGAAATGTATTGAAGTTAAAAACAGTCAAAGGAGGACTGTAGAGGCCAATCCTATGTGTCTCCTTGGTTAAACTATCCTCTAATATATTTAATCAAATATCACTGTAGAGGTTATTGTGAAAGTGTTTACTTTGGTAGATACTTATTATAT
Source organism: Acomys percivali (assembly GCA_907169655.1). Lineage (NCBI taxonomy): Eukaryota > Metazoa > Chordata > Mammalia > Rodentia > Muridae > Acomys > Acomys percivali. Next base: position 17,492,856 of record OU015751.1, on the reverse strand, counting down.
ACACCAGTAGATTGCATAAACTGGATTGTACTCAAAATAAAGATAACCTTCTTCAATCACATTAAGGTCTTAAGAAAATGGCCTAAGGACCTCAACTTTAGGAGGCATTCTCTGTGAAAGATTCCATGGACTTGAGACTCCAGCACTGGTTCCTCCTGGCTTGTCTACCTGTCCATCTGCTCTGTATATGCCAGACCTGTACAATTTTTAAAATCTAAACAAGTTCTTAAATATCTCTGTCTCTGTCTCTGTCTCTGTCTCTGTCTCTCTCTGTCTCTCTCTCTCTGTATATGTGTCTGTGTGTCTGTCTGTGTGTCTGTCTCTGTCTGTGTGTGTGTGTATATGTGTCTGTGTGTCTGTCTGTGTCTCTGTCTCTCTTCCTTCCCTTTTCCCTCTCTCTTTGCAAGATATGGAGGAAGGAAGAGAAATGCAAGAGAAAATGGCATTTCTGCTGAATTTACATCTTCCCACTCTCACCTAAGCAACATGGACAGTAGACAGCTATTGATATAATGTGCAATTGTAGTAGGTATTACTGGCTACTTAAATATAATCTGAAGTCTATAGACTATTTAGGAGAATGTACACATATACTATGCCATATTGTATCAGAAACGTGAGCATTCTACAGATTGTAGCATCTATGGAGGTGGGTTCTGCTTTTACAGATCCCAACTAGCAACTCATGTGTGTGTGTGTGTGTGTGTATGTGTGCATGCACATCTGAGAGAATACACATGTTCACTTATGAACATGAACATACATCTGTTTGATTTATTTTCTTTGAGTAAAGAAAGCTTATAAAGAATATCGGTAAACCTCGTTGCAGTGTTTGCTTTCATTGGTACCCTCTTATTACCCCCTCAAATATATCTCACTTTGGTTGACGAGTCATATGAAGAAGTGTCACATACAAGAAGTATTAATGAAATTAGTTAAAATTTGACATGGTCTAGAGTAGGGGAATAGGAGTGGGGCCCTATAGAAAATGGAGAGAAATGAGTCAGTGTTTTTGATTCACCTTCAGTCTAATTTACTTTGGCAGTTGGCTTTTTGTTGTGATTATTTGTTTGTTTGTTCAATTTATTATAACCTACAGTGATCTCAGAGGACAACTTGTGGGAGTCAGTTTTGTTTCTGTCACCATATGGGTATTGACCTAATGCTATCATGCTCGGTGGGAAGAGTCCTTCCTTGCAGCAACATCCTACTGGCTCCCTACTTTTTAAAAATAAAATAAAAAAATAGGAACCCATGTAGGTCTGATGTATTTTGATGCAAATTAATAAAAGGCCATCACACCAGGGCAGAGCTAAGGTAGCTTGATAGAAATTACTAGAAACAGATGGCATGGGATTGGGGCAGGTATGGAATCCCTGCCCCACTATGGGAAGTAGTTTAGGGGATTAATATCTGCCCTGCTCTAGGTTAACTAAGGCTATTTTAAAATATAACAGGTGTCTGTGTCTTGATTGATTACCTGTGGGTTTTACTGCAGTAATAATAATAATAGACCTAATAATAAACATTATTAGGCTATACTGATAATTTAACCACAGCAAAACCAGAGGGTCATTTTTAATTTTGGAGGTATATAAAGGCAAAGAGATAATGGAGCTCACACACACAATACAGATAAATGGGAGAAATCAGATATAGGATAAGTATGGGGAATAACCTATAGGTAGTTACTGATTGAGATCATTGAATACAAAGCCACTCATAGACCTGGGTGTAGGCAAAGGCCTGTGTAAACCATCACTAGTTAAAAACAAATGGAGGATGGGCCAGATGAGTGGTTCCGATGATACGAGCCCTGGCTGTTCTTCCAAACAACCAAGATCTGATTCTCAGCACCCACATGGCAGCTTAAAACCATCTATAACTCCAGTTATAGAGAATCCAGCAACCTCTTCTACTTATCATGGGCACCAGACACACATGTTGTGCATGGACATACATGGAACTAAAACATCCATACACATAAAATACATTTTAATTAAAAAGAAATAAATAAATAAACAGAGGAGATTCTGGGTTGTTTGATACATTTCCAGAAAAGCAAGGAAACATCGAAGATGAGCTTTGTTTTCCAAACTACTAAGGGGAAAGCATATTATCATCAACATGGGAGACTTTCAACTTTGTGCAATTTCATCTAGCTGTAAGCCGCTATGTATTCCTGGATTGGTAAAGGAGATAATTCATCATGAGCGAGGTTTTCAGTTTTACACTCAGGAGAGTTCTAGACAGTGATGGGCTGACCAGCCTACAACGGGAGTATAATTGCATGTAAAAGTGAACGCACTTGATAGAGTGATCAGAAAACAAAATGTGCTTCTTCTTTCCTTCTGTGAGCATTCCTGATTCTGTGCATGGACAAGATGCAAGAATGGCCCCTTTTCAGTTAGTCAGGGTTTGGGAGAACCCTGGTAATCTTAGCGCAGAGGAAGATTTCACTTACTGAACAAGTAGAGAGCGTGAGTGAATAATCTGATGCCATGTGTTGTATTTTGTTTTGCTTAGTTTTTAATGGTATTTTTGTGCTCCAGATGGCTTGGGGGTATGGGTTGGCAGTTAAGTCAGTACTGACAGATTAAATTAGAGAGAAAGAACAGTTTTAGGGTGAAAGTGCACTAGAGGCAGATGACAGGTATGGCTTGACTTAAAGAAAGGTGTCTTCAGATGAGTGGTCTGAGAGAAAACACACCATTTGCTGTAGTTAAACTCAATATTTGAATATTCATACAATGATAGAGTGTTAACCCAGAGACAGGGGTTAACATGACTAATCAAATAATATCATTGTAGCATTAGAGTTTAATATAAACTACCCATTTAAAAAATCAGCGATTATTTTCCAATAACAACAAATTAAAAGCAGAACATATAACAACTATTAAAATCAGGTACCTGTTACTCATCTTGGAGAAGTTCATGTAGGACCTAGCCATTGATGTGTGTGTGTGTGTGTGTGTGTGTGTGTGTGTGTGTGTGTTGAGTGCTGGCATGTGCACATTAGGGTACCCATATAAAGGCCAAAGGACAACTTTGGGGAATCTGTTTCCTTTCTATGTTATTTTTGAGGCAAGATCTCTCATTTTTTCTTCATACTCCATACTCTAGGCTAGGTGGCTGGGGAGATTTTTTTTATGATTCTCCTGTCTTGGCCTTGGCTTCCCATCTCACGAGAGAGAGGGAGGGGAGGGAGGGAGGGAGGGAGGGAGGGAGGGAGGGAGAGAGAGAGCTGCTTTAATAGATGCATGGTCTACACAAGCCCTAGGAATGGAACTCAGGTGATCCGATAATTGAGGCAACCAACTGAGCCATCTAATTTTGCTTGTTTTATTGAGACAGGATCTAATTATGCAGTCTAGGTATGCTTTGAAATAAGACTGTTCTGTGTTTTCCTCCTGAGAGCTGACATGGTGGGCTTTGGCCACCATAATTGACTGCTCAAAATGGCTAAAAGTTTTTGTAATGGAAAGTATCAAACAATGGCTATGATGAGGAACAATAAAACCCCCAGTTATTGTTGGTAGGTGTTAAATACTGTTTATCACTCTCAGAAGCAATATGTAGCGTTTGAATCTTACATCCACATGGACAACTTTCTTTGGCTTATTATGACTCATATCTACTCAGACTCATTCAAATCTAGAAACAGCCAAGATACTCCTAAATAGGTGCTAGATCCCTGAGCAGTTTCATCAATGTGTGCTAATGCCACCTACCACTTAACCCTGCATGTGTGTTGGGGAAACAGGGCACAGAGACAGAGAAAGAGAGCTATATACAAGGATGCAAATAGATACACAAAAAAACATACACACATAAACATATGAACAGGCAAATAGACAGACACATATGTTCATGCATACACTGAGACACCACACACACAGACACACGTGTGTGCATGTACAAACAGATGCACACAAGCACACATGCTTGTGCCTACAAAGTACTAAATGAAACAAGACAAAACTAGTGTTGACTCATTCAATTACCCTCTCTCTCTCTCTGTCTCTCTGTCTCTCTGTCTCTCTGTCTCTCTTTCTCTCTCTCTCTCTCTCTCTCTCTCTCTCTGTGTGTGTGTGTGTGTGTGTGTGTGTGTGTGTATTTGTCCTCTCAATCACTGACATTGTAGAGATTACAGGTGTAATTCCCCATATC
>OU015751.1:17460291-17483727 GCA_907169655.1 Acomys percivali | reverse complement strand
ATATATATATATATATATATATATATATATATATATATATATATATATATAGAGAGAGAGAGAGAGAGAGAGAGAGATCAGGAATTGCTCAAGGAAGCATGCCTGTTGATAATTATACAAAACATGTAAAAGTGTTTCTAAAATCATTACAAATCTTGTGTGCAACTCTGTTGCCATTATGACTGAATATGATTATAGATTTATAAGAGTGGAGAAAATTAGGCCCATGTACAGAAATAAGATATTTTGTTAAGTTTTTAGCATTGATCTTATTGAGGTAGGAAGAACATTAATGGGATTATCTTAGCTAAATATTAGGAAATCAACCATGAAATAAAAAAATTAAATATTTTTTTAAATGTAAAGCAAAGCTTGGAAAAGAAAGAATGACTTATTTATCAAGATAAATGCCCAAGGCAACAGTGAAGACTCTAAGTAGGAAATTAAACACAGGACTAAAATTATAGACATCTCAGAATGATAACAGATGGTGAGTGAAGCAAATAGGATGCAAAAACCAACACAAAATTTCCAACTCTCACTCCTTTAAGAGATCTGTGTTCTGTCTAAAGTTGGCTGGGGTATAAAACCGAAATTACCTTCACTCATACTTATAGCATCATTATGCCAGTCTCTCAACTGATGTCTATTACTAATGCCCTCTGTCAAGGTCAGCGTAAGTTCAGCACTACGATAGATTCCTTATAAAACTACGGCTTTGTATTTACTGTTTCTGAGCTATAGTTCATTCTAGTCCGAGCTTTATCATTCAGCCCTCTTGGCACATGCCCTCGTATCAAAGGCGGAGAGCTATGATTTTCTGTACTTATGAGTTGTCTTGATTTTCAAAGGGCCTTTTGGTAGATAGATGGGAAAATTTTCTATTTCTGATTCTTTTTTCAAGTTGAGGGTGTAATGTGAGGAAACACAGAGAAACAGCCATAGTGGTGTGAGGACACAGAAGGGCAAGCAGAGACACAGCAGTACACAAAACAGTTCATTAAATAGAACCTGTGGAATAAGGAAAAGTATGAGCAGGATGGCATGATCAGGTTTGCCTTTCAAGTCAAGTGATCTGGAATAGCATTTCAATTTCTTTGTGGTGTGACTGTGGAGTCATTGACAAAATTCCCGTCCTCTTTTCTTTCACATGAGAACAAGTATCGTTTTTCCAAACCTAACAATTCTTTATGATTTTGGAAACTCAAAAAACCTAAGGAAATCAGATAATGTTCATGTATCCATATGTATTCTGATATACACATAAATAGAGAGTGATCTGATATATACATAATGTGTGTATGGTAAATATTTATGGTAATGCATACACTCATGCACCCACACTAATAATAAAAATGGAGACAATCTGACAGTTTTCACGAATGATCTGAAATATTGTTTTAGGTTTTTGTATATGATGTCTATATCTTACCTAATTTAGTGTAATGCTTATATAGATTGTAGTAACACAGCCCAAAGGTGGAATATGAGAATTCTGAGTGTTTTTAAGGAAATAAACAAGAGTCTGTGGTCTCAGTTTCTTCAAAACATGGAGCCGTTCTTGGAGTGTGCTTTTGTGCCCCTCCCAGGTGGAGCAGATACGAGTGAGTTCACTTCAGCTGTTGTTGTTCCTAAGTCTCTGTTTCGTCACTTGAGGCTTGTCCTTGTGATTGAACACTTTACTTATGTGAGTCCTCATAACTCTTAGAGTATAAATTGTCGCTGCTGCTCGGAATAAAGTTGACTATTGCATGAGACTTTAGTCCGCCTAATTTTTTAGGCACCACTCTCTCTGGTTCATCTCACCAACTAGAGTAATAAAAAAAAATAGACAAATTGTTTATTTTTCTTCTTGAAATCTGCTTATTCAATAATAGTTCTGCATATCTATATCACATGCCAGACATTCATATCTATGTGGGGTCTGTTTCCTTCTTTGCTGCTTTCGGTTGACCCGTGTCAGCTGATACTATTTACACTTAGTGTGGGGCCTGGCACAAAAAGCTTCACTTATGATTCCGTCCAAAAATCATTTTCAAGATTCCCAACGATCTTGAACTGGTCACAGAATCATCTTTTCACAACATTTTTGCTCTTATCCTAGATCATCTTACTTGAACCAGATGAGTTCAGGCCTACCTTTGGGTTTCTGTTGCAGCCTTAGCTATCAGCAGGTAGATGGTGTAACTAAGGCTTTGGGTTTGGTAAGTTTTTTCTTTATATTTTTTCTCTTTATTTGGCAACCAAGCATTCATCCTCTTTGATGTGTCCAGAGTGGGAAAAAGCTTTCTTCTATTACCCCTAGTTAAAATGGTATCTTAGCTACTTTTCTATTGTTGTGATAAAACATCATGACCAGGGGCAAATTATAAAAGGTTACACTTAATTTGACTTGTGGTTTCAATAGAGTCCATATTGGCAGAGCTGAGAGCTCACATCTTGATCCATAGTCAAAAAGCATAGAAATAGTACTGGGAATCACAGAAGTCTTTTGAAACCTCAAAGCCCTCCTTCAGAGACACACCATGTCCAACAAGGCCACACCTCCTAATCACAAATACTTCCGTCAACTGGAGACAAAGCATTTTCACATAGAAGCCCATGGGGATCATTTGCACTCAAGCAGGCCTCTTCCTCATTCCAATAATTCATGAGCTCTAGAGTCCCACCTTTCTCTTAGAGTATTTTACATTATTTTTCACCAAGCAAGAGAGTGTGGAGAACTTGTCTAAAAGCAAGAGATTCCTATCCTGCTCCTGAGACAGAATTTTCCATACCACTTTATCAGAGATTAGTTCCAAAAACTCTTATTGTGTACTGAGCAATAAAGGAAAAGATGCTTACCAGACTCTTCTATATTTAAGTTTGACTTTTATTTCTAAGAAAAGGAAGTGTGTTGGCGTTGTTATGGCCATATATACAGAGATAACACCAAAAGAGAACTGCCACTTCATGAAATATGTGATAGGATGTTAGTCCAGTTATTCAAATTATACTATGCTAGTTTAAAGTGTGTCTTGTTAATGAAAATTTTTTTTTGTATTTTTGTAATGATTCAGTGGTCAGATTCACTTATGTCTTTTTTATGTGCAACTGAAATATTCTACAGAAGATATTAATTAAAATCCAACTATATAAGCTGAACAGAAAGTGGAATTATATTAAAAACAATAAGCTTTCAATTACACAACACAAATGCTTTCGTTTGTTTCATGGTTCATTTCTTCCTAGATGCTAACTACAAATAAGAATGGAAATGAGGTTTTTCTATACATGGAAGTTAATTTTATTTTAATAAGTAATTTGTGACTCTTCAGTAATTTAAAATATAATTCATTTAAATAGGTATTGACTTCAAAAACACATTCTTTCCCACTTATATAGGGTAAATGTCTTCTTTATGATTAGAAGACAGTGTCAAATTTATCAAGTTAAATTCACCTTAATGACACTATAATAGAGTATATTGATTATCATAGAGTATATTTCTTATTTTCCTTGATAAACACGCTTCTAAGCCCTAAGTAATAAAGCTGTATAGGAAGTTTTTGAGAAATGTGCAACAATAGTAATACATTGCTGCTTTTGGGAGTACTTCCTCACATATTTTCTTTCTATTTTCCCCTGAATATATACAAATGACTATACATAATGACAGCAAAATGTGAAGAAAAGAAAAAAAGAGTAAACTCATTCTATGTCCGTATTCTCAAAAGCTCTACACAATTATTCAGAATGCATTTAATGTTGAATTCAGTTCTTGTTTATTTTCTTTTACTATTACTTGACACAATATATCACCTAGGCTGGCTTAGAACTCGCTGTATAGAGCATGCTAGCTGGAACTCACTATTTCGTTCACTGTGGTCCCAAACTTGCCATATTTCTCCTGCTTCAGCCTCTCCTGTATAAGCTATGAAAACCTGCATCTATACAGTCATCAATGAACGCTTGACAACCTTCTAGTTAAATTAGCACACGACAGTGTTAAAAAGAAAAAGAAAACAGAACAGGACCAAGGTCAGCTGGGATGAGACAGCCGATTCAGCAAGAAAGAGCGCGCAAAACTTTTTACTCCAGGCCTATCAGGGAAACAAGCGGTTTGCTTCCAGCGTTTCTCTCTGTACTTTAATTCTGAATCTTTCAGGTTGTTTGGGGCCACTTGGTCGTGGTGAGAAACTCAGAACTTTCTTGACTTCAAACTGTCAGGATGATGGCTCTAGCTATTGTACTTTAACTGTAATCTTTCAGGCTGGTAGCCTTGCTATTTGGGACCAGCGGTTGCATTGAGAAGCCCTCTCTTATCTATACATTAACTCTTAAACTTTTAGGCTGATAGCCTTGTTATTTGGGGCCATTGGGGCACAGTGAGAAGAAATAAAGGAAAAAAAAAGACTTTCAAACAAATATAGGGAGCTCCCACCAACAACTCATAAAAACATATATAGATAATGAGACAGAGACAGACAGACACTTTTAGATGAAGCAGCGACCTTCAACAAGTTCTAATGGGCTTTACAATTTTACATACACATACATACATACCTACATGCATGCATACATACGTACATACATACACACACATAAACAATTTGTTACATTAAAAAGGAGATTACAATAGGACTATTGAGTTTAAGCTGTTTCATTGGAACTCTATCTAACTAGATACACTGGTTTATTATAAGTTTAAACTAGTGGTTTTATCTATATACTCATTATGAGCTCAAAGCAGTTTTTTACTTTCTATATTTCAAATGTATATTACATGTTCAAAACATGAGTTTTTATGTCAGTGTTTTCCCAAGAAACAGGTGTCCTTATTTTCTTGTATAGCTAACCATTTATTCTTTGTTTCTATATTCATATGATCTTTTTTACCATGGTATACACCTGGCCTTTATCCTTGGACTAAGCCTAGAATAAATATATTTCCTTGATCAATAATCTGCTTCATTTTGTTTTCCCTCTTAGTGTAAATCAAGCACATGACATATTGAGGTTCAGAGAGCTCCTAGCAGGTTTTGCTATATGGCCAGAGGGTTTTTAAAATGACTTGAATCAAGTCAGAAATTCTATAAAATCACTACCAGTGGTTATGAAATCATCTATTCATTTACTATGTCATGAAGGTACATCTTTAGTATAATCTGCTGGAAATTTTCCCAACGGGATGAAACTACATAATCAGGGAGAGTTTATTCCATGTCAGGTATATGAGACAAACATGGAAAGGCAGCATAGCAACACTAAGCAGTCTTGAGGCAAAACTCTTGGGGATTTGCCTAACCCAGGAATGCATTCTTCATCCATGCAAAACCCAAGTGGGGTGCCTCCAGGAAGCTCACTTGCTTGCTTCTGTCAAACTAGCATGCAAGTGCTCCTAGTACAACACTGAGCTGTTGACAGACACTGGCTATGCAAATGCTGCTGAAGTGAACATAAACACAAGAACAAAACATTTTGTTCATTTCTAGACCTCACTGTCTAGACTCAAGAAAGCTTTGTTGTGCTGTGCCTCACCTCAAGAAGAATATTCTTTGTGATATTTATACATGTGTCTTGAAGTATTAGTCTAAATCTAGAATTATTTTTAAAAACCCTTTATGAAAAACACTGTAATAATAAAAACCTCTGTATTTTATCAGTCGGACAGAGTTTTATATAAATTCCTAATATTTATTTGGTAATCTATAATATGTTCTAAACAATTGTTCTATGTATAGTTGCTTCATAAAAACATATTAAAATTGTCTGAAAGACTTGATGTATTTTCTACTATTTATAAAGATATATTTACTAGGTTTCTATTCTCACCTATTTAAAATATGTTTCACTGTTTGCAATTTTATTGGAGAGTTTGAGTTTTGTTCCTTGAAGCAGGCGAACTAATGAGAAGGGGGACTTTCAGGAAAAAAAAAAAAAGAAAAACTTTTGGATACTTTCATATGTTTGTGGCAAAAATATTACATGATTTTATAACTTATTATGTTTTTAACCACTATGCTTTTCATGTCAGTGTTATATTGACTATATTTAGAAGACAATGTGTATTCAAATAACTATGATAAAATATTATAAAAATGATTGGCAGAATAATTATACCTTACACCCAATGAACTCAGCCTATAAGCCTTTTGTTATTCTGTCATCGTTTTTATTCTAGTATTAGATTGATGATTCATATTTGCTGAAATGTGAAGAACACGCGAAGTATAAAAGGCAATCAAATAAACTCCCAATATGAGTAGAATGTAAGGCCTTTTATCAGGAGAGCTATGCTGCATTATAAAGCATCATGAGTAGACAATTGACTGACAGATGAAAAAAAAGGATTGTCAGGCCAGAAAATGTGAAATATAGTTCTAAATATTTTGATCTTTACACAACCAAAAAGAATAGCCAATCTTGAATATTTGCTCTACTTTTTCTAAAAATTTATGTACATCATCTAAGAGGCATGCTTTCAAATTTTATGTATTAAAAATATGTATATAGATACAACAAGGGACATCCAAAACAGGTAGACTTTTTTTCATTAAAAAGGCCATGGATTCTGAATAAAATAGACACAGCTTTATAAATTATAAAAATGGAGAACAATTATTAATATGTTTTAAGTTTTTAAGGAAATGATCATTGAGTAGATGCTAATTCTGCACAAATTTTCTTTTACTTTATTGAAAATCTATGAGACTCTAACTCCTCTTGATAACTTAGTACATAATCATTATTTTTTTAGAGAAGGCAACTAAATCTGCGGAAGAGTAAGTGATGTTCTTAAAAGTTTCTCTGTATATGACAAGGAGAATCATTTCACCCAGGCCCTTATTTCTCAGCTAAGACTTGTTTGGGCCACAATGTTTAATCTTAAAATATGTTGAGCATCTTATGCAGACTATTTTTAAGAGCTAAAAGAACACAGGAACTATACTACCTAATAACTGTCATCTAAATTGTCACTATATACAAAGTAATTTGTGCCATTAATCTGTACGGATTGAAAGAGATAAGATTTTCTTTTATTGAAGAGGAAAAAAATGTAGATAGAAATCTGTGTTCAAATAAGAAGCAATAATATCTTAATGACTTTAAGATTTAGTAATGAAGAGTAGAGAGTTGTAGGTAGAGCTGTTAGGGATATTCCAGAATAAGAGATTCATAGTAATGAAGAAAGGTCACAGAAAACACAGCTGTGTTGCGATACATACACATAGCTGAATGTGACGCTGCTGGCCCTAGGGCGCTGAGCACTTGGGACTCCACCATTAGAATATAAAGTATTATTAATGCTTTATGTAATGATGCACATTTCTATTTGAAGGCAATACAAGCAAACGAAGAGTTTTGAGAAGAGGAGCAAGATCATATTTGAAGGAAGAACCATTCCACTCATGGAACCGCTGGGCAAGATTAAAGGTTGGTAAAGGGCCAAGAACTCAAGAATATGATGAAAATACTATTAATGTTTCTCACACAAGGTATGAGAAATATCTGGAATGGTGTAATAGGTACTAGCCAGATTCTAGTGGAAAGACCTGATATTGCAAGATGAAGAATCAAGTTCACTTATTAATTGATTTGTAATGTAAGTGAAATAAAATGACTCTGTTAATCAATTACCATTCACAAGTTAGATTGACTTATTTGACCTGCTGCTGGAAAACAGATCTACTCATAAGAAGAATTTATTTTGCTAAGAGGAATTTAAGCTCTTGAAACTTCCAGAATATTAGTATAATAAAATAATCGTGTTACAATGCTTCCTCTTGTGTTTCAAATGTATTTCGGTCTACAACACACACATATACACATAGAGAAACAGAGAGTGTGTTACAGTGTATGCCATATATAGTAATATAATATACTACATTATATAAACAGAGTTTGCCATAGCATACCAATGTATAGTGTTCAAATTTTACATATGTAACATATATACATATACACACTATATATTTCACTGTCTACACTACCACAATGCAATCCTCATTAGTTATTTCACTGTTAGCCTTACATTGTCCCTATGTGATCAGTGGCAGCAATAGACAGTACAGTTAACAACTATAAGGCTAATAGGAAAATTGCTCACATTCTTGAGCTCTGTGTCATATATATATATAATATATATATATATATATATTATATATATATATATGATGTAGTTGATGCTAAACAGATGATTGATAGTCTCCCAAAGCAAATACAAAGTATTCTTACACTTACTTTATGTTTGTAGTGACCTATTTTCTTTTCCCTCACGGCCATGTTTACAGTCGCTCTGTTGCTCAGCAAAAGTAAGGTTTCTTGCTGGCCTCTCACCTGATTCTATCCTGGACTGTCTCAGAACAGTACTTTAGTTTATGAAGGTTCAGATTGGTGGTGCACACCTTTAATCCCAGCACTCGGGAGGCAGAGGCATCGCTGTGAGTTCGAGGCCAGCCTAGTTTACAAAACGAGTCCAGGACAGTCAAGGCTACACAGAGAAACCTTGTCTCAAAAAACAAACAGACAAAAAAATTCAGATTTCCATTCCCAGTAACCATTATACAGAACCTCTTTACTTAGAATTACACATGATCTTCTCCCTCTCCCTCCTTCCATCCCCACCTCCTGTGGTTGTGCAGATGACATGGACAGTTCAGTTCTGGTTCGTTTTGGATCCCTTATGCGGCTGCATTTGGTGGGGGTTTGATTCTTCTGAAAAGGAAGTTTAAGAAGTCTACACTTGTGGTGACTGCTGTCTGCTTAGGGTTCCTTGACATTATTCACAAGGAGTTAAGGTGACATTAAAGATATAAAGTTATTTTCCTCACATTCACTCACACTAAAGACTGTATTCCAGGAGATCTCATAAAATGTGGTACTCTAGTAAAAAATGTAAAATATTCATAAATGTTTTCTTATCTTCCCATATGAGCCCTCAGAAGCTCCTGAGAGTTTGTTTATGGTAATTTGTAATTTTAGATAAACATTTCCTCTCTCGTTCTTTATATTTTTCAGTTTCTATTGTGTATTATAGTGATATTTTATTATCAGGTTTTTTTGGCATAACTGCCAAACAAGTGATATTAAATATATAATCCAATTAGTTTTATAAATGTGAAGTTTTGTGATTATCTTGAAAATGTAACGATATCGAGCTGGAGAGCTGTCTCAGTGATTGATGTGTTGGCTGCTCGTCCACAGGACATTGTTCGGTTCCCAGAACCAACATGGCGGCTCGCAACCATCTGTGCCTCCAGTTCCAAGGGGTACAATACATTTTTCTGGATTCCATGACCTCTGCCTTCACACAGGATACACGCACACATACAAAAATATGCATGTGCATAGAATAAAAATAAATAAATCATTTTAAAAAATATGAAAGAGTTAACTATAGTCTTAAATAGTCCTCCCTGGTATCCACTGCATCCCCTTTTCCTGCACTACCTGGCCCTCCCTGTTTTCTTTCCCTTCAATGTTACCAAAATCATTGGCATTTCATGACCACAATATTTTCAGTGGGAAGTATTTAATATGTATATTTCAGTGAAAACTAAGATCACATCAGGAATTACCTCAAGTAATATACTCCAAGTTTAGAAAGTGTAAATGTATCGAGGAGCTGAGCGTGAATCTTTAATAAGCATGAATCATCTTACAAATTGCATTTCCAATTCTTACAGTTAAAACTGATTAGAGGGATGGGATGGCGAGGAATGCTGAAATTGAATTAAAGTAACACTGAGAGAAAAGGTGTCAAAGTGAAACATAGAGCCAAGAAATGGTTAGCAGGTGGTTCATAGGGGAGCATAGATGATTAGATGTCAAGGGTATAAGCATGGGGATTAATAAAGAATTACATTCCATGGGAAAAAAGAATTACAGTCCAATTTTTTAAGAAACTTCATTACTGAAAAACTTAAAACTCCAGAAGTAATGGATAATAGAATCAAAGTACAGAAACAAGAGAATGGAGTTGAGTTTTGCTTGTGAAAAGGTTAGATGTCTAGTCATGTCAAATATCAAGAAAACTGTCTAGATCAAGGCTATAGACATAGAGATCATAAGTATAATTAAAAGGTATGATTTGCTGTCACCTTCTGCTAAAAAATAATTGAGGAAGATGCATTGCACCTTTTGCCTTGTTCTTTAGAGTTAGAAATTGTCTTTTTTCCTGTAATGGCTAGGTCTGGGTTTCTACACCTATGTGCATTCAGCTATTTCAAACTTTACTTCTCAAATACATGGATATAATTGCATCCCATAAAATACTCATCTGATACCATGGACATACTGCAGGCACAGCCTTTTCTGTTCTGTTAGTCTGAAAGCCTTTTTTGCAACCATTACTTGCAAATTGCTGTTCACTGTTTAAGACTGAGCTCAAAAGACATTTTACATTGAACTTTGAATCAGATCCCGTGCAGAATCACATGTGACTTCAATTTCTTCGAACCACTACGGCATTGAAAAACTACTGCCTCCTGGGTTTGGGGAAATGGCTCAGCCATTAAAAGCACAATGGACAGCTCGTTCTCCACAGTTGTGGGAAGAGTGGGGACTGCCTCTGACATGAACTCTGGTGCCCCTAATTTGATTACTACCCCTTTGTGAGGAGGCCACAAAAAGGAAGGGGAAGCAGGCTATCTGGATGAGACCTGATAGGCTGTGGTCATATGGTGTGGAAGGAAGTCCCTTTCTGTCTGAGTTGTAGGGAAGGGGAACAGGATGAAAGAGGGAGGTAGGGTGGAAATGGGAAGATACAAGCGAGGGGATAACAATTGGGATGTAATATGAATAAATTATAAATCAAAAAGTCTTAAAAGACTTGAGTCTAGTTTCCATGACCTATGTGGAACAGTTCACAACTGCCTATAACTCTAGCTCCAAATAATTCAGGGCCCAGTTCTGGCCTCTGTGGGCACCTGTCTCATGGGTACACACTCACAAAGACACATACATGTGCACATCACTAAACATATAAAACAAATATTAGCTGAACTTCTCATGTTCTGCCATTTATTTTGTCATGTTTATTCCTTTATATGTCTTTAATTCTTTGTATTATGTTATAAATTCTTCAAGGGTATGGCTTGGGACTTACCCACTTCACTTTCAAGCAAAGCAAGAATATATTTGTCCATCATCACTGACTGAGATATTTAATTCACTTGACATATAGACCAAATAAAACTCATCTTAGTATCATCTTACATTCGGGGCTATCAATTATGTTATCAGTGGCTCCTGAAATACTTTAAAATGAGAATAGCAAGAAATAGGAACTCTAAATTCTATATTTGTAAATTTAAATATCTAATATTTGTTAAAATTAGAAATACATGTAACAGAATGCATAGGACCAGACAAGTGACTTTCCTGATAGTTTGTGATCATTGTATGCTAAAATTACTTAAAAAACAGGTGGTGAGTATTATGTTTAATGACTCTTAAGCCCATTTCATTTCTCATTCATTTAGCAGCAAAAGGAACTTATACTTTGGAGAATTTGTTCTATAGGTGGTTGGAATATGGGTAACTTGGCTCACATAGGCGAATTTCACATGCCTGAAAAGACAAAGTTCAATTTAGGATAACTGTTATTTGAAAAGTGCAATTAGCCACCATGGAAAATAATTGATTTTCAAATGCTTTTGACACAGGATATCCAGAGTAGTTTTTGAAGTTTTAATTATATTATCTCAGAAGTTATTTTGCTCACGAAACATGAATATTCTTGGCAGGTCAAAATATTTGTTTGTTGATCAAAGTTTTAGAATTGAAGATTACCTGAAAAATTAAGAAAGAATCTTCTAGACATATTAGGTATTTATTCTTTTACCTACAGATTTGAAGATGGGCCATATAGCAACACTTCACAAGGCAGATGTTTACTAATGTTGGGTATAAAAAGAATAAGAGAGAACACATTGCTTAATATTGATGGTAATCCAGTTTATGAAGTTAAGTGTGCTAGGTATAAAAAGTCTAAGCCAAATTTTTCTTATGGACATCAGGACTACAACGAGAAGAGAAAATGATGGATGTGACAAACTGACAGAAAGGTCTTATTGCTGAAGGCAGCACTTACACAGCTCACTGAACATTGAGATATGCAGCTGGTACCTACGTAGAGTCTTCAAGACTAAGCTCCAATGGCTTTGCTACAGGAAGGAACTCCCTTGCTATGAAAAGGAACATATAAACACCAAGCCAGCCACTAACCCTTTGATTTACAACAGCGTACTGCCTGAAAGATGCGCTAAGGCAATGGTTACAAATCTTGTGGGAGAAATCAGCCAGTAAATGATTTGACTTCAGACCTATCCCATGAGATGGAACCCAAGTACGACACCGCAGGGGTGAACAAGATCCTGAGACTAGACAGTCCAGACACCTAAGGTAAAGCTGAGTACTGCTGTTCTACTAAAAGGACATAGCAATAATGACTCCTAATGACATTCTGCTATATTAGCTGTCATCAGAGTGGCTTCTTCCTGAAGCAGATTAGAACAAATACAGAGACTGACAGGCGGACACTACAGAGAGTGAGGGGTACTGAAATATTTAGCTCTAAATGGAATGACTCCATCAATTCCCTCCTCTCAGAGTTTTATGAACCCCACGGAAGAAAGTTAGATAGAATGTAAGAGCCTAAGGGATGGAGGACACCAGAAATAAAAGATGTTTTAAATCAACATAAGCAAAGCACATACAAACTCACAGAGACTGAAGCAGCACGCATAGGGCCTGCACCATGTCCTCAGCACTTATATTATGCCTTCTAGTTTAGTATTTTCATAGAATTTCAAGCTGCACAAATGGATGGGTCTCTGTGTCTTGTGCCTTCTCTCGGGTTGTTTTCTTCTGTTGCTTTGTCTTGTCCATCTTAATGTGATAGCTTTTGTTTAATCTTAGGATATTTTTATTTTAATATATTTTAAAGAATGAATGAATGAATGAAAGCTAGCCACTAGGGTAAAGATTAACAATGGAACAGTTACTAATACCTGCTTGGAAAGGGGAAAATCTGTTTCCTCTAATACAGTGACACTAGGTGTGTCAACCACTGTAGGACAGGCTTCATATTCAGGAGTACTTGATCAACATACAATGCATGCCACAGGTTTTGGTTTGTTTTGTGGGTTTGTTTTTGTTTGTTCATTTGGAGTGTGTGTGTGTGTGTGTGTGTATGTGTCTGTGTGTGTGTGTGTGTGTGTGTGTGTGCTTTTATCTGATTATAGTTTGATGCTTTCTTTCTTCTTTTTTTGTATGTCGTTTTATCTCTTTTTGGGGGGTGGTGATGGTTGCTAAATTGTATTTTTGTTTTTTGAAAAATTTTTTCCTTGTGTAGGTAGAGAGGGGGAAAGGATCTGAAAAAATTTGGAGGAGGGGTAAATTATGATCAAAATATATTTACATATAAAATGTTTCAAACAAAAATATAATAAAAGTAATAATGTCCAATGTTTTAATTCTTGATAATATATGAAAGTTACTATATCCACTTTTGTTTCACACACATAAAAATTGTAGCATTTCTTTACATGTCTAGACAAAACATTCTAGCATATGCTGTACGCAACAGCCTTTTAGCTGGTTGAAATGACTTGGATAGTATTGCTCACTTGAAAGAGAAGCCATGATTCTTATAGCAAAATCATGTGTTCTATCAGAATTGACCCAGTAAGAGGCTCAGATAAAATAACCTCTTCTTGTTATTCCTAAATTCACACAAAAAGAAAAACATTTCTCCTGCAGAGATGGCGTTCTCTTCCTTTTAGAACAACTGTGGGTAGAGCACTAATCTTGAAGAGGTAAGTAATACTCCTATTTGTATTTTATTGGGCTATTAACAGCTCCTTTTAGATTAGTTACTATATTTGTTCTTACCAAATATGTTTTGCTTCTATCAATACAATCTGTTAAAGGTTACTCTGGTACAAACAGTTTTTTTAAAGTTTAATTCTATTTTCAGGTATGAAATCATTTAGCTATATAAGGTCTTTTTTACTATCTTCCTGTACAGGAATATATATTAATAAAATTCTATGTTTTTCAATAGAGTTCAGACCATAGTTCTTTAAGAAAAATATAATAAAAATGAATGCAATCTCAGATCTGCAGAACAGTGTCCAGTGAATTTCAGAGAGGGTAATGCCACTAAATTTTATAAAGAGATTTTTTTTCTGTAAGAATATTCTGGAAGTGAGACATGATACACTATATAGATCTAAAATTTATTAATTATAACAAAGTTATCTTAGGTAAAAAGTTAAGAAGTGCATCCACTCTTCTGTAATATAGTTCACTATCATTGCAAGTTTTGTCAAATTCATTTGTGGTTATAGGTTTTATATATATATATATACATATATATATACATTAATTTCTTGGATATTGGTGTTCCTATTTTTAATGTAAATCAATATCTTGTATCCAAAATAATACCCCAGTATTTCCTTATAAACGAGTATACAAAATGCTTAGTGAAAGTTTTGCTTCAGCAGGACATTCAGGGAATCAGGTTTTACCATCATTGCTCTAGCCATACCCCACTGAATTCTGTGTTACGGTGTTATGGTACTGAAGTTGTTGGGTTTTCTTTTTTGTATATATATTAATATTTTTAAATTAATTCATTCATATTACATGTCGATTGTTATCCCATTCCTTCTATCTTCCCATTCCCCCCTCCCTCCCAATTTCACCCTATTCCCCTCCCCTATGACTGTGACTGAGGGGAACCTCCTCCTCTGTATATAATCATAGGGTATAAAGTCTCTTCTTGGTAGCCTGCTATCCTTCCTCTGAGTGCCACTAGGCCTCCCCATCAAAGGGAAGTAGTCAAATATGGGGCACCAGAGTTCATGTGAATGTCAGTCCCCACTCTTCAGGAAAGTGGGTCAGAGGGGAGAAAATCCTATTGAGACTTTAGGGGTGAGAAGCCTGGGAGAATGAGGAAATAGAAGGATCCAGAGGGTCCTGGAAAACTACAGGCGGGTCTGGGCCCTGGGGTCCTCCTCAAACTATGGCACCAACCAAGGAAAAAATAGGCAGTAAACTTCGAAGCCCTACCCAGTCTAGCCGATGCACAGGACATTCTCCACCGTTAAGTGGAGAAGGGGATCTGACTTTCACACAAACTCTGGTGCCCCATATCAGACCATGTCCCTTGGATGGGGAGGCCTGGTGGCACTCAGAGGAAAGATAATAAGTCACCAAGAAGAGACTCGATACCCTAGGAGCATATACAGTGGAAGGAGGTCCCCCTCAGTCACAGACATAGGGGAAGGGAGTAGAGGGGGGGAGCAGGAGGGAGGAAAGAAAGGGAGGATACAAGGGATGGGCTAACAATTGAGATGTAATATGAATAAATTAATAAAAAATAAATAAATAAAATAAAAATGAAAAATAAAATAAAATAAAATACACTCTTTAGCTTAGCTTAAAAAACAAACAAACAAACAAACAAACAAAAACAAAAACTTGGAGTAATTGCATAAACTTTTCCCCAACATTTACGTTATAACAATGGCATATATTGCTCATCAATGGGCTTTCTGTTTTCAAAATCTTATGCCATTTGAAGATCTCTCTCCTCTCTCTTCCCTCTGCTCTCTCTCTCTCTCTTCCCTCTGCGCTCTCTCTCTCTCTCTCCATACTGCATCCTGCATTCAACTTTTAGATAAAAGCCCTTAAGTTTCTGCTAGCACAATGTGTTCCTGCATGCTGTCATACCTGATCTACAATGAAAAAGAGTACCCAGGAAAAAGATGAGGCTATAAGGCTCAGAAAGAAAAAGAGCACAAGGAAATGTACTGTTGAATCCAAGATTGTGCTAAAAAAAAAATAAGATAAGGAGAAATAGAGTACATGGAGTGGTACCCCCAGGATGAGACGCTATCCAGGCAATCCCTCTATTCCCCACCCCCATGATTTGTTAAAAAGAAAAGGCCTAATGATTATCTGTTTATAGAGAACAAAACAAAGCAAAGTTTATGCAACTGTAAATCAAGGAGCTAGTTTACAGTCCAAGGAAGAGAACTTGGCAGTATGGATGTATGGTATGTTAAGAGATTCAAACTAAGGCCCTAGCCAAGGACAATACAGGCGGAAAAATTTAAACCCCTACCCTGATCTAGCCCATGGACAAGACAGTCTCCACACTTGAGTGGAGAGAGGGATTTGACTTTCTCAAGTACTCTGGTGCCTCACATCTGACTATGTCCCCTGGCGGGGGAGACCTAGTGGCACTCAGAGGAAGGACAGCAGGTCACTGAGAAGAGACTTGATACCCTATGAGCATATACAGAGGGAGGTAATCCCTCTGAGGAACAGTCATAGGGGAGGGGAATAAGGGGAAAATGGGAGGGAGGGGAGAATGGGAGGATACAAGGGATGGGATAACCATAGAGATGTAACAAGAATAAATTAATTAAAAATAAAATAAAATAATTAAAAAAAAAAAAAGAGAGATTGCCTGAATCCTAGAAGAGACCTTTGACTTTTCTACAGTATTGAGACTGAAGGCTACGGGGACTTTTTAAACCTGGTTAAGTACATTTTGCATTATGATATAGCCAAAACATATGATGGACTGGGAGTGAAATACTGTGGTTTGAATGAGAACATTTCCCCTTGCCCCATGTGTTGGCATATCTGGTTCATTCTTGGCAGAACTGTTTGAGAAGGATTAGGAGTTGTGGCCTTGCTGGAGGAGATGTTTCACTGTGTGGGATATGAGGTTTAAACTCTCTTGCCTTTCCCAGTTAGCACTCCCTCTTTCTACCTAGCCTGCTGTCATGATCTCTTGCCCTGATGAGTATGAACTCTATCCGTCAGAAGTCATGAGCCCACAAATTAGATTCTTCCTTTTATAAATTGCCTTGGCTGGAGTGTTTTGCTACAGCAATAGTCAAGTAACTAAGACAAGTACCTGCCGTCTATTCTAGACAAACTGGATATTCAGATAAGCCAGTACTGTTGCTCCCAAGTACAAAAGACTGAGAATTAGCCTTCCCATAATATAGGTAAAACAACCTCAGCACTGGCGAGCATGTGGAGAGAGAGGAACACACCTTCATTGCTGGTGGGAATGCAAACTAGTATAGCCACTTTGGAAATCTATCTGGCGCTTTCTCAGAAAAATGGGAATAGGGCTTCCTCAAGACCCAGCTATTCCACTCCTTGGAATATACCCAGAAGATGCACTACCACACAACAGGGACATATGCTCAACCATGTTCATAGCTGCCTTATTCATAATAGCCAGAACATGGAAACAACCTAAGTGTCCCTCAGTAGAAGAATGGATAAAGAAACTGTTGTATATTTACACTATGGAATACTACTCAGCTATTAAAAACAAGGAATTTCCGAAATTTGTGGACAAATGGATTGAACTAGAAATTATCATAATGAGTGAGTTCACCCAGAAGCAAAAAGAGTCAAATGGTATATACTCACTTATATCGAGACACTAGTCCAAGGGGTACGCCCCCATGAAAAACTTTACCTACTCCAAGTTTTTGGAAGACACAGTTTCTTAAAGGATTATTTTCTGACCAGGTGATTGACAGGCCCATTTGAATTTCATCAAATGAGGAGACAACAGTATGTCTTTGTTTTTAATTAGACAGCCCCTGCTGGGTACTAATAGTAATTTTATGGTCTTCTGGGTTGTCTGGAATGCCATGTCTCTAACCAAAACTGGTGATACAACTTAAATACTTCTTTTTTAAACTAAAAACAATTCAGCAAAATAAATGAAAAAGAATTCACAAAAGGAAAAGGAAGTCTACAAAAATATCACTGCCTCACCAGGAGAGGATCACTTACCCTTAATAGCCCTCATGGAGCTTTGTTGACCGAACATTCCTTCCTTTCATCTTTTTCATTGTCATTTTCTTTCAAATAACAAAGAGAGGCATTTGTGATGCTTCCTCCTTTCTTTGAAATTTGCTCATTATTACAGATAAGGGAGATGGGGACCAAAGCTGCTTGTAAGGGGAAAAAAATCCATCCTCATTGACCTCCAAGTCTCTTAATTTCTAATGAGCTACCTAAAAGCATTGGTGGTAGCCTTCATGTTACACCTATATCAGAATGAAGCAGGTAGAACTAAGTAACTCATTAGAGTATGTTTTCTATTACCACCAAGTTAAGCAACTGGGTCATGTGAAGTCTCTGGTATCCAGGCAACCTCTAATATCCCCATTCTAAAAATAAACACAAAATATATGCATATTAATTCAGGAGAAAAGTAAAGATAAGCTGAATATGTTTAGTCAAATCTGTGTAATATTCTGAGAACCAGACAGAGATATAAAAACTCTAATTTGCTTGATTCATTATCAGATGCTGCTAATTAAGTTAGGCTTCAGAATAAGTAATGAAACAAGAATAAAATTATGCAAATGTAGTAAGAAATACAAAATGTGTTAGGATTGTTACTAAATTATAGGATATAAGTGCCACTAAACTTTTCTCCCATATATGAACTTTTTAAGTAGTTGTGAAAGAATCATATACAAATATATGCTTTCTGTTTGTTTTTTTTTCCCAGAAGGCATAGTTCTTTTTCCATCCTCCATGACTTCTGTCTCTTATAATTTTCCATCTCTTCTTTTGCAATATTCTCTGAATCTTGCATGGGTAGTTCTACCATTTATATCTCATCACTCCACAGATACTTTTCCTTTGCAATTTGCTCAGTTGGAAGCCATTGTATTATCTGCCATCCAGTGTACAAAGACACTTCTCTAATATAAACTGAGAATTACAGTAACTTATCTACATAGAGATACGTGTATGTACAAGAGAGTTTGGTATGATGTATATGAACAAAATAATAATAGTAGGTTCTCCCCTACAACTTACAATCTCTGTGGCCACAGATTCCTGGTCATATTTACAGTACTTGTCATAAGTTTTCTCCTATGGAAAGGGCAATATATTCAAACAAAAGTGGCCAATTCATAATAACACCATAATATTCATTCTATAATTGTATCAATGAACATTTCTTTTTGCATAGATGATCATTATTGTAGTTTGTAGACATCACAGTTAAGTAAGACTGCTGTTGACTTTTCTCTTCCAGTAACTGGCATAGCACATTTCAGCACTATGGAAGCTACTAGCATAAAGTAAATTATAAATTAATACCAGCTCTATTTCCCTAAGTCCCATGACTAAAGTGTGTGGTGCCTTCAGCAATAGGGTCTTACCAGCAAGTTATGATGGGCAACCATTAGCAAAGACAATAGCTTATATTGCTTAAGGTGAATATCCAGGACCCTCTGGACAACAACTTGAGGATAGGATTATTGTATTCATGAACTCACACCATCTGTGGTTGCCTATTACAATATCAAACTAATCCATAGTCTACCCCGGAGGGCAAAGAGGCACATATGTTCCCACCGGTAGCTGGGAAGCTACAGACAATGATGGCTGTTAGATGAAGGAGAATCAGCTCTCTTTAGGTGTCTGACTCCTGGAAACTGACCATACTCTAGAGGGTGATTTCACACATATGGGCAGCATTAAGAAAATTGGGGTGTCTTCTGTGAAATTGTGTCTCCTGGTAATATCCAAAGCTATACCCATCCATAAAGTCTCTCCTACACTACTGCCTAAGCTTGACCTTAACAAAGAAGACACCAGTAGTCCACAGGCCCCAACCCCTATATAAAGAACCACAGGCAACCAAGGATACTCAAAGCAGGAGAAAGTCTTCGCTAGGAAAGAGCAAACCATTTGATTATCCATTAGCAAATGACCACCCAGAAGACGTACATAGAAGGAACTTTATGCAAAATAAGCAGATTATATTTAGAAACACATGTAAATATACACATATGTGCATATATGATCAATGAAAAAGAGGTCATGAATTTGAGAAAGAGAAAAGAAGGATATGTAAGGAGGCTTTAGAAGTAGGAAAGAGAAGGAAGAAATATAATTATAATTTCAAAGTAGAAAAAAATAAATAGGAAAAGGAAAACCAAAGAGGGCATGATGTTTGGAGAAGAATATTGGAGAGATGCAGGAGGAGTTAGAAGTGACATTAAGGCAATAAACATGATCAAAATGCAATGCATATATTATAAAATCTACCCCCAAAGAAGTAGACTTCTCTCATCACTGAAACGATTTCTAACAGCTTTCTCATACATTGAAAACATCTTCAGATGATGCACCTTTATACTTATATATTAAAAGTCATCTCCAAATTAACTCTGAAGCATTTCTCTAGCTTTCAGTGTCTTAGATGATTGGGAATCTCCTGGCTGCTCTATCCTCATTCCTGTCAAAAGACAAGAATCTTAGCCAGATATGATAAACTTTCTATTTTGCCTTGTTTTCTATCTAATGCTTTATTATCTATAAATAAAATGGAAATAAAATCCTTTATCTTCTTGTGGCACTAATTTGGTTCTTAGATAAGACAATCACATAAAAATTTGACCAACTGTTCTATTGAGTCACTGCTTATCTCTGATGAATGAATCTTTGGGAACAAAAATCACTCCTTTTTCTTCAATGTTTCTTAGTTCTGTCTGCTTTCTTAAATATAACTATAGCAGCAGCAGCAGCAGCAGCAGCACTCATACAAGCAGTAACATACAACCTTCTAAAAGGTCAATGCACTTTTTCTAAACTGTTACTTTCTTTGGTTTTCATGGAACAGCCCCTCATTATGAAAACTCTCCTCAGCCCTACAGACCCTGCCCTGCATTTACATGTAATACCTGTTTTAATCCTTTTCTTTCAGCAAGACTCTCTCCTGTCTAAGGTCTTTAAGTAGTTATGAATTCATTTCTGAGAAGAAACTTCTTTTGTAATATATATGAAATTTAGAAATATGTGTTTTGTAAGTTTTTCTTAATTTCCAAAAAATTTCAGAAATATAAACAATGATGTAATCCATGAACTTGTAGCATGATAATAACTTTCCTATGTTTAAGTGGTCTATGCTGTTTCTGCTCGAACTGAGTGTATAAGATTTCTGCTTCCTGTACATCCTCGTGCAAATATCTGGCTAGCAGATTTGTATCTGTAACCAGGTTGTCAGTGTTTGTTATACATCCTGTGTTACAGCACCACTGAATAGTGTGAACAATACCATTGAAATCCTTATGGCTACAAATACCAGGATATTGAGCTGGTCTAAGCATTTTTGTTTATAAGAAATTAGTATATTTTACCAAGCATTAAGAACTTATAATTTTGATACAAAACTTTGACATCATGATTAATTTTAAAAGATACAGATCAACTTTGATGTTTATATGGCTCACTACTTCAGGGTAGCAGTTGTTAGGTAATCATAGCAGAGCTCAACCTCTACCCTAGAGCCTGCAGGCTGCAAATTCTTGTATGGCACACCATCGGAAGATCTAACTTTGTTGAAGGACAGACTCTGTAACTTCTTTACAGGCACTAATGCATCAATACTGGAATACCAATATATCAATTTACATTGAGAATGCTATTTCTGAGAAGGAGATAGATTCCAGAGTTCTCCAAGAATGCATCCTCTCCCTTAGACAAGATAGATGGAAGATAAAAATTTAATAGGCAGGTTTCTCAGTGAGCCAACATCTAAAATAGAGGGATTAATTTTAATTTTAATGTTTAATGCCACCAGCCAAAGAATGTCTGCTAAGTTTATCTCTATAATAACAATGTATTTGCCTGGTGCAAGTAAAATATTCTGTCCAATGTGCCTTCTTTCTTAAACATAATTAGCCGGGAGCATTTTAGTGTTCCAATTTTCTTTTTCTATTTTCCAGGAGATCACCAAACATTTACCATTTTTATATGTGCTTTTTAGACTTTGTCTATCATCAGCAAGAACCTCTTTAATATTTTTGTATTGTTTTGATTAGGGCATTTACATGTCCCAGCTTCTCTAATATTCATATCGCTGAGTTCTTCTTGGTTTTAAAACACCTTTTAAATGAATTTAAATTAGTATTTTTTGTCAGCATCTGAGCTTAGATGTGTTTCACTGAATATAATGTATGCAAAAATCATGCCCTATATTTCTGAGTATTGTGTCATATACATTTCAGCACCATCACAATGTGTGCTTAGACTTTAGGCAAACTGTTTAAGTTGAAAGTAATCGTAATCACAGTCCTGTTAGCAAGATGTCTCAGAGGGTAAAAGCTAAAATGCCCTGTCACCAAACTTGTGATGATCTATGTTCAAAACCTGTTACACACATGTGCATGCACCCATACACACACAAGAGAGAAAATAAATAGAAATAGAAAATACAGTCAATTATAGTCAAATTTCTTTTTTTTCCCCAAAATCATTGTGACTTTCTTCAAATTTCTGTAAGCTTGCTAAGATATTCTTGATAGAAAAGGACACAAGATTTCCATCACCTACAACATTCATGGAATTATGCTGTTTATTTTAATAATCTTTTAAAATTTATATAACATTTTATCCATGAAAACAATGATAGGTTACCCATGAAAACTTGGCCAATGAAATACAGGACAGCAGCACAGTTATGCTTTAAACACATCCCTTCTAGCTCTAAAAATCAAAAAAAAATGTTATGCAACTATTTCATCCAGTAGTACTCCTTAACCAACCATGCAAACACCATTCTTACTGAGCCACTCTTATCTTTTGATTCTCAAATTCTACTAGATAGAAATGTCAAAAACTTAACCTCTTTCACTCTAACAGAAAACAAGAGAAGAACATGTTAAAGGAGCACGGGTTTCCTTCGTGCACTCTCCTTGAGATCCTACTCTACGGTCAGGTAGCTCCAGTGCTTTTGCTGGTGTCAAAACAGAAATTTCAAGAAGGACTGCCGTGGTAGAGAAAACCTGTTCAGCACATAGCAGCCCGAAAACAGGAAAATAGTAACTAGAGACACAGTGCCAACTCACCCAGCACAAACCTTGTTCTTCTTATTAAACCACAGCCTCCAAATAGCCTACCCGTCTTTTGATTTATTAATCATTGGTGACCTTAATGTCTCCATGACCCAGTCAAACCTCAGGCATCCTGCTGGGTACCAGTTGAGGATCAAGTTTAAACACAATCTTAAGGGTCACTTTACATAAAATCACAATACTGAATAATAATCAGAAATAAGAGAAAATTATCTTCTCATAGCCCTCTAGCCAAGGGAATAAAAAACAAAACCAAAATAACTTTTTAAATCAGATAATTGCACATATCTTGTAGATATTCCTAACTACTGTCTTAGAGACACAATGGAAAAGCTGAAAGTATTAGACAAAAGTATTGCAAAAGGGAGAAAAAGGGGGGGAGAGAGAGAGAGAGAGAAGAGAGAGAGAGTGCCAAGTCACTCTTACAATCACTATATAATAATCCTGACTCCATTCCTCAAACCCAGGTTTCAAGATTTGGTAATTTCTTGAGAGGAGTCTATGTCTGAAGATTGTCACA
>OU015751.1:17435453-17460281 GCA_907169655.1 Acomys percivali | reverse complement strand
AAGAAGAAGAAGAAGAAGAAGAAGAAGAAGAAGAAGAAGAAGAAGAAAAGAATGTTTAAAAGCCTGAGAATGCATGGCTAAGACAGATGACCTTTTAGCAATCACTAGGGCACAGAAAGTAAATAAAAATAAATTTCTTCGTTACTGAAGTCTCACACTGGTATTTATAGCTCAATACAGCTTAAGTATTTTTCCAAAACATGATGGTATATATTTTATCACATTAGAGGATGTTTGCAAATTACCATTGTCCCACTGGCCCAGGGCCTTGGAGACATTTAGGGCTGAGATGCAGAAGCCTTTGCCATTAATAAATCACAGGGATTAGCTGGTGCATCCCCTGTGTGGCTCGAAAGTGCATTAGAGAACAAATTCTTTTCATCATAATTTAATTTTAAGTACCCATCATTAACCTTATTTAGCATTTCACAGGGAGGACAGAAATATCGATAAGCACGCTATTAACACAGTATTCAAAATTTCTAGTGTTTGGTGCTGTGCTGACTTGTAGTTCCAGGAGAGAGAGAGAGTATCCAAGGGCCTGCTGAACGTCTGTAGGCAAAGCAGGGTTCTTAGGCAAAGGAAAAAGTGTCCTGTGTCGGTTCACACTTTCACATGGCCAACTCAGGTAAAGTAGAACCAGGCTCCACCTTCTGATGGAGATACAACAAAGTTTCAATGCGGTAGAGTCACAGGGCGGCGCTACAAATTCAGAAGAGACAGAGCACCATTGTTGGGTAGAGGGTATCCAAAGTTCTAACCCAGAGAATTTATGAGCATAATAAAGTGGTGGTTGTTTGTGGGACTAAGCTCTTGGTGGAGTCAGAGTAATGGGCAAGGAGAAGAGCAGGCTGCGAAGCAATGGAAACAGCTGTGGCGGGCTATCCTCACAACTTAACACTCAAGGACAAGCCAGCAGGATGCTCTAACCCAGCGGTTCCCAGCCTTCCTGACGCTGGAACGCTTTAATATACTTCCTCACGTCGTGGTGACAGCCAACCATAAAGTTTTTGTTCCTACTTCATAATTGTAGTTTTGCTACTGATACGAATTGTCATGTACCTCTCTGTGTTTTCTCGTGGTCTTAAGTGGACCCTCTGAAACGGTTGTTTGACTCCCAAAGGTGTTGCAACCCACAGGTTAAGAACCACTGCTCTACCTGGTAAGTGAAATGCAGACTTTTATTCCAATGTCCTCTAAGGGCAGCATCAGGGAAATAGGCAAATGCATTCAAAACCCTTTGAGTTTCTTGTTCCTAGACCCTGGCACACCTCCACCAGCCTCATATTATACTCTTATCTTTATGTGCTACTGACCAGCAAAACACATCTTGAGAGACAACCTAGTACACCCTCTGAGCACAGCATTTCTAGTCTTTGCCTTCAACTGTTCCAGCTTTACACGTTCCCAATGGTATAAAAAATGTGGGTAGTACTTTGTGAGAAGTTCATGTCTATAGGGTTTCAGTTTTCTGTCTAATCTGCTACTTTTCCTTGTACTTACTTTCACTGATAAACTAGACTTTTGATGCACACATTGAAAGCTACATGCTTACTGAAATATCCTTACCTGTCCCAGAATCCTCCACCATACAATAAGATTAACTTCTTACTCTGCAATTCATTAAGAAGCCACCTATATGACCTAGTCAAGTGTATGAATTCCATGGCAGAACTATGAGAATACCTGTACGTGTACACATGCTTTGTGAGAAAGAGAATATCGATAATATATAGTTAAATGTAGATATATATGATACAACATTATCAAGGAATGCACATGAATCATTAACACACACACACACACACACACACACACACACATATATATATATATGCATTACTTTTCCTTGAAGATATTTTCTTCTTCTAAATATAAAATTTATGTTTATTCCTGCATTCCTTCATATTCAGTCTGTCTTTGGTAAATCGATCCATCTCTGTGAACTTATTCAATCAACATTCTGGTCATGAATACCCTGAACTGGGAGGAATTGAAAGGGACATGTTTTATCTCCAGAGGGTTTGGGAATTCAGCTTCGGATTTCTCCTTTGATGCTTTGGCACCTAGCTGGGCCACACTTTCCACTGAGGCTGTGTGCTCTTCACTGGCTACAGAGACCATGGAAAACAAATGAAAAGGGAGCCTTGCAGCTTTCAGTAAATCTTACAAATCCATATGAAAAACGTGGAATTTTACCATCATTCAAAATGCCAAGGCATTGTTGCATATATTAATTTTTATGCACGGATAATATGTTAGTGTGCAATAATATGCTATATTGCCTGGTTCGGAAAGAACACATTTGTATGAAATTAAATGTTTGCAATTAGAAAACTCAATATGCAACTAATATACTATCTATAAAATCATCTACAAAAAATATTCCCAAATCTGCTCAAGCTTCAGGCTATAAAATGTTGTACCTACTGTCCATTATTAATAATTACATAAGCATTTCCCTGGTTTTTAATAGTTCTGTAGTGTGGCACTCAGGAACACCAGCCCAGATTCAAAATCGACTTCCACCTTCTACTTTGATGTAGCATTAAGGAGGTTAATTAATGCTGGCAAGTTTTAATTTCCTCCTCTGAAAAATAGTGATATAGTTATTTGGAGGATCGAGAGTGAATGCAGAAAGAGCCATGAGAATTAAAGAAGTTAATCTGGCACCAAGTACACTGTAAACACTCAGTAATGAAAACTGTAGCAATTACTGTTACCATTCACAGAGGGAGGACTTCATAATTCCACTAAGCACTCAGACATGTCTGGGCTTACAGCCTTGTCCTTGCATGTATGTCCTTGCACATATGCCTGTGTACCACATGAATGTCTGATCCTCAGATAACCCAAAAGGCAGCATCCTGTGCTCTGTGACAGAGTTGCCATAAGAGTTAGAATTGGGTCCTCTAGAAGAACAACCATTGCTCCTGGCCACTCTTCCCTCCTTCTCAACCCAGATGAGCAGGATGGACTTTGTGCATGTCTTTTCCATTTACATCTTTGGTAATTGTTTCTTTGAAGTAGAATTTTACAGTAAAGCACACATATATTTTGAGGAAATTGGACCTTTCTGCTGAAATTGCCATCAACCTTTTCTTTGACTAGTAGTATAAAACCTGGAAGTTGAAGTATAATTGTTTTAATTTCCAGGCAATATGGAAATAGCTCAGTAAAAGGGACTGAACTTGAAATTCCAGCATCTATAGAGAAAGTCAGGCATTCTGTATGTGTCTGGACTGGAGACAGGGGTCCCAGACTTAGCTCCTCTACCAGTTTAGCTGAGATAGTCAACTTCTGGATTAGTGAGATTCACTCTCCCAGGTAACAAGGAAGAAAGTGATATAGAAAAGACACCTGACTTCCTGTCTGTTCTTCTGGCCCCATTTTTATGTGTTAATTTGGATATCCTCTCTCCACCTTTCAGCTAATTTGGCCAAAGGCTTGTCAAGTCTATTGATTTTCTCAAAGAACCAAATCTTCATTTCATTGATTTTTGTGATAGTTTTGGTCTCTAATTAATGCTTTCATCCCTAAGTTTGATTATTTCTTGCTGTCTACATTTTTGGATGAGGTGTTTTCTTTTTGTTGTTTTGCTTTCAGATATGATATTCTTTCTTTCCTTCCCACCATTCTCCCTCCCCATCCCCTCTCTCTAATAGGCACTTGGTGCTGTGAATTTGTCTCTTAGCAATCGTGCCCCATACGCTTGGGTATGTGTGTTGTGTATTCATTTTCATTCTGTTTCAGAAAGCTTTAATTTCTTTCTCGGCCTAATTTTCATTCAGCAGAGAGCTGTTCAGTTTCCATGAGTTTGTTGATATCTAATTTTAATCCACAGAAGTCAGATAGGATGTGGAAAGTTTCCTTATTTCTTCCTTCCAATGTAGCTATTGATACTTGCTTTGTGTCTGAGTATACAGTCTTGAAAAAGTTCCATGAGGTGCTAAGGAAAAGGTATATTCTTTTGTGTTTGGATAAGATCTTTTCTAAATATCTGTTGGGTCCATTTGCTTTATAATGTCAGTGAGTTCCAGCATTTCTCTATTTAGTTTTTGTCTGGATGGCCTGTCTATTAGCGAGAGTAGGGTAGTGAAGTCTCTCATTATCAGCGTGTGAGGGTCAATGTGTGGTTTAAGCTGTAGTATGTTTTTTTTTTTTTTACAAATTCGAGTGCCCTTATATTTAGTGAATAATATTAAGAATTGCAATATCAGGGTTGGACAACATATGAAAAATAAATATAAATAAAGTTTAAAAACAGAATTGCAATATCCTCCTGGTGGATGGATTTTATTTGATGAATATATAGTGTTCTTCCCTATCTGTTCTGATGATTTTTGCTTTTCAGTCTATTTTGTGAGATATACAAATAACTGGAGAGATTGTTCAGAGGTTAAAAGCACTGGTTGTACTTCCAAAGATCCTGAGTTCAATTCTCAGCAACACATGGTGCCTCACAACCATCTAAAATAAGATCTGGTGCCCTTTTCTGGCATGCAGGCAGAATACTGTATACATAATAAATAAATCAATCGTTAAAACAAATGGCTTCCCCAAGATGGAGATGAAAAGAAAAGTAGCGATTAGAGAATGACTGACAGGCTATGGCAGTGGACCCCAAAACCCCAGTGTCTGTGTTTCCCAAGTGAGAGGAAAAGCCATGGTATGGGAAACAGTAGGCCCAGTCTCAGATCAGCCAGATAATCCTGGGGGGAAACCCAGTTTTGACTGGAGCACAGCCTCAGCCTCTGGCCACCTGCATACTCCTACCATCCCTGGGGTGGATACCTTCTGAGTACTGAGGGACTCAGCTCCAACCTCAGAACTCCCTGACACTCAGGATCCATAGAGACAGCCCCACCTGCCACTGTGAAGAGCAACCTGTCTCCCAAAGGAGACCAACCAGTTCTCTAAACTCACAGGTTCTGCAAGAACACAGTGACTGAGCACAGTGTCTGGGCAGCAGGAACTCGCTACTCTCATGGAGCAAGAAAGCCAGTGGGAGAGCAACTGAATTCAGGACTTCCCCTGATACAAAGAGGGCTTTGGGCCCATGAGGAGCCCAGTAAATCCTAAGGATTCCGGTAGATCCTAAGTATCCTACACCACAGGCAACTCTCTGTGCACAGCAAGCACAACATCCTAGCACAGCATCTGGGCAACTGGATCCCATCAACCTCAGTGCAAGAAAGCCCAGCGGCTGACTCTGGGATTCCCTGTGTTGAGAGGACAGCATGAAAAGACCAAACCTAAGAATAATAGGAATAGAAGAAAGAGAAGATTTATGGCTCCAAGTCCCAGGAAATATTTTCAACAAAAATCATATAAGCAAATTTCCCCAATCTAAAGAAATAAATGCCTATAAGCTTACAAGGGGCCTACAGAACACCAAATAAATTGGACCAGAAAAGATTATCCTTTTTTTTTTTTTTTTTTTTTTTTGTTTAGTATAGTTAACCTCCTAGGGTAGGATTTTTCTTTCAAGTATCTTCTGTATTGCTGAGTTTTTGCGTAAATATTGTTTAAATTTGTCTTTGTTGCCAATATCTTGTTTCTTCCATCTATGGTGACTGAAAGTTTTGCCAGGTGTAGTAGTCTGGATTGACATCTGTGGTATCTTAGGGTTTGTAAGACATCTTCCAGGCCCTTCTGGCTTTTATGGTCTCTGCTGAGAATTCAGGCGTGATTCTGATAGGTTTGCCATTATATATTACTTGTGCTTTTTCCCTTAAAGCTTTTAATATTTTTCTTTGTTCTGTACTTTTAGTGTTTTGATTATTATGTCCAGGAGGATTTTCTTTTCTGGGACAATATATTTGGTGTTCAACAAATTAGAAACAAAGAGAAAAAACTCAGAGAATAAATGAAACCAAGAGCTGCTTCTTTAAGAAAATCAACGAGATAGACAGACCCTTAGCCAAATTAACCAAAATACAGAGAGGCACTATCCAAATCAACAAAATCAGCAGTGAAAAGGGAAACATAACAACAGACACTGAGGAAAACCAAAGAACCATTAGGTCTTATTTCAAAAACGTATACATCATAAAACCTAAAAATCTAAATGAAATGCAGAATTTTCTTGATAGATTCCACTTGCCAAATTTGAACATGATCAGGTAAGCAAATTAAACAGTCTTATATCCTCTAAGGAAATATAAGCAGTCATCAAAAGTCTCCCAACCATAAAAAGTCCAGGTCCAGATGGATTCAGTGAAGAATTCTACCAGACATTCAAAGAAGAGCTAACACCAATACTCTACAAACTATTCCACAAAATAAAAACAGAAGGAACATTACAAAACTCACTCTATGAGGCCACAGTCACCTTTGTACCTACATTTCACAAAAGACCCAACAAAGAAAGAGAATTTCAGACCATTTTCCCTTATGAATACTGATGCAAAAATACTCAATAAAATACTTGCAAACAAAATCCAAGAACACATTAAAAATATCCACTGTGACCAAGTAGGCTTTATCCTACGCATTCAGGGATAGTTCAATATAAGGAAATCCATCATTATAATCCACCATATAAACAAACTGAAGGAAAAAGTAACCACATGAACATGTCCTTAGATACTGAAAAGTCATTTGACGAAAGTCTAACACCCATTCATACTTAAAAAGTCTTGGAGAGATCAGGGACATACGGCACATACCTATACATAGTAAAGGCAGTATGCAGCAAGCCTATAGCCAACATCAAACTGAGTGAAGAGAAACTTAAAGCAATTCCACTGAAATCAGGCACAAGGCAAGGCTGCCCACTCTCTCCTTATCTCTTCAATTTATATACTTGAAGTTCTACCTAGAACAAGAATACAACTGAAGGAGACCAAGGAGATACAAATTGGAAACGAAGTCAATGTATCACTATTCACGGACGATATCATAGTTTATATAAGTGACCCCCAAAATTCTACCAAGGACTTCCTAAGGCTGATAAACACCTTCAGTGAAGTGGCTGGATACAAAATTAACTCACATATTTCAGTGACCCTCCTATATACAAAAGACATATGGGTCGAGAAAGAAATTAGGGAAACAACACCCTTCACAATAGCCACAAAACAAACAAACAAACAAAAAACCCAAAGTATCTTGGTGTAACTCTAACCAAGCCAGTAAAATATTTGTATTAAAAAAATTCAAGTCTCTGAGCTCTGGTGTCCCATATATGACCACCTCCCCTTGGTGGGGAGGCCTGGTGGCACTCAAAGAAAGAAGAAGCAGGCTACCAAGATGAGACTTGATAGCCTATGACCATATAGTGTGGGAGGAGGTCCCCCTTGGTCATAGACCTAGGGGAGGGGAATAGGGTGAGAGTGGGAAGGAGGGAGGAATGGGAGGATAGAAGTGATGGGATAACAATTGAGCTGTAATCTGAATAAACTAATAAAATTAAAATTAAAAGGTTAAGAAAAAAATTCAAGTCTCTGAAGAAACAAACCTAAGATGTCAGAACTCCAATGTAGTGAAAATGGGCATCCTACCAAAAGCATAGACACAGGGTGGTAGATCACAAATTTAAGACCCAGATATAGACCCACACATATATGGACATGTACTTTTTTCACAGAAAAGCCAAAACCATACAATGAAAAAAAGATAACATCTTCAACCAATGGTGCTTTTCTAAATAGATGTCTACATGCAGAAAACTGCAAATAGACCCATGACTCTGCGCAAAACCTAAGTCCATGTGGATCAAGAACCTTAACAGAAAACCAGAAGCTTCAACTCACTGGCACAGGAGACAACCTCCTGACCAGAACATCCACAGATTAGGCTCTAAGATCAACAATGAATAAATGGGACCATAAAACTGGAAACCTTCTATAAAGTAAAAGACACTGTCAATAAAACAACAGCCTACAGACTGGTAAAATATCTTCACCAACCATACATCTGACAGAGGGCTAATATCAAAAATATAAAGAACTCAAGAAATTAAACACCAACAAACTAAGTAATCCAATTAAAAACGGGATACAGAGATTAAACAGAATTCTCAGCCAAAGACTGGCCGAGAAGCATTTAAATTAATACTTAACATCCTTAGCCATCAGGGAAATGCAAATCAAAACAACTCTGAGATTCTATCTTATACCTATCAGAATGTTTAAGATCAAAAACTCAAGTGACAGCACATGCTAGTGAGGATGTAGAGAAAGGGGAAGACTCCTCATTTTCTGGTGGGAGTGCAAACTTGTATGACCACTTTGGAAATCAATTTGGTGCCTTCTCAGAAAATTGGTAATAGCTCTACCACCACTCCTGGGTATATACTCAAATTATGCTCCAACATACAAGGATGCTTGCTCAACTATGTTCATAGTGGCATTATTTGTAATAGCCAGAAATGGATAATAACTCAGCTGTACCTCAACTGAAGAATGAGTAAAGAAACTGTGGTACATCTACACAATGGAATACTATTCAGCTATCAAAAACAAGGACATCATGAAATTTGCAGGCAAATGGGTGGAGCTAGAGAAGATCATCATGAGTGAAGTAACCCAGACCCAGAAGGACACGCATAGTGTATACTTACCTATAAGCAGATATTAGCCATATAATACAGAAAATAATAACAATATAATCCCCAGACCTAAAAAACCTAAGTAAAAATGTGGACCCTAAGGAGGATGCTTAATTCTCATTCAGAAGGACAAATAGACAGCAGAAGCTGTTGAAGAGAGGGAACAGGACAGGAATCTACCATAGTTGTCCTCTGAAAGACTCCATCCAGGCAGAATATAAGCAGAAGTTGCATCTCACAGCCAAACTTTGGGCGGAGCCCAGAGAGTTCTATGAAAGAGTAGTGGGATAGAAGGTCCAGGAGGAGACAGGAGTATCACAAGAAGACAAACAGAGCCAACAAATCTGGGCTCAGGAGGGGCAGGAGGAGGCTGATGCACCAAACAAGTACTTTACATGGAGAGGATCTCGGTTCCCCATTCAGATGTAGCTGATAGGTAGTTCAGTCTCCACATGGGTGTCCTCCATTAAGGGGAACAGGGGATGTCCTTCCCATGGACTGTGTTGCCTGCTCTTTGATCACTTCTCCCTGGTGGGGCAACTTATCATGCGACAGAAGATGACGCAGGCAGTCCTGATGAGACTTGGTAGGCTATGGTCAGTTGGTAAGAGTGAGAAGGGAACCTCATCTCTCTGAAGACTACATTAAGGGAAGTAGAGAAAGAAAGGGAGTGAGGGGTCTACCATTGGTATGTACAGTGAATGAATTATTAAAAATGTATTTAAATTAAAAATTAAAACAATTTTCAAATTAAAAAAAATTTGGCTTACCAAGTTTGATTTTTTTTAAGTCAATTTGCTTGGAATATCTCTTTTCATCCTTTTACCCTGGCATGGTATCTGTCCTTGATATTTTGGCGTGACCCTTGGATACAGCAGAAGGATGGACCTAGGCAAGATGGTAGCTGTGGCGTACCTGGCAGAGAGTGCTTCTCTGTGTCAGCAGCTGACACAAGGAAGGGAGATGAGCTAGGAGGAGAGGGTTAGAGCAGTATCAGGAACGGACTGGGGGAGCCAGGGTCTGATTCTGAGGTAGAGTCCCTGAGTGGAGGTGAGGTGAGGGTAGGGATTCCTGCTGGCAGGCTGCTACATGACTGAGAGTAATTCTGGAGAGACCAGAACTGAGCCCAGTGTGACTGCTGAGTGTCCCTTATAAAAAGTCTTTTTGGGGGATTGGCAGTTGACACAGAAAATGTAAATGGGCTACACGGGAAAGCTAAGAGGGTATGTAGGGAACAGCCTAGCCAGGTCAGCACCAAGAGGCAGAGGCAGCAGGGAATGCTGAAATACTTAAATGTACATGAAGGGGAACTTTTAAATAATTTAATAGAAATAGTATATATTTTGAATGATAGTTAAGCATTTGATTCAACAATGTTCATTCTCTTGTGATAGGCACATGTTTGATTTTGTTGATATCTATGAGGACACAATTTGTTTCCAATTGGTTGTCTGAGTTCTTTTCTGCTTGTGTAAATCTATCCTTATCATTGAGAAGAATTGGTGTCAAAACCAGGACTTATTTCAAACTTGACCTAAGCCAGTAATGATATTAAGAGTCCCTTGGTAGAAACAGCAAGAAATTTACCATCTAAGAGCTAAGGCATACACCAAAGCATCAGAGTTACAAGTCTCTCGTATCTCCTCCTGATTCTTGCTGCTTTGTCCCTCTGAGTGCCTAACATTTACTAAACATTTATGCTTTTAAATACACTGACTGCCAGTGAGAACAGCTTATTTTCTTTCCTGTTTATGCATTTTGGGTTGTGTTTGAAAATAATTTCTCTATATAAACCAAAAGATAAATTATTTGGGAAAGCTTTCAGACTAACTTTGTAGAAACAAAATAGTCTTATGTGTGCTGGAACAAATAATAAAATAGTCTCTATGTAATGTGAATAAACTGCTTTATGGCAGTGAAGAACATTTGTTGTTGTAAAGAGAACTCTTTGAAGTGAGAAAGAACATAGAGACAGGCATTGAAACTAGTGGAGTTGGAACGTTCACACTTGTACAGCTTAGTTTTGTATGGCATGACTGCGTCTGAATCCAACAATAGGACTAAATATAGTTCTCTCTGTATGTGTACATATGTACCATCATGCTTATATTTCTATGTGAATTATTTGTTAGAGGTTGAGCATCAGAGTAAACAGAAAACTAATAGGTAACATCTAGTAGTCTCAGTGCATGAGGGACCTACTCTTGGCAGTCACTGCAGAATTGTGCATGTCGAAGGCTTTAGTAAGTTCAGAGTGTTGATGAATATGGGTACATATTTTTCAATGGGTGACATGAGGGTACAATGAAGTTGGTCACAAGCTCCTCTCCTTCTTTGTCTCCTTCTCCCTCCCTCTATTTCTTTATAAAGAGTAAATGACCTAAAGAACCTTCCTGTTAAGCTAGCCCAAAATCATTATATATACATACACACACACATACACACACATATGTATATATGTGTGTGTGTGTATGTGTGTGTGTTATTTCATTGTCTCAAATAACAATCTATCAGCTCATCCTGAATTAACTTGATAAATCTTACAAGTAAAATTTATCTAAACTGCTTGCAATATGTTTATGCTTCTATGTTAACATATAAAATATATTGAAGTAGGGCTTGCCACCTGGTAGTAAGCCATTAACACCCCTCCCTCTCCTCTTTTGCTGCCTACAGGCTCAGCTGCCCTAATAATGAGCATCATTTTAATGAATCGCTGACCACCTTATTGACTGACCTCAAACTCTGGTCAATTCTTACTAAATTGAAGTCATTAATTTAGGATGTGTACATTGCAGCTCAGTCTGAGTCGGATTCCGAACATTAATAAGGACAGTAACACCCTCCCTGCCCTCATTAGAGTCTGTCATGTCTGAGTTGCTTAATAAGGATCTATTAGTAAAAAAACAGGGGAAAAAATGGCATCTCAAGCCCAAAGAAAGGAGAAATTATGCTAGAGTATGTCAGTAATAGCCAAGTAATGACAAAGCAGAGAAGAAAAATCCCAGATCCCCAGGTTCCCTGGTGTTAGTAGGGCAAGACACCTAACAAGGCGATAGGAGTGTCCTCACCTAAAGAAGGACCTGTGACCTGAAGTCACCTGTGCTTTAGTAGTTCAAGGGTTAATGGAAAAGTTTAAATATGGTAGATATACAATCTACTAGACACAGTGGCTCATGCCCGTGCCAATCCTAGCAATCCGAGGTGCAAGAATTGTTGTGAGTTATGAGGTCAACCTGAGTCCCATGGTGAGTTAAGTCTGCATGGGGCTTTGGTTCAAAAACAAGAAAACTGAAAAAGAAGTAAAGGGAGAATATCCAAATCAACATAGACATATATGATGCATGATTTTGCTTTTGGAGTTATCAACATAGTTTCAACAAAATATAGTCTGGTGACTACAAAACTCATTTTAGACAGAACTAACTTGGGATATTAACTGATGGTCAACCTATTAATTTTTTACATGAATCCATTTTCCACTGAGCATAAATGTTACAGAAAATCATCTAGTAACTGCATATTTCAACCTCCACCCTTGAAACAAATTTCAACAATACATAATAAATACAAGACAATTCAGTTTCTACCACCATAAACAATAACACATTTTAATAATATGGAGTATTCTGATAACATTTGCATTTATGAATTATAAAACAGGTGCTAGAGAAATGAGTCAGTATTTAAGAGTACGTACTGTTTTTATGGATTAGTTCTATTTCTAGGACCAACTTTGGAAACTCTCAACTGTCTGCAACTCCTGTTGCCTTCCTCCAATATCTGTAGTCACAACACCCATAACACACACACATACACACACACACACACACATGTGCACATGTGTCCATGGCCATAATTTAAATAAACATTTAAAATTATGAATCTCACATATACTATGATGGAAACTTAGGGAAGTGGTGCAGCAATAAAAGGACAGTGTTGCAGGGTATATGATCACACTGTAAACCCTGAGATTGTGCTGCCTAGTGGGAAAAAAATCTGTTTCTAGTTGTGGTGTGGCTAAGCCCTAGCAGACAGATTTAGTAAAAAAGGTTTTTGCTTGGATGTTGTAAACAGGATTTAAAAAGTCAACCATATGTTAATAGTGGAACAAGCAGCCAGTTGACTGGGAAGAACATAGGGAAAAAAAAAACAGAATAAAAGGAAGTCATGAGGATGGATAGAGAGATATGCAAATAGTAAAAAGGAGAGACATTCAGTTTGAGGTTCTTTGTGTGTGTGTGTGTGTGTGTGTGTGTGTGTGTGTGTGTGTGTGAGAGAGAGAGAGAGAGAGAGAGAGAGAGAGAGAGAGAGAGAGAGAGAGAAAGAAAGAATGAAAGAAAGAAAGAAAGGAAGGAGAGCTCCTTCCTTTTTGACCATCACTTAAGAGGAAGATAGTTGGGTGCTTTCTCTACCTCTCTGAGCTAGGAGGCTTTCATCCCAGCATCTGACTCCCATGCCTTTATTGGTAGCATCAAACAATTGAGGTTTTGTTAAAAACAATATAATATGCATAATTTTTCCTTTATTTGTAAGCATAATCAATAGAAGTAAGCAGGATATTAAAACCTGATGGTTTGATTGATATTAGTGAAATATCTAACATGCCTTAACTATATAGTGAGAAATGTTGAGCCCACCTGCAAAAGGACGTACAAAAGGAGACTGCTATGGAATTAATTTTTAAAAAATGCATACAACCCTCTGTGTCATCACAGATTGAATCCTCACTGCAGATCTAGCTATGTGTATTAAACCCAAGTCTATAGTCAAAACATCTCATCATTAGGATCCCTGAACATATTCCCACTGCAGCAATTCAAGCAGCCAAGGGTTCATGGCTGAGAGTAAATTCCACCTGTCATTAAAATAATAATAATAAATTCCAGAAGAGTAGCCACAGAGAACTCAATGGCCCCATGGAGAACAGCATATACTGCCATCTCCCTCTGCTGTCCGAAAAATAACACACAGCTTTCTGATCTCCTTTCAGTGTGTCTCAGCATATCTGCATAATGGTGTTATTAAACTATAGCCAGTGGTTTCCAGAGATGCAGACACTTTAGCAGGAAGAGACATACAAGTTATAATTCTTGGAAAGAGACTGAAACCTGGCAGTGACTCTATACCTTGGGGGTGGAGGGGAATACTGAGAGGTTGGACCATTTTTATTATGGAGACACAAAGAGAAATATAAGTGAGTAAGAAATCCAGAAACAGCCTACTTAATAACAATAGACCTGGAAGATTTTTCCCTTTCCCCCAATGTGGTCATATGCATCTTCTAGGTCTGCTGTTAGTAGGCATCTATACCGTGTGGTGTTCAATGTATAACTGTAAAGAATGCACACAGTTTACAAGATAGCTCATAGTTC
This sequence comes from Acomys percivali, assembly GCA_907169655.1. Lineage (NCBI taxonomy): Eukaryota > Metazoa > Chordata > Mammalia > Rodentia > Muridae > Acomys > Acomys percivali. The sequence goes on along the minus strand of OU015751.1, from coordinate 17,446,349 downwards.
TAATGGTTTTCTGAGACTCATGGAAAGATACAGGCATGTTTCTCTTTTATTTCAGAGAATCTTGATTCTCTCCTCAAGGAATGACTTGCTATAGCTCTGTGTATCTATTTATTGTATCTTGTGAACTAAAACACCTTTTGCATTTGGATTAAGTCAGCTCTGAGCTGTTAGCATGCTAGAGTGTGAAAACTTCAGCCTTACCTTTTGTTAGCCCAATATGATTTTAAAAGTCTTACCATATTATATTCTGAATTGTGAAGAAAAGCTTATAATAATATAAAAATATAACACCATATTTTTATGTAACTGATTATACTGAATCTATATTACTCAAAAACATTCAGTTTGTGCTAGATGGAAACATTTATGGAGGGGGACTTGCCTGAATTCTCAAGGACTTCTCAGGAACTACAGTTTTTCTTGAATTGCTTTCCTGGTTATAGAAATATGAAAATATCAGTTAACATGTCCTGGAAGCTGTCTTGTCCTCCCAGGACACTTTCAAAGAAAGCTTCCAATCCCAATTGGTCCAGCATTTCAGACTGTCTCATACAGGATTCTAATTAAGCCTGGAATTTCTCAACATTTAGAAAATGGACCACAAATGTGATTCCTAGGTTACGTGAGCATTTTTCCAATTATATTTGTACCCCTACTAGGTATTAGTCATCTGAAATCAGGCAAAAACAAAAAAGCCTTAAGAGAATGACATTCCATTTCCTTTAAGGGGAGCATCGTGTACAGTTTTGGTTGCTTTCTTGAGCAATAGAACATTTTTATCAATGGGAGTTGGTTACAAGTTATTATTGGTCTTATTTAGAAAGAAAACAAGGTTAGACTCGGGACTGTGATGGAGATTGATTTACATTCAGAATTTTAGGTGCACCAAGATAGGAAAGATGTTTTCTTCAAGGCTGTCAAATACAAATAGTCAAAACATTAAGAATGTAACATTTATACAATTCCTGATGATGTCATGGTTATTCTTGCTAGAGGTAATTTATTGTATATATGTGGAATTATATATATATATATATATATATATATATATTAAAAAATGAAAAAGATACAGAAAAAACAAACAAAAAACATAGCAGTTAAGTATTTTATCTGAGCTGGCTTAGATGCAGAAGTTACAAGTCAAAAACTATTTATGTGCTTTCAATGTTTATTTTACTTTTGTTTTGTGATTACATACATCAGTCCTACATTTACAAATTTTCTAACATTCCTTCCCTACTCCAAGTCCCCAGTACCCCACTTACCTATGCCTCTTCTTTATCTCTGTAAAGCTTATAAAAATTACATGCACACACTCACACATAATGCACACAAATGTGCACACACCATACACAGGCACGCACAAGCTACTGAGCCCATTTACTGTTGCTTCAGTGTTCATGTGTTTAGGACTGGCCACTTGGAATGGAATAACCCATCAGAGATCTCATCCTTGAATTATTTTATTTTAGCAAGATTGAAATCATTGGCATTTTAAGTACTATAATACCTTAAATCTGGTTCTCAGTTGCTGAGCTATCTATCAAATAGAAAAAAAAAAAATCTGTTGAGAATATAGGGTGTGGTCATATGGTCGGGGAGGAGATCCCCTTCTGTCAGAGGTCTAGGAGAGGGGAATTGGGCTAAAGAGTGAGGGAGTAGGGACCAGGAAGAAACAAATGAGGGGATAGCAGTTGGGATGTAATCTGAATAAATTATTTTAAAAACTAAAAGAAAAAATTAAAAAGAAAATATATTATGTTCTATACTTTTAGCAGAATCAGAAAACATTTAAGCTCAAAACTGAAATGGCATCAAAAATTGGCATTTTTTGCTTGTTTAGTATGACATTCCATAACTTATTCTGATATATAAAATTTTATAAGAATAAAAACTTGTCAAAATTTGTGTGCCTAACAATTTCATCTAATTAAGAATAATGGAATTTAGGTGATACAACAGTATATACCCCTAAAATTTATCTCCACTTTGGTATAAATAAAAATTCATTAAAAAATCAGGGCTCCCTCAAAAAATTATTATAACAGTAGCATATAATTCAAAAGTATAATGTGTAAAACATTTGGAATCACATGGTTTAATCTGTGGCATTGTTTGTTTTTTGAGAGACACAAGTCAGAGGCTCTCTGTTTGCAAGCACTTTTAACAGCAATTTGATAAAACCTTCAATTTCTGAATATTTTTTTTTTCATTTTGGTTTTTCTGCTCATGGAAGTCTTGATTAAATATTTCCAAAGACTGATAAAAGATTTCAAATATTATTTTAAAAGTTCATATGTGAAGAAGTTCAATAGAATTGTAAGTAATTTGCTTTGCTTTATAAAAAGAGTGTTTTCTAAGGTAAAATATTTCTAAAATATAATTAGTGGAAGGTTCTCCTTACAAGATGGTTTCTCTGTTCATTATCAGTATTTCTAACTGTGTGCTCAAAACCTTTGTGTTTTGACAACTGAAACTTCTACTTGGATTAGTAGAACATTGTGGCTTGGCTTCAAATAATTAAAATTATATGTGTACCTCAACCAAATGAGAGAGTATTTCTATGTGCGTGGTTCCTTAATTTGGTAAAAAACAAAACAAAACAAAACAAAACAAAAAACCCAAACATTATTTGCAACTGTGAATGTAATTTTCTGAAATTATGTTAGGCCTTGTAGTGCTTGTCTTTAATCCTAACACTTAAAAGAGGAGGTAAGCAGATCTCTGTCTCTCCAATGAATTCTAAGACAGTCAGAACTATGTGAGAGACTATCTCAAAAAATTCTTTAAACAAATTAAAAAGCAGTGTCTGGCTATAACCAAAACACTTCTTTGGGGGGATCTGTGTCTGCAGAGACTAGTGGACCAATTTTAATTTCAGCACGGTGGAGAGATTGGGATTTTGTACCTTCAGAGTTAATTGTCTTGGGGTAGTTTTAGCCTTCAGAAGCAATGCCATACCTAGTCCCGCTTTGTATCTGAACTAACAACCCCTGACAGTAAATAAAGATCTCTCAGAAGCTACTAACTTAGCAGAACACCAGTTTCCACCAGCCCAGTACCTGAGAGTGTTATCAGACAGCATCATCTGCAAGCCAAATACATCCCTTCACATCACACTGCTGCTGCCTCTCTGGTGTACGCACACTGCCCTGATTTATGAGTTTATTTGTTCTGTAAAACTATAAAATTGCTGTGAAACTGCTTCTATGTTGGAACATGGAATTTAGGGTAATCTAAAATCTGTGTTCCCTGCCCATGGTCACTCAAATTAGCTCTGGGATAAACTATATCTTATTCTCTTTAAGATGGGAGCTGCAGTTTTTATGTTGATATAACCCAATGTAATGCTCCATTAAAACTTGTATTTGCATCATTACCTGGTCAAGTTATTTTTATGGTCAACTTTAAATTAAAACTTATAGAAGTTTTGATGGTGACTCTTAATATTGAAAGTTTAGTAGAACATTCATACAAACTTTTGACTTACAAATTGAATTTTTAAAACTGGGAGTAAATTATTCCCTGAAACTGCTGAGGATTCTCCTATGTATGCATCAATGACCTTAGCACTCACAGCCCAAACATCATGTGTCTTTTGTACATACATGAAAAGTCACGTTTTTCAAACTGAAAGAGAAAATGTTTAAGTATTTGGTATATGGTGCTTGTGTGTGCAGTTTCCAGCTGTTCAAAGTGTGTGCAAAAGCCAAAGGTCAATATTCTGTGCCCTCTTTACCTACTTCCCACTTACCATTTTAAAACAGGGTCTCTCATTGAACAGTAAGATGGCTAGGTCAGTTAGACTGGTAACTCCAGGGTTCTTCTTTCCCTTCCTCCCCAGCACTGGGATTACAAGTATGTCCCCGTACCTGGCTTTCTACGTGGGTTATTGGGATCCAAACTCAGGCCTTCATGTTAGTGCAGAATGGCAATGCCTTTGCCCATGGGTGAGGAGAAGCAAGAAGTTGATATTGTATGACTTCTCTTTCTTATCTTTTGAGACAGGACTCTGACTGAATTCCAAACTCACCTGTCGGCTGGACCAGAAAGACCCCCAGCTCCTCTTTGAGCTGATTGGCTATCTTCCAAGCTCTCTATTTTTTTTTAAAGGAAAGTGTCATGCTTCATTTAAGAGTTGTAAACATCTTTATAACCAAGAGTGTTAAAGTGAAACAGTCATCTTTAATTTCCTAAAGTTTGGCCCCATGTACAATGAAGTTTGACATAGGTGCAGAGGTCTCTACCTGCTTGCGTCTTTATTTCCATTTATGAGTGACATCCATGGTGTCCCCATGGTGGAAGAAAAATAAACAACCTACATTTTGTTCTAAGTGCATATTTATCACTTTCTTTTTAAAAATACACAATTTGGTACATACTTTTCCCACTAGACATGTACTTGTGTGTTTAACTTGATATAGATTCATTGCAAAAAAGCCAATAAAAAATACAACATAATAAAAATATGAAGATACAGATCTCTATAGTTAGAGATAGCTAGCTCACTGTCTAATTCCCATTCTTAATTTTCCTCTTTTCCACTAAGCTGACCAGCTATTAACCTGGAGGCCCCAGACATTTTCCAGTCACAGCAAGGGTTACACCAGCTCTCTGAGGGTGCCCCCAATGGTCAGTAATAGATACATGATACGTATATATATATTAGAACAAAGATCAGGAGCTTGTTGTCACTACTCATCAGTGTCCCAAAGTCCAAGAACATTGTATTTTTATCAGCAAAACATTTCTTCCTGTCCTTGAAAGATACTGTTATGTTGCAGCTAAAAAATGAACCAGGCTATTGCTGGTTCTTCTATCTGATTTAACCACTTTAACATTAGAAATCTGTTCGGAGCATGTGTCTTTCAAAGGCTAATAAACAAGAACACAGGGGTCTAGAAGAGCAGCTGGAGGTCAGATCCATTGTGTCCTTTAATGCAGCTGCCATTTAAAATGCTCTGCTAGAACCATAAAGCCAAGGCATGAGACAATCATACCGAACAAATTATTTAAAAAAAAAAGAAATATAAAAACCTTTGTTCACATATATAAAGTGCTTCCTTAAAAATCATTAGAAGTTCAATCATCTTCAGCATGGAATCTTGAGTATAGAATGAAACAAATATGTAAAGAACTTTGAATCAAAAGATTACCTTGAATCAGCTAAAGAAATTGATAACCAAACATGGGAATATTAGTTGAGGTCAATGTCTAGATCAGAACATGTCATCACCAGGAGCTGGTGAATTCTGCCAAAGAATGGAAAATCTTGATTCAATTGCTCTTGCAAGCTTCTTTTAAAATGATAAAGCTCTCAGAAAACTTAGCTGATGACCTGCCAGTGGAACTCCAAGCCTTCAAAATGTCACTATGACAATGCTGGCCTTTTAGAGTAGTCAGCTTTTCTTAGACATGGACCCAGCAGTTGAGGACATATTGATTGGATATGTTGACAACCTGTCTGCAGTCACAGATGCAACTGATCATTAATCAGTCCTCTTGAAAGGAGTTTAACGAGGCCTTCAACACTTCTAAGTCTTATCTAAACCCTTTAAAGCCAATTAGTTTCTACCTCAAAAGAGTGTTTAAAGCTTTGAAAATCTATGTTAGAGACTTAAGTGTCTTCTCTTGCCATTTAGGGACCTACTGATATGATGTTCTGTCTGTAGAAGATCCAATTATGTTTTGTCAATCGAATTAATTACATAAGATGCTTTAAATGAGTTTCTGTAGATTTTAACTTTTGTCTTCAGGCTGATATTTGATATTTGGTGTACAATTTATTTAAAATGTACAGTCTAGATGCAGAGTAAACCCCACATCCCTATACTTGTCCATACCTTCAGAACTAAATAAAAATTTTAATTTCTAGATTTTATAAATGCTATAACATGAGTATATACATCCACATGTACATTTGCATACTTAAATTTTAGGTGAATTTTCATCACATATAATGAATTATGTAACTCATATGACTATAATCATGAAGGGAAATCAGGATAAGCATGCTATCACAATGACACCAAAAGAAAAAACTTATCATTATGTTCTCAATGTTGGGAGCAAATTCATTAGATATGTGCAGCTAAGAAAGTATCCAAGGCCAAGTCAGAAAAAAAATCTAAAGAGAGGAAGAGATACTGATTCATTCTTATTATCAATGGTTTGGGAGTATAATTGCTCCAAGTGGCCATTTAATAAACAACACCTTTTCATTCTATCTTATTATTTCACAAAGTAAACTACACCTTTGTTCAATTTTCTCAGTGCTGTCAATAACATTTACTTTAATAACATAACATACAATCATGTTTATAAATATTCATATAGAATATATTGAGAGAATATATATGCTGTCTTGCTCTTGAATAAAATTGTTTAAAAGTACAAAATAATATCCATGTCACAGCCTGAATATTTTAATTCTTTGAAATGACCTTACTTATTCCATGACCTTTAGGTTTAGTTTCACACAGCCAAAATATTTACCATGATATTATAATGAGTGTCTCTCATCCAGTACCAAATATGGACCTTGTATTAGTTATGGTACATTTGCTGTGATGAAACACCATGACTAAAAACAGATTAGGAGAAGAAAAAATTTTGGCTTACATGTCCTGAATCACAGTCCACAGAGGGGAGATAAGGCAGGAACTCAAACAAGGCAGGAATGTGGAGGCAGGAGCTGACGCAGAAGCCAAGGAGGAGTGCCGCTCACTGGCTTGCTCCTCATGGCTTGCTCAGCCTGCTTTCTTATAGAACCCAGGACCACCAGCGCAGGCATGGCATCACCCACAATGGGCTTGGCTATCCCCTATTAAACACGAACTGAGAAAATGCACTACAGCTGGATCTCATGGAGGCGTTTCCTCAACTGCGGCTCCTTCCTCTCTGATGAGTCTACCTTGTGCCAAGTTGACACACAAAACCAGCCCGTATAGTATACTCGCCTGCATTCTCCTAGACGTCAAAAAGAGACCAACTAAACTGCAGTCACTGCCTTTAAACACTCGCAGTATGAAGGAGAGAATGGCGATACTGGAAGCTATTTACAGCATGATAGCAATGTAACAGAAAGTAGTAAGTAGTTAAGGCTGTGAGGGGGGAAAACGAACTAGTGGCTATAACTGACAAAGCATGTTGCAATTTCGCACGGTAATGAGGCAACCCCTTAATTTAGGGTACTTTGAAGAAAGCCCTAAATACAAAGGGAGGAAATTTTTGTGTGGTTACACAGGGGAGACGTTACAGCAGAGAAAATAAGAGCACTGAAAGTTTGGGTGTCAGACTGAGTGAAATGAATAGTGAAGATTCTGGGGTGGAGTGGAACGAGGTGGCGAGCAGGAACAAGAGGAATGAGTTAATCTGGTTCCGCTTCAGAAATGGCTGCTGGGGATTGTATCTGTTAGGAATCAAACGCAGAAGAAAAACCATTAAGAGTGGCCTGCAGCAGTCCAGGTAACCTTTGTTGGAGACTTCTAATGAGTAAAACTTATAAATAACCTTTGGTACTATGAAGCCACAGAGGTAAAATAAGAAAATGCCATAGTCAGGTAGAGGCTTACAACTGTAAACGACACAGAAGATAAATAAAGAGAATTGTGTTTTGCACACATCTGATTACTTCCATTTATAAACTGTAATTAGTCTACTTGCACGGCTGACTTCTTGCTGTCTACCTATTTTTCTGCAATGCACTGGGGTGAAATTAGGGGGAATTAGGTCAAGAGTTAGATTCTGCCCTCAAGGAATTCATAGTCCAAGTGCAGGAGGATAGCATATTACTAAGTCATTGCACAAAGAACATAAGGCTCCACAAGACTCTAATAGCGCTCTTAGTGTGATCATCAAGCAATCTCTTAGTAAGATTCTTGTAATTCCTGGAAATGACTGGCTCTATGTCAAGGTGCTTGTGTTCTTTATCACATCCTATCCAAGGCTAAATCTCTCAAACACAAATTTACTTAGGAATTTAATTAGTAGAATTTCATCTGTGAATGGAATAAGCTAAATTCTAAGTCTGCTCTTAAGTATATTAAAATGGGCATGGGAGAGATGGTTGAGGGGTTGGTAGAAACTGCTGCTCTTATAGAGGAGCAGATTTCAGTGCAGCCACATTGTGTTTTACAAGCAGCACTAACTCTGGCTTCAGAGGTGCCAATGTCCTCTTCTGTGATCTGTTGGTGTCTCCATGATTATGCACATACACTCACTATATACATACATGCATACATACATACATACATATGTGTGAATTATATAGATAGATGAGTTTTGTAAATATACTTTATATTAAATAATTTACTTAAATAATCAGTTAGGTCTTTGTTTACCTAATTTTACAAACAATTTATTTAAGGGCAAATTATTTTCTCTTTTGTTTGATTAAGAAAAATGTCATTTTCTTTCCTTTTTGCTTGAAAATTGAAGGAACAAGAGCTCGATCTTTAATTTTGTTAACATAATTTAAAATTATTATGTTTAGCTTTAATAAATGTGAGATCATAATAATTTTGCTTTCAATATTTCATTGTGAAAGGGGCATTTTTAATTATTTCCTTTGCTTGTTTCTATCAACAATTTCTTTTCCAAAATTAAATATTCCCCCCATACTTATGCTATCATTTTCTATGCAAACTAACAGCTGCAAAGAATAATTTGTCTCTGCCACTGTCCCCAAGTTACTCTGATCTTCTTGCACAAAGAAAAATAACCCAGGGGCAATTAAATGCTTGGCTCAGCCATGCGCTTTTTCATTATTCAACATGTTTGGGACTTGTCATTTTACTTATTCTCAAAATATTTGCACACATATTATATATAATATAGCTATTAGACACATAATATTTTGAGCAGTTATTATATCCAGAGTAATTAGATAAGAGTAACATATTTAACATATTTTAATTGCATTTTTAATTTATTTACTTGTGTGTGTTTGTGTGTATATGTTTGTGTATGTGTGTATATGCACACTTACTCACATTTGTACTCATTCAAGACACAGAGCCCTGTAGATACCAGAGAACAGCCTGTGTGAATCTTGTCTTTTCTTCTACAATGTTGTTTCTGAGGATGAAACTCAGATCACTAAGGTTGGCAGAAAATGTCTTTTCTGCTGAGCCATCTCACTTGCCCAAGAGCCATGACCTTTACGACCAGTACTTAGCCTTGAAAATTCTCCCTTGATCATTCATGTGTTCAATAATTCTACCCTGCAGTATATATTATGTGTTCAATTTATATAAACAAGCTTTTAATTCAAAATAACTAGCCATTTTCACAGCACACTTCTCAGATGCAAATTTTGTTGTTATTGTGGTGCACACTTCACTATGATGAGAGCTAACATCATTCTGAAGAAAGACACTGAACTAGGTTCACAACGTCAGAAGCCCATGGAGATCAAGGCTGTGAATAGAAAATTCACTTTTGAGAATTGGCAGTCTATTGTAAGTGCGAAATAATAGTTAATAGCAAAAAATTAGGAAATATTTTACCTTGGTTAAAAATTACAACATTGGCCATGATGAAGTAAAATAATAATTTCAAAACTGTTGACCTAAGATAAAATCATACAATTCTAGCTACAACACTTTGGGAAAAAAATTCAAGAGTGCTCCCTAGTAATTGCTTGTTAACTGACAGCCTTGTAAGCAGGGCATTAGTGAAGTGACGCATATCATTTCCACCATACTAATTAGGTTATAGGCATTCTTAATGATATTTACAGAAATTGTAACTAAAGGTTTTGACATTTGAATTATTCAAACTTGCATAATTAAAAATAATTTATTTATTTATTTTATATATATAAATGATTTGCCTGCATATATGCATGTGCATCCCATCTGTGCCTGATGCCTGTGGGAGTCACTAGGGCTCATCTGATCCTCTGGAATTGGAGTTATGGATGGTTCCCAGCCATCTCTTTAAATTGTATAATTTTACAACTAATATGAAACCTAGATCTTCCTAAGATTAAAAAAACATAGTAATTACAATTAAATATCATATGAACTACAAAACAAATGATATCAGTTTTATAACAATTAAATATTATCTAGTAATGTGAACACACATAAGGTTTATAACATGCAGAATGATCATGTATTAGATGTAAAATTATAAGTGATAAATTTTCTTCTTTATATGTATATTTAAAATCCATACATTGAAAATTCCATATGGACAGTGACACTTGTTTGAAACATGAGGTCTAGAGAGATGACTCAGCTGGTAAAAGCTCAATCCTGAAGGCCTGTGTTCAATCCATAAATCCCAAAGCAAAGGAGAGTACATTCCAGAAACCAACCATGGTATCTGTATACCTAAACTCATACACTACACACACACACACACACACACCACCACCACCACCACTACCACTGATGATGATAACAATAATAACAGTCACAATAATTAGCTTGATGAGGTTCCACTTTGAGTTCCATGGGAGTCTACAATGACTTTCCCAGGGTGAAGAGTCTTTTTGTCCTGGGCTGTTTCTAAGTGGGAAGAGACTTCCAAACTTTTTTTTTTAGCAGAAGTTATTAAGAAGTGTGCATTTGTAATGCCATTACGTGATTTGTGTGCTGTTGAAATTATATTTTGCATGTTTCATATTTATTCACAGTCCAGATTAATCTATCATGTCATATTAACACGGCTATTAAAATAGCATTAAAATATCATTTTCTCGCTTATTATTTTTAAAGTATCATTGAAAATCTCATGTCTAACCCGCAGCATCCCTTGAATCTTTTGAGAATTACTTGAGATAAAAATGAAGCAAGTTCAGCATATTAGCCCATGACTGAAAGTCCACGTACCACAGATCAGGGCAAGAGGATAACTGAGTTTGAAGCCACCTAGAGTTGTATGAAT
>OU015751.1:17396609-17417785 GCA_907169655.1 Acomys percivali | reverse complement strand
AGAGAGAGAGAGAGAGAGAGAGAGAGAGAGAGAGAGAGAGAGAGAGAGACACCTCCACTATCACATAGCTGCTTGCATGTCATGAAGACTACTTCCATTCTACTTCACATAGCAAGCCTTTTTTTTTTTTTTTTTCCTATTCTCTTCCTCTGGGAAGCAGTTGATATTTACAGATTACTTTCCTGGTGTGTTTTTCTGTTAAACCCTAATAGATTTATCCTGGATGTTCACTTTGAATCTGCCCTTAAATTATTTTATTAATGAGACTAAAAGCCCTAATTGTTGACCCAAATATCCGTAGTGTCACCTGGCAACCATTATTAATAAAACAAAATAATGAATTTCATACTATTTGTTGGCTCATACTATAAGTATGGCTCTGGTAAGTGGTCTCTGGCTTTTCTCTAACTTTTTAAGAGTATGTTTTATAATGCTATGTAATAAATTCTGCCTATTTTCTATAATACACAGAATTACCTGTGTCTCATATTAGTTGTAACCCAGACCAGACTTAACTGTGCTAAACAACGAAGGATGACCTTACATTTCTTATTTCTCTGTCTCTATGTACTGAGCACTCAGATTATGGGCATGGGCCACCATGTCTACACCTGGTGCTGGCAACTAAACTCAGAGCTTTATAGATGTTAGGTAAGTCCTCTATCCATTGAGCTATATTTTCAGCTATATTTGAGCTATATATGAATCGTTTTAAGAAAGATCACAAAATCATAGGATCAAGGAGTCCAGACCAAGGTCCTGGTGACAGTTTTATATTAGAATAAAATGAATAAGTTATATTTTAAAAAGAAGGCATTCATTTCACATGATTTTAATCCTAAAAATAAAAAGATGGGTACTGTGAATAGTTCTCTTTGTTTCTAATTTATTGATATATCTCTGGAAACAGCCTAAGTGTCCCTCAGTGGAAGAATGGGTAAAGAAACTGTGGTACATTTACACCATGGAATATTACTCAGCTATTAAAAACAAGGAAATCCCGAAATTTTTGGACAAATGGATGGAACTGTAAATGATCATACTGAGTAAGTTAACCCAGAAGCAGAAAGATTCACATGGTATATACTCACTTATAATTGGACATTAGTCCAAAAGGCATGTCCCGTGGACATCTTCACTTACCAGGAGATTGGGATGGATGTGAGGACATCCTATTGGGACTCTAGATGAGAGAATTGTAGGAGAATGGGGAAATAGAAGCATCCAGAGGGTCCTAGAAACCTACAAGAAGAACATCATGATGGGTGGGCCTCGGCCCAGGGGGGTCTGCTCAAACTACTGTGCCAACCACGGTAAATGCAAGCAGTAAACATCAAACTCCTACTCAGATCTAGCCAATGGACAGGACATTCTCACAGTTGTGTAGAGAGCGGGGACTGACTCGGATGTGAACTCTGGTGCCCTGTATTTGACCACTTCCCCTTGGTGGGGAGGCATGGTGGCACTCAAAGAAAGAATAAACAGATGAGACTTGATAGCCTATAACCATATAGTGGGAGAGGAGGTCCCCCTCAGTCATAGACCTAGGGGAAGGAAATAGGATGAGAGTGGGAAGGAGGTAGGAATGGGAGGATACAAGCGATGGGATAACAATTGAGTTGTAATCTGAATAATCAAATTATTAAAAACGATGGGCATATTGCTAAATTTACAACAAGAACAATAAACCTTTAAATGAACAAAAAAACTGAGGAAAAGTAAAAATACATGAAAACTGATATTTGTCTGAAGGCAGATTGGCAAAATGGTTCTGGCCAAAGGTATTCATTGCATTATTTTCACTACAGGCAAACACAAGGAATCACCTTGTTTTTCATTAGTGTACAGATTGAAAACTATATTATATCCAAGTAAGGAGGCATCCCAGGAACAAAACTAGATGCTGTCTATATAGTATTCTGCATGCAACCTAGACAGAGAGGAACACATCCAAAATGCAGTGATTTATGTAGACATATGACTAGAATCTGCATACATACTTTGTATATGTGTTTTAAAGGTAATGACAGAAATCTAATAATAGTGAACATCAATTTTCTGAAATAGTTATGTAAAGAGAAATTCAAAGAACTCAATAATACTTTCTTCCCCATACACAGTGATGATTGCAATTATGAGCATCGAATATAAAACTGTACTATTGCATTTATAAATCATACTTTTAACATTACTGTTCAATAGAATGCTAATGTCCCTCTTGCTATCAAATACAATGATTTGCAGCATAATAGGTAAAGAGAAACTTTCTCTGAATCCAAAATCACAGTATCTCTCTTAACTAATAAAATGGAAAAGGAGAAATCTAGTTTCTAGATTCTCTCTCTGCTGCCTCATGTACTGACAGGTGACTTGACATCTTTATACCTCTGTCACTACAACTGTCAGCCACTCCTTCCTCCATGCCCTCCTCACAATGGTGTACTTTCTTCTTAAACTCTAGACAAAGCAAATTATTCTTCCTTTAAATTCCTTATCCTTGGTTATTTGGTCAAAGCGATGAGAAGAGTCACAAACTCATCATAATATAATAGAAGGCTTCCCCCTGTATGCTTAATGCTTTCCAAAGTCATGTAAAGAGAACAAGGAAAGAAGGTTATAGAAGTGATTGACAGGGGAGACCTTGATTTTCCTGGCCCTGTCATTGCTCACTTCATTCCTGCCAGAGCTTGAAGTCTAGCAAGCACCTGAGCACTGCATTAATGGACTTTGTTACATAAAACCAGTAGGCTGAAGGGAAGACTTGCTCCATCGCACCCTCGGAGAAGATTTGCGCGTGTCATCCCTGCTGCTCTTTGCCCTTCAGTTATCTCCTGGTGCTTATTTATGGACTTTCTTAGTACTGAAAGATGGGCTTGCCTGCACACCTCAGTCACGGAGCCCAATGCTGAGTCCAACAGTTAATCTTCATTTATTAATAGAGCAGCTACAGCTATGTATTCTGCTTTGAGGCTGAAAGGCTTCACTGTGAATGAGAAGAACTTGAGGGGACAGAAGGACAGGTATAATAACTATTTGGCTGTAATATAACTCAACTTTAGAAAGAATACAGTAACATTCCCCAGGGGCTACCTGCTTGTAAAATATGTACTTCCCTTTCTTTTTAACACAGTTCAATTAACACTGCATACATCTAAAAAATATTATCATAAGGAAAGAATAAATTATCATTGAACATGTTGGGTTCCATGGCCCCCCAAAGAGCATAACATCATCCCCTCATTTCTCATCACCCCTGCTGTGTTATCTCATAGCAGTCTGTGCCTCAGCACCTTCAAACACAGCCATAATGAAAGGTGGGCAAGATATCCAGTCTTTCTATTCATCAACATATCTATCCACACTATATTATTTTATTTATTCATAAAACAAAAAGAACAAGATTCAACGGGGTCAAAGGGGGGTTCAGGGAGATTTCCTGATGAATTCAATTTTGTTTCTAATCATCTCTCTATTTTTTCTGCAAAATCTTTATGTAGATGAGTGTGCTTTTAATTAGAGAGGGTATATGTTCCCCAGTAGTGTATATTCAGAACTTTACCCAGGATCACATATTTAAAAAATCAGAAATCAAAAGCCATTTTTCCTGAACAGAGGATTCTTCACCAGGTGTGTCAAAACAGTGGCTAAGGGAAACTGCTTCCTACTTTTTCCTGCTTAGTGATAATTACCTTGTTCCACTATTGTCATTGTAAGTGAGGAGGTCTCTGAGAGCCATGTACAGGAACTGCGTGAATGGATGATCCAACCAGCAAGGTTTTTCATAGATCTCATTCATAGGAGAATGTACTAGAAAGAGTCGGGTGGGGAAGCGGGAAGGAGAATCAGCCTTAACTTGTCAAAAGGAGGCTGGACTTGGACTTGTTTGCATTCTGATTTCCAAGTCAAATCTTAGAACCCATTGACTGGAATGTGGGTTCTTTCATTGCTGCCATCTGAAACAGCCAACAGTGGAGGCAGAATCCCCAGAGACTGATGTGTCCACATGCTGAATGTGGGGAAGGTTCCTAACGACACAAGGCTCTAGGTGAAGCAGATCACGTGTTGAGAAGATCTCAGAATCTGCCTGGAGGGTTTGAAATGACGACAACAGCAAGCGAAGTTTCTGAAAGTGTCCTGTTTTGTGTCCCTCTGAAGAAGCAGGAAACAACAAAACAAAGTAACTGCCGAGTAATGTTTGCTGTCTCTGTACTCTTGGGTGTGAGGTCATCCACTAAAGCTTGGCTCACCTACAAGGGACTACATTTTCAACGAGAACTGACTCCATCTCACATTGGGTATCAATCTCCATTTGCTCCTCAGATAGGGGTAAGGGGTGGGGCTCAGTTTTGTAGAAGGAAAAGGCTGGATCTTATCTCTTGGAAGGATGTTTCAGAGTTCGGGGGACTTATCAGACTACCTTTTGAGATAAACTAGAGCTGAGAAAATGATGATGGGCAAGACTACACCTTGACCAATTCTTCTGTGTATGCATAACACTTATAAACATATCCATCTAATCATAAACCTCATGTCAGTACCCATAAAATTGACTTGGGGCACACTGAGTGTGGCAGTTTGAATGTAATGGATTCTCATAGGCCCATAGAGATTGGCACTTTTAGGGTTTATGGCATTGTTGGAGTAGATGTGGCCTCACTGGAGGAAGTCTGTCACTCTCTTGGCAAGCTTTGAGGTCCCATGAGCTCAAGGTACTCCCTAGGTAGCACACAGTCTCCTACTGTGGCCTGTGGCTCAAGATGTGGATCAGCTCCTTTGGCAGCACCAAGTCTGCCTGCATACTCTGTCATTTCCTGCCATGATGATAATGCACTAACCCTTTGAACGTGTAGGCCAATCTCAGTGAAAGGTTTTCCTTTATAAGAGTTACAGCAGTCATGGTATCTCTTCAAAGAGCTGGAAACCCTAAATGAGACACTGAGACTTTCTATTTTTCTTACTAATATGGCCCAGTTGAATGTCATTTCTATATTTCATCATACTTATCCCTTCAATTGGTATCAAGATGGATGTCTGAAATTAGACTTTGAAAACTCTAGGAACAAGAGTTATCTCTTGTTCTATCATTTATATGACCCAACATATTTAAAATAGTCCATCAATATTAAGCTATCCAATTTTAGAGTGTGTGTGTGTGTGTGTGTGTGTGTGTGTGTGTGTATACTGATATGCACATTTGTTCAGAGATATGAGGAAGCTGGAGAGAATCTTCATATATCTCCAGATATCCACTGTCAGCTCGCTTGAATGCACAAGCCTGTCTCTACTTCCCATCTCTTACGTGTAGGAACTGACTTCTCCAGGCAGCACCTGATCCTCCATGCCAGTGCACTCACTCAGTGACAACAGGAGTAGATTCCCTGTAGTCACATTTCCAAGTCATGCTTCTTATTTCTAAATGTATTTCTCAAAGAGTAGGTTGGTATTCATCTGTATACAGTTTTCAAGGAATTAGATTCTGCTTTATGACCCACTACTTGAAAAAGGTTTGTTGGACCATACCATGTGAAAAATTGAACACAAATTGAAAATGACAATTGAACCTCACTGTTTCATGGGCATAGACTAATAAGACCGTATGCAACTCTGTTATAAGAATATTATAAATATTGAAGTCAAAACATTTTAACAGATCCTTTCTGAAAAGCATGCATGAAAGTGGGATAAATTAGCATATGATGCAGACACTCTAACCTTCTTACATGTAGTGGAAATTGTCTAGGCAATACCCTAAAGTGTTGCTGCTGATCCTTGCCTTCACTAGTATAGCACTAGTTGTTATTTTTAAACATCACCCATAGCCAAAAATATGTTTCTGGAGCCCAAAGAAGGATTCCAGTTTGGTGAATGGAAAAGATTTGATGTGTTAATGGTTGATGCTAATAAATGAAATGGTAGGCTAAACAGGGTAATTTCTGAGAGATTACTAGGCATTTTGAAATGCTCCTTGTCACTTATTTAGTGGTCAAGTATATTCTGAAATATGTTTATGTTACACTCAGAAGCGAGGTCACAAAGAGCATCTTATATTACAGTATCTGTTTCTAAATACAAATTGATTTTTTTTTAACTTGACCAAACCAAAAATCAACTTGGAAGAATCTTAATAAGGGATTGGTTAGATATGTTTGGCCTTTGGACAAGCCTGAGGAAGTTGTCTTGATTGCTTTAACTTATATGGAAAGATGCAGCCTACAAGTTCATGGTACCATTTCTTGGCTTTGGGTCCTGAAAGGAGAAAGCAAGCTGAACCACAACATATTCATCATTGTTCATTCCTCTCTACTGTTTGCTCTGGATATGACTTGCTGCTTCATGCTCCTGCCACTGTGGCTTCTCTTTGATGTTGGACTATATATATAACCTAAAACTGAGAGCTGAAATAAACTCCTTTCTCCCAGAAGTTGCTCTTTATGAAAGGGTTTGCTTCATCACAGCAACTAAAACATACCCCAAATTAAAACACATCATTGAGGTATACCATTTAATCCCCCAGAACACTAACTGTATAAAACTGGTAGACTGTGGTTTGTGAAATGTGTATATACCCGTGCTTGACATGGAGTTGGAAATGGGGATGCTGAGCGTGGACTGTCAAGAGTCCCCATACAGAAGCCAGCTTCATTAGCAACTAAGCATATTTGATTGGCCTTGATTGTATCTGTAAGGTTTTACCTCTAAGTAATTCCCAACTTTTAACAAGAAAGCAGTGGTCACCATCTTGAAGAACTATGCTGAGTACTAAACACGATGACATGTTGAATGTACCATGAACAGTATCTTGTGTGCTGTTGCCAGCAAATATTACCTCTTACTCTATGTCGTTGAGATGATGACAGTACCTGTCTCAATATTTCATAATGAACTGCCTAAATCTACTTTATATTGTTTTATTATTGTGATTAATCTATAGCCTTTAGATTGAACCCAGTGATGTATGCATGTTAATGAACTGTTCTACCTAGTTAGCCTCATTCCAATCCCTAGTTTGTATACATTTAATAATGAATAGACTTGAATCCTGCCTATATTATTAAGAAAGTTACAGTATAAAATATTTTTATAATCATCATTCTTTATAAATCTGCTTAACACTGTTGTAAGTACAGTTGACTTAACTTTCTTTTTCCTTTTCTTTTTTTTTTTTTTTTGTTTCGTTTGTTTTGGTTTTTATTTTGTTGGTTTTTTGTTGTTGCTTTTTGTTTTGCTGTTGCTGTTACTTGGTTTAGTTTTTAGAGCCAGGGTTTCATGCAGCCCAGGTTACCCTCGAAGTCTATGTAGGTGAGGATGAGCTTGAACTCTTGTTTCTCTGAACTTCAAACTCTCGTGTGTTGAGATTATTCTCTATGGGATCTATGCTGATTCAGTAGAATGGCAGGAGTATGTGGATTAATAGACACTTAAGAGTATAATTAAAAATAATAAAACTGGGCTTTTCCCATAGCCCAATTTTAAAATTAAAATCAGATTCTGTTGTCATATTTTGGTCAGTGTGCATCCTCTAATTAATAGATATGTTCTCCCTTTCTGCTTATGAAGTATTTCTTCTCTGGGAGTCAGCAGTAACAATTCTGGCTAGAACACTTAAATGGTTATTATTTTGATAGTGTTTGAATTTAAATAGCTCATATACCTCACATGAAGCAGCAAATTCCTGATGAGAACTAATTAGTTGCACTTTTATTAATATCATCATATGAAATATTGACAAAAGGTATAAGACAAAAGGAAAGAATTCTACTGATAGAAATAGATCTGTCTATCTTATAGGTATGATGTCATATATAGTAATGTGTTAAACTAAAAGGGGGACTTGTATAAAAAGAGTTAACACTGGCTCTTAAATGGAGTGCTGGACCATCCAAGCATTGTTCTGTTAGTTTATAATGAGATCTTTTTTCTTTGTTTTTGTTTGTTTATTCACTTTACACCCCAATGTTAACCCGCTCTCATTGGTCCTATTCTCACTCCCTAGACCCCTTTCCCCCCTCCTCTACTCCTCAGAAAAGGGGAGCCCCCTCCCTACCAACACACTCCAGCAAGTCAAGTCACATCAGGACTGAGTGTATCCTCTTCACCTGTGGCCTGGTGAGGCACCCCTACTAGGGGGAAGTGATCAAAAGACAGTTAGGGGATGTCATGTGGGTTCTGGAAGAGCATCCTGTGCTAAAAAAAAAGCTGTTAGAGGCTGAAAAGTGGGTTGTGGGAACTGAACCCGGATCTCCTGGAAGAGCAGCCTGTGCTCTTAACCACTGAGCCATCTCTCTACCCCATGAGTTTTAAGAGTCATTTTATGTGTTTATGATTTACTGGCCAAAAGGCAACATATAATTAATTTTCTCCATTGGTTCTGTCTTATTCCCATCATCATACCTGTCATACAGCAGAAGCTTTTAGATTTTTATAAAATTCAATTTGTTATTTGCCATGGATCCAAGAGCATTTTCAAGCAAACAACAGCACAGATACATTTGCTTCCATTAGTTTCTACAAGTTATATACTTTTTTTTTTTTACCTTTCACTTATATTTGTGGTAAATTTTGAGTCCATTTGTGTGCCAGTTGTGAGATGAGTGATCTTCATGTCAGTCATATTTTATGTTTATCTGTTCCAGTACACTGTCTAAGATAATTATCAATTCCATTAATTCTTTGAGATTCTTATACAACATATGTTATTGTCATAATCACTCCTCTACCTTAACTCTTCCCACACCTATCAGCTCTTCTATCTATGCAACTCTGTGTCCCATTTGTGCTGTTCACATTCTTCTGCGTGTGTGGCCATACACTGTATCCTACCTAAGGGTCACATCCCTAAAGGAATCTGCGTCTCTCTTTCCCAGCAGCTGACAATAGCCAACGGCTGACAATAGCCAACAGCCGACAATAGCCAACAGCCAACAATAGCCAACAGCCGACAATAGTCAACAGCCAACAATAGCCAACAGCCGACAATAGCCAACAGCCGACAATAGCCAACAGCCGACAGACAATAGCCAAGAGCTGACAGACAATAGCCAACAACAGCTCCTCAGTTCAGGATGAGAGTTTGGGATTCTGTCAGACACACATGTCTTATGCATCCATTATGAGTTCATATGGACAATTAACCTGTTGTATCCAGTAATCATTGTTTACTCTGAGTTATCACTGCCATGGGATCTTGCAATCTTTCTGCGGCCCCTTCCTCTTCTGCAAACCTCCCTGAGACTTGGAAGAAGGGTATGTAAAGCAGACGTCTCATCATGTAGGGATCCATATTCTGCAGACTCTTACAGTTTGTGTCCTTTGCAGCTCCAGGTCTCTGGGTTAATTGCCATCTACTACAGAGATACACTTCTTGAATGAGTAAAATTATTATTCTTGATTTATTTAGCTGTTTTTGATAAATAAGTGACTATATAAATAAGTGCCTTTCCACTGCACTGTGTCTGTTTTTTCTTTAATAATTTACTGCGTTTATTATTATTTTTTTAATCTTTAGTGATTTTCTTTTTTTCTATTATTTTGACATGTGTTCTTCATAATTACAAACTTTGCTTTTCCTTTCATTCACCCTAAAGTTTTTCTTGCTTTTTTTTTGTATTTGTGCATGTAAGTGTGTGTGTGTGTTTGTGTGTGTGTGTGTGTGTGTGTGTGTGTGTGTGTGTGTGTGTGTCTTCCAGAGAGCACTATGGATGATTCAGTAGCCTAGAGTTTGTTGAGAAGGCTAGGCTGTCCATTGAATGAGCTTCAGGGTCAATCTCCACCCCCACTCACACAACATAGCTGTTAGTACATATTCTAAACACTGTACTTGGCATTTTCTCTTAAACATTAGTTCTCAGGATTAAATTCAGGTTCTCGTGTTTATGAGACAAACATCAAACAATGTCCAACTGAATTCCTTCGTAAGGTCTTTTCTACTTTCTTAAGGTGCAATAACAAATTAGAAATAGATTGTAGAAACCACTGTAGTCACAAAAACCCAAATATCATCAACTATAATTATATTTCAGAAATTAAATAAGAAGGTACATGCTAGACATGGTTTAGATCTGGAATGAAGAATACATATTTGTTTTACTCTTGTGTAGTTACACATAGAACTTAGAAGAGACAAACTTACTGAATGGTAGCTAACAGGATACTAACAGGATTCAGAACAGTTTAAGTTGGAGAAGGAGAGAATATGAGGGTAAATAAAAGAGTGAGTAATGTTAAAACAATGTGGGGATGGGGGCAGGAAGAGTATTGGTTATGAGCCATGAAATCAAGATTGCATGTAACTAGAATAAGAAAAGGGAATACTTTCTGGTAAAAACTGGAGGCTCTTTGCTTCATCAGTGAGTGAAAACAAGAGTGAAGATGAGAATTCATAATTTAACTTGTCATGTAAAATCCATTACTTAGAAAATATTAGCACGTACATTTAAAAAAGAATATCTTTTAGATTCTCAAATCCCTGGAACACATTTCAGGCTGATGGCATTACATAATTCCTCAGGGTTGTCTCTAGTTTATATAGTTTAGATATATGCAGAGTCATGACTGAATATTTAGAACAATTAACTTATAGAGAGTGATTCCATCTTACCATGCATTTCTCAACCCAAATCTGTCATATTTGACAAATAGCAAAAAATCAGCATTTTCCTCTGAATATGCAGCAGGATGCATTCAGATTTTTAATTATCCACATATTGTTTAAAAATTTTTATTCTAGAAATTTTGCAAAGAATCTTGTAGTTCTGCTGTTCCCTGTTACTTCTGTATAACAAACACCATGTCCGAACTGCCACAGCCCATTCAGTTCCCACCACAAATTGGCTGTTGTCATTAAGTTTTTTTCCTTTTCTTTTTGTATCTGGTAGCTGGCAAACTGCAAACACAGATGTCCTAGTAACACACTAGCATGAAACAGTCTCATCTTTTTTTTTTGTTAATTTATTCTTGTTACACCTCAATGGTTATCCCATCCCTTGTATCCTCCTATTCTTCCCTCCCTCCCATTTTCCCCTTATTCCCCTCCCCTATGACTGTTCCTGAGAGGGATTACCTCCCCCTGTATATGCTCATAGGGTATCAAGTCTCTTCTCAGTGACCTGCTGTCCTTCCTCTGAGTGCCACCAGGTCTCCCCTTCCAGGGGACATGGTCAAATTGAGGCACCAGAGTACGTGAGAAAGTCATATCCCACTCTCCACGCAAGTGTGGAGACTGTCCTGTCCATGGGCTAGATCTGGATAGGGGTTTAAAGTTTACTGCCTGTATTGTCCTTGGCTGGTGCCTTAGTTTGAGCGGGACCCCTTAGCCCAAATCTGCCTATCATAATGTTCTACTTGTAGGTTTCTAGGACCCTCTGGATCCTTCTACTTTGCTATTCTCCCATGCTTCTCTCATCTAGAGTCCCAATAGGATGTCCTCCCCTCTGTCCCAGTTTCCTGGTAAGTGAAGGCTTTCATGGGACATGCCCCTTGGGCTAGTATGCAGATATAAATGAGTATATACCATTTGAGTCTTTCTGCTTCTGGGTTAACTCACTCATTATGATCATTTCTAGCTCAATCCATTTATCCACAAATTTTGGGAATTCCTTGTTTTTAATAGCTGAGTAGTATTCCATAGTCTCATCTTACGAGATCCTACTTAAGTCTTGGATGTTATTGCTAAACATGTTTAAATATATCAAGCTCATTATTTTGTAGGCCTCGTTAATTCATCACGTTCATATTCTTATTTCTCACCTATTTCTTGAATAATCGAGGTCACTATTTTTTTAAGAGCAACATACACATTTTTCATCAAATAAAGTACAGTAGAGAACAAAATTAAAAGATCACTTAAGTTCTAAAATACATAGCAGAAATTGTGTGTGTTAATCAGATTAATAGAAATACAGATGAAAAATTTTAAAAAATTAATGCCCTCTCAACTCTAAGAGAATTTCTCTAATTCCATAACTATAAATTATGTCATATAATTGCTGTCACCTGCTTAAACTCTGTAGGCTCTCTGTTGAAACCTATTTTAGTTCCTAGAATGACTGTAGCTCCTCCATTACAATCAGCTTTTAGCATATCAGAAACCATTTTGACTCAAAATCTCCATTTTGATTATAAGATGAAATTAAGTTCATGTTCTTAGGCCCTACGTGCCTGAAATCAGGAAGGTTCAGTGTTTGCTGCTTAGAATAAAACACTAGATGATAAATACATGTTTTGCTTAAATGTACATTCTATTAGAGTTAAGACCAAAATGTCCTGCTATGTTCCTTACTCCCAGAAGCTGGAAAGCCCTCAAGAGCTCTCCTACACTAAATCCTAGCCAATCAGCTTAAAATGTTTTGTCTAGATACCTGGACATTGTGCTCAGAACAAAATAGATTCTTTTGTTTAGCTAATCAAAATGATGGAATGCTGCCCTCCTCCTTGCTTCCTGCCTGGTTAGCTAGTTATGGTTTTTCCTATAGAAAGCCCACCTTAGAAGCAGACCAATGCCACAATTGGGCTCCTGAGTTCACTGTGACCCTGGCCATGGTTAGTCTTGGGGTGTGGTGTTCTAATAAACCAGCAATATCTCACTGAGATTGGAATTCAAGTGGTTTGTGTGTCAATTCTTGTAGTATAACAATAATAGTGCTATTTCTATTTTCCAAGAAAAAAAAATCTGGTTATTCTTTTCCACAATAGCTGTGCTTCTGTTTCTTCCCTTCAAGGCCACACACAAGCATTCCTTTTGCTCCAGATTCATCTGCTGCTTTTTGCTGTTTATTGCAGGCAATAGCCACCTGATATACTAGTAGCTTAGGAAAATGATGGTTGGATTAATTTCTGAGTAAACTTTCTACCAGCAAGTATCAAAAGAAACATGAGCATAAAGGTGAAGAATGAGCAATGTATTGGAATTAGCAAACTCTGCACGTAGGATGTTTTTTCTTACTTAAAAGTGAATGTATACTTTATAAATGCAAGAATACAAAGAATGAGAAGTTTTGTTTGTTGTCGCTATTGGTTTTGGTATTGCTGTTTTTTGCTTGCTTGTTTGTATTTGGAGACAGGATTTCTCTGTGTAGCCTTGGCTGCACTGGGCTTGATTTGTAGAGCAAAGCTGGCCTCGAACTCACAGATATCCACCTGCTTCCACCTCCCCAAGAGCTAGTGCCTGACTCTGAAATGTTTTCTGAGAGTCTACCCTCTTAGGATTTAAACTTCTTTTGCTGGACAGAAGAAAAACATGCTGCCAAAAATTACCTGATCCACTTTGACTCTTCCAAATCAGACTAACATCCTTCATAGTCCTTATATATTTACTTAAAAATTGCTTCTCTAGTTGTTTCACCTTATTTGGACAATGTTATGAGTCAACCTAATTCTTCATGGAAAACAGCTTTTTGGATGCCAACATATTTGATGTAGGTGAGCAGAATTTTAGCACTCAGCACCTGAGCTCTCTCTCATGATGTGGAACCTGGAATTTCTGTAAAAATGTAGTGCCCTTGGGCCATAATTTCCAAGGCAATGCTGTAGGTCATAGTAAAAAGTCAAATTAGTTCCAAAAATGGTATAATAATTTGTGAACTATTTTAAATAATTTTTTGTGTGTAGTAAATTAATTTGAAGGGATTAAATAGTTGAATTGAAATATCAGGTTCCTACATCCATGGATTTACATTGTAAGATATATATGTGCTATTAAATGAATTAATTAACTACATGTGTCTTGGTTTTTCAATGCATGAAGGAAATTTAAACCCAGGAATGATAGGTTTCCCTGCTGAAACACATGTTTTCATACATCGGAATGACTTTAAGAGTCAAGAACTGGGATTGAGAGATATGTTAATGTGCAAAACCTACATTTATATGAGACTGAAAAGCTCTGACTGATTCACAATCATGACTAATACAGATAATAGAATTATAGACCAAATATCATCCCCTTGGTTAAAAAAAAAGGATGGTGATCCCACAAAATTCTACACACACACACACACACACACACACACACACACACACACACACACACACCCCTGTAATAGAAAAGTAAATTTACAGAAAAACCAATTCTAAAATGCGGTCTGAATTTCTAAATTTTAAAAGGAAAGTCTTAAAAACTAGATGCAACCTGCCGTGCAAATGCTATATTAATGCTATTAGAAACTACTAACACATAAGTTGAAAGGTGGGACTGTATCTCCCTAGCCCAGTGGATAATCCCACAACCATGTGTATGTGGGTGGCTGTGACTGGACACAGTGTGTTAATTTAAAAAATAATAATAATAAAATAAATAAATAAATAATTATAAAAAGAGGGACTTGGTTTGGGAGATAGATGTTGTAGGGAGTTCTTGAAAGATCCGGAGGGCAAGGCTGAGCTGTGGATGTGATAAGAAAGAGATGCCTGGCACTTTCAAAGACAAGAAGGCAAAAGATAGGGAGCTCATGGTCAGGTTCTATGCTAAGAACGTTTTTTTTTTTTTAATGAGCACCAATATGTGAGGTAGAAGGAAATGTCCATATGAATAAATTGCTGCTTGGGAGTAAAGTGAGGCTGACCAGCACCTGTCACTCACAACTGGGCCTTGAAATTTCCTGTGTTATAGAAACTCCTCTCTCTAGTTTTTTGTTGTTTTTTTTCTTTCTTAAATGACAACTGAGTCTATTTGTTCAAACAGCAGAAAGTTCAAGGATGTCCTTCACATTAGTGGAGTTGAAGCACTCACAGGGATTGGTCTCTCCTCTGGCTTTTGCCTATGCACCTCTGCAGGCTATCATCCATACACACACCTGTTTCTTTGTGTAAACTAGTGGACCCCAGGGTTATACACAATAGGTTTAAGACCAGAGAAAAGGAGACAAACTTTTCCAGCTAATACTGACTTAGCTCTGAAAAGACAAAAGCAAAGCAGAGGGCTCACCTTTAGACTAAATCAAAGTAGCTTCAAATCACCTTATGGAGATGGCTACAAATGTGGCAAACAAGCCACTGGGAAAAATGTCCTCATTTCTACCACAGACAGAATTCTGTCTAAAAAAGGGCAGGCTTGGATGCAGGCAGAGTCGATGGCCAAACTCTGCCAAGACAGGATAAGCAAGTCCTCAATAGTTCCTGCCTCACAAATATGTCTGTCAGTTATATTGGGCCAGAAGGTTGAAGATGATGTTCCAATGTTATAGAGAGTTTCGGGTGACTGCTCAGACAGCAAACTGTCTCTGTCATTTTTTCATTTTAGAAGCTGCTAATCTGCACTTCTGGTTTACTCAGCAATTACGTTTTGTTCCTTCTTAAGTCTCCGATGTAGTTGAAGACCAGATAGTTTAGCTTTTTAAATAAGGCTTAGTCACATAAGTGATAAGACACTTTTAGGTCTAGATATATGTTTTAAGTTGATAGAGATAAGACGTGGTAGCTATTGGTTTACATTCAGAATTTTAGACTTACCAAGAGAGGAAAGATGTTTTCTTCAAGGTTGCCAAATACAGTTAGCCAAAATATCATGAATGTAACATTTAAATAATTCCTGGTTGTTTTGTGGTTCTTCTTGCTGTACATAGTTTATTTATGTGTAATAATATAAATGTATATACCAAATAATAAAAAAGGAAAAATCCTTGTCCGCTGGAAGAGGTTTAGGATGGCGTTGACCTTCCCGTACCATTTCATATGGATCCCAAAGATGTGACAGTGCTTTTCTGAGACTGTACCATTCTCCAGAAGTTGTAGTTGAGACAGCGTTCTATGAACCTGCAGTCCACTGTGGGTGCCCTGGCCATACCTCTTCGCCATTCTGTTACTGCCATGATACTTCCTGGAATCATCCTGTAAGTTTCTTTTGGGATTTTGGCCATTTCTCATTCATTTAGTTCCTACCAATGACTTCAATTTCTATGGAGAAGTCGTTATCTGGATTGCATGCAGGGACCAGTTTGTATGAGCTGGGCTTCCTCCCTGATCTCTGGTGTGGATGCTGACAACAGCTGTCATCTTCCTCCTCATCTTTAACTGTCCTTTCCTCTGTGTGGTATTTCAAACATGTAGGCATTCTCTTTTTATAATCCCTGGTTTCCCTTGAACGTTCTTAGTACATTTTTTGGCAGATAATCTTACTTGCTACCCATACTTGGTACACCTAATTGCGCCTCTTCAAACATCCTCTATTCATACGGCACACGATGTGTATAATACAATATCCTTTCTATTAAAAGGTTTTGTAAGTTTGTAAGTCAAATAAGCCCTGACTGATAGATCTGTTTTAACAATAGCCTGCGGGGCAATTTAGTTAGAAAGATCTCACATCATAATGCTTATTCCTTATATGTTCACTATAAATTACTTGCATCATTGTGATTCATATGTAGCTGTACATTTAAGACAGGAGAAGAAAACAAGGAAATTTAAACTACTAAGGAAAGTGATCAAAGGCCAAGAAGAAAATTTGAAAGATACATTTAAAAATACTCCGGTCTCATCTTCCTCAAAGATGTACATATGTAATGTTCATTTCTATGCTAGAAATACTTGAAATAATAAACTTTTTTTTTTAAAAAGGGGGGGCGGTAAAGTTGAGCCAAATGCAATGACACATTACTTTAATCCCAGTTCTCGGGAGGCAGAGACAGGTGGATCTCTGTAAATTCGAGGCCAGCCTGGTCTACATAGCAAGTTCCAGGACAACTTGGGCTTTGTAGAGAGACTCCGTCTCAAAAAAACAAACAATAGCAAAAACAACATAAAATATAGTAATGATATTGTTTAATGAGCTACATATCAAGATCTTACGCAATGGCATTCTGCACAGAGGGCGTGCTTCTGACTAAGTTATCTGAATCAATATAGTTGGCAGAAATTTGCAGCTTGCAGGCTGTTCATATATAAAATTACATCTATAATTTTATTGAAAGATCTGAAAGAGAAAATTCATTATGCCTCTTACCACTCCTCAATAATGTTTAAACAAGGGATTGTTCATACGATAATTATTTATAAATTAAGATGTATTTTCTAATAAATAAAATGTTAGGGTTTTATCAAACAGCTGGTTGAAATGTTACAAGTTCTTTATGTGGTATTATCATATATACTCATATGTAACATATATGTTCATATATAGAAAGTGTATTTGTATATGTATATGCAGGTGCACAGCCACACATGTGTACAGTGTGCTGGGAAGGCAGAGGACTATTCTAGCTGGTATTCCTAGTTTTGTTGGACACAGCATTTCACTGGCTTCGGACTTTGACAAATAGGCTAGGCTCACAGGCTATATGACTTCCAGAGGAGGGCCTGCCTCTACCTTCTAAATGCTGCGCTGAGAACTAAAAGATCTTCCATATTTTCACATCGTTTCTGGGATCAGACACTCCCATCCTCAATGCCTGCAGGACAAGCTCTTTACTAGCTGAGCCAATCTGCCTATTAAATACTAAATATATCATATAAGTATGAATAAATACATATTCTATGAATATACACATATGTATATTCATATAATATATAAAAATAATGTGAGTTCACACTACTTTTTAAGGCAGATGGACACTCAGATGGTGGTAATTTTCCCATTTTCTTAAAAAAATATTTAAAATAGAAAACTTCAGAAACATCTGTTGGGCCTTCTTTATTTTACCTTTCAAAGTTGATATTTGATACCTTTTTGGAATCCAATCTTTTCCCTTCTCACTGCTGTTACTAATTATTATTTTCTTCACTTTTTCCAAGTCTAAGTAACTAAACATGTTCTGTTATGTTTCCCAGCAGGTACAGCATATACATTATTCTGGATACCCTGATATCACAGCGAGGAGCTGAAAGTGAAAACTTATGGGCACGTTCTTCCTGCCAGAGATGCACCCAGAGGTTCAGGGAATGCACCCTTGTGTTGCAGTTTTGAGTTGGCAGAGTTATAGATTGTCCTCACTCCCTGTTTTCTAGGCACTCACGGTTATGTACAAATTATTCATTTTCCTGTTCTGGTCATCAGATAAGGGACAATGAGGCATTGAGGAAGTTTCTCTGAAGTGGTCTTACCAGGAGAAAAGTTGATTAAAGCAAGAGATGAACAAAGCCACTGCATAGCCTGGAATGTCCTTTGTAGACCAGGCTGGCTCCAAACTCACAGAAATCTACCTGGCTGTGCATCCTGAGTGTTGAAATGAAAGGCAGGAGACAGTGATATTTTTAAAAAATAATCTTTCTAGACAAGTTTCTCTAAATCCTGGCAGTTTCTTAGCATTTTTAATTTATTTTTTTTTTTTAGTTAGCCTTGCTAACTGTAGTAAAAGGGCATTGTCATTTTGTCCCATTTGATGTTTAGAGCATTATTTTTCAGTTATGCAATCTGATCATGAGCTATGATCATAATACATGAGAGAGAATAAAGTGGGTACAGAAACAAAAGAATTCAAATGCTGCCCTCAACAGGTTCACGGGCTTCCGCTGATATTTCAGAACTGCTGATGAAAGGGGTTCGTAATTTAATTAAAGGATTTTGGTTAATTAACTTCCAATCACTGATCTTGAATATTAATTAACAAGCATTGCAGACTCATATTGAAAAAATGTTCAGATCCATGTTAAATTCTATCAAAATCTGTATATTTGTGGTTTTTCCCCTCGTTATCAAATTCTTTCCAATAGACTGCTGTGAAAGAAATCATTAATACAAAATAAATTGCTCCAACGATGCTTTAAATTATGCTTTGGAATGTAATGATGAAAGAAGTTCACATTATATTTTATATTTTAGACTTACAATGAAACTTGCAGAAAACTTCTCATTATTGATAATTAGCAAACAATATAGTATATAGCACCCAGGTATAATAGTACAATGTGATGTCATGACAGAGATCAATTGGTGGGCAAAAGAAAAATGAAAAAGAAAGAGAGCAACATATTTTCAAATTTTAATCTCAGAATTTAAAGTATCTTATAATATACATTTCAGGGGTGATGTATGAAGTGCTTGTATAAATTCTAATTTATTCACTTTTAAACAAGCACTGGACATCTGTTAGGTACTAGCTATTATTTCAGTCGCTGGAGATTAAAAGCAGATGAAAAACTTATTATTCTTGGGTAGGTGGCAGGTTATCGGAATAGGAGAGCTTTGAGAAGAATCATGGGCAATAGTGTAATTTATAACGAATGGGGAATTGTTAATGATAGAGAACACACAAAAGCGAAATGGGGGAAGTGATATGACTTAGTTAAGGAGAAAGTATGTCAGGAGAGGTTGCAGGGGTGGGCATAGTTGAAAAAGATCTTGAAAACTCAGAACAATAGCCACTCCCCATCAATCTTGTCCTGAGCAGCAGGAGGCAGGGTAGCCATTTCACATTAGATACAGAGAGCTTCATGACTCCACAGCCGTGACTGACCTAGCTACAGGAGTCCACATAGATATCCAAAATGGCTCCCTTCCTTCAGAAACACAACTATCATGGTAGATGTTTTGTAAAAAAATGGAAATCAGACATACAGAAGACCTTCAGTGTTCTCTTAATGTTTTCTTCAACTGCTGAAAGGGTTTGTGAAGTCATTAATGTTTTTTCTCATTAAAAAGTGAAAATGTTAATGTTTTGTACTAATTTACTTATTCAAAGGAAGCATAGAGATTTTAAATTGTTAACAGTACTTAGATCTTATCTCTTTCTCATTTGAAGGATCAAAATAGGAATCATTCAACAGAGCTGCATAATCTATGTATCTTTGCTCCCTTCAAAACAGTAGCACCAAGTCTAAGGTTGTGACAAGCGGGAACGGCACATTGTATCAGCACTAAGCACATGGACATGAAGAAGGTAGGACTGTGCGTGTGTTTCACAGTACATAGTGTATACACTGATAAGTATCTGCAGCCACAGTTAACACAGATTTAACCCACACAGTGATTTCTTGTTGAGGAACATGAAATAGGGAAGGGTAGCATACTGGAAATTCCAGCAACAACCAGCGGGAAACAGGACAACTTTGGCGGTGTAAAGACTGCATGAGTTACATATGCGATCCAGACCAGCAGGAGCTAAATAAAGACACCTTGTCTGAAGAAAAGAATAAAAAGGAAAATTTATATAATGTATATTTTGGCTCTCTATTTAATGTATGTGCAAATTTGACACTCCGACCTATTTCAGTAAACAAGGGTGTAAAGGTTTTATAACTTCCCTTTTTAAACGACGTGTTGTTCCAGGCTACTAAGTTTAAGATACCGCTAAAGGGAGACAGTGGAGTTATTGTTTTCTGATTGACATGTGGAACTTTCAAAGGTCACACAGTAGGTCCACACAATCTCTAGTACCTGGTCTCAGACAACAAAGCCATGATAGTTTTTTTTTGTTTTTGTTTTTTTTAATGAATGGTCTTGAGCAGCTAGATGCTGTCAGGTAAACAATGAATCCAGATACTGTTATCCTACCTTAAAAGGTAAATCATAATGCATTAGGCAAGCACATCTAAAATGAAAAGCTCTACATTTAGAAGAGGACATAGCAGAAAATGCCAATAGCATTTGTCATTGTGATAATGTCTTAGATAAAATACCAAACCCACAAGCCATGAGAGAAATAAGTGATGAGCTGTGCTTCCTCAAAGTTGAAAACATCTCTGTAGAAGACCTTGTCAAGAAATTGAGAAGACGATGAACAGAGTAGAAAATTACTAAGATAATGTATCCAGTAAAAGACTATAATCTAAAATGAACAAATAACATCGAAAGCCACCTGATTTGAAAATGGGCAAATCTTTACATCTCACCAAGGAAAATAGATGTGTGGCACAATATCATGAGTCCATGAAAACTGCAAGTTAAATCTTCTCATGTCCACACAAAATTCTGCACTGTGTAGCACTGTGTAGTATATTATTTTATCTTTCTCTTAGAAGTCACCAATAAAAAGAGCTGATGAATCTCCCTTCCCTGCCATATCTTCACTAGACACTTTCTATAAGTGTTCCACTGTCCAATAGAAAAAGTTTAGAATATGATCATCATCTTTGACTTCTGTCTTCATGGCATTTGGTGCCAGTGCTTTTATCAATAGGATCGGTATGTGTTCTAGGAAAGTTTGCATACATGTGATTTTAAGGGTAAGTTATTTGTTTACTCTTAATTATGAGAGGGTTGGAGAGAGGAGAGAGAGAGAGAGAGAGAGAGAGAGAGAGAGAGAGAG